>CM035426.1:58307772-58907772 GCA_020310875.1 Ceratopteris richardii
AGAGAGCTGAGCTGAAATATCAGAACATCCCCGTGTTTCCCCCCAAGGGACCAAGCCACTACTTCACGGAACCCACATGGAACTTCTCAAAATGATTCAAGTCAACATTCAGGACAAACACAACAAACTCAACGAACCCAGATCCCTGTCAGACCACATGTTCAATTCGCAATGCCTGCCACTAATCCTAATTATCGGCCACAACCAGCCATTGACCCAAGACATGGAGTTCATGCTCCAGTCAGACCACAGGTAGTACGAGGACCAGGCATACCAATAGGAAGACCAAATTACCCTGTAATGCCGAGACAACCTGAAGCAGGAAGGAGACTAAGACCGATTCAAGTGGCCAAGTGCATGAGAAATCATTATGATGGCTCGAGTGAACCCTATAATCACATAGCAGAATTTAAACAAGTAGTTAGAGCCGAGCAGGTAGATGACTTCATGATTCAATATGAGTCCTTTGGCCTTACCTTGTCAGACACAGCCCTGGCCTGGTTTCAGCCATTGGATCCAAATACCTTCCAGAACATGGATCAAGTGTATCAAGAAATGATTGAAGAATTTACCAAGTCTGGAATCAAGAACAATTCTTCGTCATTAATCCACAGCTTCAAACAGGTCCCGACTGAGTCAGTCAGATTGGCTGCCAGGAGATTCAAGCAGTATGTGGATAGATGTCCCGTAGAAGAGAGGACCAACACAAAACAAGATGGTATCATTGTTTTTAGGACTATTGAACGGAACCTTGAGGTCATTAGTGTACGTGAAGAGAGTTCAAACTTTGCAAGAGTGTATGAAGGAATGTATAGACCTAGAGGATAACCTTGCAGAAGACTTGAAATACCCCAAGGTAGTGTGAAAAGTGAAGAGTCAACAAGCAGCACATTAAACCCTAAAAACAATGTAGAGGAAATTGCGACTTGTTAGCTAAAAAACTAAATGTTCAAGGACAGAGGAATTATCACACCAATCCTATGAGAATGCCTATGCTTAGAAGATGTATGCAGTGCGGAGGAGATCATCCTTCTCACTTGTGTACTAGGGGAGTAGTCCCACACCTGCCTATGCTCCTTATAGACCCTCTGTCCCCGGACCACTACAGTATTGCAGTATAGAGCAGAGGTACACAAACCATAGCACCGAGAACTGCCCTTACAATAGGCAAACCAGACCCACCCAGCCTTATGTGAGACCATATGGATATCCGCAGAACCAGCAGGGAGGAGAAGCCTTTAGATATCCCTCATATCAGCCACAGGCACCAATACCACGACCATACACATACCAGGGATATACACAGCCTCAACAGTGCTAGGACAACAACCGCCCCACCCTCAGAACGTTGTCCCAGTTAAGATAGCGCAAACCAGAGGAAACTTAGAAAGGGCCATAGTGCCAGCTACACCCTTGACTAGTAGTGAACCATATGACTCATTTTACGAACCTAGTCAAGGAACACACCCAGGTTATGAGAGTTCAATCATGGAATATGGGCAACAATACGACCCATATGCTTATGGCATGGAGACACCACGAGAGTTCATACAACTACGAGCAAGACTTATGTACCATTAATGTATACAGCTCCTAGAGCAACCATGCCACCTCGACCAATGAATAGACCGTCTGTACCTAGAAGGACCATGCTACAGGTGTGGAGGTGACCACAATATCAGAGAATGTACATTGCCAATTCCACCACCACCACAACGAAATTGGGAAGGTTACTGTAGCGATTGTGGAAAGGAACATCTTTTCAGAGATTGTCCTAAGAATCCCAATAAGTCACATCTAACGTACAGATTAACGTGATAGAAGTAATTGAATCGTCAGGTAGTGGACAAAGAGTACACTATACCTTTGAAAGCCATAACAAGAGCTAAGGCTAGAGAAAACCCTGATAAAACCGAAGAAATAATCAAAGTGACAAAGAGGGAAATATACCCATCCCTCACAGAGTAGAAGACTCCGAAGAACCAGAAAAAAGTATCACCAGTAAACGATCCCAAAGATGGAAACAAAGGAGAGACAGAATAAAAGAAAAAAATTATTGCAAAGAAGGAAAATGAAAAGAGTAAACAGCAATCAATAGAAGAAGCACAAGTGGAAGAAGAAAATAAAAAGGAGGAAGAAAAGAAGGAGGTAGGATCGGTATTAGCAGACCCAATGCCTGAAGAATTAGCCATGTGGATTCAGGCATACAAGGCGGAGAATAAAAGCAGGACCTACCATAGAACAACATGAGAGAGAGTATCCGAGAGGCGACTTAGAGAAAGAAAGATTGGAAATCTGCAAAAAATTGATAGAAGTTGCCCAACAAACATTAGAAAAACCCGCATCACCTTTACCAAACAACCGAATTGCGAAGAAAGATTCCAAGAGTGTCTAAACACTCAGGAAAAGCCCTAATGTAAATAGACCTCTGAATGATGAACTTGGTATTTGAGAGAAAGGAAGGATCCATAGTCCCCGAAACAGAAGGAGATTGGACTAAGATTTATGGGCGCGAGTTCAAGAGGACAAGTGGAAAAAGGTAGAAGGAATGGAACCGCCTTTGAAGAGTTGAAAGCAGAAAGCGAAATAGAGGATTCAATACCTGAACTTAATTCAGAAGAAATTTTTCCAATGGATGCAAGTGACAAAGGAGTGGAAGACGATGTAAAGGAACTACCCAATTACACCAGGGAATACGAGCACAACTCAGAATTGTATCGCATTCCATCAATACAGAGAAGAGAAACGAATCCATCAGTTCAAACATCGGAGATCATACAACGCCTTAGAGAGGTGAAAATCCCATGTACCTTAACATTCGAAGAAACTGATAAAGGTAAAACCACATTTAAAAGAGAAATTGATCAATCAATGGGAAGTCAAGGAGGAAAGAAGGAGGTAGATGACGAAGTGAAAACGGTGAGAATTCCAGTGGATAAAGTAGGAGACTTTAGTGAAGGGGGATGAAGGAAATACATGTCTACCAATCACCTATAAGGGTTACACAACCAAGCCCATATTAGATTCAGGAGCTGGTGTTGGCATTGCCACCAAAGAAATTTGGGAGAAATGGGGAAAACCAGCATTGAGACCAACACGTATGAAAATTCAAATGGCAGATGGACATACGGAAAGACCCTTAGGATTGTTGGAACGAGTAGTCTTCACTACGTGCGGAGTGGAATTCGAACATACTTTAGCAATATGTCACTTTGAAAGGCCAAGCAATTATGAAATGATCTTGGGAAGGCCATTCATGAGACAGCTAAAGGTCGTACAAGATTGGGGAAGAGATGCAGTGTACCTACAACACGCAGGAGTCACCACTAGGATCAACCTACATACGTACGCATATCAAGATGTACCACCTCTGCAATGGAATCAAATCCATAAAGAGGAAGACGATCAATCGATTCATAGTGCAGGTTCTAGTGACCAATCCTGGATGAACGAGGACACTCATCTATGGATATGCCAAGCTGCAAAAAGGAAGAAGAGAGAAGAAAAAGTTGGCAGTAGAAACAAGGTGTAGAGAGATCGGTACAAGATCCAGCTTATATGCCACAAGTTTTTCCAGACGAAGAATTCGAACCTCATGGTTGGATGGAAATCTTAGCCACCCTCGATGTTTGTGTAAACGAAGAAGTGGTAACTATGAATGAATGTATTGACGAAGAGGGTTATGACGTTAGTCTGTATATGGTAGTCCTTCAGGAGGCAGAAGAAGGAGAAATAATTGAGAAAGACTGGAAGGAGGACTACGAGAGCATTGATATGGAACCAGAACCCCTGGATCTAGGGATTAGTATCACCAACATGGATATCATTGCCAATGAACAACATAAGGATCTCACACAACAGGAAGAATTGGAAGTTGAAAGGGAGTTAGAAGATGACGATAATAAGCTTCAAGACCAATTTGAGGTACCAGCTCATTTCAAAAAATACGAAGTAGAAGAGAGGAAGATTGCTATTCAAATGCCTAAAAGAGAAGCACAACCGGGAATAGCATATGATAATAAAGAGCAAACCAAGAAAATAGTTGTAACCATGGAAGGAGGAGAGGAACGATGTACTTTCATAGGACAGGATTGTCTCAGCGGAAGAAGAGCGAGAGTTGATTCGACTCATAAGAGAATACCGGGATGTCTTCGCTTGGACCTATAAGGATTTAAAAGGAGTAGATCCATCTATATGTGCACATAGAATCCCCATGACATCCAAAGCCAAACCTTCCAAACAGAGACCTTATACTTATAATGATGTGTATTCAGCCAAGATAAAAGAAGAAATAGATAAGTTGTTGGATGCTGGATTCATATACGAGATAGAACACACAGAATGGGTATCGCCATTAGTGGTAGTGCCCAAGAAAAATGGAAAATTGAGAGTGTGCATAAATCTGAAGAAGGTGAATGCAGCCACCATACGTGATAGCTACCCATTACCGATTACGGATCATCTATTGGAGAGGGTAGCAGGTAAAGAGGTCTATAGCTTCCTAGATGGTTTCTCCGGATACAATCAGGTGGCTATTGCAACTGAGGATCAACACAAGACAGCATTTGCCACAGAATGGGGTGTGTATGCATTCAGAGTGATGCCCTTTGGACTCACTAATGCACCGGCCACCTTCCAACGATTAATGTGTCACGTTTTCAAGGAATTTTTGAAAAAAAGCATGGAAGTGTATGTAGATGATCTTTGCACGTATTCCAATCAAAGACCCGATCACATACCGGAATTAAGGAAGATATTCAACAAGTGTAGGCAGTATAGAGTCTGCTTAAACCCAGAAAAATGTCTTCATGGTAAGACAAGGAAAAATACTAGGACACATAGTCTCAAGAAATGGGATATCTACGGATGAGGATAAGATTAAAGTCATATTGGACTTACCAAGACCCAAAAATGTAAAGGAAGTACAAGCCTTTATGGGACATTGTGGATATTACCGTAGGTTTATTCACATGTATGCCATAATAGCCAAGCCCTTATACGGTCTACTGACTCAGTTCACTTGGACAGACGAGTGTGAGAAGGCCTTCAACGAGCTTAAAAGAGGCTGAGTACAGCCCCAATTCTAAAATCACCCAACTGGAACAAGCCTTTTCATATTCATGTTGATGCTTTGAACTATGCAATTGGATGTATCCTAGCTCAACCGGCTGATGAAGGAAAGCTTGATCATCCAATCGCTTATGCGAGTAGACAATTAAACCAAGCCGAAAGAAATTACACTACTACAGAAAGAGAGGGCTTAGGAATGGTTTACGCAGTAAAGAAGTTTAGACATTACCTCTTAGCCAACAAATTCAAATTCTTCATAGACCATCAAGCTTTGTTGTATTTAGTCAATAAACCTTGTTAGCACGGGAAGGCTGGTACGATGGTTCTTGTTACTAATGGAGTTTGACTTTGACGTAATAGTCAAAAAGGAAACACACATGTGAGAGCAGACCACCTTTCTAGGTTAAAACACGGAGAGCCACCTAGCGGAGTTCCTGATGATCTGCCAGACACCTATCTTTTTTAACCTAGAAGTATGTCCTCAATGGGCTGAAAAATTGATCCCAATACTTACACATGGACCTAAAGATGGGTCACTCCAAACCGAAAGCAAGATCTTTGGAGGACTAAAAACCTTCACATTATTGCTGGAAGTTTATACCACCAGGATTCAAGCGGACTACTGATGAGATGCGTGGAAGAAGATGAACAAAACATGTGGCTTCAGAAAGCACACATAAATCAATGGAACTCTCACTTGAACGCAACTGGAACATGGCAAACACTCAAGAGGTTTGGCATATATTGGCCGACAATGCAAAGAGATGCACACCATTATGTGTCAACCTGTCAAATCTGTCAAGAACAAATCCCAGATGAGAACTCTACGCTATGCTATTCTACAATAGCACCAAGGTGGAGCATGCCTTTAGTAAAGTTCTTGAGAACTCGAGAGTACCCTGATGGAGCTACCCTAGCAAGAAAACGTGCTCTTGAAGAACAGAGCAAAGATTACGTCATCTTAGGAAAAACAACTCTTTAAACGCGGGAAGGATAACCAGCTAAGAATGTGCATTCATGAAAATGAATATCTCTCTGTATTAGAAATGACACATGCAGGAGCTGCAGGAGGACATTTCTCAGCAGACAGAACGGTCAAGATGATTCTCTTTGCAGGCCTGTGGTGGCCAACTCTACATATGGATGCGGAAACATATGTAAAAAGTTGCGAAACATGTCAGAGAGCAAAATACCCCATTAGAAGAGATAACATGCCTTTAAGACCCATGGTTTGTGCGAGAGCATTTACCAAGTGGGGAATTGACTTCATAGGACCTATCAGTCCACCTGCGAAAGGATCTCATGCTGAGTACATCATAGTAGCCACCGACTACTTGACTAAGTGGGTAGAAGCAAAAGCCACTAGAAAGAATGATGCTCAAACCACAGCAAAATTTCTCTTTGAGCACATTTTCACACGCTTTGGACTACCAATTGAGATAGTGAGTGATCGAGGAACACATTTCTAAACGAGGTCATTGAGTCACTAATGAATGACTTTCTGGTGATTCATAAAAAATCAGCCCCATACCATCCTCAAGCTAATGGACAGGCTGAAAGTTCCAACAAAGTACTATGTACTGTTTTGACAAAGATTGTCAATAATGGAAGGTCAGATTGGGACAAACAATTGCATCACGCAATTTGGGCCTTTCGAGTGGCATATAAAACGGCCATTGGAACTACACCTTTCAACCTAGTGTATGGGCAGAATGCAATTTTGCCAATTGACTTCTTAGTGCCTACATTAAAAGTGGCCCAGCAATATGAGTGGAACGGTCATGAATTATCTCAAGAATTAGAATCAAATTGAAAAGCTGCACGAGACTAGATTGCAAGCGGTAGCGGGCATTTATGCCGCCAAACGGAGACAAAAGGCTTATTATGATGCACATATAAAAGACAAGGGACTGAAAGAAGGCGATTTAGTCCTAGTATACACCTCAAACAGCATGCAAAGAAACTACAGAAACGTGGATATGGACCCATGATTATAAATCGAATCTCTTACTAGTGGTGCAAGTCAATCTCGCCACACTGGACGGAGATATTCTTCCCAACTACATCAGTGGATGCAGAGTGAAAAGATTCATGGAGCCTCTAACGGATCAAATGCTAGCACGACTCTTAGGAGCTCAGAGTAAGAAAAAGGAAGAAGAACGCATACGAGAAGAAGCTAGACAGGAAGCCCTAGAACGTATCAGAAAACGGAAAGAGTGGATGAGAGAAAGAGACGAGAGATATCGAGTAGGAGAAGAACTCATCCCAATGGCTAATTTTAGAGCCACTGAGAACTCCGGACAACAAATAAGACAGCCTTATTTGAATCTGGGAGCAGGACGAAAGGAAGTACCACTTAGTGGATGCTCTTATAGGACACAGGAGCAGCAATAAGCTGCATTAGATTTTCTTTGTCTCAGAGACTTAAAGAGGAGTTACGGCCATCGAAGGCACAGCTAATTGGAATAGGAGGAAAAGTGACTCAATGCATATGTGAGATAACTTTACCTTTACATATGGGCAATAACACTATGGAGCAGAAACTCTTAGTATGTCAGGACCAAGATCTGCTTGAAGATGTGGTGTTAGGACAAGATTGGATCTATGAATATGAGGTAACCATTCAATTGGCTTTAGGATACATCTCGGCCAGAATAGGACCTCGTGAAGTATTTAGTTTGCTAGACGAACGACCACCCAACGCTGCTATTATAGAGCCAGAAGTCCATCCTAACGAACAAAGTCATGATTGTATGTTCACTAGCAATACAGGAACCCCATCGTCAAGTACTTCATGTGAAAAGACCGTAAATCCGTGTGCACTCCACCTTTGAGTACAGAGAGTCACAAGAGTGCACAAAAACAGGAAATCCAACCTAGTGAACCACAAAGCACAAGAGAGACTATTCCTCTGCAAGACGTGAAGTCTACACCTGTGCAAATGTACCCCATTCCACATTCTACACTAGCTTGGATAAGGAAGGACCAAAAGAGGGCCTATCTTCAGCAACAGACAAGTCTTCAACATCGGCATGTCCAATCAAAGAAGAAGACAAAGAATTTCGAACACTTCAGGCAACCACGACTCAAGAGCATATGGATCCCAAAAAAACTGATAGCTGCACAACCTGATCGGACAAAGATTTGGATCCCAAAGTCATGTACCCAAAGGACGACCATCCCAAACAAGGAACATCCTCAGAAGAGCTATCATACTCAACAGGGTCAACAGACACATCAGACGAGAAAGAGGACATATTGGAGGAAGAAGGAATCCACAAATGCAATACAAACCAACCTGAGATTTCCACAACAGAATCAGCAGACATACTACCGAAGAAGAACCGCAATCATCAAAAAGGTGGAGAATACAGTACATTCCTCCCAAGTGAAGCAAATATGGGTGCCGAAAGACAAGACAAGCTGCATACATCGTGCAACTACTTCCAATTGCACACATGAGGAGTTGCCAAGATCCAAAGTATGCATGATAGGGCCACATTACAAGGCCAAGCATTCGGCACATCCTTCTTCTACTTTCGGATAGTCATGCACATTTTCCCTTTGGAAATAGGAGAGCACTTGTACATACTTAAAATATTACTCCAAAAAAATTTCACTAACCGCTCCGGCTATGTACTAACTTTTATGTTTTCTTTTCAGCAAAATAATATAAAAATACATGAAAAATTCTGGTATTACCTTTCTCACACCCACGGGAAAGGGACGGCACCATGCACTCGGAGCAACAGCGAATTATTAATCAACATATGGAGGAGGATTTCTGAAAAATATATGGATACTAATTCATCCTCTATATTGAGTGCAGATGACATCTTCTGACTCAGAAGCTACACAGCAGGAAGAGGAACTACTGCTTCCATTGGGGTCAATAACCAAGGTTAGAGGACATTGGTTTCGAGATGACCAACCTATCTCGGAACTTCTATTCATGGCAACCATCAAGATTATGGACAGGGATCACTATTTCCCTATCATGTCACAAGATTTCAAGACCATAATACAAGGGTTACCACATATCGAGGAAGTATGGACTCAAGCCGGAATTGAAGCATTTTTGAAGATACCTATATGCGTACCAGACTTCCAAAGATGTACGCAGGTAATGAATACCATGCAGCGGCTGCTACAAAGATTTCGGTTCCAGAAGCAAAGGTTTTGGACAAGGTGGGCACATGGAAGACAATTCAATTCACTCATGAATTGATCAATAAAGCCTTTGGATGGAATCAGGAAGGAATTACTAATGTCAAAGAGGAATGCCATGACCCCAAGAAAAGATCATTCCTGGAGATTAACAGAATAGATATTGAAGATGCAGTACGTTTGGTACATCAACACTTTTGTTTTCCTGGCATGAACAGATACACCGCACCACAAAAGATTGTAGTACAACTCCTATCGCATGCCATGAGACAGATAGGAAACAAAGTGAATCTCACAGGTTACGTACAAGAACGATTGTTTGAAGCTCAGAAGAAATGGGGGCAAAAGAAGTTCCTGAACGGTGGTTCAGCTTTGACCTTATTGATATATGAAGCCCTAGACATGAAACACTGCTTACGGGAGATGCCTACATCAGAAGGGCTAGCAAGGTATGCAAAATCAGCTTCGGTCCCCTAAAAGAAGAAAACCGTAATTGTGGTTGAAGAGGCTGGAACCAGCACACAGAAACCCATGAGGGGTACGAAACGCTTACGAGAAGAGGAAGCCCAAGCAACACCCCAGTCTAAGAGAACGCATCTTTTGCCTAAGATCACAACGGCTCAAATGCCGATTTCAAAAAGAGATTTGTCTGCTGCCCTCGAGCAAACACACCAGTATATGCAAGGGCAGGTGAATCTAAATGTCCAAGGACATCATTATAGACAAGCAAGTCAAGTTCAGCCAAAACAGAGTACAGAAAAGACTCCAAAACAACCTGGAAGGTACAAGGAATTAGGTATTGACGACTCTAGTACGAATACAGAATCCAGTCCTGAGAAAGACACGCTAGATACTGATATCAGGACGGAAACTTATGAAGAAGAAGGACCAGAAGTCAATCAAATGGCAAGTGACACCGGACAACCAAAAGGAAAAAGAAAGAAGGTGGATGATGCTCAGGAACAAGAGCACGTCATTCAATTGAATGACAATACAAAAATCAGCATCAAGGAAGATACGACTACTGGGGTTACACATGTCAAAGCACCTATTAAAGAGGAAGAACAAAACCCAAAGAATAAGGAAACGGGAGAGCTCCAACAAGAAACCATAATCGAGGTGCCTGATGACACACCTCAAGGACATGATGAAAACATGGGAGCTGAGCCAAGGATTCAACTTCAAATCAGGCGGCCCCATGATACCACCTTACACATTGCTAAAGGCAAAGACGTGACTACCGGAGAAGAACCAACAATACCTAAAACCTGGCTCAATGTGGATGTGACTCAACTGAAACCGGTAGTAAAACAGATGATTCAAACGGCCATGGACACTCAGCAGCAAATGATGGATATAGATGCAGACTACGACAAAGCCATGAAAGAAAAGAATCAGTGCAAGTTATGAGTGAACAGTTGTCTGCACAATTAATCCAGGTACAAAAAGAGATAGCCACCAAAAACACTGAGCTGTTAGAAACACAAACACAATACGAATCATTAAGCACTCAGCATCACCAACTGCAAAAACAGCTCGAAGACATACAGAAATTATATGATGCTACTGCAGCAGAAAAAGACAGAATGAAGACTAGAAGTACTCTACTAGAAACACAGTTAAAGTTATATCTGGATGAGAATGATACTTTACGCAACAGAAATAAAGAGTTGACAAAATCATTGTTATATGACCAACCAATAAAGCAACAGGAATCAACTGAAAGTAAAGAAGATGAATTAAGAGATCAACTCGCACAATATGAAGCTTTACTAAAACAAGAACGCGCAGTAAGAGAAGAAGCAGAACATAAGCACAATCAGGAAATATGTGAGCTCAAAAGGCAACTGAATTCAGCACAGGCCAAACTCGTACAGAGCTACAGTGAAAATATGGATCACGTAGCTGACATAGGTAAGGAGCTCCTAGCCACCAAAGAAAAACTCGGGGAGGCCCTACAACAGATAAAGGAAAAAGACGAATGCATTGAAGAGCTAAAAAATCAGCAGAAAGCCAAAGAACCGATCGGGACATCAGTAGTGCCAGAAAAAGAACATCCTACTGACGAGGTAGAGGTAAGCCCTCTATCTCAACCGATCTATCATTCTCCAATACATGAGCAGATGGCGGATATGCATGATGATCATCCAATGCCATACAGTGCAGAAATAAGTCAGAAGGAACGGGCACTAGTGGTGTCCCGATTGACGGAAAATTTTGAGAATGAAGTCATCAAGGTCATGAAGGAAGCCAAAATCAAAGGTAAAGACTTGGAAAAGATCATCAAGCCTTTCAACATTCCATATGGACTGTTGAAAGAGAAAACAAGGCAATATATAAAGAAAATTACACACAAAAGTCCAGATGAGCAGCTCAATTTCAAGAATGACACATTCATGTACACTCAAGCAGAGTTCGAAGCTGCACAGCCGGTGTGGAGGAGAAAATTTTTGGAGAAACATCCCACACTACGGGTGCACTGGCAAGCCGCACCTTACTTATTACAGGTAAACCCTTCGTTTTGTCCAATACACGAAGAAGGGATACCAAAGAATTTTTGGATTTACAACGCAGCGGCACTATTAATAAACAGTGGCTAAACTATCCGATGTTACCTAGCCCGCCACATAACTATTTGCCAACAGAAGATTATATGATCAAAACAATAGAATTTTGGCTCCAAAACTATGCGACAGTACCAGACTTAGCAGTTAAGATGACAAATAAAATCCTTAGTATGCTACTCACAGTTTTGAAGGTCTTCAAACATGCGGCATATACATTTCTGAATTTCATCGGCATTAATCAAGGCACAGATATACTTATTTTCGATCTATCAGTAATGCCGAGCCGCCCCACAATAATGGCATATTATTCTAGACTCATGTTTTTGCCAAGTCCGTATATGCAAACATTTGAAGAAGCATTTTTTACAGGATTTTTTGAAATAGATTCAGAGATATTTTTGAAAATGTCATCCAATCTGAATGCCAGACTTGTGGCATACGAATTAAGCTTCTTCGCAGATCACCGACAACCGCCCAACGATGGAGTAAAAGCTGAACAATGGAAACAAATCATGATATGTGAAGCCAATCTGCTAAATGATACAGAGCAACAAGTATACAGAACATATGCCCGGCGCTTATCAAAGCCTGTCGGGGACGACAGAGTTCAGGAGGGGGGCAGTGTCGAGGGCGAGACGAGTAAGAAGAGGAAAAAAAGAAAGCAACGAAAGAAACAGCTTCACTAAAAGACAAATCTGAAGATGCATCTCTGCAGGAAGCCCCGCAGGGGCGCACACACCAAGGAAAAGCACGCAGCCGGAAGAAGGAATCAGGGCCAACATGTATCACTTATGTGGATGCTTCAACCTCTTGAGTGGCAGAGGTTTCAGATCAAGGCTTACGAGCTACATCCGCATATGTGCACTAATGGCGTGCGTGGCAAACCGGATCAACCAGGTCCAATGGGTGCAACCAGGACAAACCAGAAGCGCCTCTAAAACGTAATGCAAGATCAAGATTCAGACAACACTGACCACTGGGCGCGTGCGCGAAGCAAAGTCTGTCAAAGGCGCGTGCGTGAAGCAAATTCTGTCAAGGGACGACAGAGGCGAAGAGGGGGAGAGTGTTGCAGAGCCAAAGAGCGCACAAAGCAGAGAAAAAGATGGGCCCCAAAATTTTTCCGATTTGGACCACATATTTTTGTAACATATTCATTTTTGTAATATATTTCCCTTTGTAAAGGCACTAGAGGAGTCCTCTAGATGCATTCCCACAGAAGAATAGAAGCTTACCCATGTAAAATAGTAGAAAATTAGCTCTTAGTGAATAAAGTGCCGGTCACTTGTGTGAAAGGACCATTTTTAGGGCACTAGTATATAAGTCAAATGTGACTCTTTGTAGAAGACTTTTTGCCATTGTGAGAATAGAGAGCACAGAAATTCGAATTTGTGTCTTCTTCCCTCTTCATCTTCTTCTTCGCAAGCTTGTATGCATGTGTATTGCTTGGAAAGAGTGCTTGTGAGTGTTGTCTATCCTTGAGAGTGTTTCTTTGCGGTAGGAGAGGTGTGTGCGAAGTGTAGGAAGTGCTGAAGGATCGGAAAGTATTTTCGCGATTCAGTATTTCTGTCATAACTTGAAGTAGGAGCGTCGGAATTGAGTGAAACCACTGCCATTGGATGCGTCTTTTCGAGAGCTTCAAAACGCATATGCTATTTGCTATGTTTGGAGCTCGGAGCTAGGAGAAAACTCCAAAATACCGACGGCTGCTGCACCAAGTGTCGTTTCGTCTTGACCTACAGTTAGAGCTTGTTAGGATAAGCATTTACCTCATTTTCATTCTTGAGTAGTTCATTTGCATTGACCATTACGTGATTGCATGTCTTCATACACTCGGCTAGGTTAGTATACTCTGCGGATTGATAAATTAAAAGCGTGTATCCCCACTATATATACTTGTGAGGGGATTGAGGTATAGTCTCTTTCTCCGCAAGTCCCTAAGTTCATGCTTAGGTCAACACCCACCAAACAGAAGCCCTACACATATAATGATACATATGCAGCCAAAATAAAAGAAGAAATTGATAGGCGGATTGAAGCTGGATTCATCTATGAGATTGAGCATACTGAATGGGTGTCCCCCATTGTAGTGGTGCCCAAGAAGAATGCAAAGTTGAGAGTGTGTATTAACCTTAAAAAAGCTAATGCCGCTACGATTAGAGATAGCTATCCACTTCCAATCACGAAACACCTATTGGAGTGTGTTGCAGGCAAGGAAGTTTATAGCTTCCTTGATGGATTTTCAAGTTACAATCAAGTAGCCATTGCCCCAGAAGATCAACACAAAACAGCTTTCGCCACAGAGTGGGGAATCTTTGCATTTCGTGTGATGCCATTTGGGCTCACCAATGCACCTGCAACATTCCAAAGGCTCATGTGTCATGTCTTCAAAGAGTTCTTGCAAAAGAGCTTAGAAGTGTATGTGGATGATTTATGTGCTCATTCCCAAGAAAGAAGATTTCACATCCCTGAGCTCAGACAAATCTTCAACAAGTGTAGAGAATATTGAGTGTGTCTGAACCCAGAAAAGTGTGTGTTCATGGTGCGTCAAGGTAAAATCTTAGGTCATATTGTTTCTAAGAATGGAATCTCAACAGATGAAGATAAGGTACGAGCCATAGCGGAGCTGCCAAGGCCAAGGAATGTTAAAGAGGTACAAGCCTTTATGGGCCATTCTGAATACTACAGTAGGTTTATCCACACGTACGCGATCATAGCTAGACCCCTTTATGCCTTGTTGTCTAATTTTGAGTGGAACGACGAATGCGAGAATTCTTTCAATGAACTGAAGAAATGTTTGTGCACAGCACCAATATTGACCACTCCTGATTGGAATAAACCATTCCATGTCCATGTGGATGCATCCAATCACGCCATAGGATGTGTGCTAGCACAACCCACAGGTGAATGAAACTTAGATTTGCCCATAGCATATGCTAGTAGACAGCTCATCGCAACTGAACGAAACTATACCACAACTGAGCGAGAGGGCTTAGGCATGGTATATGTTGTGAAGAAGTTTAGACACTATTTATTGGCCAACAAGTTCAAGTTTTTCACTGATCATCAAGCTCTGTTATATTTGGTCAATAAACCTTGCAATACTGGATGCTTAGTAAGATGGTTCCTCTTACTAATGGAATATGACTTTGAAGTTGTTGTCAGGAAAGGTAGAACCCACCTTCGAGCAGATCACCTTTCTCGCATCACTTCAGGAGAGTCACTGCAAGGAGTGTCGGATGAACTACCTGATGCTTATCTGTTCAATTTGGAAGTTGTTCCTAAATGGGCAAATAAGTTGGTACCAGTCCACACCTTCGGACCCACAAATAAGAATGTAAAAACCTCACAAGAAGAAATTGTAAAATCACAAAAATATCGTTCTACCATTGGACTTCCTCATCCTAGCCTTAAAAGTAGCACAAGAGCATGAGTGGAATGGACATGAATTGTCCTCTAGGATCTTTGATCTAGAACGCTTAGGTGAGACAAGGCTACGCGCGGCGGCAGGCATCTATGCTGCAAAGAAAAGACAAAAGGCATACTTTGATGCACACGTCAAAGACAAAGGATTGAAAGAGGGAGACTTAGTGCTTGTTTATACGTTAAATTAGCATGCCTGCAAGTTAGAAAAACGAGGATATGGACCCATGATTATTAACAGAATTTCCACTAGCTGTGCGGTTCAATTGGCCACTTTAGAAGGTAATATCTTGCCAAACTATATAAGCGGTTGTCAAGTTATACCAAGAACCTCTGACAGAGGATATGCTAATGAGACTCAACACTGCTAAGAAGCGAAAAGAAGAGGAGTTAAGGGTTAGAGAAGAGGCACAAGCAGAAGCCAGAGAGCGTATTAGGAGAAATAAGTTAAGGCGACTAGGCCTAGATGTCAACTCAAAAGCACCAAAATATCACATGGATATGTGTCGAAAATCAGGCATAATTACCTCTCAAAGCATTGACCGACGTCCCTTTGTGACCATAGAGATAGGACGAGGAAAGAGTGTAAGAACTGTCAAAGCATTGATTGACTCAGGTGCAGCAACTAGTGCAGTTAGACTTTCCTACTACCAAGACTTGCAGTTGAACATCAATCCCATAGAAGCTTATCTCATAGGATTGGGAGGTGTGGAAACCCCTTGTTTGGGCGAGGTGGAATTTCCCATCTACCTTCAAGATGTTCCAATGAAAGTCAAAATGCTAGTGTGTCAAGATGAGGACCTTACCAAACCACTTGTCTTGGGTCAAGATTGGATCTATGACCATGCAGTTAACTTAAAACTAAGAAGTCAAATTCTTCAAGTTTGGGTACATGAACAATGCATTACATTAGAATTAGAGAATTGCATGCTCATAGATCCTGGCACCACACACTCTCTTAGTTCCTCTAAGACTAATCTTCACGAGCAAGATGTTGTATGTGTCAAAAGCTCTATGATCCAAGAGGACTCAATCATGGAAGGACAGCCGCAAAGGCAAGCAAATCCTCCTTCTTTTTCGAAGAGTAAAACATCCATAGTAGTTCAACCTAAGAAGCTGAACAGGCTCTAAAGCCCACGGAAAAGATGATTGTGGATTCCTTTATTTTGTTTAAACCCTCGATATTGATCCACTTGGATTACCTAGAGCCCACAATTGTCTCGCAATGGATTTTTCTTATGTCTATGCACTAGCTCATATGTTCCCGGCAAACGCACCAAATGAACAGGCTCTAAAGCCCACGGAAAAGATGATTGTGGAAGCCTTTATTTTGTTTAAACCCCTCGCTATTGATCCACTTGGATTACCTAGAGCCCACAATTGTCTCGCAATGGATTTTTCTTATGTCTATGCACTAGCTCATATGCTCCCGGCAGACGCACCAAAATGAAAGAGTTTCTAAATCCAATGGAAATACTTATATGCAATTATATTTTGCCCAATTTCCTTGCACTTGGTCACTCTCTTTTGCCCGAAGTCCACAATTTAGCTCCAATGTATCAGTGGAGTAGACGGGGAACACATGCACAAATGGATATCCAACTCTAGTTTTTACCTCTCGCAATTGGTCCCCTTGCCTTGCCCGAATGCAAATAAGTACCAACTATACTGATTGACTATCGTGATTGCACTCCCCCTTTCCTCTTGCTCTCTTAGTTCCACTTATTTCTTGGTTCCTCTCCTTCCTCTTACTCTTGATCGTACACCAGCTCATACATCTCTCGCTCATATTTCTTCCACCTCTCGCTCACATTTCTTCCATATCGTTGCTCCATATAACCCCCCTCCTTCTCACACACACCGTTACACCCTTTTCTTCTCCTTCTCTTCAACCTTACTCTCGTCCTCTTTTTATTTCCCTCTTTCTGCCACTCACTCACTTACTCTCAACCATACAATCACACACTAGCTCACACTTAAACACACACTTTCTCACAAATCCCTAGCCATGATCTTACTCACACACTCATTCTCAAACACTCAAGACTCAAACATTTAGATCTTCACACACTGACACACATTCACACTCAACTACCAACTCAATACTTCCTACATTGACACTTTTTTCTTGTAAAGGAACATTACATATAAATTAATGGAACAATGAAGAGCCAAGTTCTCCCATAGTTTCACTCTAGTAGTACATACAAGTTTAAACCAACACGGATGTCCATATACTGAGCGACTATTACTCTCAACGCATGTTGGGGATTCGGGGACAAGAAGGAGTTTGAGGGTTTGTAGGAGAAAAAGGAGATGATGAAATTGGAATAACAGTGAGAACTTCTGCAAAGGAATACTCTTGGAAACCTTGAATATTGATTATCCTTCAACGATTACAATGACTGCGCACAGTCTAATCAATGATTAAATACCACTTCAGAGAATATCAATTACTGAAGACCAATTATCTCAAGCCCTCTAGCAGCGGCCTCTCGTACACCAATCCTTCACCTGCTTCCCGCTTCCCTTGTGCACACCTTGCACTAAGCTTCCGCCAAGCTAAGGAATTGGTATCACAGCGCACACGCAATAGACCTTGGAACTCTTGGAATCCAACCCGCCTTCTCTGCACACCTTCCTCTTGACCCCTCTTGCACTCGTGAATGCTGTCGCACACTGGAGACTCTTCTTGCTTCCTCTCTTGCTTCCTCTGAAGCTCTCTCTTGCTCCTAGCTCTCAATGTCCAAGAATAGCCTTTGTCCTTTTTTCTTCTTTTTGTTGAGAGTCCGCCGGTTCGCGCACTCTAACTGCAATACAATCTTGGTGTCCTTTCAATGTCCCAAGATTGTCTTTTTGAACTGGTCCTCAACGATTCGCTACTTTGTCCTGTAGTGACTTTAGAACAAGAGTGACTTTTAAAATAAAATTTTGATTGGGCGGCCTATTTCCACCTTTGCGTACGCGGCCTT
Source organism: Ceratopteris richardii (assembly GCA_020310875.1). NCBI lineage: Eukaryota > Viridiplantae > Streptophyta > Polypodiopsida > Polypodiales > Pteridaceae > Ceratopteris > Ceratopteris richardii. The sequence continues at coordinate 58,325,969 of CM035426.1, forward strand.
CCACCTTCACCTTTCCTTTTAATTCTTTACTTTTGCACCTTAAGATTTTAAATTCATCTTTTGAACCTTAAGAGGAAAAATACTTTGCACCTTTAGTTTCAACCGGTTAGGGCTCTACAGATGCCCACCACCTAAAGATCTCTCCGTCCCGGAGAGACAACAGCGATACCAACTGAGAAATTGCAAAGACACAGAGAGGAAAACAAGGAAACCGGAGGCAAGAAAAAAGGTAAAGGGTGTGTAGATTATTGAGTTAAGAAAAAATATAATGCACCCTACAAGAATTATTGAGAAATCAAAAGGATGAGCGAATTATTGACAAAGCGATAATGGAATCTAAGAGCAAATATTATGATTGTGGAAGAGCAATTTATTGTGGAGGTTGATTGAGATTGTCAGCCGAGGCTGATGGAGAAGGGGGCAAAGGAGCAGAAGCTTGTTCGATCGTAAGCTGTAGCGAACTAAGGCATTGCCTAAGATGATTCCTTTCCCGGCGGATACGTCGGCATGCAGCATTAGCACAAAGCCCTAAGTTGGAGCAATTCTGAAGATCTTCTAAGGCTTTCATCGCAGAGTCGGCCATATCGCGATAATGATCTCTCTCTTCTTTGAGCAATCGCGCCGTTTCGTTGAGGGAGTGCCATTGAGAGGATGCCATGCGATTGATGTTTTCTATTGTTGAGATATACTGTTGATGAACCGAAGCTACTGCGGAAACCGAATCCAAGGAAATCTGAGAGGCCTGAGCATTGCCGATAGCGACTACACTCGCGTCCTGGAGTAATTGCAAAAATGAAGGGGTTGATTGTAGGTCAAAATGCGGAGTGGGAGTGGCCGTTGGAGCAGGAGGGGGAGGGGAAGGGGGAATATTCTGCGGAGGAGGAGGAAGGGTTGGAGTGGAAGATGGAGTGGGAAGTGAAGGATTGGGGGAAGGGAGCGGTTGACTGACAGGCATGTTACTGATAGAGGGGGAGGTGTAATCCGGGTGAATTGGTGGCATACAGGTGGGGTTTTGAGGGTTGAGCTGTGTTTGAATGGGTGGCGTGAAAGCTGAAGAGAGGGGAGGTCTAGGGATAATGGGGGGGGTAGGCATGGATGGAGAAGTGGTAGATTCAGGAGGGAAAGGGGAAGAAGATTGGGTAGTGAAGGAAGGGACGTGAGGGGGGGTAGTCATGAACGGAGGGATGGTAGAGGCAGGAGGGATAGGGGAAGAAGATTGGGCAGGGAATGAGGTTACATCAGGGGGATTAGTCATGAATGGAGAGTTGGTGGATGCCGGAGGGATAGGTGAAGAAGATTGGGGAGGGAAGGAGGTTACATCAGGGGAATTAGTCATGAATGGAGAGGTGGTAGATGCAGGAGGGATAGGTGAAGAAGATTGGGGAGGGATGGAGGTTACATCAGGGGGGTTAGTTATGAATGGAGAGGTGGTAGATGCAAGAGGGATAGGTGAAGAAGATTGGGGAGGGAAGGAAGTTACATCAGGGGGCGCGGATGCGGGTGTCGATGCTGAAGCTGAGTCAATTGAGATTAGAGGGGGGAGGGAGATGGAGCAATGGAAGGTCCAGGGTGGGTAGGGAGATAAGCAACATTGTGGGCCGAGTGTGCAGGAATATGATAGAGCCAAGCTAAGAAGGGTGCAGAATAGATGGAAAATGCATGAGAGCCTCTAGAGATAGCCTCGCGGAGTCGACGGGAGCGCAAAGTCAAGGAACTATAAATGAGGGTTGCGTAAGGGTAAGGACGGCTATGGAGAAAGCAGTAAAGCGGATCGGCGATACGAATATCTGACCAGGGAAGCGAAGAAGTTTGACTGCGTAGTAAGAAGAAAAAGATGAACGCATTGAGAAGGGTGGTCATGCGGAGCGAAAACCTAGCATTACTTTGAAAGTGTGTGGTACAAAAGGCTATAGTAGCCGAGGCGGACAGTCCAGAGTATAGGAAAGGGGGAGCACGAAAATGTATTAAGGGGGACCCAATACTTGCGGCAATGTCTGGGATGAAGAGAGTGCCAGTTCTAAAATGAGGGAAGAGGCGGATAGCTTCATAAACCTGGGTAAAATTGGCGGGGTTATTGAAGAAAACATTAGCCAAGCCCCACAAGCCCGCCTGCTGAAGATCCTCAATGGAAAACATTTGACGAAGGGCAATGGTAGGTAGGGATAGATGCATTCGGATTTGCAGGTTTAAGTCCGGTGGGAGAAACAGGCGCATATAATCCCCGGTTGGTGAAGATGGGTGGGATGAATGAGACATAGATTGGGAAGGAGAAGGAGGGTGCGGGAGGGGAGGTGGGGAATAAAGGTCGGTGGAATCAGAGTGTATGGAATAAATGGGAAGATCAAGGGCCGGAGGCGGTGTTGGATTAGCTTGAACAGATTGTGCTACCGATGAGGGAGGAGGAGGATTGGGATTGTCAGAGGGAACCGCGGAGGTGAGAGAGGATGGATTGTGAAGGTTTGGAGGCAGTTGGGATGGAGTATCGGAAGGCGCACCCGGAGCGGGGGGTTCAGCCATGGAGGTAGGTGGCGGTGGGGTAGTCGGTGGTGGAGGGGGTGGGAGGGGTTTGAGGCGGAGCGAGAGTGGTGGAGGGGGTTGGAGGAGGGGGCGCTGAGGGGAGGTTGGGGAAGGAGGGTTGAGGGGGTTGGAGGGGGGGGAGGGGGGGTAGGATGCGGGGTGCAGAGGGGAGGGTGGGGAAGATGAGTGAGGGGGTTGAAGGGGTGGTGATTAGAGGGGCGCCGAGGGGGGCAGATGGGAGGATGTCGGTAGTCCGAGGGGGGGGGCGCGCGGGGTCGAGGGGGGGGATGGGGAGGGGTGTTGAGTGGGATTGAGGGTGAGGGGGGGGGGTGGCGGTAGTCTGAGGGGGGGGCGCTCGGGTCGAGGGGAGGGATGGGGAGGGTTGTTGAGGGGGATTGAGGGTGAGGGGGGGTGGCGGTAGTCTGAGGGGGGGGGCGCGCGGGGTTGAGGGGAGGGATGGGGAGGGGAGTTGAGGGGGATTGAGGGTGAGGAGGGGTGGTGGTAGGCGGAGGGGGGGGGGGGGGCGCGGGGTTGAGGGGAGGGATGGGGAGGGGTGTTGAGGGGGATTGAGGGTGAGGAGGGGTGGTGGTAGGCGGAGGGGGGGGGCGCGCGGGGGATCGAGGGGGAGGGAGGGGGCGGTGGTGGACGGGGTTGAGATGTGGGAGGAGGGGGGGGGTGGGGTGGCCTGCGGGGGATGGAGGGGTGGAGGGGTGGAGGTAGTCCGAGGGGTGAGGGGGTGGTGGTTTGAGGGGCGCCGAGGGGGGCAGATGGGAGGAGAGGGGGTGGTGGTTTGAGGGGCGCCGAGGGGGGCAGATGGGAGGATAGGGGGTGGTGGTTTGAGGGGCGCCGAGGCGGGCAGATGGGAGGAGAGGGGGTGGAGTGTGGTAGGAAGAGGGGGGGGGCGCGCGGGGGATCAAGGGGGAGGGAGGGAGCGGTGGTGTACGGGGTTGAGATGTGGGAGGAGGGGGGGGTGGGGAGGCCTGCGGGGGATGGAGGGGTGGAGGGGTGGCGGTAGTCCGAGGGGTGAGGGGGTGGTGGATTGAGGGGCGCCGAGGGGGGCAGATGAGAGGAGAGGGGGTGGTGGTTTGGGGGGCGCCGAGGGGGCAGATGGGAGGAGAGGGGGTGGAGTGTGGTAGGAAGAGGGGGGGGGCGCGTGGGGGATCGAGGGGGAGGGAGGGGGCGGTGGTGTACGGGGTTGAGATGCGGGAGGATGGGGGGTGGGTTGGCCTGCGGGGGATGGAGGGGTGGAGGGGTGGCGGTAGTCCGAGGGGTGAGGGGTGGTGGTTTGAGGGGCGCCGAGGGGGCAGATGGGAGGAGAGGGGGTGGAGTGTGGTAGGAAGAGGGGGGGGGGGGGCGCGGGGGATCGAGGGGGAGGGAGGGGGCGGTGGTGTACGGGGTTGAGATGTGGGAGGATGGGGGGTGGGTTGGCCTGCGGGGGATGGAGGGGTGGAGGGGTGGCGATAGTCCAAGGGGTGAGGGGGTGGTGGTTTGAGGGGCGCCGAGGGGGGCAGATGGGAGGAGAGGGGGTGGTGGTTTGAGGGGCGCCGAGGGGGGCAGATGGGAGGATAGGGGGTGGTGGTTTGAGGGGCGCCGAGGGGGGCAGATGGGAGGAGAGGGGGTGGAGTGTGGTAGGAAGAGGGGGGGGGGGGGGGGGCGCGCGGGGGATCGAGGGGGAGGGAGGGGGCGGTGGTGTACGGGGTTGAGATGTGGGAGGAGGGGGGGGGGTGGGGAGGCCTGCGGGGGATGGAGGGGTGGAGGGGTGGCGGTAGTCCGAGGTGTGAGGGGGTGGTGGTTTGAGGGGCACCGAGGGGGGCAGATGGGAGGAGAGGGGGTGGTGGTTTGGGGGGCGCCGAGGGGGCAGATGGGAGGAGAGGGGGTGGAGTGTGGTAGGAAGAGAGGGGGGGGCGCGCGGGGGATCGAGGGGGAGGGAGGGGGCGGTGGTGTACGGGGTTGAGATGTGGGAGGATGGGGGGTGGGTTGGCCTGCGGGGGATGGAGGGGTGGAGGGGTGGCGGTAGTCCGAGGGGTGAGGGGGTGGTGGTTTGAGGGGTGCCGAGGGGGGCAGATGGGAGGAGAGGGGGTGGAGTGTGGTAGGAAGAGGGGGGGGGGCGCGGGGGATCGAGGGGGAGGGAGGGGGCGGTGGTGTACGGGGTTGAGATGTGGGAGGAGGGGGGGTGGGGTGGCCTGCGGGGGATGGAGGGGTGGAGGGGTGGCGGTAGTCCGAGGGGTGAGGGGGTGGTGGTTTGAGGGGCGCCGAGGGGGGCAGATGGGAGGAGAGGGGGTGGTGGTTTGAGGGGCACCGAGGGGGGCAGATGGGAGGAGAGGGGGTGGTGGTTTGAGGGGCGCCGAGGGGGGCAGATGGGAGGATAGGGGGTGGTGGTTTGAGGGGCGCCGAGGGGGGCAGATGGGAGGAGAGGGGGTGGAGTATGGTAGGAAGAGGGGGGGGGGGCGCGTGGGGGATCGAGGGGGAGGGAGGGGGCGGTGGTGTACGGGGTTGAGATGTGGGAGGAGGGGGGGGGTGGGGAGGCCTGCGGGGGATGGAGGGGTGGCGGTAGTCCGAGGGGTGAGGGGGTGGTGGATTGAGGGGCGCCGAGGGGGGCAGATGGGAGGAGAGGGGGTGGTGGTTTGGGGGGCGCCGAGGGGGCAGATGGGAGGAGAGGGGGTGGAGTGTGGTAGGAAGAGGGGGGGGGGGGGGCGCACGGGGGATCGAGGGGGAGGGAGGGGGCGGTGGTGTACGGGGTTGAGATGCGGGAGGATGGGGGGGTGGGTTGGCCTGCGGGGGATGGAGGGGTGGAGGGGTGGCGGTAGTCCGAGGGGTGAGGGGTGGTGGTTTGAGGGGCGCCGAGGGGGCAGATGGGAGGAGAGGGGGTGGAGTGTGGTAGGAAGAGGGGGGGGGCGCGCGGGGGATCGAGGGGGAGGGAGGGGGCGGTGGTGTACGGGGTTGAGATGTGGGAGGATGGGGGGTGGGTTGGCCTGCGGGGGATGGAGGGGTGGAGGGGTGGCGGTAGTCCGAGGGGTGAGGGGGTGGTGGTTTGAGGGGCGCCGAGGGGGGCAGATGGGAGGAGAGGGGGTGGTGGTTTGAGGGGCGCCGAGGGGGGCAGATGGGAGGGATGGGGAGGGGTGTTGAGGGTGATTGACGGGTGAGGGGGGTGGTGGTAGGTTGAAAAAAGGGGGAGGAGGAGGGAGGGAGGTGGTATGGAGGAGTCGATGGGGTGGAGAGGGGTGTGAGATGATCTTCTTCTTTCCTCCCTAGCACAACTTGGCCTGTGTACTGACGGAATTCTGATGATGTTGAAGCAAGTATGAAAAAAAGAGGCCATATTATATAGCTAGTTTGAATGAGGGAGCACCTCTCAAGAAGGAGCGGTCTAGCATAAAAGGGTGTTCAAAAGAGGGGAAGAGCGAAACTTCAATCTCATTCACTCATGTATGAAACAAAGCAATGGGACATATTTAAAGAAGCTGAACAGAATTACGAGCCATGAAAAAAAATCGCCTAATTTATTGAACACGGAAAATTACTAGATTTTTATTTATGAAATGAGCATAAAATGAATTGGCGCCCAAAAAAGAGAAAATGCGTGAGCAATTTTTTTTTTTCCTTTGTTGTTTATTTTTAATTATTAGTACAGACCGAACATTATATATACCTATAAAGAAGTCCAAAACTCTTAGGAACAAAAGAATGAAAATGTAATTTTATGACTTTTGGTGGTAACCCTTGAGTCTGGAGATGTTTACCAAGGGTAGGGTGTTGCCATCGAGTGTTTCCAATTGCACTGCACCCCACTGCAGCATCTTCGTAATGCGAAAAGGGCCTTCCCAGTGAGGGATCCATTTCCCTTTGTTTTGATTAGCAAATTGTGGCCTGTGTAAGAGTGCTAAATGACCGGGCTTCAATTTGTTTTGCCATAAGCTTTTGTCATGGTTCTCCTTCCTCTTTATTTGAATATCCTCTAACTGTTTGGAGGCTAAAATTCTTGATTCTTCCAGTTTATGCAAAGCAGTCAGTCGTGCTGGAACTTCCATCCCATTTTTCTCTATTCTTTCCGTTCTTATAGAGCCTCTGATGAATTCGAATGGTTCAATAGGAACCAAGCCATAAACTAATTGAAAGGGAGAATACCCAGTCTCTTTATAGGCCAGTCTGTATGCCCCTAATGTACCCAGATATGCCTGTCCCCAAGAGGTCGGCTTGTAACATGCATTCTTTTCGTAACATTGAAATTAATACTTTGTTCGTTGACTCGGCTTGTCCATTAGCTCGTGGGTAGTATGCACAAGAAGTCCTGTGTAAAATGCGATACCTGTTGGAAATTTCCTGCAGTACTTTGTTAACAAAATGAGTACCCTGATCGGTACAGATTTCAAGCGGGCATCCAAATCTGCAAATGATGTTACAATACAAAAAGTTAGCCACTGTTTGTGCAGAGCAGTCCGTTGATGCAATAGCTTCAGCCCATTTTGTTGCGTAGTCCGTGGCTATTAGTAAGTACTTTTCCCTTTTTGGAAGTGCCGCAGGGTATATAGGCCCAACAAAGTCTAATCCCCACTTCTCAAAGGGCTGCCAAGAAGTGGAAACTACCAAAGGGTAATGTCTTTGCTTGGTGGGTTTAGGTCCACACCTCTGGCACACATCACATGTTTTTCTCCAATCATCTGCATCCCTAAAGAGTGTAGGCCACCATAGACCAGCATCTAGTATTCTCTGGCTCATGATATGCCCTGGAAGGTGCCCACCACCTGTTCCTTCATGTGCAAATTGCAGTATTTCCCTCACTTCATCTTCCTCTAAACATTTCCTAATCCTGTCATCCTTGCCCTGTCTGTAGAGTTTACCCTCAATGAAAGTATATGGTCTACTCTTGATAAGCAGTCCCTTCCTAAGTACAGCATTAGCACTTTCTGGATACAATCCAGTATTAATGAACTGTTTGATATCATCATACCATCCTTTAGCTTGTATAGTAAACAAGTGTGCATCAGGGAAATCATCATTGATACCACTGGTTTGATCCCTCCTATTTATTCTGGACAAGTGATCCGCCATCACATTCTCTCTTCCTGGCTTATGGATTACCGAGAAATCGAACTCTTGAAATAACAGTAACCACCTCCATATTCTACTAGTAGCATGTGGTTTGTTGAGTAAGTACTTGAGAGGTTGGTGATCTGATATAATAATAAATTTTACCCCCAATAAGTAATGGTGGAATTTTTGAACTGCAAAGACCATTGCTAGTGCTTCCCTTTCGGTAGTACTGTAATTCCTTTCAGCCTTGGTCAAGATTCTACTGGCATATTGAATTGGCCTGTCCATATTAAATTCTTCACTGGGTTGAGTCAGAACTGCTCCCACTGCATATGCACTGGCATCGACATGTATATGAAAGATTTTTGACCACTCCGGGGTGACCAAGATAGGAGCACACACTAACCGTGACCTTAATGTCTGATATGCTTTTTCCTCCTCTTCTTCCCATTTGAAAGGTACTTCTTTACCTGTGAGTCTAGTCAGAGGTCTAGCTATCTCTGCATACATTTTTATAAACCTTCTATGATAACCGGTATGCCCCAAAAAACTCTGGATCTCTTTAGGAGTTTTAGGTTTAGGTAACTTTAATATAGAGAGAATTTTGTCAGGATCTGGGGCCATACCTTTAGCGGATACCACATGTCCTAAAAGGGTTCCTTCTGTCACAAGGAAATGACATTTATTTGGATTGAGCTTTAACTTAGTTTCTCTGCATCTTTGGAAAATATTCTGCAGCTGCCTCAGATGCTGGTCCAAACAATCTAGATGAGTTTCCTTGTGAGATCCTGAAAATGAAGAGAAATCATCCATGAAGATTCTAAGTGATTCCAGCAATAAGGGGCCAAAAATGAGATTGACCGTTCTGTTAAATGTGGCTGGAGCATTTCTGAGCCCAAATGGCATTTTTACATACACATACGTTCCCCACGGTGTGATAAAAGCAGTCTTTTCACGATCCTCTGGGTGTATTGATATTTGATTATAGCCACTGAAGCCATCCATAAAACTATATAGTGCATGCCCCGCCACTTCTTCAATGACCTATTCTGCAAAAGGCATAGGGAACCCATCTGGAATGGTCACCTTGTTGAGGGCTCTAAAGTCCACACAAATTCTGATTTTATTAGTATTCTTCTTTGGTACTATAACCATAGGCGAGAGCCACTCTGAGTGTTCCACAGGAATGATGATTCCTGCATCTTCCATCTTTTGGATTTCCACATAGACAGCTTCGGCATACTTTGGATTAAGTCTATAACTCCTTCCTCTGATGGGTCTGGCTCCCTCAACCAGAGGAATTCTGTGCTCTCCATAAGATGCAGGCACTCCTTCTAAGTCTTTATAATGCCAGGCAAAAACATCTGTATACTGGGTCAAGAATGATTTTACCTTTTCCAGGAGCTGTGGGTGGCTCCACAACCAAGTGGCCACTAGAACTGGTTGATTATTGTTTTGGGTGCATAAATGTACTTCTTGGACCGGATTTCTTGTTACCATATTATCTTCTTGTGCATCTGCTTCCTTGTCTTCTTCTACTAGCTTTTCGTGCATTGCTTCATAAGCAGGTGTATTTTGAACTTCGATGTTTTCCTCCTTGTCCTGCATCCATCCTGCAGGGATTTCTTGAATTGGGAAAGAACATTCAACCTCAGAATTTTTTACCTTGCTTTTAGCTTTGGAAACTTCGTTATCTGATGTTGACACAGCCTCCTCCAATTTGTATTTGAGGGGTATCTTCCTGCCCCTTCTGTGGTCAGTGATGGGCTCTCCCAATCCATCAACCTAGACCTTTCCTTTGTCTTCATCATAGCCTCCAATTGTACCAGGATTATCAAGAAAAATTCCAAAACAAGAAGAAGAGTTGCCGGCATGAAGCCAACTTAAAATATCCTCTTCTTCCTCAAAATCTATTTGGGGTTGATCCTCCGCTTCTGTTTCCATGCAAATGCTCACTGTTTGCATCATACTAGTGTTTCCTTGATTGTCTGGGCCTTCTTCTAAATGAATTTGTGTCAGCTCCTGCCCTTTCTTTTGTACCCACATGGTGTCCTTACCCCAATCATGAATGACACTGGCATGCCTCAGCCAAGGTCTTCCAATTAAGAGAGGAAATCCTCCTTCAACCTGGGGTAATCTCTAAACCACAAAATCTAGGATAAATAGATTACCTTGCACTTTAAGTGGAACTTTTGGGATTACCCCCAAGGGCCTTACTTTGCTCTGATCTGCCAAAGTAACCATGAAATTTGCAGGTCTTGAAGGGTGGAGTCCAATCCTTTTCATGGTATGTTCAGGCATCAAATTAATGCCAGAACCACCATCTACAATAACACCTTGAAATTCATGGCCCTTGATTGATATTGTAAGCCGAGGGCTTTTATAATCTGTAAGGGGTGCTTCCCCCCTAATTATCCCTTGATGTAAGATAGCAGTCTTAGCCACTAAGCTTGTCGTAGAAGCCTCATCAATTATCTGCAATAATTCTGACCTGAATTTCCCATCCATCTTTATTAAATCAAAAATACTAACCTCCTTCTTAATTGACTTGAGTAGTTTTGAAGCCTCTGACTCTTTAAGAAAGTGAGCTTCATTTGCTTTGCCAAACTCTTCTTGAGCCCTCTTGAAGGCATGCCCAATGGCATCGCTGGTGCCTGTGAGACATTCATTGTGGTTTGTGTCTGCACCTGTAGTATCTTTGTCTTCAATTGCAACTCTGTCTTTGTTCAATTCCTTAATTATCAATTCTTGATTTTCTACCACTTTTGTCGTTCCCTTGCTTCTTGTCTGTACTGCAAAAGATTCGAGTTCTTCAAATTGTACCACTCTAGTGGATGGTGAGGGTTCATTCACCTGAGGTAATATCTCCTCCTTGAATACAGAGATCATTTGGAGATGGGGTCCGGAAGTAGAGGCTTGATTCTTAGGACAACAGTTTGTATAGTGATCTCTGGCCTCTGGACAATTCCTGCAAGGAGGTGCATTTTCCGGAAGGTTGCACCTAGATTGGTAGTGCCCACATTCTCCACATCTGAAGCAAATAATTGGCCTTCTAGGCCCATTTGCAAGGTTAGTTCTCGGTCTAGGATTATAGTTATTACCTTGGTTTGTTGCTGCTGCCATTACATTTGCTGGTGGCAAGAGCCCGCCTTGTGTCCAGTATGTCGTTGTCGGCATTCCCCTTGATTGGCATTCATGGGCCTCATGCCCAATCTTCCTGCATAATTGACAAGTCACATTTAGCAAAGGACATTCACTCACTATGTGTCCTTGCTTGCTGCACATGGAGCACCATAGTCCGTTCTTAATGCCGCCTCCTTTTAGTTCTTGCAACTCCTGCCTCAGCTGAGCTAGTTCCTCTGCTTGGGCTTCCTCTTCCTTTTGGAGTTTGAGGGCTTCAATCTCTCTTCTCAGTTGAGCTACAGTAGTCTCCTCCTCTGTATAGGGCTTATTCCTCTTCAAGCCTTCCAGTTCCCTTCTTAACTGGCTCACTGGGTCCTCCAGTTCTGAACCATATGATGGTTGGGAAGAAGTTGCACCATACTGATGCCTTATCTGTTCCAAGCGGGTGGCCGTATTGATGAATTCGTCAACAGAGGCAGTGGGTAGCACTAACTCTTTTATTTTGCATTGGGTGACCACACGTAAGGGTTTGGCTAACCACTTCTTGACAAAGAAGTCGTGTGGTGGATCCGGTAGTTTAGCCATTAATGCTTTGGCCCTGGTCACGAATTCGGGGAACTTCTCTCCTGGACCCAACTTTAAGTTTTCCAATTCTTCTATAATGATCTCAGCCGTGTTGCCATGCTGAAATTGATTCTTAAAGGCCTCTTTCATCAAATCCCAAGAGGTAAAGTGATTTTCAGCAAACTGGCTAAACCACTTGTCTGCCAGACCTTCCAATGTGGCGGGGAAGAGTATCAAGAAAGCATCTTCCCTACCCATTAGCCCCCTAGTCTTACATAATGCAAGAAATCGTCGAATGTGCTCATCTGGGTCCTCCTGGGCTAAACCCCTGAAGGAGGGAAATTTTATGTTTAATCTTGAGAGCAAGATTTCTAGGTCCACCTGTCCTGCCATGCTTCCTACCGATGAAGTCGATGAAAGTGGACTCGATGATCTTCTGTTCGTCTTTCTTCTTGTCTGCTTGCACTTGATTCTCAAGGTTTGTGACCGGGTCGCGGTCATGAGCTATTCATAGTCCACTTAAAATGAGACACTTGATAAAAGTATGTACCTTTTGGCCCACTGGAGTAATGTTGTCGACACTGGAATATTGTCCTCCAATGGCAATATATAATCTCCTATGCTCAAAGCTCCTTGGAAGTCCCACCGTGCGTGCCAAATTTGTTGGGGATTCGGGGACAAGAAGGAGTTTGAGGGTTTGTAGGAGAAAAAGGAGATGATGAAATTGGAATAACAGTGAGAACTTCTGCAAAGGAATACTCTTGGAAACCTTGAATATTGATTATCCTTCAACGATTACAATGACTGCGCACAGTCTAATCAATGATTAAATACCACTTCAGAGAATATCAATTACTGAAGACCAATTATCTCAAGCCCTCTAGCAGCGGCCTCTCGTACACCAATCCTTCACCTGCTTCCCGCTTCCCTTGTGCACACCTTGCACTAAGCTTCCGCCAAGCTAAGGAATTGGTATCACAGCGCACACGCAATAGACCTTGGAACTCTTGGAATCCAACCCGCCTTCTCTGCACACCTTCCTCTTGACCCCTCTTGCACTCGTGAATGCCGTCGCACACTGGAGACTCTTCTTGCTTCCTCTCTTGCTTCCTCTGAAGCTCTCTCTTGCTCCTAGCTCTCAATGTCCAAGAATAGCCTTTGTCCTTCTTTTTGTTGAGAGTCCGCCGGTTCGCGCACTCTAACTGCAATACAATCTTGGTGTCCTTTCAATGTCCCAAGATTGTCTTTTTGAACTGGTCCTCAACGATTCGCTACTTTGTCCTGTAGTGACTTTAGAACAAGAGTGACTTTTAAAATAAAATTTTGATTGGGCGGCCTATTTCCACCTTTGCGTACGCGGCCTTCCACCTTCACCTTTCCTTTTAATTCTTTACTTTTGCACCTTAAGATTTTAAATTCATCTTTTGAACCTTAAGAGGAAAAATACTTTGCACCTTTGGTTTCAACCGGTTAGGGCTCTACAACGCATCAAAAAATAGGGCAGAGCTTCTTATATACAAGGTGATTATTCATACCTCGAGATAACTGATGCACAAATACCATCAGGGCCACTCAGATCCTGAATAAGCAACATTCCATCTGATAACCCTCTCAAAGACTTAGACACCAACACTGCAGTTGTTCATGCCCAAAATGAGCCTTGCTCACAAGGACCAGAGGCCCGTCGGAATTACACCACTCTAGACAATCTGTTGCACTCCATTGGTACCAGCACGATGCTTCTTCTTTATGGCAATGTGCAGTAGCCTGGTGGCATGTGCAGACAGTACTTCTCTGAGACCTTGACAAAGGGAGAGTAGTAAGTATCGGATCAACGCCACTGCCAATGCCAAATCAGCTCTGTTATAGACCAGCAGATCGAATATGCCATGAAAAATCTCTAGAATGGCAAAAGTTTATAGGCATATGGTCATGGACCCATTGTGCAATCAAACAATCACTTCCATTTTCCCTTTCAGCACACGACTCTTTTCCTCCCTCGTCTTCAGCAACTGCAAGCATACGACCCGACTATTGACCTCATAGCATCGAGAACCCGAAGCCATCACCTGCTCACTCCCTCGACACCGGCCTGGTCGTCCTTTTTTCCAGCCTCCCAACAGCAGCCTCCTCCAAGACGCTCCCAAGCGGGCTCTTTTGTGCCCCGTACATGTCAACCCCCCCCGAATGTGTTCTTCCCCCCCGATGGATACCCTTTTTCCTCCTGAAAAACTGCCCGCTGGATGCCTTCTGTGCAAGTCATTCATACCATGATTTTTCCAAAGTGCTCAAGCAAGAAAGACATTCTTGTTTCTACTCTTCATGTATACATGATATATCATCTGATTATCATTCCATCATACGATACATACAAGGTGATGCTAAAGGAAAAGAGTGATTCAAAACGAAAGAGTCTTATGGGTACTCTCTTGGTTAAGCTTTGATGAAGACCAATCCCGAGACTGCATCCTCTTCATCCTTTGTACTTCCTTTGCATCTTGTCTTTGATGCTCTAATAAATTGAAGTTGGTCATCACATATGTAATAAGTTATACTTCCTCACAGAGCTGAAGGGTGCTCGGTTCAGCTTGTGTATGTGCAGAGAAGACAGTGTTCAATCCACAAATGCATTCGGGCTTATTGGGCAGAGCTCTATTGATCTAGATTATTTACTCCAGTTGTACACACCGAATTCAAGAATCTGCTTTACTTTCCTTTGACCTGTGTCTAGAGAATAAATAATCACATATTTCTTCATGATTTTCTAGCCTCGTCCCTGTATTAGGATCGACCAATGAAGGAACCTACACCTGAGGAAGACTACCAAAGCCTATGCCAGCATTGTGTAACATGTAAGGTAGCTCAAGCTCACACAATGCTTCTCGTACAATCTTTGCAAACTGGTTGTTTTCATACGAAAACAATTCAAGTTTCTTTGAAGGTATCTCCGTAACAGCAAAATGCCATCGGGTCATTCCACGACCAGCTCTCATTAGGGTTGGGACCCATCCTGTAAAGATTGTGCTCTCTAAAATCCCTGGGGATGGGTTCCTTCCATCTCCATATGTCCTAAACAGGTACTTAACGATTTCTCCACTTTCATAAAGGTTAACGCCTGTATTTGCATCAACCAAAAAAAGGGAACTGCTCTTTTCCTCCTTTTTCTTGAACAATGCTCCTATGGTGTATAGATCCCTTGGGACAAGGATATATCTCAGCAGAAAGATCCAGCTCTGTTAATGCCTCCCGTACTCGTCTTTGAGCCCCATGGCAGTCGTGCTAGTGTAGAGATACCTGACGTTGTCCTTTCAAGAAGTTCATTACGTGGTGCTGATGGATCAGTTCCTCCGATAAGCTTCAGTAGCGGACAGAGGAAGGAGAGAAAGCTCTGCGTATGCTGGCCCCCCGTTGAGGAAGTGGACGAGGAGTCGCCTGCCTGAGCCACCGAAAAAAACCTCTCCCAAAAAATGCCAGCCGCCCCCCTCTTATCTGTTTTTTCGTCAGAGCCCCCTTGACTCAACATGGTCCATCCACGTATTTAGACGACCACTCATAAGCCAGGGACCCTTTGCTTTACTGTACCCCTTCTCCATATTTTGGATGGTGGGTTCATTCTTCAATGGTAACTAGACCAGACCATCAGTTTTAGAGAGTGGAACCCAATATTCATTATCATAAGTCCCACCACCTCGGGACGCTGCAGCTCCCTGCCTTCTCTTTTTTGCAGCTTCAAGCAGACGATTGAGCTCATTTCCAAACTCATGGTTCACATTTCCATGCCTTGTATTATATGTCGAGTTCAACCTATCACCCCCAGTTTTGTAAAAACTCAAGGGCACAATAGCACCACTTTATGGTTGAAATGTGGTGAAGATTTGTAAACAGCATCTGGGTGAGCAATAAAATAATACCACCATCGACCTGATCGAACATCAGTGAAAATAGGCCCCCCTTTTTCGTTTCGCTCGTCAGACCATTACGTAAGGACGTGCGAATAAGCCTTCTGGACTTCTCCTCTTGTGTTATCAAGACCTTCTCAGAACCCTTGAGGATAAAATATCCTCCAACATCAAAAGCACAATGGCCTTTTTCAAGTGAAACCTTTTCTCCACATCCCTGCAATCAATATCTCCACATGTTTCTCATCAATCACCAAATCTACTCTGCAAGTACCTAAAATCAAACGTATTTTCCTGCCAAATAGAACCACATTAGTGCATCAAAACCAACCATTTTGTGGGCTAACATACTCCCCTCTTCTTAATTGCGACGTCGTCCTCGACGAGCCAAATTGTTCCTGCGCTCGAATCATCCATCATGTGCTCATCACTCAATCAAATACAAATCTTTACCTTGCATGCCTACTCTCTTCTTCCTCAATGTAGCATCTGCAATCACCCTCATACAACTGTCGGTTAGTACCAAAATCCAATCATTTCACTTACCATCTTTGTCCATCTTGATGTATCTTCACCGACATGTCCACCTGTCTGCAAACTTCATTAAAACATTAGAACATTTCTTCATCAAATCACAATATGTACAACCAGAATGAAAAGACAATCATATCCTTGATCCACATCACACATATATATTCAGCACACACATCATGATCCGTGTCGCACATGCATTCTCGTCACACACAACATACATACATGCAAACAGAAGACATGTGCACATTCGCTCTCGTCACTCTTCTTGACTACTCATTCAACACGTCACGCATCTTTATTCCACATATCAACACACTTTCTACACACAGCTTATATATGTAAGCAAGTACCATCCTTGAATTTCATTTTTCCTACCTTCGAGGCTATACCGCCACCTCCCCCAATTCTTCTTCCATTTCCAATCGAGTCCTCCTGTTTATTTTTCATGCCTCTTCAACCTAGGGTTTCCTATTCCCACTTGCCTTCCTGTCTATCTCTCTGTTTTTCTTGCTCGTCGACTAGATCAGATGCTAGGTCACCACCACCTCTCCTAAATTGATGGACACACGACAAAGACCACTCAAGCCTAACACGAGCTCACTCTAACAAGATCACTCATCGTCGACGCGATTCCGAACTTCACAAGTCATTGCACCACCTAAGAGCCAAATTGAACACTTCCGGAAGGTTTGCAGACAAACAATGCAACTAGCACGATTGGATTCCTCAAGTCCAAGCTTTCCATAGACACATCGCAACCAAAACCCTAGCCGAGCTTAAGCTTCAATTTGACATGTTTCATCGGGAGCCCACACATAACCCAAATCCCCACAACACAAACACATATATTCCCATCCGAGCATCATGCTCTCTCACCTCTCTTATGTCCCCCCTCGAGGGAGGAATTCTTCTCATTCATTTTTCAACATTTTTTTTTTCTCTCTTTTTTCATCAATTTTTTTTTTTTTACATATTTACTCACACTTGCCGGCCTACGCCGAAGCTGGATGCGACTCGTGGACTCGACCACCCGATCGAGTTTGTTCCACCCATCTACCAACCCAACGTAGCGCACGACACACAGACAGCTAACCCTATGTGAAACCGACGTCGGTTCGTGGCTTTGACCACCCGGCCAAAGTGGATCCACCCACCTATCGGCCCACACAGGCGCGTAGCCACACTCACACATACACAAACATATATTTTTCTCATCTTTTTTCATTCCCGCATCTCGAGAATTAGGAGACAAAAGAAAGGACTTTTTCCCAACCCAACCAATCATGACACACACACATATATCCCCCCGTGGACATACCAATGAGACATATCTCCTCTCTGCTGCTACTCAAGCCAAAATCCAGCCACTAATGCCATGGTCAACCCGTCCTCGCAAAACCCGCACATACTAACCACCTCGTCGACCTGAAACCTCAGAAAATGTCACTTTAGTTCCTAAGTGTACAACACACTTGGTCCACCCGTCCTCACATCTTTGACTCGTAATCCGCAAAGCAAACCCTAATTAGACTTAAGCCATCCTAACCGGCATCCATCGCCTCGTCTATTTCCTTTCATCTCCAACCTCTGCCTCGCAGAGCTTCTACATGATTCGACAGCTTGCTGATATTGTCCTCTAGCCAGGCGATACGGTCTGGAAGGCCACCATTCATTACTACACCTCTTAATGCCTCGAGCTTCAAAGCTAAATCCCTTATCCCTTCTTCTTTTCGCTCATCACTACCTTGGAGTCGAAAAATCTCATAATCCACTTGATGGAACCGAACCCACATTTTCTTCTTCTCCTCTTCTAAATGGCTCATCTTTCTTTCTATTTCCAAAGGAACCTCCTCGCTCCTCCCGACTTGGCCAGACAACTTTTCAACCTCTTCGCGAATCGACCTCTCCTCCCAGATTCTACTCATATTTTCTTCATCCAGGTCATCTACCTTTTTCGACAATTCATTCTTCGTCCTTTCTAACTCTGTTCCGAACGCATCCAACCTGTCCAACACCGCTTTCAGCTCTTCCTCCAATTTTCTTGCTTTTGGGTCCTCTACTTGTCCTCGCATCACATCGTCTTTCCGATTCATCCACCTACCAAGCTTGCTACTCAGCTTTGCATTCTCTTTTTCTACCCGTCCAACTCTCTCATCGCTCTCTGCTTGGGCATTTTTCATTCTTTCTAACTCGAGGTGGAACTAGTCACATGCCTTACCCGCTTGATCACTGTATCGACGGATTATGCTTTGTACCTTCTCAATTTCATGCTCCATTCGCTCGACTCTCCTCATCAAGTCATCCTCGTCTCTTGAGAGCTCTTCTTCGATCGCAACTCCAAAGCAGTCGGCTACCATCAAGCCGGATCTCAAGTCCCAGACCACATTTTCACTCTCGGGCTTCACACAATCTTTCCTCCAGCTTTTGTTTACTCTTTTTCTTTCCTTGTTTTCGTTTTTCAACACTCGTACTTGCTTTTCCCAAGTTCCTAGGACCTCGGCCATTTTCTCTTGATTTTCCTCTAATTTCGCTATTTTGATCCTCTCGTTATCTCGCTCCACCTGCAACCAATTAACTTGACATTCCAAGCTCTTCACAAGTTCTACCAAGTCTCGATCATGAGATCCAGTGTCCTTGCTTTCACTCGCTCTCGTAGTGTCCGTCGATGAAGTAACTCCACCTTTGTCAACTTCCACATACAAAGAGGATAAGCACCTATCTGGTTCATTCGTTGCGACCTTTAGGTCAATCACCTCTTTTGAGCCACACACGTGCTCGCATAGTCTCTTTTTCCCGCAGTCCTCACATGTGGGGACAAAATCCAACGGGGTGCATACACAAGGGCAATATTTGGCTATATGCCCAATCTGCTCGCAACACCAGCATCTCACATAATTTGATATCGGGCCAAATCGCCACCCTCCGTTCACATGATGTCTCATGGTCGGACGAGAACATATCCATCTATTTTGTCCAAAATTCCCTTGCCTTATATTCGCTTTCTCAAAACTAGAGGCTTGTCTTTGTTGGGCCATTTCTCTAATGAAGATCAAAGCAGATTTGGGATCGACTTGGCTGTGCCACACGATTGGGGCACCAAGCGAACTCGTAGCACTCTCGATGAGATGTGCTAAGCCAATTCCCGGCAAACGCACCAAATGAACAGGCTCTAAAGCCCACGGAAAAGATGATTGTGGAAGCCTTTATTTTGTTTAAACCCCTCGCTATTGATCCACTTGGATTACCTAGAGCCCACAATTGTCTCGCAATGGATTTTTCTTATGTCTATGCACTAGCTCATATGTTCCCGGCAAACGCACCAAATGAACAGGCTCTAAAGCCCACGGAAAAGATGATTGTGGAAGCCTTTATTTTGTTTAAACCCCTCGCTATTGATCCACTTGGATTACCTAGAGCCCACAATTGTCTCGCAATGGTTTTTTCTTATGTCTATGCACTAGCTCATATGCTCCCGGCAGACGCACCAAAATGAAAGAGTTTCTAAATCCAATGGAAAATACTTATATGCAATTATATTTTTCCCAATTTCCTTGCACTTGGTCACTCTCTTTTGCCCGAAGTCCACAATTTAGCTCCAATGTATCAGTGGAGTAGACGGGGAACACATGCACAAATGGATATCCAACTCTAGTTTTTACCTCTCGCAATTGGTCCCCTTGCCTTGCCCGAATGCAAATAAGTACCAACTATACTGATTGACTATCGTGATTGCACTCCCCCTTTCCTCTTGCTCTCTTAGTTCCACTTATTTCTTGGTTCCTCTCCTTCCTCTTACTCTTGATCGTACACCAGCTCATACATCTCTCGCTCATATTTCTTCCACCTCTCGCTCACATTTCTTCCCTATCGTTGCTCCATATAACCCCCCTCCTTCTCACACACACCGTTACACCCTTTTCTTCTCCTTCTCTTCAACCTTACTCTCGTCCTCTTTTTATTTCCCTCTTTCTGCCACTCACTCACTTACTCTCAACCATACAATCACACACTAGCTCACACTTAAACACACACTTTCTCACAAATCCCTAGCCATGATCTTACTCACACACTCATTCTCAAACACTCAAGATTCAAACATTTAGATCTTCACACACTGACACACATTCACACTCAACTACCAACTCAATACTTCCTACATTGACACTTTTTTCTTGTAAAGGAACATTACATATAAATTAATGGAACAATGAAGAGCCAAGTTCTCCCATAGGTTCACTCTAGTAGTACATACAAGTTTAAACCAACACGGATGTCCATATACTGAGCGACTATTACTCTCAACGCATCAAAAAATAGGGCACAACTTCTTATATACAAGGTGATTATTCATACCTCCAGATAACTGATGCACAAATACCATCAGGGCCACTCAGATCCTGAATAAGCAACATTCCATCTGATAACCCTCTCAAAGACTTAGACACCAACACTGCAGTTGTTCATGCCCAAAATGAGCCTTGCTCACAAGGACCAGAGGCCCGTCGGAATTACACCACTCTAGACAATCTGTTGCACTCCATTGGTACAAGCACGATGCTTCTTCTTTATGGCAATGTGCAGCAGCCTGGTGGCATGTGCAGACAGTACCTCTCTGAGACCTTGACAAAGGGAGAGTAGTAAGTATCGGATCAACGCCACTGCCAATGCCAAATCAGCTCTGTTATAGACCAGCAGATCGAATATGCCATGAAAAATCTCTAGAATGGCAAAAGTTTATAGGCATATGGTCATGGACCCATTGTGCAATCAAACAATCACTTCCATTTTCCCTTTCAGCACACGACTCTTTTCCTCCCTCGTCTTCAGCAACTGCAAGCATACGACCCGATTGCTGACCTCATAGCATCGAGAACCCGAAGCCATCACCTGCTCACTCCCTCGACACCGGCCTGGTCGTCCTTTTTTCCAGCCTCCCAACAGTAGCCTCCTCCAAGACGCTCCCAAGCGGGCTCTTTTGTGCCCTGTACATGTCAACCCCCCCCCCCCCCCCCGAATGTGTTCTTCCCCCCCGATGGATACCCTTTTTCCTCCTGAAAAACTGCCCGCTGGATGCCTTCTGTGCAAGTCATTCATACCATGATTTTTCCAAAGTGCTCAAGCAAGAAAGACATTCTTGTTTCTACTCTTCATGTATACATGATATATCATCTGATTATCATTCCATCATACGATACATACAAGGTGATGCTAAAGGAAAAGAGTGATTCAAAACGAAAGAGTCTTATGGGTACTCTCTTGGTTAAGCTTTGATGAAGACCAATCCCGAGACTGCATCCTCTTCATCCTTTGTACTTCCTTTGCATCTTGTCTTTGATGCTCTAATAAATTGAAGTTGGTCATCACATATGTAATAAGTTATACTTCCTCACAGAGCTGAAGGGTGCTCGGTTCAGCTTGTGTATGTGCAGAGAAGACAGTGTTCAATCCACAAATGCATTCGGGCTTATTGGGCAGAGCTCTATTGATCTAGATTATTTACTCCAGTTGTACACACCGAATTCAAGAATCTGCTTTACTTTCCTTTGACCTGTGTCTAGAGAATAAATAATCACATATTTCTTCATGATTTTCTAGCCTCGTCCCTGTATTAGGATCGACCAATGAAGGAACCTACACCTGAGGAAGACTACCAAAGCCTATGCCAGCATTGTGTAACATGTAAGGTAGCTCAAGCTCACACAATGCTTCTCGTACAATCTTTGCAAACTGGTTGTTTTCATACGAAAACAATTCAAGTTTCTTTGAAGGTATCTCCGTAACAGCAAAATGCCATCGGGTCATTCCACGACCAGCTCTCATTAGGGTTGGGACCCATCCTGTAAAGATTGTGCTCTCTAAAATCCCTGGGGATGGGTTCCTTCCATCTCCATATGTCCTAAACAGGTACTTAACGATTTCTCCACTTTCATAAAGGTTAACGCCTGTATTTGCATCAACCAAAAAAAGGGAACTGCTCTTTTCCTCCTTTTTCTTGAACAATGCTCCTATGGTGTATAGATCCCTTGGGACAAGGATATATCTCAGCAGAAAGATCCAGCTCTGTTAATGCCTCTCGTACTCGTCTTTGAGCCCCATGGCAGTCGTGCTAGTGTAGAGATACCTGACGTTGTCCTCTCAAGAAGTTCATTACGTGGTGTTGATGGATCAGCTCCTCCGATAAGCTTCAGTAGCGGACAGAGGAAGGAGAGAAAGCTCTGCGTTTGCTGGCCCCCTGTTGAGGAAGTGGACGAGGAGTCGCCTGCCTGAGCCACCGAAAAAAACCTCTCCCAAAAAATGCCAGCCGCCCCCCTCTTATCTGTTTTTTCGTCAGAGCCCCCTTGACTCAACATGGTCCATCCACGTATTTAGACGACCACTCATAAGCCAGGGACCCTTTGCTTTACTGTACCCCTTCTCCATATTTTGGATGGTGGGTTCATTCTTCAATGGTAACTAGACCAGACCATCAGTTTTAGAGAGTGGAACCCAATATTCATTATCATAAGTCCCACCACCTGGGGACGCTGCAGCTCCCTGCCTTCTCTTTTTTGCAGCTTCAAGCAGACGATTGAGCTCATTTACAAACTCATGGTTCACATTTCCATGCCTTGTATTATATGTCGAGTTCAACCTATCACCCCCAGTTTTGTAAAAACTCAAGGGCACAATAGCACCACTTTATGGTTGAAATGTGGTGAAGATTTGTAAACAGCATCTGGGTGAGCAATAAAATAATACCACCATCGACCTGATCGAACATCAGTGAAAATAGGCCCCCCTTTTCCGTTTCGCTCGTCAGACCATTACGTAAGGACGTGCGAATAAGCCTTCTGGACTTCTCCTCTTGTGTTATCAAGACCTTCTCAGAACCCTTGAGGATAAAATATCCTCCAACATCAAAAGCACAATGGCCTTTTTCAAGTGAAACCTTTTCTCCACATCCCTGCAATCAATATCTCCACATGTTTCTCATCAATCACCAAATCTACTCTGCAAGTACCTGAAATCAAACATATTTTCCTGCCAAATAGAACCACATTAGTGCATCAAAACCAACCATTTTGTGGGCTAACAGAAGCACGCACAACAATACAAGTCAACTGCTATAGCAAATAGAAAGACACCATTCAACAAGAAAGCAGTTCCAGGCATGAGGCAGATCTGGGTACGCAAAGGAGAGCAACCACCAGCCTTGCCCCCACAAACCCCATCCAGGCAAGCCCACTAGGCCCAAAGATGTAGGAAGAAGCTCGGACAAGCTCAACCACAAGTTATCCGACAAATTTGGGTGCCTAAGAAACTAGTTGCAGCTCAACGGGGGCGATTACACATGTGGGTACCCAGGAAGCTCCTATGTCCGCAACAACCTATAATCTCCCATACGTGAAAAGTCTCAACAAAGAAGCCAAGGTGAGGCAAAGGTCGGAACCAAACACTAAGAATAAAAGTAAAACAACTAACCTCTCGAGTCAAGCGACCAGCCACAAAGGTATGGGTTTGGAAGCCAAAAGCATCAGTGGCCCCTACAAAACCAAAGCACCAACCACAAGGGACACAACACTCAAGAAACCAGCCAAGGATGAATAGACCAAAGGTGCTCACTTCACAGTCGCAGATCGTTCTCAAATGGATCCCCATAAGAAAGAAGGATCAAGTGTCATCTCGAGATCCAATGGATAGCTCCACGACTTGAGCGATGCTTAACTACTATATGTACGAGAGCATCCAAGGAGATATCTGCAAGAGGTAGTTCGAGTACACTGCAAATCCTTGTATGTATACTGGATGAGAAGACTCATGCTTATGGTGAGCTAAAGAGAATATGTGAAACTAAACTTGGTGTAGTTACCCAATGTTTTTTGTCAAGAAATATAAAGAAATTTAATTCTCAGTATTTGGCAAATGTTGCTTTGAAAAGAGAAGACAGGATCAGCCACTCAAAAGATCTCATCAGTGGACCATCAACACGGACATTCATCAACAATGTTCCATCCCAAAGGCCGAGTGTACAACACGAAGAGATGAACATCGATTGACCTTCTCCATGGTAAGTATCTTTTACTTTGGAAACATCATAACCATGATAGCTTAGGAAACCTCTTCGTCGGCATACCCTCTAGCACTTAGCTCAAGAACCCCAACTTTTGCACCATACTTCTTCCGATGCATTTTCCAAGTAAGCATGCATAGGGCTACATTACAAGGCCTTGCACAAGGCACATATTTTCCTCAACCCATTCACGAACACACTTACCCATAATCCATTATGGGTTATGAGTACTTGGCATGACTACTATGAACATCAACGTTGGACGATCTAGAGGACATCAACGGAGACTCACAACGACACAGTCATGCTGGAATCCAACGAAGAAGTACAACTTGCAAAGGCTCGCAGTGACAGATGAAGAACCGGACAAACAACCCTGCCACATTTGGAAGTCAGACAACTTTTGTTCATACAGAAGGAACACTCCCTCTCAAAGCACTACTTGGCACAACCACTACAACAAGGGTCTGTCAGGGACGACAGACTCGAGAGGGGGGGGAGTGTTGGAACTCAAGGTCAAGCACAAGCATGGAAGCACATCAGAAAGGTGGACACACACAAGAAGAAGGAGCAAGTAGGGAGCTCCAAGAAGTACATGTCAAATTTTTAGAAGAATCCCCTACAAAAATAGTGATTTCCATCACTAAAAACCATTGTAAATACCATTTTCTATTTTTGTAACTCCATTTTGTTCAAGCCGAGTCCTCCAGCTTGGGGAGTATTAGAAGTATCATCCTACCCATTTTCATAATTTTTAGACTTCGTTTGGGCCCTCAAATAAGCCCTGGAACCTAATTTTTAACTAGGTCGGACACTAGGTCTGGACAGGGCAAAACTACTCAAAAAACTGTAAAAAGAGCTAGAGAGCTCATTTTTGAGGTTAGCTTGTTAGAGATTAGAGCTTTGTAAGAGTACTCTTTTGGCAATCGAAGCTTTCCATTGTTCCTCTCTTTGATCTTACCTTGCATGCGTGTGTGTGTATGTGTGTGCATGCTTGTGTGCTTTCACTCACGTACTTGTGCCTTCACTTGCTCGTGGTCTTCATACCGGTCCTCACGTCTCCGCGGAGGCTACTTGTACTTTTGGTTTCCAAAGCCATACCCTTTTTACATGTCTTCCTACTATTGTTGAAGAGGTGATTTGATCTTCTTTCAATCTCTATATGCGGTTCTTACCCTTTTCTCTTTGTGGCTTCTTTGTTGAGACCTTTCGCATGTGGGAGAACATAGGTTGTTGTGGATGTAAAAGCTTCTTAGGTACCCACATCTCTAATCGCCCTTGTTGAGCTGCAGCTAATTTCTTAGGCACCCAAACTTGTCGGATACCTTGTGGTTGAGCTTGTACGAGCTTCCTCCTTCGTCTTCTAGCCTGGTTGGCTTGCCTAGATGGGATTTGTGGGGGCAACGCTAGTGGTTGCTCTCCTTTGCGTACCCAGATCTGCTTCATGCCCGAAACTGCTTTCTTGTTGAATGGTGTCTTTCTATTTGATTTAGCAGTTGTCGTGAACAGTTGTGTTTGTCTTTGTGGTGGAACTATTGTGGCCACCTGAGTCTTTGGAGAAGAAGAAAGATCCACTTGCCTTCGAACCTATTCTTCCATGATTGACTCCTTCTGCATCATAGAGCTTTTGACACATACAACATCTTCTTCCATATGATTAGTCTTAGAAGAACTAAGAGAATGTGGGACATCTGGATTTGTGAGCATGCAATTCTCTAATTCTATTGTAATGCATTGTTCTTGTACCCAAACTTGAAGGATTTGACTTCTTAGGTTTAAGTTAACAGCATGGTCATAGATCCAATCTTGACCCAAGACAAGTGGTTCTGTAAGGTTCTCATTTTGACACACTAGCGCTTTGACTTTCATTGGAACATCTTGAAGGTAGATGGGAAGTTCCACCTCGCCCAAACACGGGGTTTCCACACCTCCCAATCCTATGAGATAAGCTTCTATGGGATTGATGTTCAACTGCAAGTCTTGGCAGTAGGATAGTCTAACTGCACTACTTGCTGCACCTAAGTCAATCAATGCTTTCACAGTCCTTGCACCCTTTCCTTGTCCTATCTCTATGGTCACAAAGGGACGTTGGTCAATGACTTGAGAAGAGGTTATGCCCGATTTTTGGCACATATCCATGTGATATTTTGGGGCTTTTAAGTTGACATCTAGGCCTAGTCGCCTTAACTTATTTTGCCTAATATGCTCTCTGGCCTCTGCCTGAGCTTCTTCCCTCACCTTTAGCTCCTATTCTTTTCGCTTCTTAGCAGTGTTGAGTCTCATAAGCATATCCTCTGTAAGAGGTTCTTGGTATAACTTGACTCTACATCCACTAATATAGTTTGGCAAGATATCTCCTTCTAGAGTGGCCAACTAAACTGCACCGCTAGTGGAAATTCTATTAATGATCATGGGTCTGTATCCTCTTTTTTCCAACTCATGGGCATGTTGCTTTAGCGTATAAAACAGCACCAAGTCTCCCTCTTTCAATCCTTTATCTTTGATGTGTGCATCAAAGTATGCCTTTTGTCTTTTCTTTGCAGCATAGATGCCTTCTGCCGCGCGTAGCCTCATCTCACCTAAGCGTTCTAGATCGAAGATCCTAGAGGACAATTCATGTCCATTCCACTCATGCTCTTGTGCTACTTTCAAGGCTGGTATGAGGATGTCCAAAGGTAGCACAACATTCTGTCCAAAGACCATCTGAAATGGGGTGGCATTGAGTACTGTTTTGTAGGCAACTCGATAAGCCCAAACAACATGATGAAGTTGTTTGTCCCAATCAGAGCGTTTATTATTTACGAGTTTTGTCAATACGTTACAGAGGATCTTATTGGTGCTCTCGGCTTGTCCATTAGCTTGTGGGTGATAAGGGGCAGACTTCTTATGTATCACCAAGAATTCTTGGAGAAGATTTTCAATGACTTCATTCAAGAAGTGTGTGCCTCTATCGCTCACTAACTTTATTGGTAGCCCATATCTCATGAACACATTCTCAAATAAGAACTTAGCCGTAGTCTGAGCATCATTCTTTGTTGTGGATTTCACTTCTACCCACTTTGTAAGGTAATATGTGGCTACAATAATATACTCTGCATGGGAGTTTCTAGCTGGGGGTTAATAGGACCTATGAAGTCTATGCCCCACTTCGAAAATGCACACCCTCCCATCATTGGCCTCAAAGGCATCTCGTCTTTTCTAACAGGATATTGTGCACGTTGGCATGCATCACATTTCTTCACATAAGTGTGAGCATCCATATGAAGAGTGGGCCACCAAAGTCCTGAGAATAGAATGGTCTTGATTACTCGATCAGGACCGAAGTGTCCACCTACAACACCACTGTGTGCAATCTCTAAGACCTTTAAATAGTCTGATTCATGAGCGCACAATCTTAAGTAACCATCTTTGCCTCTTCGGTATAGGTTGTCTCCTACCAAGGCATAGCCTTGAGCCTCTTGCTAGACTAGCCTCTTTGGGTAATCTTCCCGACCTCATAAACTCTACCAATGGAGCACTCCAATCAGGAATTAATGACACTTGATAAAGGGTGGCATGCTCCACTAGTGGTCTCTCTCTGCACATTGGACAATTCTTAATCCACTCATGTATTTCTTTGTCCATGCTAGGCCAATAAACTCCTAAACGTTTCAGATTTTGTAATGTGATATTTAGAATAATGATTTCCTAGCAATCCTTCATGAGCTTGTTGCAACCAACTACTATGTTCATCGTCCTCAACACAACAAGCTAATACACCCTCAGTATCTTGTTTGTACATGCTTCCTGCCAAGATGTGATATTTTTGTGATTTTACAATTTCTTCTTGTGATGTTTTCACATTCTTATTTGCAGGGCCGAAGGTTAGGACTGGTACCAACTTATTTGCCGATTTAGGAACAACTTCTGAATTGAATAGATAAGCATCGGGTAATTCATCAGACACTCCTTGCGATGACTCTCCTGAAGTGATGCGAGAAAGGTGATATGCCCGAAGGTGGTTTCTACCTTTCCTGACCACAACTTCAAAGCCATATTCCATTAGTAAGAGGAACCATCTTACTAAGCGTCCAGTATTGCAAGGTTTATTGACCAAATGTAACAAAGCTTGATGATCAGTGAAAAACTTGAACTTGTTGGCCAATAAATAGTGTCTAAACTTCTTCATAGCATATACCATGCCTAAGCCCTCTCGCTCAGTTGTGGTATAGTTTCGTTCAGTTGTGATTAGCTATCTACTAGCATATGCTATGGGCAAATCTAAGTTTCCTTCACCTGTGGGTTGTGCTAGCACACATCCTATAGCATGATTGGAGGCATCCACATGGACATGGAATGGTTTATTCCAATCCGGAGTGGTTAGTATTGGTGCTGTGCACAAACGTCTTTTTAGCTCCTAGAAGGAGTTCTCGCATTCGTCGTTCCACTCAAAATTTGTCAATAACCCATAAAGAGGTTTAGCTATGATTGCATACATGGGGATAAGCCTGCGGTAATATCCACAATGGCCCATAAAGGCTTGTACCTCTTTAACGTTCCTTGGCCTTGGCAACTCTGCTATGGCTCTTACCTTGTCCTCATCAGTTGATATTCCATTTTTCGAAACAATATGGCCTAAGATTTTACCTTGACGCACCATGAACACACACTTTTCTGGGTTCAGACACACTCGATATTCTCTACACTTGTTGAAGATCTGTCTGAGCTCAGGGATGTGGTATCTTCTTTCTTGGCAATGAGCACATAAATCGTCCACATATCCTTCTAAGCTCTTTCACAAGAACTCTTTGAAGACATGACACATGAGCCTTTGGAATGTTGCAGGTGCATTGGTGAGCCCAAATGGCATCACACGAAATGCAAAGATTCCCCACTCTGTGGCAAAAGTTGTTTTGTGTTGATCTTCTGGGGCAATGGCTACTTGATTGTAACCTAAAAATCCATCAAGGAAGTTATAAACTTCCTTGCCTGCAACACGCTCCAATAGGTGTTCCGTGATTGGGAGTGGATAACTATCTCTGATCGTAGCGGCATTAATTTTTTTAAGGTTAATACACACTCGCAACTTCCCATTCTTCTTGGGCACCACTACAATGGGGGACACCCATTCAGTATGATCAATCTCATAGATAAATTCAGCTTCAATCAGCCTATCAATTTCTTCTTTGATTTTGGTTGCATAAGTGTCATTATATGTGTAGGGCTTCTGTTTGGTGGGTTTGGCATCAGCAATCATTGGGATCGTATGAGAACATATTCTTGGATCTACCCCTTTCAAGTCTCTATAGTGCCATGCAAACACATTCCTATATTCCCTTTATAGAGCTACGAGCTACATTTCTTCTCTTGCACTTAGGTCATCTCCTATATATGTGCATCTCTCTTCGTTCTCTTCAATGGTCACTACAATTTTCTTATTATCATATGATTCTCCTATCATGACCTCTCTCTTAGGCATTCGTACCAAAATTTTGCGGTCGTCAACTTCATATTTCTTGAAGTTTTGTGGTACTTCAAAGAATGATTCCTCCTCTTCTTGTTTCACTGCTTTTCTTTTCTTTTTCTTTTGACTGCTCTCACTTCCATCCTTTGAATTTACCGTTTTAATACTTGTGAGAGGTTCTTCTTCTTTCTGGTCAAGCACTCCTACATCTTCTAGATAGTGTTGCTCTGAGTTAAAGCAACTATCCATTACAATGGACTCTAGATCATCGTCATTCTCTTCTTCTTCTATGACATCACTAGGGTCACATTCTTCTAGCAAGGGTTGACACATGAACACTGAGATATCATAACCCTCCTCATCACCATGAGGTGTCCACTGTTCCTCGTTGACAGCAATGTCCATGGTAGCTAAGGTTTTTGGCTTGCCATGAGGTTCAAATTCCTCATGTGGTGTCCATGGAGCAGCTACACACAGTAGATGAAAAGAAAGGATTTCCCACTCTATCATCAAGCGAAGGAGTAATACACTATGTACCTAGCCCAAGAGTCATCCCTACCTATGAACAGGAGGAAGCATCATCATCAGATGGTGAGAAGAGAGTCTACCAACCTAAAATCACCCAAACAGATTGGTTGTCACTGCAATGGGTGAAGGAAAAGCTCTATGGTCAGAGTAATCCTATGCCAATAACTATTAAAGAGAAGGCATAAGGACCAAGGAGATCACAAAGAATAGAGGAACACAAGTGGGCTTCATTTGCATAGTCAATATAGCCATGATTGTTGCGATTATGAAGGAAGTAATGAAGCCAATAATTGAAGATGAAGCACTCGTAGATCTGGCATGGAAGGAGGTTGTGCAAGCCAAAGCATGGGAGGTCACTAGCACCAAGTGGGTCAGACAGGTTAAGCACATGATACAAGGGATCTTGGAATGCTATCAAGACACATCGATATCACAAGACTTTCACTCATGAAGGGTTTTAGTTTTCAATACTCTTTTGTGCTAATGAACAATATTTGGATCATACTAATGTTAACAGCTCAGTTGAAGTGGCACGTTTCTATGTTAGATGTCAAATCAAACCTTTTGAATGTTGACCTCGAGGAGGAGGTATATGTCTCAACCATCGAGTTTTGAGGCTCTGCATTCAAAGAGCACATTATGTAAATTGAAGATGGCATTCTATGTGATGAAACAAGCCCTAAGATCCAGCAGATAGACATTGGGAGCTACAGGAAGGTATTTGATAGTCTTATCTATTTATGGAGTACCATACAAGATATTAGGTTTGCAGTCAGACTTTTGAGAAGGCTCGAGAATAGACCTCGTGAAGGACATTCAAGATGTGGCAAGCAAGTACAATTAAGAAGGATGGTGGAAATAGCATGCTATCCCATCAAGAAGGATGCAGCACATACCCTCACCAAAGTTCTTACAAAGGAACTACGTCAAATACATCTCCAGGACTTGGCATTGGGCCAAGAAGGTATTTCACCTTTGGGTGGACATTGAGGGGAGGTGTTAGACATGGTCAATGCTCCAACCTCATGGAAGACTTGGCATCATGCCAAAAAAGTAGTTCACCTTTGGGTGGACATTGAGGGGGGGTGTTAGATATGCTCAATGCCTCACCCTTATGTAGCACCACCATTGTTCCATAACACTCTATTTGTAAGGCCCCCATTATGAGGAGAAGCCATGTGAGAGTGTTGGACATTGGTAGGTTCCTAGCTTTGAGGTCAGATGAGGTCTATAATAGACCGTAGATGGATAGTTAGGAAGGTTACTTCTAAGCCATTGGATTGGGATTGATCCAATGTGAGGATCAACCTAAATCAAGGGCTAGAAACAAAAGTAGCTTTCTTAACTTAGGGAAGCGTCTATTTGATGTGGGCCATTGGATCTAGACTTGATCCTAAGTGTGGATTCAGCAAGATCAAGGGTTACAAACAAATGGTTGTTGATCCTACATTTTTACCATTGGATTTATCCCATAGATCAATGGTGGAGATTATTTTGGGCATGGATCAAGTTGCCACGACCCTAGAACATGGGTAGGTTGACTTAGGATTGGAGGACCTTATAAGGATGGTCCCCATCCCATGTAGGATCATCATTTGTGGTGTTTGGAACCATTAGGGTATCCATCTTAGTACGCATTGTGTTGGCCTATAGCCCTTCACCTAGCTTCTATCTAGATCACCATCTAAGCTCCATATAAGGAGTGCATGGGTGGATAGAACCATCTATATATTGTTTAGTGTTTGAGTTCCATTGTATTAGAGTTATGAGTTTTAGTTGAATTGACTTAATTTCATCTTCTATTCATTTTGATTCCACTTTCCATTATAACCAAATCTCTTGTATTAGAGTTATGAACAAATCTTGATTCCACTTTCCATTATAACCAAATCTCTTGTATTAGAGTTATGACCAAATCTTGATTCCACTTTCCATTATAACCAAATCTCTTGTATTAGAGTTATGAGTTTTAGTTGAATTGACTTGATTTCATCTTCTATTCATCTTGAGTAGAAACATCTCTCTTTCTATCTAACCTTGATCTTATATGTGTGTTGTGGTAACCTCTACATGGCATTAGAGTTACACCATTAACCCACCACTCAGTCATTATTCTTCATTTCTCCTTTTCTTACATACCAACATTGCATCCTCTCGGTTCTGCAATCCTCGTCTGTGGCATAGCGAGACGAATCTCCTCACATGGTCATCCGCATCCTCATAAGCTAATCCCTTAAACATAGGGAACTTGATATTCAACCTAGAGAGTAAATAAGAAAGATCCTTCGTTGGCGCTGGTGCTTCTTTTGAGTATCAGAGGAAAAATCTAATGTCTTCCTCAGTTTCTCTTTTGAAAGCGGGGTTGATAATTCTCGTACGCCCACAGGAAAAATACCTATGTACGATTGTATGTTGCACAAACTTCTTTGGAGTGGCCCAACTATATTTTTGGGAGCTTACAATTGTCTATCAAAGTGATAGCTTCCTTGCTCATGCACTAGCTTGTACACCTTCCATTCGCACGTCTTGGTAATCCTTCTATTTGCCATGCACACCCCTACACTCTCTTTTCTTTCTCACAGACGCACCCCTATTCCCTTTTTGTAAATCAATCCAAAACGTTCCTTTTCCTTCTCGCTGAAGATGGTCGTCCCTCAATTCTCCTAAATTATGGAGATGTTCTTTCTCTACTTCCCAACAATATCCAGCAACATAATTCTTCAAATACAATCCCAAGGAAGCTTCTGATGCCGATTTCTCCTACTACATTTGTTCAAGAATGCTCTGCTCATTTACTTGTGGTTACCATAGTGAAGACCTTACTAAGCTCTCCCTTTTACTCCGCCTTGGATCCTTCGATGTCATTGCATTTCTTCTGATCAAGACATTCTGTCTCCTTCTTGTAAGAGGACAGTGGGAGATATGCGGCCCTACTGTCTCCTCCCCAGGGTGCACCTCTCAATCCCCGGAGTGCTCAAATATAGGTTGGTCAGCAATAAGAGACTGTTGTCGACCACATCAATAGTCTTATTCAAAAGTACCCTCCATTGCCAACACCTAAATTCACCACGATGACCTCCTCGGCCAATACATCCCGATCCTTTTGACTTGATGTCACTTATTCTTCGAGAACCCTCAGACCGGTGAACCAGACTTCTGCTTTCTCCTTGTATTTACCAATCAGATCAAGTGAGCTACCTTCAAATATCAGGGAGAAGGACTGATACTCTTTGTCTAGGCGGGTATACCTCTGAAATGTTACCTCTGCCCACAAGAAGTAACAAAAGATAGATATGACAGATTCAAACATGGAGAAACATCCTTTTCAAATGCAATGACCATCTCGCCCATGCTCCAAGGGCTCGGATGACCGTCATGAGAATATACTTGGTCTTTTCATCACCCTTCAGAAGGTCCTGAGAATATACTTGGGAAGTTCATCAAGCGTAGACCTCAAAGAATCGATATAAAATATTGGCATCTTCTTTCTCAGACAATTGCCTCGAATCACATCAGTTTTATATGATGTAATCAATCTCGTCATATGTTCCCTTCATCGTGAAAGAAGCTGCCAGAACTAGACATCTACATATAATTTGGAATGTAGGCAACCCTGTAGAGAGCACTCAGCAAACAGCCCCACAAGAAGCCTCCAATCTCCACTGTTTTTAAGATTACCATTTGATAGATACATCGCTTCCCTTCTATGTAGCTGCACACATCAAGAAAAACAAACCCCCTTCTCTTCCTTTCCACAACTACTCAATCGTTTCTTGCAACTTGAATACCGCCCTCCTTTGCTCTATGCTATGTCTATAGCTGCTCCTGGAATTCGTCATGCCTCAATACACCCCAATAGAAACACAAGAATGCTCCCATCCCTTGCATTGCACTCCCCTCTAGTCATTCTCAGATGCCCTCATGTCTTCTCTGAAGCAGCTCTCTCCCTCCAACACTTTTTCAATGTCCTCGACCTTCCTCTGCAATCTTCCCAGATGACCCTCGTTCTTTTTCCTCTCGAATCCCCTCATGAAGCTTCTGTCAATCCCTCCCGATGCTACAAGGCCTTCAATGAGTGCACACTCCCTCTATCCCTAAGAGATCAGTCATCATATCACGATTTTTGAAGGAATAGAGCTTCTCCAGTAATCGACCAACATATTCAGTGATAAGTTTGAGAATGATGAAATAGGTTGTTCACATCTAAAGTCCTACTGAAACAATTTAACTAGCAGAGCATATACAATACCTCCTTTCACAAAATGAGGGTAGGTGAGATGTCTCGACTCTATCCTCCAAGAAATGGAAAAAGATGTTTGCCTCTTCGAAACGTTCAGTGCAGACCTATATACTGCGAGCTCCTCTTTGTATTGATGTGCTAGACAGTAGCTTTGCCATAGCTTTAATTCACGAGTTACCTTGACATGAGCTTTCCCGATTATACAGGAGCATCACACGCAGCGATCTCTGAGTAGCAGTCTAGTTCGTACCCACCATAGAAAGTCGTTTCTCTTTTCTGCTTCAAAGTGAGTGCGATAAATGTTGCCGATTAATCCTTACTGCGACCTGTAAAGATCTCCATACAGCCGAACATGATAAGACGAAGCCATAAGCTAATTCTGATTTCCCCTCCAGCAGCCATCGAGCAGAAGAAGGGCCCAACAATCAAAATCCCCCCCCTAATCAGTGAAAAACCGATCCCCCTCTTTCCCTCACACTCACCACTACTCCTCCGAAAGAACCTCAAACAGGAAATAGAGTCATCACTTTAAAGGCCAACAATCGAGATTTGTTACAGACATCACAACCAAATCAATGATACAATAACCCCGCGCGTAATCTAATGGGCATTCCAACTCAACTACAATCGTCCATAGTCAGATTACCATTAATTCAATGGGATCGCGCATCAGACGCATGTACAGCGAGCATTTAAGAATTCAAATGAATATCCTTAGGGGGAACACTCCCTCCTGCAAAACTGTTGAGAACTTGCATACCAGTTACATCTCTGCTAGAAAGCTTGACTCATACCAAGTAACACTGAGTTGGTCCAAGAAGCGTTCGCAGATTCTCATCCTTGAAATTAGCTTCCGTTGTCCTTCACACTCATATCGCTTGATCTCCCTGAGGCCCCTGCTCCCATAGAATAAGCGGAAGAGCCTCCAGCGGGTGCACCTCTTTCCCTCCTCAGCTCCAGCAGTCCACAATCCTTTTCTTCTCCTCTGTCACTCAACAGATGGGAGAAACAGCCCCCCCCCCTTCACACATCTATGTTTTTGCATGCCCAGCAGAGAGAGAGAAGGAGAGAGAGAGCGGCTTCATCTCCCCCAACTTGCATTGCCTTTCTAATTCTGAATGCTCCCCTTTTCAATCGGACCTCCTGGCCTTCTCCTCTTTCTATGTACCTCCTGCCCAGCCACCGAAATCATAGAGGAACATGACCTGCCCTCTACCGGTGCCTAAATGCTCTCCCTATCCTCCTTGTTGCCTTCTACTCCAAGAGTCCCATTCCTCCTCCCCTCGACTGCTCTGAGTATCCTCTCTTCCAGCTCCCCCCTTCGCCACTCCAGCAGAAGACAACCCCAAAAAACGCCTCCAAAAACACACAGAGGAAGCAGCAGAAACCCCCTAGGCACTCCAATAGCTCCTCCCCGTTCTTCTCGGTATCTCCTTCCTTTATGGTGTGTATCCTTGGCCAACCACCAGCAAAGAGATTCCGCCCGCTGAAGAAGCACACCTCTCGTCAATGTCTTCTCCCTCTAAGTCCTCGAATCCTGCACACGCAGCCCAGCAGAAGCCACCAAAAATGTCTGCCCTCCCCATCCCTTTTTGTATACTGTGCGGCAAGAGATACACCTGTGCCCCTGCCATTCCAGAAGAAGACAACAAAAAGAAACAACCTCCTCCCCTTTCGTCGGATCTGCGGCCCCCCCAAAAACCTGCCATCGCTCTTTTGACATCCTTCCAAAAATAACCGTCCTCCCGATCAAAATATATTACAATTGAATATCATCTTTCTACAAACTATGGAACACAATCCATAGGATCACCACCCCCCACAACCTTGAGAGTTTTCACATACTCGATTTCACATTCAAACGCATTGCCACTTTTTGACCCAAAGATTTGTCAGCTTGTGATAGATATGATAGCTAGATATTGCGGACTTCGTGCGTGACCCGAGGGTCAGACAAAGCATCAGCAAACTGACCCACCAGACGTTCTTGCCTGTCAAGAGCGAATGATCTGTATCATTCACCAGCTTGCTTGAAGTTATCTTCCTTTTGAATCATCACCTTCTCCCGGCGACCATTTAAAACATTGCAACGATGCTACTCATAGGGGGCATAAATGTCCTTTCCCCATCCCTTATCAATCTCTCCAAATCAAAGCCTTCGCAATCAATAGCCTTTCTTGCTTGAGCACACAAATTCCCAAGCTTGTGTGTCAACAAGCATTCCAGACATATAGACAAAAGTACTAGAATTTGCATGGATTCCCTCAAGCTACATCCACTCAAAACAAGTGATGGCATCTTGAACGTGCTTATATCTTCCTTAGCCAAAATCCAAATGTTGACTGCCTTCCTCTTCGACCAAGAAAGCGCCATGTAATCCCCAAATACTTCATATCAACCATTTGACCAATTCTTCAAGTACCTGCAATCAAACAAATTCCCCTACCAAATACAAACATATTAGTGCATAAAAACCAACCATTTCCGGAGCTAACAGGGGTTGAAGCCAAAATGATGGAAAGATTAAGGGTAGGGGGGTCCTAGCGGAAGGTAGAGCTGACTTCTTGAGGCTCCTTTGTACACGAAGGGGCTCTCTATCTACTTGAGTGTGGGTCATGTACCCACGCACAATGCAAAAAATCAAGAAATTAATGCAACAACAACTATATATTGCACAGTAGATACCTCACACAAAAATGCAAGTGTCCCGCCAAGCATGCCAAACTGTAGAGGAGGTACTAGGGTACCCACTTCTAGCAATTTTCCAATACTCTGTCTACTCAAGCAGGGTTCTCCTTAGGGAAGTATACCTTGTAACATTCTTGTGTGCAGGTACCTTTATTGACAAGAGAGACTCCAACAGAAGAGAAAATGTATAGTCGTAGAGAAAGGATCAATGACAAGTGTTCTTGAGAGAGGAAACCACTTCTTAACTTAAAAAATGATTACGGAAGGCTACAATGCTACAAAAGGATGAAACAGAGGGTTGGCATTGTTGAGATATCAAGCTCAACATGTGATGATCTAGGATGACACGTACCAGTTTTTCAATTCTCTGACACGATTTCGTGCCCGAGTGACCTCCAATAGTGTGCCTGTAGCAACAAAGCGCAGAGAGTAGATCAAAAAATAGCCTCAACTAGCATCAACAAATGATGGTAATGATGATATGCAATAGTCCCGAAGATCCACATGATTGAGATCACACCCAAATGAGTGCCAAATATCTATTTATATAGACTCCAGAGAGGCTAGGGGTGGCCTTGCCAAATCCTAGCCTTAAGTGCCGCACGTGCCAAAGTGGTGGCCAGAGAGGTGGAGGAGTGGACTAATTACGGTTATGGCAGCCAACTTCAATTAGGCCCCCAATTTTACCTTCTGACACCACCAAAGCTTGGCAACGGTATTCCCTGCATTACTTTTCACTCTGACACTTCACTGATAAAATATACTCCACCCATCATTTGCCGTCCAAGTAGCTCATGGTGGAGCCCTTCATAAGTTGGTAGTGGCCGAAGGCAGCCCATGGTGGAGTAGAGGCCCACTTTTGACCATGTCCAAAAGAGGAGGTGGTGGCACACGATTTTGGAAAGATTACCTTTTGGCCCACATAAGCCTTTAATTCCTCTCACTGCCCATCTGATTATACCCTTGGAGTTTCAAATTTCTTACTCTTGTTGGAGAAGAACCTCATCTGAGTAATCAACCACCCAAAGAAGTCCGCTTCAAAAGATATTTTGACCTCGGAAGACATTTTGGGGGGCACCCTTGTTTGATGTAGCGAGAAGGTAGTCACCCTAATGATGCATGCCCCAAAAAATGGTGGTCCACCTCCTTGTATTGCCAAACTTGGCATCGCCTAAAAGGGGTAGGAACAATTAGGGTAACATTAATTTTATCATGGCAAGAATGGAGGTGAGGTCGCCCAATTTTCGTCACCCCACATATTGCAATCTCTTTGTCTGCTTATATACATAAAATTGTCGCTCTTTATGTGTATGATATAAAAAACTAGGCATCGCCCAATCTTGCAACAAACCCATATGGGTAGTCGCCTCCTCCACGTCACAAGCCCAAGATGGGCGTCGCCTCATCATGAGAATTGCCTTGAGGAGGTCGCCTAATATGACCTACCATGGGTGGTTGCCCCAAGCAAGTGAGGTGTAGCACAATAATTGGGTGGTCGCCTCCTCCTATGTGTGCAAGAAATGGGGTGGTCGCCCAAATTGCTTGTAGAAGGTGGGTGTGGGTGGTTGCGTCCTCCTATGTGTGCAAGAAATGGGGTGGTCGCGCAAGTTGCTTGTAAAAGGTGGGTGTGAGCACAAATGGGTGGTCGCCTCCTCCTATGTGTGCGAGAAATGGGGTGGTCGCCTCGTCCGTATTTGGTGTTCCCCCAATTAATGCAAAAAGCCTTGCCCAATTTTTATGTAGTAAGCCAAATTGGCCTCGCCCAAACAGATGTACAAGAGGCTTTGTGTTGCCCTTATTTTCTTGTTATGTTGCTTGCCTTGCTCTGCCACCTGTGCTTGCTTTCTCCACCAAATTGGTGGTCACCCAACCTTGGGTAGTCGCCCACTCATGCCAAAAGCCCAAGATGGGCGTCGCGCAATGATGTAGAACCCATAAAAGTTGTCACCCGATTTTGCGTGTATGTAAGTTAATTCCTCGAGATAGGGCGTCCCCCTTGTTTTGCAAGAAGCTAATCATCTCCCTAAAATCAACCTAAAATCAAGGCGTCGTCATAGTATGTGATGAAGGCGTCGCCCACATTTAAGCTTCAAGGTGCATTGCATTCATAACTTCATGTGAATATATTGCGGAAAATTCCTAAAAACAAGGCTTCAAACAAGGCAAGTAGGATTGAAAACGACTTTGCATATGGGTAAATGATTTCTGTATCTTCATTAGGTAGATTAATGTACTACCCCGTTCACATGGGCGACAAGGTGCCTATTTTTTGGGAGATAGATGAGAGATGGTGGATGGTGAACAAGGCAACAAAAAATGTAAGGTGAGTTTCTCTAGAGAGGGATTGTGACCACATGCCATTGAAAGCTTTGAAATTACAAATCGTCTCCACACTATGCTTTGTGTCATCCCTTGTTTGAACTTCATGTCTATGCTTTGGACTTTCTAAATCAGATAAGAGGGCTATGTTGCTTGCAACATGATTTGAACACCCTAATCTATGTAGAATAAATGATCATCTTCTTTACCTTTCTTGTGGCTTTTATCAAAAGCAACGATTCTTCATGTTATTGATCTTCAGGATAGTTGTTCTAGTCTCTTCTATTATGGCCTCTATTGTTATTGTTGAACTTGTGTCCACCTCTGCCTCTATTCTTGCCATATCCACCGCTTCCACTTCCTTTCTAGGTCTTCCCATAGAACCAAAAATTCTGAGTGGTGTGGTTGGTCTTATCATAGATGGCACAAGGTTGAACATTTTGTCCTTTGTTTTTGTCATGCTTTGGTGCTTTCTTCTTCACTTTCCACTTGCTCTTGCCTGCAAAGTTGGTTTAGGAAGTCTCCTCGTCATCTTCTTCCTTCTTCTTGCCTTTTAGCTTCTTGTCCTTCTTATCTGCATATAGAGCACTAGTTGAATTACCATGATAGGAGTTACCTTCCTTTATGCTATTGTTGGCCTCTTGATTGAAGAGTTTTCCAAGATAGATGTTGAAGTCTGGAGTTTGCACATCCATGATGAGATCATAGGCTGTGGTGAAAGATTGCCATGCTTGTCACCTCTAATCCCATTGAGGATTTGCCTCATGGTGGCCTCTTCTTCAATCATCTCTCCAATGGATGCCAATTGATCAACAACCTTCTTGACCTTTGTAACAAAATTAGTGATGGTTTGTTTTGGAGTCTTCTTCATCTGATTGAACTCATTCCAAAGATGGTTCTTCCTTGCTTTTATACTAGTAGAAAAGAAAGTCTCTAAGGAATCCCAAGTCCCTTAAGATGTCTTGCATCCTCTAATATGTGATAATAGAAAATCAAACATAGATTTGAGTACGTATGACCTTGCTTGAGCATCCTTTGCACACCAAAGTGTGAGCTTATCTGTTTCTTCTTGAGTAGGTCCTCCTTTGGATCTTGGAATAGGCATTGCTTCATCACCTAATACAATTCCATATAGGTTTCTTCCTTGCAAATAAGCCTCCATTCTGATTTGCCAAGCATCATAATTGTGTCTATCAAGATTCTCAATCATTGATGGAAAGCCATCTCTCATCTTGAAGTTGCTCTGATACCACCGAAAGAAGTTGGAGAAGCTTGGAGAGGCTTGGAAAGTTGAGTTGTCAAGTGGTGAAGTTGGTCCATTAAAACAACGTAGGAACATCCCTAACCCTTTGGATATGTAAATTAGACATTTTAGGCTTGTGGCTAGTGCAATAAAATCCAATATTTACTTTGGAACATCAACAAGAACAAGTTGATGTAAAACAGATAACTTGCACCTTGACTAGCAAACTTGAAATTCTGCTTGTTAGCTCTTCACAATGGCAAAAAAGTCTGTTACAAAGAGTCACAAAGTGACTTATATGCATGTGCCCTAAAAATGTTCCTTTCACATAGGATACCATCACTTTTCCTATAAATCACTAAGTTCCTACTATTGTACAAGGCTAATGTTACATTTTGTAGGGATCATTCATCTAGAGGACTCCTCTAGAGCATTTAGATGGCTTCTTGAAGAATTTACAATGGAGCTTGAAAAAAAAAATGGCCAAAAGATGAAAATTTTGGGCCCCTTTGTCTTCACTTCTTTCTCTTTCTTTCTTCCTTGTCTCTTTGTCTTCAGTTGTCTGCAACACTCTCCCCCTCTTAGTCTCTATCATTCTTTGATAGGCATCTGTAGGTTTCCCTGTTGCACGAGAAGTGGCTGGAGATGGTCCAATTGTCTTAACATATTTCCACTTGTTTATCTCCCACCTGATTTTGCAAGTTCCTTGTGTATAGTTCTCTTAAGCGCATGCTATCAACGGTTGAGGAAGCCTTCAAGACTTGGAGAAAATTTGTTATCTTGTCTGTGCCTCAGTCCAATTCTTCTATCTTCCCCTTGATATTCCTTATATTCATACACTAAGGTTCCTACATTAATTTTGGTTGCCACCATGCACCCGTTGATAAACATGGCATCTCCCATAGTGAGGGTGGTTCTTCAAAGGTCCTATTGTAATTCTTTGTTTGCATCCTTCAGGACCTATTGCAATGTTTCAACCCTTATCTTTCTTTTCCTTGTCTCTCATTTTAGCCAGATACGTGCCCCTTTAGGCCTTTGGGTAGAGAGTAATCTTCTTTATTGGATTGTTTTCCTTTTGGATTTTCTTCTTCTCCTTCTTCTGTTCATTTCTCCCTCGAGACATCCCTCCTCCTGAACTTTGTCATCCCCAATAGGCTTTTGCTAGCGACATGAGTAGGTTTGATAGATTCTTTTCTCTATGTCATTAATCTGATTTGCTTCACGTATCATGAATTCCTTCCATATATTTGACTTTAGTCCATCATGTAGGGCTTGGTGATGATCAACAAAAAAAACTAAGCTCATAGGTGACTAATCTAGCATTAAGGTTGGATGACATTTTTAGGAAAGTTTTTGAGTCGATTTCAAAAAAACCTATAAAGAATGCTTCTTCAAATGTATGCATGTAAGGGCTCAACAAAAACATCAATCTTGAATAGTAAGCCATTATTGTAAGTCTGCTTGGTGTAATGGAAAGATAAAAAATCAAGGCATCAGTGCCTTGATTAATAGTGATGAAGTTCAAAAATGCGTACTCAGCATGTTTGAAGACCTTTAGCACTATTAGAAGCATACTAAGTACCTTATTTGTCATTTTTATTGTTGAATCGGGCACTACTGCTTATCTTGATAGCCAAAATTCTATTGTCCTGACCATATACTCTTCTATTGGGAGGTAGTTATGTGGCGGGCTCGATAGCAGGGGAAAATTGAGCCATTGTTTATTTAGTTTTCCAATATTATGTTCCTCCCAAAAATGTGGCCATGTATGATGTTTGGGCACCAAAAAAAATGATGGATTAACTTGTAATAAATAAGGTGCTTCTTGCCAGTGCACCCGCAAGGTTGGATTTTTCTCCAAAAATTTGCACCTTTTGATAAGAGCATGCTTTTTGAATTCCTCTTGAGTGTAGGTGAATGTGGTAGCCATGAAGTTTAGATTCTGGTACGAAACCTTTTGGGTAGTCTTCTTTATGTATCTACACATTTCTTCCTTCATAATTTTGTATGGTACATTGAATGGCTTTATAATTTTAGCTAAGTAGTTGCTTTTTATCTTCAAAACTCTACTAGTAGTGCTCGCTCTCTCTGACTTAGTTCAGTAGTGTATCACATGGGGTGTTCATCAATGTGCAACTTTGGTTGATCTTGTATCAGTGAATAAACAATGGTGGAAGAAAGAGAGTGTACCTTAGTCTCCTCAATAGTCAGATGAGTGCTTTGAACTACTAGTTTCCCCATGTTTATCAATTGCACCAATTGGGCTTGTAACTACAAATGACTTGATCTTTTTCCTTTTTTGTTCCTTTGCCTCCTTGAGCTCTTCTTCACTTTTTATTTTACCCTCACATACAGCGAGCTGATCTACATCTTTCTTGCGTTGTGTGTACTTAGCCACTACTTTCTTCCATTTATTTCATAGCTCCATTGTTTCTTGTATGTCTTTTGATTCCCATTGTAGATGTAATTTTTGCTCTTGCTTGAGCTGATCAGGATATCTTTCTAATTGTGCTTTTAGCTCTTGAATTTCCTCACTCGTCGTGGTTGGTGCCTCCATTGGTTGGTTCAATAAAATTGAGATCACAAATTCTTTACTCTTGCTTTGTAATGAGTCTGCTTCATCCATATATACTTTAATTTGCATTTCTAGAAGCTTGCTTTTGTTTGTAAGGAGTGCTTTTTCAGCTTCACAACATT
The DNA here is from genome assembly GCA_020310875.1 of Ceratopteris richardii. Taxonomy (NCBI): domain Eukaryota; kingdom Viridiplantae; phylum Streptophyta; class Polypodiopsida; order Polypodiales; family Pteridaceae; genus Ceratopteris; species Ceratopteris richardii. The sequence goes on from CM035426.1 coordinate 58,368,845, forward strand.
CAAATTTCTTTTTTACTTCAATTACCTCTTGTATTAGCTTCTCCCATTCCTTCTTTATGTCATCGCATTGGTTTTGCAGGTTGACATTCTCTTCTTTTAGTTTACCAATCTCTCTATTTGCCTCCATGGACTTAAGCTCTAGTTGCATCTTCATGAATTTCCCAAAGAGTTGTTCATCATAATTTTTGCCTCCTCAATATCAACTCTCTCATCAACAAGTGCATCATGTAAATTTGCATCAGAAATGGAATGATTTGCATCATCACATGAAACCTGTAGGGCTAAGAAGTTGCCTCATTAGGACCAACACTAGACTATCCACCTATAAAAAGAGGAAGCAAAGTGTCATACATGTCTTTGGAGCTAATTGATGTCTCCTTAGTACATGAAAGTAATGGCTGAATAACATCTTCCACAAAAACAACATCACGACTAACCAAAATGTGTTTAGTCTATGGATGATACAGACGATATCCTTTGCTTTCAGAACTATACCCAACAAAAATACATTTCACTGCTTTGTCATCCAATTTCTTACATTGTTGTTCAGGCATTAATGCATATGCCAGACAACCAAAAACATGCAGGTGAGCAATAGACGGCTGACGGCCATGCCAAGCCTCATATGGAGTGATAAAGTGTAATGCCTTAGTGGGACACTTATTAAGTACCTATGTTGCACACATAACAGCCTCAAGCTAGAAACTATGTGGTAAAGCCTGACTCTTGACCATACACCTCACCATCTCCATGAGTGACATGTTCTTCCTTTTAGCAACTCCATTATTTTGAGGTATATTAGTTATCCGATGTTCTCTATGTGCCTACACTTAAAAGAAATTTGTTGTCAGTTTCTACAATAACAAATCGTAGACTTGAAGTTGACTTCATTAATAGTGGTGCAGAAATCATGGATTCATCAGGTAATGTAGTAGGTAAAGGCATAAGATGTGATAATTTGTATGAGTTAAGTGCCTTAACTCCTACAGAAGATAAAGATGTAAGCAGGTTATAGCACCGACGATTTGCGCATCTTGGATTTGCAGTTTTGAAGGAGATGCAAAGAACAAGGATGGTTGCTCATTTGCCTGCATTTTTAGAGTTTTTGGAACCTTGTGAGGCTTGTATGATGGGCAAGCAACAACGAAAGGCATTCCCAAGAGAGACCAGCAATCGATGTCAAGCTCCTCTAGTTTGCGGTAAAATGTCTACACCTGCTTTAGGAGGATCTTTCTACTTTTTGCTGTTAGTTGACGATTATAGTAGAAAGATATGGGTTTATTTCATTCAAGCGAAGGCTGATGCTTTTGAAAAATTTTAAATGTGGCATAAGTATGTGGAAAATGAATTAGGAAGAAAACTGAAGAAATTGAGAATAGATAGAGGAGGTTAATTCTTGTCAACAGAATTCAATAATTACTGTAAGGAGCACGGTGTGAAAAGGCAACTTACCACAAATCATACACCTCAACAAAATGGCATTGTTGAGCGCATGAATAGGATAGTAGTTGAAATGGCTCGCTGTATGTTAAAGGCTCAAGAAATGCTTGATTTATTCTGGGCAGAAGAAGTCAATACAACAGCCTACATCCTTAATCGAAGCTACACAAAAGCACTGAAGGGGATGACTCCTCAAGAAGCATATTCTGGTAAAAAGCCTTCAGCTTTGCATTTCAGAATTTTTTATTGTTGTGCATACAAGATTTTCTTCAGCCAAACTTAGAACTCGTTCTTCACAGGCATGCTTCATGTTTCTAAGTTCAAGCTTTTTATTTTTTAGTGATTTTAGTCTTCAGCTATCGGTGCATAGAAGATCATATTTTATTACAAAAGGATCCATTTGAGTTAGTGTTTTTACTGAGTGATTATAAAAAAATATAACCCTATTACATAAATTCACGAAGCACCCTTATCTTTGTGATCATCTTAGCACATTTCCTTCTTATAAATAGATCACGAGATGCATACTAAAATAATTTTGTATCCATGTTTGGATAGGTAAAGGATTCATTCCTATCATACTATTCTTGGTGAAGAACTTCATAATACTCCATATAAAAGTTCTGATAGACTTGTTAGGTGGACTGCCCACAACTGCAATTCATCTTAAAGCATCCACATAAGAAAAATTTAATGGATCTTTCCTCCTCGTGATTGACTTTGTAGCATGTAGCATTTTGGTGCAATAAGAAAGTTGATATCAAGGCTAATGAAAAATGGAAAGCCTTCACCATTGCCATGGTATCAACATGGACATGAAGGCGAGTCATTAATAATATCAAGGCGCATGACAAATGGGAAGCCTTCACCACAACCATGCACCTTTACATGGACATGAAAGTTCCTGATTTCAATACCTTCATTGGAAAATTATTCACATATGAAGCAAGGCTTATGAAGAATGGAGACAAAAAAAAGATAACCGATTCTATGCTCTCTGTACACATAAGAATAAAAGCAAGGATAACAAAGGAAAGGGTAAGCACTCTGATGATGAAGGAACTGTTGAGATATCAAGCTCAACATGTGATGATCCAGCATGACACGTACCAGTTTTTCGTTTCTCTGACATGTATAGTGGTTATACCGATATATGTCAAGGATACTTCATTGAGCTTTATTAGATTTATCTACCGAGAGTAATTGCACATTTTTTTCTTGCGAGCTCACTCATTCACGGACATTAGGTTTTTCCTTATGTACTGGTCTTTATATATTGCACTTGTTGTATTCTTCTTTTTAGGTCATTCTTGTACATTCCTTTATGTAATAGAAGAAGAAGAAGAAGATCTTCTTCCTTGCCTCAATCTGTGTGTGTGCTTCTCCTTGAGAGTGAGAGTGTGTGTGTGAGCTCTCTTCCTTATCTCCTTCCTCGTGACATGGTATCAGAGCCAGCGTGGTTGTAGAGAGCGCGTGGAGAAGGCGACGGTGAAGACTACGCGGCAAGGCGTGGAGAAAACGCAATTTCACAAACGGCATCCATTTGCTACGAAAATCGCCGTGAAGGTAGAAGACCTCAAAATATTTTCGAGATTTATCCCCCTAGGGTCACTTGTTTTTGTCAGATCAAAGTTTCGGAGCCATCTCGACCTCCATTTCGAGCCCACAAGGTGGGGCCCACAGAAAAACCAGGTCAATTTCAAAAATTGTAACTTGCGTTGTGTTTGGCGACACTCATATATTCCAGATCCAGAATTTCAAGCGATTTCGTGTACTGTTGATACACAAAAACTGCGTTTTTCTGAGATCGAACTGTCACGTCATAGTGCGACAGTGTTCAAGCAGAAGTGCTGCTTGTAGAGTGTTGCGGTGTTGTGAATTGTTGCAGAAATGGCAAACACAGATGGAATGAGTCAGCTTATGAGCGATAAGCTGTACAAAAACAACTTCCATGCTTGGAGATTCAGAATGACGAATTTCCTGATGGGAAAAGGCTACTGGAAGTACATCGAAGGAGAGAATGAAAATGCTCCGCAGTTACCAGAAAGGAATCTGACTATAGAACAGTTAAGAGCATATGAGGAATGGAATCAAGGAGCATGAAAGGTAATGTATTGGCTATCAGTTAGCATATAGGATAGCATGATTGGACACATACAGGATGCCAAGACTCCAAAAGAGGCTTGGAACAATTTGGTCACTTTGTACGAGACCAATATAAAGGCACGGAAATTGCAACTCAAGAACGAGCTGCATACATTGGAGAAAAAGAGCATGTCGGTAAGTGACTACACTCTAAAAATCAAAAGCATATGTGAGTCTGTTGAGGGAGAATCGAGTAAGAAGAAGAAAAGAAGAAGACAACGAAAGAAGCAGCTTCACTAAAAGCAAGATTTGAAGATACATCTCTACAGGAAGCCCCGTAGGGGCGCACACACCAAGGAAAGGACGTAACCCACATGGGTGCTTCAGTCTTCGATCTGGACCTTCCAGAGATCAAGAGGTGTGTTGACCTAAGTATCAACTTAGGGACTTGCGGAGAAAGAGACTATACCTCAATCCCCTCACAAGTGCATATAGTGGGGATACACGCTTTTAATTATCAATCCAAAGAGTATACAAACCTAGCCGAGTGTATGAAGACATGCAATCATGTAATGGTCAATGCATATGAACTACTCAAAGTATGTAAATGAGGCAAAGACTTATCCAAACAAGCTCCAACTGTAGGTCAAGGCGAAACGATACTTGGTGCAGCAGCCGTCAGTATTTTGGACTTTTCTCCCAGCTCCGAACTCCAAATATAGCGAATAGCATATGCGTTTCGAAGCTCTCGAGAAGACGCATCCAATGGCAGTGGTTTCACTCAATTCCGACACTCCTACCTCAAGTTATGAGCGAAATACTGAGTCGCGGGAATACCTTCCTACACTTCAGCACTTCTTACACTTCGCACACACCTTTCCTACAGCAAAGAAACACTTTCATGGACAGACAACACTCACAAGCACTCTTTCCAAGCTATACACATGCATACAAGCTCACGAAGAAGAAGATAAGGAGGGAAGAAGACACAAATTCGAATTTCTGTGCTCTCTATTCTTACAATGGCAAAAAGTTCTTTACAAAGAGTCACATTTGACTTATATACTAGTGCCCTAAAAATGGTCCTTTCACACAAGTGACCGGCACTTTATTCACTAAAAGACTAATTTCCTACTATTGTACATGGGTATTCTCTACTTTTCTGTGGGGATGCATCTAGAGGACTCCTCTAGTGCATTTACAACGGAAAATATATTACAAGAATAATTATGATACAAAAATATGATGTCCAAATCGGAAAAATTTTGGGCCCGTCTTTTTCTCCGCTTTGTGCGCTCTTTAGCTCTGCAACACTCTCCCCCTCTTCGTCTCTGTCGTCCCTTGACAGGCTTTGCTTCTTGTCATCAGTTTGTTGTCCGCACGCACCCAGTGGTCAGTATTGTCTGATTCTTGATCTTGCATTATGTTTTAGAGGCGCTCTGATTTGTCCTGGTTGCACACATCGGACCTTGCTGTGTCTTTTCACTGCACGCAACCTTTGCTCATTGTTACCTGTTTATAAAACAGGTGTTCAGTTTTGACGGCCTCTTCTTACTTCTTGTTTTACGTTCTCTGGGCCTAATGCATTCGCCTTGATCGCCAGCAACCCTTGGAGTTAGACTGACTACCTGATATTCTGCAGTCTAATTCACCTATAGGTTCCTTAATTCTGGGTTGTCGTGCACGCCACCAGTGGAAGGTCTGAAGATGTGGTGCTTCAGTCTTCGATCTGGACCTTCCAGAGATCAAGAGGTTGAAGCACCCATGTGGGTTATGTCCTTTCCTTGGTGTGTGCGCCCCTGCGGGGCTTCCTACAGAGATGTATCTTCAAATCTTGCTTTTTAGTGAAGCTGCTTCTTTCGTTGTCTTCTTCTTTTCTTCTTCTTACTCGATTCTCCCTCAACACTGCCCCCCTCCTGGACTCTGTCGTCCACGACAGGCTTTGATAAGCGACGGGCATATGTTTGATAAACTCTTTGCTCTGTATCATTCAGCTGATTGGCTTCACGTATCATGAGTTGCTTCCATTGTTCTGCCTTCACACCGTCATTGGGTGGCTGTCTATGATCTGCGAAGAAGCTGAGTTCGTATGCCACTAATCTGGCATTTAAATTGGCTGACATCTTCAAAAATATCTCAGAATCTATCTCAAAAAATCCTGTAAAGAAAGCCTCTTCGAAGGTTTGCATATACACACTTGGCAAGAACATAATTCTAGAATAGTAAGCCATTATTGTTGGGCGGCTAGGCATAACTGACAGGTCAAAAATGAGGATCTCCGTGCCTTGATTAATGCCTATGAAGTTCAAAAATGTGTATGCCGCATGCTTGAATACCTTCAAAACTGTGAGGATCATGCTAAGTATTTTGTTTGTCATTTTTACAGCTAAATCAGGTACTGTCGCGTAATTTTGTATCCAAAATTCTATGGTTTTTATCATGTAATCTTCCGTCGGCAAATAATTATGTGGCGGGCTCGGAAGCAGAGGAAAATTGAGCCACTGTTTATTGATAGTACCGTTTCTTTGTAGATCCAAAAATTCCCTGGTATCCCTTCTACGTGGTAATGGACAAAATGAAGGGTTTACCTGGAATGCATATGGCGCTGCTTGCCAATGCACTCGTAGTGTGGGATGTTTCTCCAAAAATTTTCTCCGCCACACTGGTTGCGCAGCTTCAAATTCTTCTTGAGTGTATGCGAATGTATCATGTTTGAAATTCAGCTGCATATCTGGACTCTTCCCCGTAATCTTTATTATATAGCGTCTGGTCTTTTCTTTCAAGAGTCCATATGGAGTATTGAAGGGCCTCATGATTTTATCCAGGTCTTTACCTTTGATCTTGGCCTCTTTCATGACTTTGACCACTTCATTTTCAAAATTTTCGGTTAATCGGGACACCACTAGTGCCCGTTCCTTCTGACTTATTTCTGCAGTGTATGGCATTGGATGTTCATCATGTATGTCGGCCAACTGCTCATGTATTGGAGAATGATAGATCGGGTGAGATAGAGGGCTTACCTCCACCTCGTCAGTAGGATTTTCCTTAGTCGGCACTACTGGTGTCCCGATCGGTGCTTTTTCTTTTATCTGCGTCTTCAATTGTGCTATGCACTTATCTTTCTCTTTGACTTCTTGCATGGCTGCCCTGAGTGCTTCTTTCGCCACTAGCAATTCATTTCCTACTTCAGCGACATTATCCATGTTTTCGCTGTAACTCTGTACCAGTTTGGCATTCACCTTTTGTAATTGACTTTTTAGTTCACTGGTTTCGTTGGTGTACTTGCCTTTCCATTCTTCTGTCTGTGCTTGCTCTTGTCTTAGCAATTCTTCATATTTGTCCATTTGCTCCCTTAATTCTTTTTCTTTGATTTCTGAGGATTCCTGTTGCTCGATTGGTTGATCATACAATAATGACTTCATTAACTCTTTATTCCTGCCTCGTAATGTGTCATTTTCTTCCATGTATAACTTGAGTTGTGTCTCGAGCAAACTACTTCTAGTTCTCATTCTTTCTTTGTCAGCTTCGCTTGCATCGTGTAATTTCTGTAATGTCGCGAGCTGTGTTTGTAGTTGATGATGCTGAGTGATTAATGATTCATATTTTGTTTTGGCCTCCATCATCTCCGTGTCTTTTATTACTATTTCCTTTTGTACCTGAATTATCTGTGATGATAGTTGTTCACTCATTATTTGGAACTGACTTCGTTCTCTCATGGCCTTCTCGTAGTCCGCATCTATATCCATCATTTGCTGTTGTGTTTCCATGGCTGTCTGAATCATCTGTTTGACTACAGGCTTCAGTTGAGCAACATCCACATTTAGCCATGTTTTTGGTATGCTCGGTTCTGCGCCTGTTGTGACATCTTTTCCCTGTGCGATATGCATTGTAGTGTCATGGGGCTGCCTAATCTGAAGTTGAATCCTTGGCTCAGCCTCCATGTCTCCCTTGTTTCCTTGCGGTGTGTCATCTGGCACTTCTATCACAAATTGTTCTTGGTTTTGTGACTCCTCTGCTTTCTTACTCACTGGAGTTTGCTCTTCCTCTTTAATAGGTGGTTTTGCATATGTAGCCCTGTTTGTATCTTCCTTGATGCTGAGCTTTGTAGTGTCATTTAATTGAATGACGTGTTCAGGTTCGTTAGCATCATTTACCTTCTGTATCTTTTCTTCGTGGTTGTCTGGTGTCACTTCCACTTGATTCATTTCTGATCCTTCTCCTTCATAAGTTTCTGTCCTGATATCAGTATCTAGAGTATCTTTCTCCGGACTGGATTCCGTATTTGTACTAGAATCATCGATGCCCAATTCTTTGTATCTTCCCGGTGTTTTTAGGGTCTTCTCTTGATGCTTTGGTGCTGCTTGACTCGCCTGTCTATAATGATGACCTTGGACGTTGAGATTCACTTGTCCTTGCATATATTGATGTGTTTCTTCAAGGGCAGCAGATAAATGTCTTTTTGTAATTGGCATTTGTACTACGGGGATTGTGGGTAACACATGTGTGCGTTTGGATTGGGGTGTAGCCTGAGCTTCCTCCTCCCGTAGACGCTTTGTACCTCTCATTTTTGGTTGAGAACTGGTCCCTGCCTCTTCAATACCTGTAGCAATTTTCTTCTTTTTGGGAACTGTGGCGGATTTCACGTATTTAGCCAGCCCTTCTGAGGTTGGCATCTCCCTTAAGCAGTTCTTCATATCTAAAGCTTCATATATTAGCAATGTTAAAGCGGAACTGCCATTCAGGAACTTCTTCTGGCCCCATTTCTTTTGGGCTTCAAATAATCTTTCTTGTACATAACCTGTTAGATTCACTTTGTTGCGTCTCATGGCATGGGATAACAGTTGTACTACGATCTTTTGTGGAGTTGTGTATCTGTGCATACTGGGGAAACAGAAGTGTTGATGCACCAATCTGACTGCATCTTCGATGTCTATTCTGTTGATCTCTAGGAATGATCTTTTCTTTGGGTCGTGGCATTCATCCTTAATGTTAGTAATGCCCTCCTGACTCCATCCAAAAGCTTTATTGATCAATTCATGTGTGAATTGAATCGTCTTCCATGTACCTACTTTATCCAATACCTGTGCTTCTGGAATCGATATCTTTGTTGCAGCAGGTTGCATAGTATTCATTACTTGAGTGCACCGCTGAAAGTCTGGTACATAAATAGGCAATTTGAGAAATGCTTCTATTCCTGCCTGGGTCCATACGTCTTCAATATGTGGTAATCCTTGTACTATCGTTTTGAAGTCCTGAGACATGATAGGGAAACAGTGATCCCTGTCCATAATCTTTACTGTTTCCATGAAGAGAAGTTCTGACACTGGTTGGTCATCCCGGAACCAATGGCCTCTTACTCTTGTGATCGACTCTAATGGAAAAAGTTGGACTTCTTCCTCTTGAGTGGCTTCAGAATTTGTTGATGACATCTGCACTCAATATAGAGTGTGAATTAGTATCATATGTTCTCAGAAATCTTCCTCTATATATTGGTTATAAGTTCGATGTCGCTCCGAGTGCATGGTGTCGTCCCTTTCCCGTGGGTGTGAGAAAGGTAATACCTGGATTTTTTTTTTTGTTTTCATGTATTTTTATATTTTTTTGCTGAAAAGAAAACATAAATGTTAGTCCATAGCCGAAGCGGTTAGTAATTTTTTTGGAGTATTTTTTTTAATGTATGTACAAGTGCTCTCCTATTTCCCATGAGGAACATGTGCTTGACTATCCTGAAATAGAAGAAAGACGTGCCGAATGCTTGGCCTTGTAATGTGGCCCTATCATGCATACTTTGGGTCCTAATAATTCCGCATGTGTGCAATCGGAAGTAGTTTCTTGATGTATGCAGCTTGTCTTGTCTTTCGGCACCCAAATTTGCTTCACTTGGATGGAATGTACTGTATTCTCCACCTTTTTGATGAATGTGGTTCTTCTTCGGTAGTACGTCTGCTTATTCTGTTTTGGGAATCTCAAGTTGGTTTGTATTGCATCTGCAGACTCCTTCTTTCTCCAATAGCTATTCTTTTTGGGCTTGTGTGTCTGTGGGCCCTGTTGATGGTGATTGCCCTTCTGAGGATGCTCATTGTTTTGTTTGGTCATCCTTGAAGTACATGACTTTGGGATCCATATTTGTGTTCGATCCGGTTGTGCAGTTATCAGTTTCTTTGGGATCCATATGCTAGTGAGTCGTGGTTGACTGAAGTGTTCGAAATTCTTTGTCTTCTTATTCGATTGGACACGCTGATGTCGAAGACTTTTTCTGTTGTTGAAGATATGCCTTCTTTTGATCCTTTCTTATCCAAGCTAGTGTAGAATATGGAATAGGGTATACTCTCATAGGTGTAGGCTTCAATTCTTTCAAAGTAATATGCTCTCGTGTGCATTGTGGTTCACTGGGCTTGATTTCATGTTCATGTGCACTCTTGTGACTCTCTATACTCAAAGACGGAAAGCACACAGAATTTACAGTATTCACACGAGAAACACTTGACAATGGGGTTTCTATATTGCTAGTGCTCAGACAATCATGACTTTGTTCATTGGAATGAACTTCTGGCTCTATATTAGCGGTTTTGAGTGGTCGTTCGTCTAGCAAACTAAATACCTCACGAGGTCCTATCCTGGCTGAGATGTATCCTAAGGCCAATTGAATGGTTACCTCATATTCATAAATCCAGTCTTGTCCTAACACAACATCTTCGAGCAAATCCTGATCATGACATACTAAGAGTCTCTGCTCCATAGTGTTGTTCCCCATATGTAAAGGTAAGGTTATCTCACCTATACATTGAGTAATTTTTCCTCCTATTCCTATCAGCTGTGCCTTTGATGGGCGTAACTCCTCCTTAAGTCTCTGAGACAAAGAAAATCTGATGCAGCTTATGGCTGCTCCTGTGTCTATGAGAGCATCCACTAAGTGGTACTCTTTTCGTCCTGCTCCCAGATTCAAGTATGGTTGTCTTCTTTGTTGCCCTGAGTTCTCAGTGGCTCTAAAATTAGCCATTGGGATGAGTTCTTCTCCTACTCGATATCTCTCGTCTCTTTCTCTCATCCACTCTTTCCGTTTTCTGATGCGTTCTAGGGCTTCCTGTCTCGCTTCTTCTCGTATTCTCTCCTCTTCTATGCGTCTATTTTTACCTTTGAGTAATCGTGACATAATTTCGTCAGTTAATGGTTCTAGGTATTTCTTTACTCTACACCCACTGATGTAGTTTGGTAACACATCTCCATCTAGAGTTGCTAAGTTGATGGCTCCACCTGTAGATATACGATTAATGATTAATGGGCCATATCCTCTCTTTTGCAACTTCTTAGCATGTTGTTTCAAAGTGTATACCAGAACTAAATCTCCTTCCTTCAATTGTTTGTCCTTGATATGCGCGTCAAAATAGGCCTTTTGTCGTCTTTTCACAGCGTAAATACCCGCTACTGCTTGTAACCTAGTTTCATGAAGCTTCTCTATTTGGTCCAATTGTGCTGATAATTCATGTCCGGTCCACTCGTAAGTAGTTGCAACTCTAAGAGTGGGAATCAAGAAATCAATTAGCAAAATAGCGTTTTGTCCATATACTAAGTTAAAAGGAGTAGTGCCTATTGCAGTTTTATAGGCTACTCGGAATGCCCATAAAGCATGATGTAACTGCTTATCCCAATCTGATCTACCATTGTTGACAATTTTGGTGAGAACAGTACACAAGATTTTATTTGAACTTTCTGCTTGTCCATTTGCTTGTGGGTGATAAGGGGCAGATTTCTTATGAATTACTAAGAATTCATTCAACAAGGCTTCTATCACTTCATTAACAAAGTGCGTACCTCTATCACTCACAATCTCTATAGGTAGTCCAAATCTAGTGAAGACGTTCTCGAAGAGAAACTTGGCTGTAGTTCTTGCGTCATTTTTCTTTGTTGCTTTTGCTTCAACCCATTTGGTCAGGTAATCTGTGGCTACAATTATGTATTCGGCATGTGAACCTTTTGCTGGTGGGCTAATAGGTCCTATAAAGTCTATTCCCCACTTTGTGAAAGCTCTAGCACTCATCATGGGTCTAAGCGGCATCTCATCTCTTCTAATAGGATATTTCGTTCGTTGACAAGTATCACACCGCTGCACATATGTTATGGCGTCTTGATGTAGAGTTGGCCACCACATTCCAGCAAAGAGGATCATTTTTGTTGTTTTGTCTGTAGAGAAGTGTCCTCCTGCAGCTCCTGTATGGACCATCTCTAAGACAGAAAGATATTCATTTTCATGAATGCACATTCTTAATTGGTTATCTTTCCCGCGTTTAAAAAGTTGTTTTCCTATGATGGCATAATCCTTACTCTGTTCTTCAAGAGCACGCTTCCTTGCCAAGGTAGCTCCGTCAGGGTACTCTCGAGTTTTCAAGAACTTTACTAGAGGCATGCTCCATCTTGGTGCTATTCTAGAATAGCATAATGTAGAGTTCTCATCTGGGGTTTGTTCTTGACAGGTTTGACAGGTTGACACATAGTTATGAGCATCGTGTTGCATGGTTGGCCAATATATGCCAAATCTCTTGAGTGTTTGCCACGTTCCATTTGCGTTCAAATGAGTGTTCCATTGGTTTATGTGTGCTTTCTGAAGCCACATTTCTTGTTCCTCTTCTTCTACGCATCTCATCAGCAATCCGCTTGAATCCTGGTGGTACAAACTTCCCGCAATGATGTGAAGGTCTTTAGTCTTCCAGAGATCTTGCGTTTGGTTTGGCATGATCCCATCTTTAGGTCCATGTGTAAGTATTGGGATCAATTTTTCTGCCCACTGAGGACATACTTCCAGGTTAAAAAGATAAGTATCTGGCAGGTCATCGGGTACTCCTATGGGTGGTTCTCCATGGGTCATACGAGATAAGTGGTCTGCTCTGATGTGGGTGTTTCCTTTCTTGACTATTACCTCAAAATCAAATTCCATTAGCAATAAAAACCATCGCACTAGTCGTCCGGTATTGCAAGGCTTGTTGACTAGGTACAATAGGGCTTGATGATCAATGAAGAATTTGAATTTGTTTGCCAGTAAGTAATGTCTGAATTTCTTGACTGCGTATACCATCCCTAGGCCTTCTCTCTCCGTAGTAGTATAATTGCGTTCCGCTTGATTTAACTGTCTACTGGCATAGGCTATCGGTTGGTCTAATTTCCCTGTGTCAGCTGGTTGAGCTAAGATGCAACCAATGGCAAACTTGGAAGCATCCACATGAATGTGAAACGGTTTATTCCAGTTGGGGACTCGAACAATGGGTGCTGAACTCAATCGATTCTTTAACTCCTTAAAAGCTTTTTCGCATTCTTCGGTCCAATTGAATTGAGTTAATAATGCATAAAGAGGTCTAGCAATTATGGCGTACATATGTATGAATCTTCGGTAGTAACCACAACGTCCCATAAATGCTTGAACTTCTTTAGCAGTTTTAGGTCTTGGTAAATCCAAAATTACTTTAATTTTGTCTTCATCTGTTGAAATTCCATTCTTAGAGACAATATGTCCTAAGATTTTCCCTTGTCGCACCATGAAGACACATTTTTCAGGATTGAGGCATACTCGATATTGTCGACATTTAGCAAAAATCTTTTCTAGTTCAGGGATGTGCTCTGATCGTATAGCTGAATATGTACAAAGATCGTCCACGTATACCTCCATACTTTTTCTCAGAAATTCTTTGAACACATGACACATCAATCTTTGGAATGTAGCTGGGGCATTCGTTAAACCAAAAGGCATGACTCTAAAGGCGTATACTCCCCATTCAGTTGCAAATGCTGTCTTATGTTGGTCCTCAGGAGCAATGGCTACCTGATTATACCCTGAAAAGCCATCCAGAAAGCTATAAACTTCCTTCCCTGCTACCCTTTCCAAGAGATGATCAGTGATTGGTAAGGGATAGCTATCCCTTATGGTTGCGGCGTTCACTTTTTTCAAATTGATGCACACTCTTAACTTTCCATTCTTCTTTGGTACAACCACCAAGGGTGACACCCATTCCGTGTGCTCAATTTCATAGATGAATCCAGCATCTAATAACTTATCTATTTCTTCTTTTATCTTGGCTGAATACACATCATTATAAGTATATGGTCTCTGTTTCGAAGGTTTGGCTTTGGATGTCATGGGGATTCTATGCGCACATATAGATGGATCTACTCCCTTTAAGTCCTTATAAGTCCAAGCAAAGACATCCCGGTATTCTCTTATGAGTCGAATTAACTCCTGTTCTTCTTCTAATGAGACATCCTGTCCTATGAAGGTACATCGTTCTTCTCCTCCTTCCATGGTTACCACTATTTTTTTGGTCTGTTCCTTATTATCATATGCTATTCCAGGTTGTGCTTCTCTTTTAAGCATTTGAATAGCAATTTTCCTCTCCTCTACTTCGTACTTTTTAAAATGGGCTGGTACCTCAAATTGGTCTTGGAGTTTGTTTTCTTCATCTTCTAATTCCCTTTCAACTTCTAATTCCTCTTTTTGTGTAGGTTCCTTATGTGTTTCATTGGCCGTGATCTCTATGTTGGTGGTACTAATCCCTAGATCCATGGGTTCTGGTTCCATTTCGATGCTCTCGTAGTCCTCCTTCCAGTCTTTCTCGATCACTTCTCCTTCTTCCGCCTCCTGAAGGACTACCATATACAAACTAACATCATAACCCTCTTCATCGATACATTCGTTCATGGTCACTACTTCTTCGTTTACACAGACATCGAGGGTGGCTAAGATTTCCATCCAACCGTGAGGTTCGAATTCCTCATCCGGAAATACTTGTGGCATATAGGCTGGATCTTGTACAGATCTCACAATTCCTTGTTTCTGCTGCCATCCTTTTCCTCTCTCTTCTTCCTTCTTTGCAGCTTGACATATCCATAGATGAGTGTCCTCGTTCATCCAGGACTGATCACTAGAACCTGCACTATGAACCGATTGATCATCTTCCTCTTTATGGATTTGATTCCATTGTAGAGGTGGCACATCTTGATAAGTGTACGTATGTAGGTTTATCCTAGTGGTGGTTCCTGCGTGTTGTAGGTACACTGCATCTTTTCCCCAATCTTGTACGACCTTTAGCTGTCTCATGAATGGCCTTCCCAAGATCATTTCATAATTGCTTGGCCTTTCAAAGTGACATATTGCTAAAGTATGTTCAAATTCCACTCCACACGTAGTGAAGACTACTCGTTCCAACAATCCTAAGGGTCTTTCCGTATGTCCATCTGCCATTTGTATTTTCATGCGTGTTGGTCTTAATGCTGGTTGTCCCCATTTCTCCCAAATTTCTTTGGTAGCAATGCCAACACCAGCTCCTGAATCTAGTATGGCTTTGGTAGTGTAACCCCTATAGGTGATTGGCAGGCATGTATTTCCTTCATCTCCTTCGCTAAAGTCTCCTACTTTATCCACTGGGATTCTCATTGTTTTTACTTCGTCAGCTATCTCTTTCTTTCCCTCCTTGACTTCCCATTGATTGATCAATTTCTCTTTTAAGTGTGGTTTTATCTTTAACAGTTCCTCGAATGTTAGGGTACATGGGATTTTCACCTCTCTAAGACGTTGTAAGATCTCAAATGTTTGAACTGATGGGTTCGTTTCCCGTCTCGCTATTGATGGGATGCGATACAATTCCGAGTTATGCTCGTACTCCCCTGTGTAGTTGGGTAGTTCCTTTACACTTTCTTCTTTCTTGTCACTTGCATCCATCGGAAAAATTTCTTCTGAATTTAGTTCAGGTATTGAACCCTCTATTTCATTTTCTGCTTCTAATTCTTCAAAGGGCGGTTCCATTCCTTCTACCTTTTTCCACTTGTCCTCTTGGACTCGTGCCCAAAGATCCTTAGTCCATTCTCCTTCTATTTCAGGAACTATGGATCCTTCCTTTCCCTCAACACCATGTTCTTCATTTTGTGGTCTATATACTTCAGGTTTTTCCTGAGCGTTTAGGCACTCTTGGAATTTTTCTTCAGAAATTCGGTTGTTTGGTAAAGGTGATGCGGGTTTTTCTAGGGTTCGTTGGGCAACCTCTATCAATTTTTTGCAGATTTCCAGTCTTTCTTTCTCCAAGTCGCCTCTCGGATACTCTCTCTCATGTTGCTCTATGGTAGGTCCTGCTCTTATTCTCGCCTTGTATGCCTGAATCCACATGGCTAATTCTTCAGGCCTTGGGTCTGCTAATACTGATCCTACCTCCTCCCTTTTCCTCTCATTTCTATTTTCTTCTTCCACTTGCGGTTCCTTCGTTGATTTCTGTTTACTCTTTTCGTCTTCCTTTTTTTATAATAATTTTTTTTCTTTTATCTTATCTCTCCGGTTTTTCCATCTCTGGGATCTTTTACTGATGATACTTTTCTCTGGTTCTTCAGAGTCTTCTACTCTGTGAGGGATGGTTATATTCCCTTCTTTGTCGCTTTGATTACTCTCGTCTGTTTTATCAGGGTTCTCTCTAGCCTTGGCTCTTGTTATGGCTTTTAAAGGTACTGTGTACTCTTTGTCGCTCCCTGATGATTCAATCACTTCTATCACATTAATCTGCACGTTAGATGTGACCTTGTTGGGGTTCTTAGGACAATCTCTGAAAAGGTGTTCCTTACCACAATCGCTACAGTAGCCTTCCCAGATTCGTTGTGGTGGTGGTGGGTTTGGTAATGTACATTCTCTAATATAGTGGTCACCTCCACATCTGTAGCATGGTCCTCTGGGTACAGGCTGTCTATTCATTGGTCGAGGTGGCATGGTTGCTCTAGGAGCTGTGTACATTAAGGACACATAATCCTGCTCGTGTCCGTATGAACTATCCGGTATTTCCATGCCATAAGCATATGGGTCATACTGTTGCCCATATTCTGTTATCGCGCTTTCATAACGAGGGTATGTTCCTTGACTAGGTTCGTAAAATGAGTCATATGGTTCACTACTAGTCAAAGGTGTGGCTGGTACTATTGCTCTCTCTAGGTTTTCTTCTGGTTGTGCTATCTTAACTGGGACAACGTTCTGAGGGTGGGGCGGTTGTTGTCCTAGTACTGGTTGTGGTTGCGTATATCCCTGATATGCGTATGGTCGTGGTGCTGGTGCCTGCGACTGATAAGAGGGATATCTAAAGGCTTCTCCTCCTTGATCTCTTTGGGGATATCCATAAGGTCTCACATAAGGCTGGGTGGGTCTGGTTTGCCTATTGTAAGGGCAGTTCTCGGTGCTATGGTTTGTGTATCTCTGCTCTATACTGCAATATTGTAGCGGTCCGGGGACAGAGGGTCTATGAGGAGCATAGGCAGGTGGTGGGACTACTCCCCTAGTACACAAATGAGAAGGATGATCTCCTCCGCACTGCGTACATCTTCTAAGCATAGGCAGTCTCATAGGATTAGTGGGATAATTCCTCTGTCCTTGAACATTCAGTTTTTTTGCCACTAAATCTGCTATTTCTTCCACATTGTTTTTGGAGTTTGATGTGCTACTGGCTGATTCTTCACTTTTCAAACTACCTGGTCTTATTTTCAAGTCTTCTGCAAGGTTATCTTCTAGGTCTATACATTCCTTCATACACTCTTGCAAGGTTTGAACTCTCTTTACATACACTAATGACCTCAAGGTTCCGTTCAACAGTCCTTCCAAGAATAATGATACCATTTTGTTTTGCGTCGGTCTCTCTTCTACGGGGCATCTATCCACATACTGCTTGAATCTCCTTGCTGCCAATCTTACTGACTCGGTAGGGACTTGTTTGAAGCTGTGGATTAATGACGAAGAATTGTTTTTAATTCCCGATTTGGTAAATTCTTCAATCATTTCTTGATATACCTGCTCCATGTTCTGAAAGGTATTTGGGTCCAATGGTTGAAACCAGGCCAAAGCTGTGTCTGACAAGGTAAGGCCAAAAGACTCATACTGAATCAGAAAGTCATCTACCTGCTCGGCTCTAACTACTTGTTTAAATTCTGCTATGTGGTTGTAAGGTTCACTAGAGCCATCATAGTGATTTCTCATGCACTTGGCAACTTGGATCAGCCTTAGTCGTCTTCCTGCTTCCGGTTGTCTAGGCATTACTGGGAAAATGGGTCTTCCTATTGGTATGCCTGGTCCTCTTACTACCGGTGGTCTGACTAGAGCATGAACTCCATGTCTTGGGTCAATAGCTGGTTGTGGCCGGTAGTTAGGATTAGTGGCAGGCATTGCAAATTGCACATGTGGTCTGACAGGGATCTGGGTTTGTTGTGTTTGTTGTGTTTGTCCCGACTGTTGATATGAATCATTCTGTGATGTTCCAAGTGGGTTTCTTGAAGTAGTGGCTTGGTCCCTAGGGGGGAACACTGGGATGTTCTGATATTTCAACTCGGCTCTCTCTAATTCTGTTATTGGCCAATATCTTCTGTGATTTTTATCCAAATATGTGATGATGGTGGGGAACTCAGGGTCTTGTAACTCATAGATGGTAACTGGATTAGGAGCAGCTTCCCATATAGAGGAATGGGCTCTGAGCAGGTGCTCCATTCCGTTGATCAAATACACATCTATTAGAGTGTCGTCCTGGGGAATCAGGTCTCCTCTCCAAAGTTTAGTAATTGTAGATCTCCCTCTAGGTGTAGTTACTTGCTCTTCGTTTCCACCTCCATGTAAACTTGAAGCATTATTTTCCTCACCATGCTCATTAATGATTTCCGGGTGTTCTGTGACCACGTATTGAATGTCTTGTTTGTCCATGTACAGTCCTCCTATGTACTTAACTGCTGGTCTAGGTACGATGTATGCTTCTGAAGCCTTCCTCAGTCTGGCCACCGATCTGTTTAGACCATCCAAATAGATAGGGATCTCATTGTGGTTGGTGTTCACATACTCTAAGGAAGTTCTGTATTCTCCCTCAATGATTGACATCTGGCCAATCATGGGTACAGCGTTTTGCATATCCTCTGAAGCCATGGGAATTTCTCCTTCTGACTCACTGGAGGTCTCAGAATAGTGTGAACGGCTACTTGGTTCGGCTACACTCCCTACGAAAGAAATTACACTTCTTCGGCTTCCTAGGGTTCTTCCTGATCTCAAGTTCATCCACTTAAAAGCTCAGATCAGCCCTTGCTAACCTCTAGCTTCTAGAACTCCAAGCTATGGCTTAGAATTCTAGGAAAAATTAGGCTAGAAAATGACTGAAGCATAAATTTTCAAACCACGATACTTGGCTTTCCAAATTCCACGATACACGATCTCTGAGTCTGAAACGATACTCGATACTTGGTTCAAAACGATACTCGATCGCTGGCAAGTATCGCGATCTCTGAGACGCGATACACGATACTTGGACCAAAACGATACTTGACCGACACGATACACGATATCTGGATGAAAACGATACACGATCTCTCACGAGACGATATTTGCCAAACGATCGCTGGAAAAAACGATCTCTGGACCCAAACGATCGCTGATAGAAACGATACACGATACTTGTTAGGTATCGCGATCTCTGGTAAACGATACACGACCTCTGAGTGAAACGATCTACGATCTTTGACCAAAACGATCGCTAGTAAACGATCTTTCCATTTACGATACCGATCTCTAGCATTCAACGATACACGATCTACGATATCTTATTGAAACGATCGACGATCTTTGCTGTAAACGATCTCTAAGCAAAACGATACCGATCTCTGATCAATATCGCGATCTTTGAACAAAACGATACACGATCGCTGATCCAAACGATACACGACCAACGATATCTGTCCGAAACGATACCGACCTTTTGGCAAGTATCGCGATCTCTGGAACACGATACTTGAGCCAAACGATACACGATCTTTGGGCTCAAACGATCTCTGATCGAAACGATACCGATATTAGGGAAATATCGCGATACTCGACCACAGGAGTCCACGATACTTGACAAGTATCGCGATACTCGACCGCGGGAGCAAAAACGATACTTGACCCTTTTTCAAATTTTTGCAAATGTTTTTGAGGTTTTGATTTTTCCCCCTTGCTCACCTAGCTCCCCTCTCCTCTCTTCACTATCTGTATCAAACAAAATACTCTTCTTACCCCCTATAGCTCTCAGACGATACTCAGCGCAGATCGTTTTTCTTTCCTAATTTGATTTGCTTGAGAAGTTTTGATTGAAATGATAGGCTAGCTTACCTTGGTAGCACCTAGAGCCTCTTTGTCAAACTCCCTTGCTCTGTGCACTCCCCTACTGCTTGTTTCCTCGCCCACGATCTCTGCTAGCTCACGCGATACTCGACACTGGCACTCACGATACTTGTTCACACAAGTGACTTGCAAAATGAAATTTTTTGGCTTTTATAGTTGGAATTTTCTGGCTTAAAAAAAAAGAACTTTTCTGAATAAGACTAAACTCTATCCTAATGATTTGGTCCACTCTCTAATCACTCCTACTCTACTCCCTCTACTCACTTTCCTAAACTAACAACTCACTACACACACTCCAAGAATGAGAAGTAGCAAGTGCGGCTGAAAATGACTTACCAAAGAAGAGAAAATTTCCACTCCTCCACTTACTTCAATGCAAAAAGCTACTTACCATCACACGAATGCCTCGGTTTGATTCGTCACTCCCCGGCAACGGCGCCAAAAAGTGTGTTGACCTAAGTATCAACTTAGGGACTTGCGGAGAAAGAGACTATACCTCAATCCCCTCACAAGTGCATATAGTGGGGATACACGCTTTTAATTATCAATCCAAAGAGTATACAAACCTAGCCGAGTGTATGAAGACATGCAATCATGTAATGGTCAATGCATATGAACTACTCAAAGTATGTAAATGAGGCAAAGACTTATCCAAACAAGCTCCAACTGTAGGTCAAGGCGAAACGATACTTGGTGCAGCAGCCGTCAGTATTTTGGACTTTTCTCCCAGCTCCGAACTCTAAATATAGCGAATAGCATATGCGTTTCGAAGCTCTCGAGAAGACGCATCCAATGGCAGTGGTTTCACTCAATTCCGACACTCCTACCTCAAGTTATGAGCGAAATACTGAGTCGCGGGAATACCTTCCTACACTTCAGCACTTCCTACACTTCGCACACGCCTTTCCTACAGCAAAGAAACACTTTCATGGACAGACAACACTCACAAGCACTCTTTCCAAGCTATACACATGCATAAAAGCTCACGAAGAAGAAGATAAGGAGGGAAGAAGACACAAATTCGAATTTCTGTGCTCTCTATTCTCACAATGGCAAAAAGTTCTTTACAAAGAGTCACATTTGACTTATATACTAGTGCCCTAAAAATG
The DNA here is from genome assembly GCA_020310875.1 of Ceratopteris richardii. Classification (NCBI taxonomy): domain Eukaryota; kingdom Viridiplantae; phylum Streptophyta; class Polypodiopsida; order Polypodiales; family Pteridaceae; genus Ceratopteris; species Ceratopteris richardii. Next base: position 58,389,620 of record CM035426.1, read on the forward strand.
GTCCTTTCACACAAGTGACCGGCACTTTATTCACTAAAAGACTAATTTCCTACTATTGTACATGGGTATTCTCTACTTTTCTGTGGGGATGCATCTAGAGGACTCCTCTAGTGCATTTACAACGGAAAATATATTACAAGAATAATTATGATACAAAAATATGATGTCCAAATCGGAAAAATTTTGGGCCCGTCTTTTTCTCCGCTTTGTGCGCTCTTTAGCTCTGCAACAGAGTCACTTGCATCTATTAGCGTGAATGTAGATGATGATGATAAGGTGGAAGTGTGCCTTCGTGGTTTAGGAGCTGCATATAAGCAGTTCAGAACTTCTATACAGACCAGGGAAAATATTCCGAATTTTGCTGATTTGGTATCTATGTTGATTATTGAAGAAAAGAATCTTGGTGAGGATTCAAACTCCCAAGGAAAGCCCAGTTCTGAGCAGCTATTCTACTCTGGCAGAGGAAGAGGCAGAGGTAGAGGTTTTGGAAGTGGAAGAGGAAACAGTAACCAAGACCAAGGTCAACAATAGAATCATGCAGGAGGAAGAGGACAGTTTCGAGGCAGGGGGAGCCAAAGAGGTCGCAGAAATTTCCAAAGAAATGATTCAGGTAATGATAGTAAAGGATGTTGGAATTGTGGTAAACCTGGACACTTTGAACGTGATTGCAGGTTAAAGAATCAAAATAACAGAAGGCAGCAAAACAACTATGCATCCACAAGTGCAGATGATTCTGAGAAGCTATTTATGGTTCAACATCACATGATGAATACGATGTCTGCTGGTGTTTCAAAATCGAATGATAATGTCTGGTATGTTGATTCAGGTGCTTCAAATCACATGAAGAGTCATGCAGAATGGTTTAGTAGTTTGCAGAAAATGCTAGTTCCTGGATATGTTGAAATAGGTGATGATACATCGCATTCTATTGAGCATACAGGAAACATAGCATTGTCTATGGAGGACGGAAAGGTAAAACATCTCGCTGATGTGCTTCATGGTCCAAATATAGCAAAGAATCTGGTTTCTATTGGACAAATGGTTGACCAGGGATTACAAGTCAGGTTCAATGCTTATGGATTATATGTAGAAGAGTACAAGCAGGATGGACGATTGGTTGCCAAAGGAAACAAAGTAGGTAGGATGTTCACCTTAAATGTGAAGATTCCTGAAATGAATGCAGCCATGTTTGCAAAAGGTGTAGGAGTTATTGTAGATATAGAGATATGGCACAAACTGATTGGACATGCAAACTTGCAAAGGCTGAAAATGATGCAGTCAAAGGAGATTGTCCATGGACTACCAAATTTCAAAGTTGCAAAAATGCAAAAGGTATGTGCAGCATGTCAATTTGGTAAACAGTCAAGAGCATCATTTTCACATGACAAGCATGTTAGTGAGAATGTACTAGAAGTAGTACATACAGATGTTTGGGGTCCAGCAAAGACCACATCTATGGGCGGTTGCAGGTTTTATGTTACCTTCATTGATGATCATACACGCAAAGTATGGGTATATTTCATGAAAGAGAAGAGCGAGGTGTTCACTCACTTCCAGAATTTTAAAGCTATGGTGGAAAAGCACACAGGGAAGTACATTCAAACATTAAGATCTGATGGAGGAGGTGAATGCATGTCAAATGAGTTTAGCAGTTTTCTAAAAAATCATGGAATTCGGCGTCAGTTTTCATGCAAGTACACACCACAACAAAATGGTGTTGCTGAACGCAAAAATAGACATATTGCAGAAATAGCAAGAGCCTTGATGGTTGAGAAGAATATGCCTCATTGTTATTGGGCAAAAGCTGTGCATACTGTTGTATACATCATGAACAGAACTCCGACTGCTGTTGTACATCAAGTTACACCTGAAGAGAAGTTTACAGGTAAAAAGCCAAACTTATCACGTTTGAAAGTTTTTGGTTGTATTGCATATGTACATGTTCCAGATGAGTTGAGGATGAAGCTTGATCCGAAAGCAGAAAAATCTGTCTTCATTGGATATTCCCTTGAGCAAAAGGGGTACAAATGTTATAACCCACTCACACGACAGGTGAAGGTGAGCAGAGATGTGGTATTTGATGAAATGTCAAGCTTCTATGCAGATGCCAAAGAAGGACTGAATCTTGAACCAAATGACAAAGAAAATGCTGAAAAATCTAGTGCAGAATCTCAAGTTTTGAGTGGACTGGATGCATCACCAAGCAATAGTTCCAACTCAAATCCATGGAGTAGAAGATTACGTGGAAATTTCAGTCCAGCAAATTCATCAAATACATCCAATAAAGGTAAAGAAAAGCTTTCTGCGGGTAGTAAAACAGGTGCAGGTTTTGAAGATGTTGATGGAGATTCAAGTGGTTCAGAAAAGAGTATTGATGAGGAACTTGGATTGCCCTCTGTGAAGACTCCAGGAGTAAGAAGGGCACATGCAGATGATACAAGAAGAAGTGACCCAGGACCAAGAAGATCTGGGAGGATGTGTAATTCAGTACAACGATTGACATATGATAGTTACATGGCTCGCCATTGTGCCTACATGACAAAGGTAATACAAGATGCTGAACCTTCTTGTTTTGAAGATGCAATTGGTAATGCAGATTGGGAAAAAGCTATGGATGAGGAGATGGTTGCACTTTATGGAAATGATACATGGAAGCTGGTTCCATTGCCACAAGGAAAGAAATCCATAGGCTGCAAATGGGTTTACAAGGTAAAGCATACTGCTGATGGTAGTATATGCAGGTATAAAGCACGATTGGTAGCTAAAGGTTATGCATAGACATATGGCATTGATTATGAGGAAACATTCATCCATGTAGCTAAAATGTCTACTGTCAGAACACTTGTTGCATTAGCTACAGCAAAAGGATGGACTTTGCATCAGATGGATGTGAAGAATGCTTTCCTACATGGTGAGTTACAGGAAGAAGTATATATGGACCAGCCACAAGGATATGAAGATTCAAAGCATCCAGAATATGTTTGCAAGTTGCAAAAGGCTTTGTATGGGCTAAAGCAAGCCCCTCGTGCATGGCATGCAAGGATTGCTGATTACTTAACCAGCATTGGGTTCTCTATGTGTGATGCAGATCACTCACTATATGCAAGGAAGGCTGATGATGGCATCACTATTGTGGCTATTTATGTTGATGACATGATTGTAGGTGGTGATAATGAAGAAAGCATCAAAGAGGCAAAGAAACTTCTTATGCAGGAATTCGACATGAAAGATCTTGGTGTGCTGCGCTATTTCTTGGGCATTGAGTTTATACATACAGAAACAGGTATATGGATGTCGCAAAGGCAATATGCCTTGAATATGCTGCAAAAGTATGGTATGGCTAATTGTAAACCAATTTCTATGCCATTAGATTAGAATTTGAAATTGGATACTACATCAGGTGAAGCATTGGAAAATGCTACTATGTACAGGAAAATTGTGGGAAGTCTTATATATCTCACAATTACAAGGCCTGATCTAAGTTATACTGTTGGACTTGAAAGTCAGTTTATGCAGGTTCCCAGGAAGCCACATTTTGATGCTCTAAGGCGCACTCTACGTTATGTGAGTGCTACTTTGGATTATGCATTGTTTTATGAAGCTGGTGTAGATTTGCAGGTTCATGGATACACTGATGCAGATTGGGCTGGCAGTACTCCAGATAGAAGATCTACTAGTGGCTTTCTTTTCTCACTTGGAGGTGCAGCTATTACATGGAGCAGTAAGAAGCAACCCACTGTTGCTTTGTCAAGTACAGAGGGTGAGTATAGAGGTGCTGCAATGGCAGCATGTGAGGCATCATGGCTGGAGATGTTACTTGCAGATTTAGGTATGGAAGTGCAAAAGCCTATAACTATCTATTGTGATAATCTTAGCAGCATACAGTTAGCACGAAACCCTGTTTTCCATGCTAGAACAAAGCATATCGAGGTACATTATCACTTCATCAGAGAGAAGGTATTAGCAGGTGATATTGATCTTGTTTATGTGAGAACAGATGAGCAGGTTGCTGATATTTTCACCAAAGCACTTGGAGTTGAGAAGTTGAAGAAGTTTCGGAAGATGCTTGGATTACAGGATATGGCGTTGAGCTTGAGGGGGAGTGTTGAGATATCAAGCTCAACATGTGATGATCCAGGATGACACGTACCAGTTTTTCGTTTCTCTGACATGTATAGTGGTTATACCAATATATGTCAGGGATACTTCATTGAGCTTTATTAGATTTATCTACCGAGAGTGATGGCACATTTTTTTCTTGCGAGCTCACTCATTCGCAGACATTAGGTTTTTCCTTATGTACTGGTCTTTATATATTGCACTTGTTGTATTCTTGTTTTTAGGTCATTCTTGTACATTCCTTTATGTAATAGAAGAAGAAGAAGAAGATCTTCTTCCTTGCCTCAATCTGTGTGTGTGCTTCTCCTTGAGAGTAAGAGTGTGTGTGTGAGCTCTCTTCCTTATCTCCTTCCTCGTGACAGGAACTACCTCTCAAGTCAACTTTGTAGGTAGAAGTAGAGGCTCAAGAGGAAGAGGTAGAGGAGGTAGACAAGGTCGGGGGAGAGATCAAAGCTCATCACCATGTGCCATATGTGGTCTAACCAATAATTTTGTTGATATCGTTAGGTACTAATGTGTGTGAACACACTAGGACCGTCGAGAACTTTTTTCCCTCTTTAGGATGTTTTTTCCCCCGCCTTGTATATATGTCTATAGCCCTAACGGGTTACTTATCTTTGTACATTCTAGTGGTAATACATTCAGTATTTTGTGTTGTGCTCCAAGCTTCTTCTTCTTCCTTGTGCAATCGTGTTCTTCTGCACACCTCGAACTCCAACAATTGGTATGAGAGCAGGTCGCTGCTTCACCAATTACCCATTGTGGGCTTATATGATGTGACATGTATTGGTTGCAAAAGGACTTTGGAACATTGTGCAAGGTGTTGAAAAACGTCCTAGTACACCTGCAAATATAGGTATTGAAGCTGAATCTGTTGATATTCATCAGATTCTTCTTTGTGTTGCATTTTCTATTGCACCTACTATAGAGAAAATTCATTGCGATGGCAGAGATGCTCATGCACATGCATTGATAGCCTTGTCTATCTAACATGCCATTATTCCTCACATTCGCTCTTGCAAAATAGCTAAGGATGCTTGGGATACACTTCCCACATTGTACTAGGCTAGGAATGAGGCTCATGTTGCTTACCTCCGAAAACGGTTGGAGAGTGATCATATGAATGAAGGTGATTATATGGAAAATTTTCTAACAAAGATCAAATATTTGAAGGAACATTTGATTTCTACTGATGAAGTTATGCCAGATAGTTGACTTGTGCAGACCGTTCTGAATGGTCTTCCTGATTCATATCAAATTTTTGCTTCTACTCTTTGTTTGATGATGAAAGGAAATCCAAATGCCTTGTCATTTGGGGAGTTAGCCTCTATTTTGTTGCAAGAAGATCAGTCTAGGTAGAACAACTCCATTATGCATGTTGCAAATCAAGCTTTCCTGGCTAGTCAGAAGGGCAAAGGTAAATGGAGCTCATCTACTAGTAAGCAAAAATCTGCAAATGCTACACATTCGAAGAAGGAAGACAAAGATGAGAATAAATAAAAAAAGTAGAAATACTTTTGTAAGTACTGTAAAAGAAACAATCATGCTATAAAGAACTCTCCAAAACTGTGGCAAAAGAGGCAAAGAAAAAAGAGGCTAGAATGGTTGTTGGAGAGGCCTCTACACCAAAAACAGAGTCTGCTAATCTTGTGCAGAATGAAGAATGGGTGTTTACTACTATTTTCTGTTTTGACCCATCTGCTCCTGAACAGTGTATATCTGTAGTAGACTCAGATATTTGGTACTTTGATAGTGGGGCAACCAAACATATTACCTCGGAGCAGAGTTTCTTCACTTCACTTGAGCCTAGCCCTACAAGTAATACTATCACATGCACCAAAAGCTCCTCTTATCCTATCATGGAAGTTGGTAAGATCATTCTGACTACTGCTTATGGTAGTTCTTTCACTTTGTCCAATGCTTTATTTGTGCCACGGATCAAGAAAAATCTATTATCAATTTCAACATCAGCCAAGATTGGCTTGGTTGTGAAATTTCTTGATGACAGATGTACAATTCATGATCTGTCCAATGGCAACGTGATTATTACTTCTAGCATTTTATGTGGTGGGTTGTATAAGCTCATAGACTATGAAAAATCTATGAATGATTCAGCATGTGCATTACATGATTCTCAGGCTATGTCACTTTCAAAGCTTTGGCATGCATGCTTTGGTCATCTGAATTTTGCTAGTTTGCTATGCCTGCAGAAATCTGAAATGGTGTCCTCTTTGCCCAAACTTGAGGCACCCGGAAAACATGTCTGTGAAGGCTAACATTTTGGGCAAAATGCAGCATTCCTCCTTTCCAAAAGATGGTTCAATTTGAGCTACTAAAAAATTGGAGCTTTTTCACAGTGATTCTTTGGTCCTATGCAAACACCCTCTTTTGGAAACTATCTTTACTTCATGACTTTCACTGATAATTTTTCTAGGCATGCATGGGTATATCCATCGAAAGAAAATTCTGAAGTGTTCATGTGCTTCAAACAAATTTCGGCTTTGGCTGCAAATCTGTAAGCATGTAAAATTAGCACCCTCCATTTTGATCAAGGGGAGGAATATATGTCTTCTGACTTGAATCCATTTCTGACTAAACGTGGGATAAAACATCAGTGTATAGTGCCATATACACCGCAACAGAATGGAGTTGTTGAACAGAAGAACAAGTCACTCATGGAGATGGCGACGTGTATGGTCAAGAGTCAGGCTTTACCACATATTTTTTGGCTTGAGGTTGTCATGTGTGCAGCATATGTACTTAACAGGTATCCCACTAAGGCATTGCAGTCTATCACTCCATATGAGGCTTGGCATGGTTGAAATCCATCTGTTGCTCATCAGCATGTTTTTGGTTGTCTGGCATATGCATTAGTGCCTGAACAACATCGTAGGAACTTGGATGATAAAGTATTAAAACGTATTTCTATTGGGTAGAGTTCTGAAAGTAAAGGCTATCGTCTGTATCATCCACAACCTAAACGCATTTTGGTTAGCCGTGATGTTGTTTTTGTGGAAGATGATGAAGCACATAATTCTAAACATTGGATGGTTGCAATGCAATCTGAATATGATGCTATCATGAAAAATGGTACCTCGTCTTTATGTGACTTTCCTCCTAGCAAGAAGGCCATTGGCACTAAGTGGGTATACAAGTTGAAGCATAAAACTGATAGAACAATTGACAGATATAAGGATAGGCTTGTTGCAAAGGGTTATGCACAAGAAAGAGGCATTGATTTTGATGAAACCTTTGCACCTACTTGCCGAATGACTACTGTTCGTAGTAGCTGTGCCACTTGCAAGTTCATCATGGTTGGGATGTACATCAGTTGGAATTGAAACAACATTTCGGAGTGGTGACTTGCATGAAGAATTTTGAGCCCCATGGTTTTGTGCAGAAAGGGCATGAAAATTAGGTGTGGAGGTTAAAGAAGGCATTATATGGTTTAAAGCAAGCACCACATGCTTAGTATGAAAAGATACATGCCTATCTGATTGCACATGGTTTTCAGAACAGTCCAATTGAAAGAACCTTATATGTTAAGCGTGCTAATGATGTGCTTTTGATCATTGTGGTGTATGTTGATGACATGCTGCTCACTGGTCCTCATGAGAAGCATATGGCTGATTTCAAGGCTGATTTGCATGCCTCATTTGAGATGTCTGATTTGGGGCATTTGGGTCTATATTTGGGCGTTCAATTTATGCTAGTTGAGGGTAGAATAGCTTTGTGTCAAACGAAATATATTGCCACATTATTGCAACATTTTGGCCTTGAAGACAATAAACCTATTGCCACTCCTATGGAGATGGGTTTATGATTGAGTCTTCATGATGTTGGAGATGCATTTGATGTTGTTCTCTATCAGTAGGCTGTTGGATGCTTGATTTACTTATGCATTACTCGGCCAGATATTCAGTTTGCTATCTCACAGATGAGTAGGTTTATGCGTTGCCCAGGTGTCAAGAATTGGTAGGTAGTTAAGTGCATCTTTCGCTACTTGAGTCGTAATCGACTACTTGGGTTGTTTTATCCCAAAGGGGGATCACTACCACCAGATTTGCATGCTTTTTCTGACTCTGACTGGGCTGGTTGCTATGACACTCATGTGTCCACTAGTGGTTTTTGCTTAATGCTTGGTAGCTCATGCATATCTTGGCTAAGCAAGAAGCAGCCTATTGTGGCCACTTCCAGTTGTGAGGTTGACTATAGGGTAGCTTTCACAGTGACTGTTGAATGTGTGTGGCTCAGACGCCTTATGGTTGATTCGGGTGTTGGTCACTCTTCTACTAGCACCATCTTCACTGACAGTCAGTGTGCATTGGCAGTTGTGAGGAACCCTATGTTCCATGCTCGCACTAAGCACATTGAGGTGCATTATCATTATGTTAGGGAGAGGTTCTCTGCTGGAGAGATCAGCTTGTCATATGTGCACACATAGGAGAACATTGCAGACCTTTTCACGAAGGCTCTGCCTAGGAATAATTTTGAAGCTTTCTGCAAAGCTTTGGGCTTACTTCCTTTTGTGGATTGATTCCACATAGCTTGGCACTTCCTTATACATGAGTGCAGTTCCTTGTTCATTGCATCACTTCCAGGGGGGATTAGTTGATATATTCAGGTAGTGATGTGTGTGAACACACTAGGACCATCAGGGCACGTTTTCCCTCTTTAGGAGGTTTTTTCCCCAGCTTATATATATGCCTATAGCCCTAATAGGTTACTTATCTTTGTACATTTTAGTGGTAATACATTCGGTATTTTGTCTTGTGCCCCAAGCTTCTTCTTCTTCCTTGTGCAGTTCATGTGCTTCCACACACCTCGAACTGCAACAAATTTTACAAAGTATTATTTCAAGAATCCAAGGAACCAAAGAGGAAGAGGATACAATAGAGGAGGCTATGGAAACCCAAGAGGAAGATTAAAAAATTCTTATGGATACAATAAGAACTCATACAACAATAACTACCAAGGTGGATACAAAGGATGGAGAGACTACAACAACTATGCAGATGATCAAACTCAAGAAGACTCACTTCTTCTTATGAGCATAACTATGAAGAAAGGTAACAGAGATGAGCATGTGTTTTATATAGACTCGAGATGCTCAAATCAATTGATAGGAATTGTAGTTGTACTTGGAAGACCCAAGGAATAGGCATCAAGTCCAAGTAGGAGATGACAGAAGGCATCCAATTGAGAAGATAGGTAATGTGAAATACAGATGGTAATATGAACTTACTAAGAAAAGTACTGTATGTGCCTACTATTACCAAGAACCTCATCAGTGTAGGTCAAATTGTTGAGAAGGGATTTTAGGTTAGATTCAGCAAGCATGGAGCATTTGTTGAAGATCCACATCAGGGATTCAAGAAGATAGCAATAGGAGAAAAATCAGGTAGATTGTTCACCTTTGAACTCCAAGAATACAAGAACATTGCATTGTTCAATTATGGCACTCAAACTCTATCAGAGTTAGAAATTTGGCAGAAGAGATTGGCTCATATAGGAGAAAGATCTCTCAAACAAATTAGTAGGGATCAGATTGTACTTGATCTACCAAATATATCAAAACAAAAATTGATTCATAAATGTTGTGCTTGTCAATTTGGTAAATCACACAAGCAAATGTATGGGGATTGAGCAAGGAGCCTTCAATCTCTAGATCAAGGTATTATGTATCATTCATAGATGATTGTAGCAGATGGACTATAGTATACTTTATGAAGCATAAAGATGAAGCATATTCATGTTTCAAGAAATATTTAGCTCTTGTATAGAACCAAACAAGTAAAAACCTAAAGAGATTAAGGTCAGATGGAGGGGGAGAATACTTCTCCCATGATGTTGTCTCTTATTTCCAAGAGAGAGGGATCAAAAGGGAAGTTACTAGGAGATACACTCGTGATCAAAATGGAGAGACAGAGGGAAGAAATAAGACAATTGTGGAAGCTGCAAGATAAAATGCTCAATGAAAAGAAACTGCCCAACTACTAGAGGCAGTATGAATAACTACATATTTGGTGAATAGACTTCCATCAAAGGATCTAGATGTAATGACTTCATATGAGGCATAGAATGGAAGAAAACCTAGCTTTGATCATTGCAGGGTTTTTGGGTGCATAGCATATGCACACATACCTTCACATATTCGAGGCAAATTGGACCCAAAGGAAAAGAAATGCATATTTTTGGCTATGAACTTAATCGAAAAGGTAGGTTGTACAATCCAAGCAACAAAGGTTTTATTGTAAGTAGAGATGTTGTGTTTGATGAAAACAAGTCATAGTTTGAAGATGATTGTAGGAGGATCAAACTACCTTATAACCTAGCAGAGGAACGTTTTGTGGGAAAATAAGCTAAACTGATTTCTCTAGTAGAGAACATCTCCCTAACATAATGATAGTGCATTTCATTGTGCTTTGTGCGAGCATGGAACACAGGGTTCCTTGAAATTACCAATGCACTATGACTGTTAGTGAAGATGGTGATGACACAAGATTGGCCAACACCCAAATTAGCCAAAAGGTGTCAAAGCCACAGATCCTCAGTGGTCATTGTGAAAGTTGTCATATACTCAGCCTCACAACTACAAGTGTCCACAATAGGATGCTTCTTGCTCAACCAAGATATGCATGAGCTATGGAATATGAAGAAAAAATCAATGGTGGACACACAAATATCATAGAAACCATCCAAGATTAATTTAGAAAAAACACTTAAATCTAGAATTAATGATCCCCCTTGGGATAAAACAATCCAAGTAGCCAAGTACCACTAAGTAGTGAAAGATGCACTTAATCGCTTGCCAATGCTTGGTACCTAGGCAATGCATAAACATGCTCATCTTAGAGACAACAAACGGAATATCAAGTGGAGTTATGCATAAGTAAATCAAGCATCCAATAGCCTGCTCATAGAGAACAACATCAAATGCATCTCCTACATCATGAAGACTCAACCATAAACTAGTTTCCATGGGAATGACTATAGGTTTGCAATCTTCAAGGCCAAAGTCTTGCCATAATGTGTCCATATATTTTGTTTCAAAAAAATATATTCCTCCATCAACTTGCATAAATTGAATGCCCAAATAATGATGCAAATGCCCCAAATCTGTCATCTCAAAAGAGGCATGAAAATCAATCTTAAATTCATCAATATGCTTCTCATTGGGACTAGTGTGCAACATAGCATCAACATCTACAACAATGATCAGAAGTACATCATCTCCATGCTTAAGAGATAAGGTGCTCTTATTTGGATTGTTCTCAAAACCATGTGCTAGCAAGTAGGCATGTATTTTCTCATAACAACCACATGGTGCTTGCTTCAAACAATATAATGCCTTTTTCATTATGCACACTTTGTTTTCATGTCCTACAGAAGAGACAACCGGTATGAAATGCATACACTTCTTCATGTAAATCATGATTCAAAAATATAGTTTTAAGTTCCAAATGATGCACATTCCAGCCATGATGAACTTCAAGTGTACAAATGCTATGAACGGTGGTGATTCAACATGTGGGAGCAAAGGTCTCATCAAAACCAATGCCTCTCTCTTGAGCATAACCTTTGGAAACAATCCTAGCCTTATACCTATCAAGTGTTCCATGAGGCTTACATTTTAGCTTGTATACCCATTTAGTGCCAATGGTCTTTTTGCCTAGAGGCAAATCATATAAAGACTAAGTACCATTCTTCATAATAGATCATATTCTAATTACATTGTAGCCATCTAATTTTGAGAATTTTGTGCTTCATCAAAAGAATTAGGCTCATTCTCATCACGAAGACTAGAGACAACCATTGCATAACAATCTGATGCAAATGAAGCACTACGAGAGCTTGAACAACTATGATATGTCAAAGGTTCATCTTATTTTCTATCTTTCAAAGTTTGCACCAACCATTTAGGCATAATTTTTGCTTTTTCTATGTCATCCCTCTCATCAACAAGTGTATCATGTAAATCTATATAAAAAATGGAATGATCTAAATCATTATTTTGAGCATGTAAAGGCTAAGAAATCGCCTACAAGGAGGTAGCAAAATGTCATACACATCTTTTGAGCCTTTCTGATGTCTTCTTTGTACATCAAATTGAGGGCTGAATTGCATCTTCCCCAAAAACAACATCATGGCTAACCAAAATGTGTTTACTTTTTGGATGATCCAAATGATAACCTTTTCTTTTGGAACTTTATCCAACAAAAATATGTTTCTTTATCATCGATTTTTTTGCATTGTTGTTTAGGCAGTAATGCATATGAAAAATAACCAAAGACACAAACACTAGCATCAGATGGCTTGCAACCATGCTAAGTCTCATAAGTAGTGACCGATTGCAGTGTTTTAGTGGGACACTTGTTAAGTACTTGTAGCCTCAAGCTAGAAGCTAAGTGGTAAAGCCTGAATTTTGACCATATGCCTGGCCATTTCCATGAGACACCTTCTCTTTCTTTCAACAAATCCATTTTGTCAATGTATATATGACATTGTACAATGATGCTTTATGCCACACTCATCCAGAAATGCATTAAAATCAGAAGATATGTATCCTCGTAATCAAAATAGAGGTTCCCAATTTATTGGCATATTTTTAGCCATAATCAAGAACTTTTTAAAGCACATAAAAACTTAATATTTTGCCTTCAATGGATAGACCCATGCATGCCTGGAAAATTCATCGATAAAAGTCCTGAAGTATAGGTAGTTTCAAAATGAAGGTGTCTACATAGGAACATAGACATCACTATGAAAAAGGTACAACTTATGAGAAGCTCTAATAGAAGGATCTTTTGGGGATGAGGAATGCTGCATTTTGCCCAAAAAGACAAGTTCATAGACATGTTTAGAAGGTTCCTCAAGTTTGGGTAGTGAGGACACCATTTTAGATTTTTGCAAGCATAGCAAACTAACAAACTTCACATGAGAAAAATTTTCATGCTAAAGATTTGCATCTCAGATAGTTTGAGAATCTTGAATTGCACATGTTGAATCATTCATACATTTGCATAGTCTATGAGCTTATATAGCCCACATAACATCATCATTCGAGAGATCATGGATTCTACATCTATCATCAAAAAATATCACAACCAAGCTAATCTTCGCTAATGTTGAAACTAACAAAAAAAATTTCTTCACCCTTGGCACATATAAAACATATGACAATGTGAAATAATGTCATTAAAAATACTCAAAATAATATTTTCAACTCCCATTGCATGATAAGCGGATTTGTTATTGTTAGAGTAAGACGTCTGCGGAAGCACGCAAACAACACAAGGAAGAAGAAGAAGCTTGGAGCACAACACACAATACTGAATGTATTACCACTAGAATGTACAAAGATAAGTAGCTCATTAGGGTGATAGGCGTATATACGAGCCGAGGGAAAGAAACCTCCTAAAGAGGGAAAAAAGTGGCCTGACGGTCCTAGTGTGTTCACACACGTCACTACCTAAATATATCAATAGATTTGCCCTGGGAGTGATGCAGTGAACAAGGAGCTAGCACACATGTATAAGGAAGTGCCAAGCTATGTGGAATCACTCCATAGAAGGAAGTAAGCCCAAAGATTTGCGGAAAGCTTCAAACTTCTCCCTAGGCAGAGCCATTGTGAAAAAGTCTGCGACGTTCTCCTGCATGGGCACATATGCCAAGATGATCTCTCCAACACAAAACTTCTCCCTCACATAATGATAATGCACCTCAATGTGCTTAGTGCGAGCATGGAACACATGGTTCCTCGAAACTGCCAATGCACTTTGAGTGTCAGTGAAGATGGTGGTGGCAAAAGATTGAACAACACCCAAATCAGCCATAAGGCATCTGATCCATACACACTTAACAGTCACTGTGAAAGATGCCCTATACTCAGCCTCATAGCTGGAAGTGGCCACAGTAGACTGCTTGTTGCTAAGCCAAGATATGCATGAGCTACCAAGCATTAAAAACCACTAGTGGACACACGAGTGTCATAGCAACCAGCCCAATCAGAGTCAGAAAAAGCGTGCAAATCTGGCAGTAGTGATCCCCCCTTGGGATAAAACAATTGAAGTAGTGAACTACCACTCAAGTAGCAAAAGATGCGCTTAACCGCCTTCCAATGCTTGACACCTAGGCAATGCATGAATCTACTCATCTGTGAGACAGCAAACTAAATATCTCGACGAGTAATCCATAAGTAAATCAAGCATCCAACAGCCTATTGATAGAGAACAACATCAAATGCATCTCGAGCATCATGAAGACTCAATCATAAACATGTCTCCATAGGAATGGCAATAGGTTTACAACCTTCAAGGCCAAAATGTTGCAATGATGTGTCAATATATTTCATTTGACATAAAGCCATTCCACCATCAACATGCATAAACAGAATGCCCAAATAATGATCCAAATGCCCCAAATCAGACATCTCAAATGAGGCATCTAAATCAGCCTTGAAATCAGGAATATGCTTCTCATGCAGATAAGTGAGCAACATGTCATCAACATACACCACAATGATCAGAAGCACATCATTAGCATGCTTAACATATAAGGTGCTTTCAGTTGGATTGTTCTCAAAACCATGTGCAATCAGATAGGCATGTATCTTTTCATACCAAGCACATGGTGCTTGCGTTAAACCATATAATGCCTTCTTTAACCTGCATACCTGGGTTTCATGCCCTTTCTGCACAAAGCCATGGGTCTCAAAAACATACACTTCTTCAGATGTACATTCCAACCATGATGAGCTGCAAGTGCAGAGATGCTACGAACAGTAGTCATTTGGCAAGTAGGTGCAAAGGTTTCATCAAAATCAATGCCTCTTTCCTACGCATAACCCTTTGCAACAAGCCTAGCCTTATACCTGTCAACTGTTCCATCAGGTTTACACTTCAGCTTGTATACCCACTTAGTGCCAATGGCCTTCTTGCCAGGAGGCAGGTCACATAAAGACCAGGTACCATTTTTCATGAAAGCATCACATTCAGATTGCATTGGAGCCATGCAATGTTCAGAATTTTGTGATTCATCAAACGAAACAGGCTTAGTCTCATCACAGAGACTAGATGCAGCCATAGCATAGCAGTCTGATGCAAAAGAGGCACTACGAGAGTGTGAAAGAGTACGATATGACAAAGGTGCATCTAATTTGCTATCATGCAAACTCTGCACCAACCATTTTGGCATAGTTTTTGCCTCCTCAATATTAGCTCTCTCATCAACAAGTGCATCATGTAAATCTACATCAGAAATAGAATGATTTGCATCATCACATGTGTTGGGTGTGTGTAGAAGTGCGAGAGACACACGAGAAGCACACACAAAGAGCACAAACGCAGCAAGACACATGGAGAAGACGATGGCTGGAATAACTCTCTGTATTGACGATGAGCTGAACTAAAGTAAGAGCTGAATGATATCCCTAAGTACGAAGTACCACCACATATGAGAGTATCAAGTATGTGGTAGCATGGGGAAAAAACCTCTAGCCAGCACTAGAGTAAAAAGTGCCCATGTATAGGGAAAAGGTTAACATCAAAGCTACTCGAGGAACACATAAGTGTAACAAACCCCCCTGGAGCGAATGATGTGAACACATACAGTGAGTGACAGATCATCCCCCACAAGGTAATAAGCCTAAAGCTTTGCGAAAAGCTTCAAACTTTTCTCGTGGAAGAGCTTTGGTGAATATGTCTGCCACATTATCTTGTGTAGGCACATATACCAAATCAATATCTCCTGCATGAAGGCGCTCTCTCACATAGTGATAATGCACCTCAATATGTTTGGTCCGTGCATGAAACACTGGGTTTCGTGCAACAGCCAAAGTACTCTGACTATCTGTGAGAATATGCGTAGCAACATCAATCTCCATGCAAAGATCCATCAATAGGCGTCTCAACCATATACACTCCACTGTAGCTATGAAAACTGCCCTGTACTCAGCTTCACAACTCGATGTCGCCACTGTAGGTTGCTTCTTACTCAACCAAGATATGCATGAGTCTCCAAGGAAAAAGCAATTACCACTAGTGGACACGCGAGTATCATAACAACCAGCCCAATCACTATCTCTGCCATAAAAGAGACCTAAGCTCAAAGTTCCTCGGAGACATCTAAACACACGTTTTGTCGCTTGCCAATGCTTAGTGCCAGGGCTATGCATGAATCGACTCAACTGGGAAACTGCATACTGCATATCCGGCCTTGTGTTGCATGCATATATAAGACATCCCACAGCTTGCTGATAAAGAGAAGTGCCAAATGCATCACTGGAATCCTCAATGCAGAACCTGAATCCTGTTTCAACTAGTGCGGAAACTGGCTTATAATCCTCAAAATCAAAATGTTGAAGTAGTTTTTCAACATACTTTGCTTGATGCATAACAATTCCCCCCTCAACGGATACAAACTGGATGCCAAGATAGTAGCTCAAAAGACCAAGGTAAGTGACATCAAAAGTATGCTGCAAATCAGCCATAAGAATGTCAAGTTTTGCATCACATGACCCAGTCAAGAGTATGTCATCGACATAAAGAACAAGCACTATAAGATCAACCCCATTTTTGTGTACATAGAGTGTGCTTTCAATCGGACTACATTGCAATCAAGTGCTTATGTATTTTGTCATACCATGCACGTGGAGCTTGCTTGAGACCATACAAGGCTTTATGCAAGCGACAAACCATATGCTCCTTCCCTTTCATAGCAAATCCAGAAGGTTGCTTCACATAGACCTCTTCTTGCAAATCACCATTCAAGAAGGCTGTTTTTATGTCCAACTGATGCACTTTCCAACCTTGATGGGCAGCCAATGCAACCACGGTACGAATGGTAGTCATGCGTGAAGTAGGTGCAAAAGTTTTCCTCATATTCAATGCCATATTATTGCGCATATCCTTTGGCAACCAATCTAGCTTTGTAGCGATCAATGCTACCATCAGATTTTCTCTTAATCTTGTAATTTTGCTAAACAAGTCAGGGAAGAACTTGATCAGTTACTAAAGGTGGGTTTTATTGTGCCTATTGACTATCGAGAATGGTTATCCCTTATTTTGCCACCTATTTTATGTTGGAGAAACAATCACTAATTGGACATATATTTGAAGGTCAAATCTTAGGAAGAAAACCCCATGCCTATGTGAAGGGACAAATTCACAAATGTATCATATTTGTAAAGTTAGTTCACTTTAGTTCTAGAAGTTTTTTTTTTTTAAATCACGAGAATACGAAAATCTATATAAGTTAGTTTGTATCAACTGACGCGGAGTGAGAGTGAGAGAGAAGAAGTAGAAGAAGGAGTTCATTTTATACGACTGAGTATAGTCGGGCTTCTCTGAGTGAGAAAGCATCTGTAAAACTTCTGAGTTTTCATAGCTATGAGAAAGAACTGAGTAAAGTTTTGTGTATGAGTCTCTCTCCATCATCTCCATGCTTGCCTACTGTGTGATGAATTCAAAAGTTCAAGTTTTCTGAGCAATTCGATGCCTGGCATCAAATCTTGGCTGATAAGTCATTATTTCCATTCTCTGTGTGTTAACTGTTGTTGAATCTTTTAAAAACATGAAGTTTGTGGAGCAACTCGATGCCTGGGATCGAGTTTCAGCATAAAGTGGATGCCCGACATCGACTTCTAGCATACAAGTGGTCTTCTTCATGTGTGTGTAAAAGAGAGTATTTCTGGTGCAGAAAAAGGGCATAAAAAAGCTCAAAGTCAATGCCCGGCATCGACCTTGACTGAAATTCGATGCTAGGCATCGAATTTTTATTTTTAGACACCCAGAAATACTAAAACAGGCAAAAATTTCCAGTTTTGGAAGGTCATACAGGGTCATCTTGTGAAGGCCATAACTTGAGTTCTAGAGATCCGTTTGATGCATATGATAGCTTGTTGGAAAGCTCTACTCTTCTAGTTTTATCCTATAAAGTTTCATGGAGAAATAATACTTGAGATAGGAGAAATTAGCAAAATACTGAAGGTATGTCATTTCGGTGACTAGGAATTTCTATAGAAGCAAAGTTCTCACTTTAGGCTATCATTTCTCAAAGTTTGGAGTGGCAATGAGTTAATGGTGACCATAGAGGAGTTCTAGTGTCACATTAATTCATTTCTTGTGGTGTTTCATACATCAACAAGTGGTATCAGAGCAGAAAGATTCTCGAGAGCAGAAGACGACAAAGGTACAAGAACTTTTGTAAAGTTTTCCATTAAAGTTTAAAGGTGAAGCATTTGAAGACACAAGGCATCAAAAGGTTACTTCAAAAGTATCCTCATACACAAAGAACTTCAAAAGTTATTATCCTTTATCCTTTAAGCTCACAGGTTGCAGCAAAAGGAAAGAACTATGGCAGATCATATCTCCATTGACAAATTGGACAGAGATAATTACCCCGCATGGGTAATGAGAATGGAAGCCTTACTTATGAGTAAGGATCTCATGGTATATGTAACAGGTGAAGAAGAGAAGCTAGTATTTGAAGATGAAAGCCGACCAAAGAAAGAGGAACTTGATGCTTTAAAGCATTGGCAGAAGAAGGATGCAAGTGCAAAAGCCCACATCTACAATACAATCTCTGATCATTTGCTACCACACATCAGAGGATTGGAATCATCTGAAGATATATGGAATGCATTGGAGTATCATTTCCAAAGTACTACTAAAGCACGGAAAGCAAGTCTATGGTCAGAGTTTACAACATTCAAGAAGAAGCCAAGTCAAAGTATTAGTGATTATGTCACTAAGATGAAGGATCTAGCAGATAGTCTTGGATCCATAGATGAAGATGTTGAAGATCACAGATTGATTGCTCAACTACTTGCAGGTTTGAGAGGGGATGAAAGGTGGAAACCTTTTGTCTTATCAACAGAACTTTCATTAAATCATTATGTTCCAGATTTGAACCAGTTGCTTGGTTTGATGCTCACATATGAGCAAGACTTGAAGGGAGATGGAGATAAAGGACAAAGTTCTGCAATGTACATGAAGAACAAGAAGAAAGGAGATAAAGGTAAAACAAAGGATGAAGAGGAGTCTAGTTCTCAAGCTTATTATACAAGAGGTAAAGGCACTGGTAGAGGAAGAGCAAGAGGCTTTGGAAGAGGAAGAGGTAATCAGAATAACAACAAGAAGGCTTGCTGGATCTGTGGATTGAGTAATCATTTGGCTCATGACTGTTGGCACAACCAACAAGGATCAAATCAAAATCAGAACAACAATAGCAGAGGCCGAGGTGGAAGATATCAAAGTAATTTTCAAAGAGGTAGACAAAGTCAAAGAGGAGGCTATGGTAGAGGTGGAGGAAGAAGTTGGGGACAGAATCAATCCTACAACACCACCTACTACAACTATGCAAATGACACACAGAATGAAAGTCATACATCATTGATGATGAACTCAATCAGCACATCAGATAAAGAAGATCTAAAGGTATTTTACATTGACTCTGGATGTTCTAATCATTTGTCAGGAAACATAGAATTGATGTCAGAATTGGAAAAAGGCATTTCTAGTCACACAGTTCAAACAAGTGATAATACAAGACATAGTGTACATTCAATTGGAAAATTGAAATGCAAGAGTGGAGCAGATTTGCTAACCAATGTTTTGTATGTTCCTACAATACCTAAAAACTTGATTAGTGTGGGACAGATAGTTGAAAAAGGTTTTCAAGTCAGGTTTACAAATGAAGGAGTATTTGTTGAAGATCCAGAGAATGGATATAATCAGATTGTCTCTGGTAAGAAAGAAGGTAGACTCTTTACTTTAAGAGTACAAGGGAACATTAGTCAAGCTTTGCTCACACATGGTGAAGGAGTGATTACAGAACTTGATCTCTCGCATAAGAGATTAGGTCATTTCAATGAAAGAGGAATTAAAGCTATGGTTGCTAATCAGTCTGTACTAGGATTACCAAATGTGCAAAGTCAACATATGGTTTATAAATGTGAAGCATGTCAAATGGGTAAAGCACACAGGTTACCATTTCAGAAGAAAGGATTCAAACATGATGGATTACTAGAGCTCATTCATACAGATGTATGGGGACCAACAAAAGAAGGATCTATCAGTGGCTCAAGGTATTATGTTCTTTTCATTGATGATGCTACAAGATGGATAACATTATATGTTTTGAAGGAAAGATCAGAAGTGTTTGGAGCTTTCAAGCATTTTCATGCATATGCAGAGAGAGTCACAGGTCAAAAGCTTAAAAGACTGAGGTCTGATGGAGGGGGAGAATACTTCTCCCAAGAGTTCAATGATTATCTTTGGAATGCAGGTATTAAGAGAGAAATAACCTACAGGTATACACCACAACAAAATGGTGTAGCAGAAAGAAGGAACATGACTTTGGTTGAGTTTGCTAGAGCTATGTTGAAGGAGAAGAATTGTCCAAATTATATTTGGGCTGAAGCTGTAAATACAGCTACATATCTTGTGAATAGATTACCATGTGCAGCTCTGAATGGAATGACTCCATATGAAGTTTGGTGGGGTAAGAAACCAACACTAGATCATTGTAGAGTGTTTGGATCAATTGCATATGCTTATGTGCCATCACAGCTTAGGCATAAACTTGAACCAAAGGCAGAAAAATATGTGTTCATTGGTTATGATGAAAAGCAGATGGGTTACAGGTTGTGGAATCCTCTAACAAAAAAATTTCTTGTTTCTAGAGATGTTACATTTGATGAACAGAAAGGTTGGTATGCAGATCAAAGTCACACAGCTGAAGAATTTGAAGAAGAGGTAAGAAGATGTGAGAAAAGAAAATCAATTGTGCAGGTAAATAGAGATGAAGACTATATGCAAGCAAGTACATCCACAAGTGGATTAACAAGAAGGGATGAAGAAGCTCCTATATTTGATGAAGAAGTGTATCCAGAAACTTATGAAGAATGTGAACCAAGAAGGTCAAGCAGGACTAGAAGACAACCAGAAAGGTATTCTTATGATACTTCTTACATAACTCAGAAGAACTATGCATATATGGTCAAAGATGATGAAGAACCTCAGAACTATGATGAAGCTAAAGGTAAGAAGCAATGGGAAGAAGCAATGAAGGAAGAATTCAATGCACTGGAGGAGAACAAGACATGGGAACTTGTTCCTAAACCAAATGGTAAGAAAGTAATTGGAAATAAATGGGTTTATAAAGTGAAGAAGCTTGCAGATGGAAGTATAGCCAGATACAAAGCTAGATTGGTGGTGAAAGGCTATGCCCAGACCTATGGCATAGATTATGATGAGACATTCAGTCCTGTAGCTAAGATGTCAACTATAAGAACAATCATTGCTATTGAAGCTTCAAAAGGATGGATCCTAAGTCAATTGGATATAAAAAATGCATTCTTGAATGGATACATATCAGATGAGGTATACATGGAACAACCTCAAGGGTTCATAGATTCCAGGTATCCAAATTTTGTTTGCAGGTTGAGAAGAGCATTGTATGGATTGAAGCAAGCTCCAAGAGCTTGGAACTATAGACTGGTGAAGTATCTCAATGATCTTGGATATCAAAGTTCAAAAGCAGATTCAAGTCTACTTATCAAAAGAACAGAGGAAGGTACAATCTACATTTGTATTTATGTAGATGACATTATAATCACAGGTACTTCAGATGAAGGAATCAAGGAGGTAAAGAGATTACTTGAAAAAGAATTCAAGATCAGTGACCTAGGAAAGTTATCATACTTTCTTGGAATGGAAGTTACTTATACAGATCATGGTATATATGTGTCACAAGAAAGGTAACTTCTGAACTTGTTGAAGAAGTTTGATATGGAAAATTGCAGAGAAGCTTCAACTCCACTTGAAGTTAATCACAAGCTCAGTAAATATGATGGTGCAGACTACAAAGATATGAGGAAGTATCAATCTCTTGTGGGTAGTTTGATTTATGCTACACTAACAAGACCTGATCTTAGTTATGCAGTGGGAGTTTTTTCACAATTCATGCATTGTCCAAAGGACCCACATTGGATTGCAGGTCAAAGAGTTCTCAGATATATCAAAGGAACTATAAAGGAAGGATTATATTATCCTTTTACATCAGATTTGAAGTTGAGAGCCTATAGTGATTCAGATTGGACAGGTAACCAAGATGACAGAAGATCAACTCATGGTTACATGATATACATTGGTGATAAGCTTGTAAGTTGGTGTTCAGAGAAACAACATACAGTAGCATTATCATCAACTGAAGCTGAGTACAAAGGACTTGTGGAAGCAGCTAAGGAGGTCATATGGATGCAGACATTGTTCAAAAGTTTGGGCATTGATCAAGGTACACCTACAATACATGGAGATAATATGAGTTCACTTTATCTTGCAGCAAATCCAGTTTTTCATGCAAGGACAAAGCACATAGAGATACAGTATCATTTTCTCAGAGAAAAGTTAACGGAGAAGGAGATTGAAGTGGAGTACATTTCTACCAAAGATCAGTTAGCAGACATAATGACAAAGAGCTTGGATGGTGTGAAGACCAGCAGATTCAAAAGCATGGCAGGAGTAAAAGAAAAGAAGATGATATGAAGAAACAGGGAATGTCAATTAGTGATTGAGGGGGAGCTGTTGGAGAAACAATCACTAATTGGACATATATTTGAAGGTCAAATCTTAGGAAGAAAACCCCATGCCTATGTGAAGGGACAAATTCACAAATGTATCATATTTGTAAAGTTAGTTCACTTTAGTTCTAGAAGTTTTTTTTTTTAAATCACGAGAATACGAAAATCTATATAAGTTAGTTTGTATCAACTGACGCGGAGTGAGAGTGAGAGAGAAGAAGTAGAAGAAGGAGTTCATTTTATACGACTAAGTATAGTCGGGCTTCTCTGAGTGAGAAAGCATCTGTAAAACTTCTGAGTTTTCATAGCTATGAGAAAGAACTGAGTAAAGTTTTGTGTATGAGTCTCTCTCCATCATCTCCATGCTTGCCTACTGTGTGATGAATTCAAAGTTCAAGTTTTCTGAGCAATTCGATGCCTGGCATCGAATCTTGGCTGATAAGTCATTATTTCCATTCTCTGTGTGTTAACTGTTGTTGAATCTTTTAAAAACATGAAGTTTGTGGAGCAACTCGATGCCTGGCATCGAGTTTCAGCATAAAGTGGATGCTCGACATCGACTTCTAGCATACAAGTGGTCTTCTTCATGTGTGTGTAAAAGAGAGTATTTCTGGTACAGAAAAATGGCCTAAAAAAGCTCAAAGTCGATGCCAGGCATCGACCTTGACTGAAATTCGATGCTAGGCATCGAATTTTTATTTTTAGACACCCAGAAATACTAAAACAGGCAAAAATTTTCAGTTTTGGAAGGTCATACAGTGTCATCTTGTGAAGGCCATAACTTGAGTTCTAGAGATCCGTTTGATGCATATGATAGCTTGTTGGAAAGCTCTACTTTTCTAGTTTCATCCTATAAAGTTTCATGGAGAAATAATACTTGAGCTAGAAGAAATTAGCAAAATACTGAAGGTATGTCATTTCGGTGACTAGGAATTTCTATAGAAGCAAAGTTCTCACTTTAGGCTATCATTTCTCAAAGTTTGGAGTGGCAATGAGTTAATGGTGACCATAGAGGTGTTCTAGTGTCACATTAATTCATTTCTTGTGGTGTTTCATACATCAACATTTTAGATACAATACTCCACGAATTTGTAGACATGTATTCATCTTTGACAGATTAAGTGGATGCAATCAGGTTAGAATGTTAAAAATTTATATAAAAAAAACAACATTCATTTCTAATTGGGGCGTATTTGCATGTACAAAAATGTGGTTTGAATTATAGAATGCTCGTAGTACCTTTCAAAATTGTATGCAAAAAATCTTTGCCCCATATTTAACCAGTTTCATGCAAGTATTTTTGGACGATTTTTTTGTATCTGAATAATAAGTTTATCATCTGCAACATCTCTAGTTGTGCTTCACTAAGTACAGAGAAGTACACTTGAGCCTAAGGCTAAATTAGTTTCTAGAGTGAAATGTGGGAAACTACTTGGACATGTGATCTCTAGTATCGAAGGTGTTGTGGATCTTGACAAAGTCAAAGTAGTATTGGAAGTACCCCTCCACATTCTCCTAAAGAGGTATTATGGTTATTAGGTCAAATTTGCTGGCATGGAAGATATATGTGCTATTTAGCCCATATTGCAATGCCTCTTAATGCTTTTGCTCATGCTAAGCCAATAGCATTCAAGTGGACTCTAGAATTTGATCTAGCTATTTGATGATTAAATAAACTTCTCATTCATGCACCAGTACTTCAGGCTTTGGACTGGTCCCAACATTTTCATGTTTCTTTTTATGCTTCAAATATTGCTATTGGTTTGATCTTGATGCAAAAGGCAATTCGTTCTTGATTTAGACTTGTATATTATGCTAGCATACATCTTACTGCAGTTTAATGCAATTATTCAGTTATGGAGCAGGAATGTTTAGGACTTGTTTATTCTATTAAGAAATTTCAACATTATTTGTTGGATTGTTCATTCACTTTCCATGTGGATTACTCTTCTCTTCTTTACTTGGTGAAACAACAAAATTTAGTGGGTAGATTGGCTAGATGGGTCTTATTATTATAGGAGTATGATTATTATGTAGTGCATCAACTCGGTTCTTCGCATGTTATTACATATTTCTTATCTCTCTTGGATAATGGAGAGCCTTACAGTGGGATTGATCATTCCTTTCCCGATGCAAACCTCTTTCATGTAGCCAACAATGATGAGACAACATTAGGAACCCCTACTTGGTATGAGGAAATGGTGTCTTTTCTTGTGATTGTTGTTCCCCCTTCGCATTTATGTTCCATAGATAAAAAAAAAGCTAGCTTCATGGAGCCAACGATTTTCCATTATTTCAGGTCATCTTTATTACAGGGATATTATTGAAGTTTGGCTTTGATGTGTGCCACCTCATAAGTTATTGTTGACATATTTAGGTAGTGATGTGTCTGAACACTCTAGGAATGTCGGGGCACTTTTTTCCATCTTTAGGAGGTTTTTTCCCCCCAGCTTGTATATACGCCTATTGCCCTAACAGGCTACTTATCTTTGTACATTCCAATGGTAATACATTCAGTATTGTGTGTTGTGCTCCAAGCTTCTTCTTCTTCCTTGTGCTATTCACGTGCTTCCGCATACATCTAACTCCAACAATTGGTGTTAAAGCAAGTTGCCGCTTCATATAGGGCATCGTCCACACCTCTTCGGTTGTAGTCTCAGAATCACATGAATTTTGGTGAGCATACTCAAGGTGTTTCAGAGATCAAAAGGGATTTGCTCTCCAGTGCCAAAATCGCGATCTGAGCTCATTTTGGCCTCTGAATGCACTATCCCAATGCTTGTGCAGGCTATTTTGTCTTTTTGTGCCAAAGGTATATACCAGTTTTGGTTCGCTAGTATAGGCGTCTCAAAGTCTGCTAGAGGTTTAGAAGAATCCCTCTAGCTAGTTCTATTCAACTTTTTGAGATACAATCAATTTTTTGCATCAAGGTATTTTAATCATCAGCCATGGCTAAAAGTAGTGATGTATTGTATATGTTGGCTATTGAGGATAAGTTGGATGGTACCTACTACCCATTATGGGCTTATATGATGCGACATGTATTGGTTGCAAAAGGAATGTGGAACATTGTACAGGGTGTTGCAAAATGTCCTATCACACCTGCAACTCTTACAATTAGAGGTACTGAAGCTAATGTAGAAGTTGTCGAAGATGATGATATTCTGCAGATTCTTGTTCGTGTTGGTTTTTGTTGCACCCACTACAAAGAAAATTCGTTGGGATAAAAGAGATGCCCAGACACATGCATTGAGAGCTTTGTTTGTCAACAGTTGGAGAGTGAGCACATGAAGGAAGCTGATTCTATGGGAAGGTTTTTGACAAAGATCAAGGATTGGAAGGAACAATTGATTTTTGCTAATGAAGTCCTTCCTGATAGTTCACTTGCACAGACTGTTCTGAATGGTCTTCTTGACTCATATCAGAGTTTTGCTTCTACTCTTCGATTGATGATGAAAGGCAATCCAAATGTCTTAACATTTGAAGAGTTAGTTTTTGTTCTGTTGTAGGAAGATCAATCTAGGCATAATAATTCTATTATGCGTGTTGCAGATCAAGCTTTCTTGGCTAGTCAGAAGGGCAAAGGAAAATGGATCTCTTCAACTAGTAAACAAAAATCTCCTAATTCTACACGAAGAAGGAAGACAAAGATGAGAAGAAATCAGAAAAGCAAAAATTGTTTTGCAAATACTATAAAGCAAATGATCATGTCATTAAGAACTATCCAAAACTGGTTGCTAAAGAGGCAAAGAAGAAAGAGGCCGGAATGGTTGTTGCAGAGGCCTCTACACCGAAAACAGAGTCTACTAATCTTGTGCACGATGAAGAATGGGTGTTTACTACTGTTTGCAATTTTGACCCATCTCTCTCATGAGCAGTGCATGTTTGCAATAGACTCAGATGTTTGGCACTTTGAGAGTGGGGTGTTGAGGTTGTAGCAAGAGAAGACCAAAAACCTCACCACCTTGCATGGAAGCAAGAAGGAAATATCCAGAGTGACTCTCCTCTCATCCATCCCTACCTCCAACGTGTTCAAGCCATTGGCATCAGACACATGCTATGCCAGATGCTTGAACACAAGGAGAATAGGGAGTCAATGATCCTAGTCCATGAGGAAAATACAAGCAATGCAACTACTCTACTTACACAAAGGAGAGACATGCATAGGCACACACACACACCACTCTCACACACTCACAAAGACACAATACATAAATGTAAATAGTCTTGGAGTAAAAGAGAGCCTTCTTCCATTCATAAGAGATATTACATGAGAGCACATCGACCAAAAGCTCCCCCTTTTACAAAATTGAGTTTCTATATATAGGCTAAGCTCTATTCCCCATGTGCTCTTTTGAAAAGTCAAAAAGTGAGCATGTGTGTAACTACCAAATCTTGGGCAAATATTCCTTTTCTAACAAACAAATCCCAAGAAATAGAGGCGTGGGATTTTCACGTGTGTTCTCTCATATGTGTGCAAGAGAGGTGGCTATTTACAAAGCTTCTCTACCTTAGTATAAGAGAACTATCAAAAAGTGTCCTACGAGGGTGTTTTTATGTGAAATTCTAAGTAGATACAAAAAGAGTTATTCTTATGGTCTAGGGAGGGTTCCTGTGCACAATTGAGGATGTGTGCATACCCTACAACCCAACGCTCTCCTCCCTCTAGTCCTTGCCGTCCTCGACAAAGCTAAAGAAGAAGAGCATACATAACTGAAATGTTCCAAGTTGGAGTCTTTAATTCTGAAAAGTCTGCAGGTCTTCAAGTCCTCAATGATCTTCAAGTCTGTCGCACTTCTATGTTCAAGCCATCAGTCCTTCCTTCAATCTGCAAATCTTCAGTCTTCAGAGCTGGGCGACACAATCCCCTTGGGGGCAGTCAGCCCAGCATACATCCCATTATGTAGTCCTATGTAGGACTGGGAGAGCCTTTCCAGGGAGATTCCAAACCTGAAATTAAACATTTACAACAAGTAGATTGTTTCTGAGAAGAAGTAGACAATAATTTTTAGTTTAACTTTATTTTCCTCTTCAAGGAGCATCGAGTCATTCAAGGACTTGCTCATCTAGAAACAAATCCTCATGAAGAGTTGGCCTTTTCCTGCAATTTCACAATATAAAGCTCAAAAGGTTAAGAGTCCATGAGCAACAAGAACTTGTAGATTTCCATATGTCTTATATCCTTGACATGCCACAATCCCTAAATGTGTTATCACACAAGCGCATGTGTGACACAAAACATTGAAAACACACGAGATAAACAATGCTCTTTTAATAATTCTGATGAGTGTCCATAGGAGTTCAAAAGTGAATTGATCAACCCAGCATGTCATTGCCACATATGAAAGTGGATGCATAAGCATTAAATTAGACTGTCAAAAATGTTAAGTGAAATCCTCAGGAGTGGGTTAATCACACAAGTTACCACTCCCAAGCTGTTCTGAATTTGAAGTCTTTAAGAACTAAAATGTGAGTAATGAGTACATACTAGGTCCAAATTCCCTACCAAAAGAGGGATTCCAAAAAATTTTGTTCTCCAATTCTTTTCTTGTGATATCGAGCAGAAATTGTTTGATGCAAAGGACAGTTGGAACCGACAAATAGAATGCCCCAAATGGTGTGACCACTTAACAAGTGAGTAAGCACAATGTCATTCAAGCATAAGGACTATATAAAAGTGATGTAAAGGAACCATCACTCTTATTATTCTTCAAGCATTCATGAAAATTAAAACAGTTTATCCAAAGCTATTCCTGCCAATCACAATATCAAATCATCTATAGAAGTCAAGAAGGATCAATGTTGAAGTTTTGTGTGAATAAGCTTGTAATGCATTATGAAAAACAAGCCTTAAATGAGCATTGTGAAACCAATGAGTTACTTCCCTGGAAAAAAATAATCACTCAAATCTTTTTTATTTTCACAATAGTACAGAACAGGTATGAATCCACATAGTGTCTCCCTCTAATTAATAGCTTTACTAGAACAAGATATTCTCAAGACATTCTTCAGATTCTTTGCCTAAAATATAGACCAGGCAGTGTATAGAGCAAAAGACAGTCTACTTTTCAGAGATCACCAAAAAAAAAAAGAACCCAACAATGCCAACACCCTCAAAGTATGGCAATTTATCCTAAAAGTCAAGAAAACAGATGTGAGAGTACTTGCACTTATTGTTAGTTGGCTTGGTGGAATCTTACTTCTCAAGGAAATCACAAAAATCAGATCATAGCCTAGTTCCTAATTGCACCTCTGTCATGTGTTGTACACAAATAGTGCCGGTGATCATACTTGCACTGTCAAACCTCCCAAGAAATACTACCCCCTTGTGTCCATCGTTCTTTTGGTTGGGTGGATCTAGACAACTCACTTGAGGATCATCAAAAAGGAAACCACACCATCATGACCACTAGGGTTCCGAGATGTTTGGAAGGGTCCTATAATTCCCTCATAGTAACAGGAAAAACCAATCCTCTTTCCTTAATAAGTTCAATTACAACTAACAAACAATTAATACACCTCAAAGGTAATCAGAGTTTTAGCTAGACAAATTGTTAATTTTCTCCTGACCATGAAATGTAGAAATCATCCCTGCATAGGGCAAGCACACAAACCTTAAGCGAGCCATTCTTCCATGTTGTCCCTTTTGCTAAAGCCAGCCACAGACGCAAACCTGACGAGTGATTACTTCCATTCATCCTCAAGAAATCTTAGCCTCAGAGGGTTCGAGAAAGCCATGGTCTGGGGAATCACACAAGATGCTACCGGAACTCTGCGCACTTGAACCTGTCACTTATTCATGGAAAAAGGATAATCATCTGAATTATTATGTTTTGTTAATCAATGATTGTTACACCTTTAAGAGTATTCAGAGTTTTATTCAGTCAACCATCCCATGTTGAAGTGTTTAATTTTGAAGGTGGATACCCTCCTTGGAATTCACTCAAACCTTAACCCAATCATCCTTTGGAATCCATGGAATATACCAAGCATTCAAAGATTTAAACAGTGGTTCACTCTATAACTATGAACATTCATAAGAGTAGGGTCTGAGAGAAGTCCTTTCTTTTCAACACATAAGACCCACTTATCTCTAGCCTTGATGTCCTAGTGGTCGTA
The DNA here is from genome assembly GCA_020310875.1 of Ceratopteris richardii. Lineage (NCBI taxonomy): Eukaryota > Viridiplantae > Streptophyta > Polypodiopsida > Polypodiales > Pteridaceae > Ceratopteris > Ceratopteris richardii. Next base: position 58,419,441 of record CM035426.1, read on the forward strand.
AACCCGAATGAGACTATAGCAGTCACAAAAACTCAAAACCCAAGTTAGTGTATCACATCCTGTCCTACCAAACACATTATTTTATTTCCAAAAGAGAGACTCCTACATCTGATATGGGGAGTGATTAGTCTTCAATCTTACAATCTGCAGGAGGCATCTTGAAGTATAGCAATAGTACACATCCAAGCTAAAGAGCCATTCTCAACCTTCATATCTGTCAGATGTTACACCAATGTGCAAGGATGCCTCAGATGCCTCCATGGAGAGAACACAACCCCTTCTTGCTTTTTTGAACACTTTGTGTAGCTTGTTGAAATGCCGACATCAAGATCTGATTCTGCTCTGTAAAAAAAAGGAAGACGCCATATCCTAATTGGTACATAATGTTACAAACCCTGAGACTACCCTTGGATCCTCCTCATACATATTCTTTTGGCCCCCAAAGTGGATTGAAAGGGCAAGAGACCTATTGCACACAAAAAGGCATTAGAGAGATGATTCCTGTATTAGTCCCAGAAAATAAGCCGCAATGATGCAAAGGTGTCAACCTAGTGTTAGAAAGTTCATTCAATACTTCAAATCGTGAACACCTGCACACTTCATGGGTAAGGGAGAGGAAATGTTGTCGAAATCAACACAGATATGGCAAATTATCAAGATGAAAATGTTTACATACACCTGTGAACATGGACACAGGGAATGTGGCAAAAAGTATCACAGTCACTTAGATGCACATGGTCAGATGCAAGAAGTCACATTAGTCTATTGATTCCAAATAAAGTTCTAGTACATACAATACGTGCATTAGCCATCTAGATGTAGTTGGTTTGGTTGGATGCTTGATTTACTTATGCATTACTTGGCCAGATATTCAGTTTGTTGTCTCACATATAAGTAGGTTTATGCATTGCCCAGGTGTCAAGCATTGGCAGGCAGTTAAGCGTATCTTTCACTACTTGAGCAGTACCCAGCTACTTGGATTGTTTTATCCCAAGGGGGGATCACTGCCACCACATTTGCATGCTTTTTCTCATACTGATTGGCCTTATTGCTATGACACTCGTGTGTCCACTAGTGGTTTTTGCTTCATGCTTGGTAGCTCATGTATATATTGGTTGAGCAAGAAGAAGCCTACTGTGGCCACTTCCAATTGTGAGGCAGAGTATAGGGCAGCACAATGACTGTTGAGTGTGTGTGGCTCAAACGCCTTATGGTTGATTGGGGTGTTGGTCAGTCTGCTGCCACCACCATATTCACTGATAGTAAGAGCACATTAATAGTTGCGAGGAACCCTGTGTTCCATGCTCGCACTAAGCACATTGAGGTGCATTATCATTATGTTGGGGAGATCTGCTTGGCATATGTGCCCATGTAGGAGAACATTGCAGACCTTTTTATGAAGGCTCTGCCTAGGGAGAAGTTTGAAGCTTTCTGCAATGCTTTGGGCTTACTTCCTTTTGTGGATTGATTCCACATAGCTTGGCACTTCCTTATACATGAGTGCCAGCTCCTTGTTCACTGCATCACTCCCAAGGGGGATTTGTTGATATATTTAGGTAGTGATGTATGTGAACCCTCTAGGATTGCCGGGGCACTTTTTTCCCTCTTCAGGAGGTTTTCCCCCCCGGCTTGTATATATGCATATTGCCCTAACGGGATACTTATCTTTGTACATTCTAGTGGTAATACATTCAATATGTGTGTTGGGCTCCAAGCTTCTTCTTCTTCTTCCTTGTGTTGTGCACGTGCTTCCGTAGATGTCTAACTCCAACATTTATCAGCTATCATTATGAAAGCTCATTATGGAAGTTCTAGTGGTCATTGCAATACAGACTTAATGGTGAAGTAAATCCTTCAAAGTGGGCTATGGTGGCCAACCATTCACAAGGATGTCCGTAATGATGTGTAGCTTTGGGATCCTTTTCAACATACGAGTGAACCTCGTGGACATACATGTTTTCCTCTGTAACCCATTCCCCCTTTGGAGCCATTTCAAAAATGGGACTTAAACTTTATTGGTCCTATTCATCCTCTATCTAGTTTTGGCAAAACTTTTATTTTGATTTGTAGTGATAATTGTACTAGATGGGCTGAAGCTTGGAGTTTGAGCCATTCAATAGAAAGTATTGTCGCTACAATTTTAATCACTGAATGTTTCCACATTTTGGATTTACACTAGAATTAGTTTCAAATCGAGGTACTCATTTTTTGAACCAGCTCATCAAGTCCATCACTGATTATTTTCATATTGAACATAAGTTTAGTTTCCCATACTATCTTCGAGCAAATGGTTTGGCAAAAAGTAGAAACAAAGTTTTTACTTAAAATGCTTCAAAGATTTCTCCGTGAATATCCATCTAAATGGGACCAGTATTTATCTTAGGTCTTATGGGCTTACCATACTTCTTATAAAGTTTCAACTAGATTTACACCTTTCAATTTAGTTTAGAGTCTGGAAGCCATTGCACCAATGGAATTTAAGGTGCCTAGTTTACGAATTGCAATGCAGAATTGTTTATTATCGAAAGAATCGATAATATTTTGGATTGATACATTATGCCAATTGGAGGAACATAGACATAATAGTTTTCATGCAAGAAGTCCAGCATCGATAGCGGTGCTCACATGATCTTCATTCACGAAAACCTATTTTTTAGATTGGCAATTTAGTATTATTTTTAGTTCCAACATTAAAAGATAAGCAAGTAAATTTAAACTTAGGTGGACATGTTGATTATGGATTCATGTAGAGATTGTTCGAGCTACTTTTCAGATAGCAACACTCGGTGGAGAAATTTTATGGATTGCAGTGAATGGGTGCAAACTTCAACCATACCATATGTAGTGTAATGGCACTCATTGTATTATACTGTATATAATTTTTCTATTCTTTTAAGTAGCATAGTCATGAAATTGAATGAAGATTTTCTCGCAATTTTGCATGATTAGTGGAGTATAAGCAAGGGCAACTTGAGAATAGATTGGATATATGTTGTCAAAAAAATAGGTACTTTCCTAACCTGCAAATCAAGATCAACAAACAACTTTTTGAGCCACATAAGCTCACATGGGACTTGTGCTAAGCCTCTACTGAGCTTCAATTGAGGAGAGAGCCACTGTTCATTGTTTTTCTTGGGATCTATGAGATGGTCTTCTTCCCTAGCATGATGACATATACACTAGTGCTCCTCCTATCATCTTTTGATCCTACCCAATTAGCATTGCAATAAGCGTGTACATGTAATCCATCATCAAAATTATGGATAATATAGCCCTTGATTCACTGATCCTTTATGGTATCTAAGTACCCTTTTGGCTACAACAAGATAAGGTACTCTTGGTGCCTATGAAAATTAAAATAACACTCCAACCACATGTGAAATATCTGGTCTTGTTGTAATAGCATACAAGGGAGAACCTCCCCTTGTGGTTAAGCCAATGACTTTGGGCATGGCCAGCTCCCATAGTGTGATGGGTCACATCCTTCACTTATTCACCTTCATGAACACTTAGTTTAACATTTACTTCTAATATATTTGAATGGGCTTCCAATCACACAAGCCAAAATTCTTCAAAAGATCTAGAATGTATTTCCTTTGCATCAAGTATATACCTTCTTCTTTGTATAGTACTTCAATCCCAATGAAGTACCTTATAATCCCTAAATCAGAGACTTTAAACTAACATCCAAGCTTTCTCTTTATGTTCTTGATGATGGCTTCATCATCCCCTATAATTATCAAATCATCAACATATATACAAATGAAAATAGTTTTGCTACCTTCCTTCTTAATAAAGAGCGATGGGTGTACATGACTCTAATTGTGTCCACTTTGTAAAACAAATAGACACTCTGGTTCTTTCGAATCTAGAATAAAAACAACTTGCTTACAGTGTTCGGGAAGTACAAATGTATCTCTTTCATCCATCCATAAGTTTATGGAGTCGACTTGAAGCAAACCACTTTTATCCCACCTCACTGTTGCATTTCTTCCAGAGGTGACTACTTTGAACCATTTCACATAAAAAGAAAAGTAATCAACCTTCCTAAAGGATAATTTCAAGATATCTTGAATCACTCCACAATAATCTAGCTTGCCTTCTTGAGCATTATCATCTCATGCACTCGCTCTACTTTTTTGCAAAAAGTTCACCATCACCCCACTATCAAAAGTAGACCTATTTTTATCAATTCGTGCGATCCGAAAGTGTCGTCCATGAGATCATAGTGCACCATATTTAGAATACTCCCAATCACATCCCTTTGCGAGTTCTTCTTCTTCTTCAAAGATATCTTCACCTTCTGCCTTTGCTTGTGAAACTACTGTATCTAGCCATCTGCTAGTTGGAAAGGGTGGAAGAGGTCGAAGACTTTCTGGAAGGGGCAAAAATCAAGTGGAATGATTCCTTCAAAACTGGGCTCTTTCCTTTGTGTTTGTCTCCTTGGCAAGCTCATACTTTTCTAACCACTTCTGCATAGGCTTAGAGTTAACTATGCAAAACTTCATTACCTTCTCTCTAAATACTACATCCATTTTTCTTTGGAACCCTTTACCTTGCGGTTCATCGCCTACGAGACGAGCATCTTCATCATCACTCCATAAGCGAGGCATTTCTGGATCCAACATACATAGAAACTCAGTTATGAATACAAGAGACTCTTGTACGAGCCATCCCTCTGCCATGCTACCCTCTAGATGTGCTCTCTGTCGAACAAACCATTTTTAATGTCTTCATAAAGCGCTCTAAGAAGAACATCCATTGACTATGGACAGTTCTTGTTATTGCAACTTCATCTACCACATGAACCAATAAATGAAGCTAAATAGTGAGAATACTTGTGGGGAAATATTTCTCTACTATACAAACAACCACTTATCTAAAAAATTTAGAGACACTACTATATGACCATCCATAAATGGATTGTAGATTGAGCATCACGAGTGATGCACATAGTATAGATATCTTTGCTCCATTTTACAGTGGTAAACAAGCTAATCTTTGCATGTTTTCATATTCTTGATCGGCTTCTGATCATGGAAATTCTGTTGTGTCCATGAAACTCTTGACATCTTCTCCACCATCATGATCTTTGTCCATCTCATAAAATGCTTCAAGCATTTCTTCCATGTAAAGAAACCTAAAACCCTAATCCTAAAGACCTAAAGAGCTAAAAAACTTAAAACCCTAATCCTAAAGACCTATTTTTTATATAATTAGTTATATATATTTAATTTGATAAAAAACTTAAAATCTTATTTTTATAAATTAATTATATATATTTAATTTGATAAAAAACCTTAAAATCCAACTTTTATATATTTAATTTGATTAAAAACCTTAAAATCCTATTTTTATATATATATTGAATAAATTTATTTATAACACTAGCTCTTTTCATATTTATTTACCTATACAATTATCCCATTAGTGTAGTGACACATACACATAGACACATACACATAGACACATACACATACGCACACACATATACACACACACAAACATACACACATAGACACATACACACATAATGATGCATACACACATAATGATGCATACACACATACACATGCATACACACACATATATGCATACATACATGCATACACATACACACATAGACACATACACACACATAGACACATACACACACATAAACACATACACACTCATAGACACACACACATACACATAGACACACACACACATACACACACATATACACACACATACACACATAGACACATACACACATAATGATGCATACACACACATACACATTCATACACACATACAGACACATATACACACACACATACACACACATATATGCATACACGCAGACAGATCAAGAGAGAAATTAGTTGGAAGCTCAAAAGGAGTTAAGATTGTGGAAGAATATACAGAGAATATCAGTCCTGAAGAAGAAAAGAGGAAGTTGAAGGGTAAAGGAAAAGTGATAGAAGGGGATACCACATTGAATGAAGGAGTTTTTGAAGCAATTATAGATACAAGATCCAAACCTATATATGGACTAAACCTTTAGAGCAACCTTATTGCCAACCATTTGTGGAAAAGACATAATCACAAAAGAATGAAGAAAATAAGGGACAAGAAAAGATTGAAGAAGAAGCCATCAAAAAGAAGAAGAGAAGTAAGAAAATTGAAGAGGTTTTATTGGACTTGGGAAAATAGATAGAAGAAGAAGAGCACGCAGATAACCAAGAAGTAGCATATGAGCTTATGGATGTGGATGATACAGAAACAGGAGATGACTACCTAGAAAAAGAAGAAAAACAAGTAGAAGAGAATCGGCAAGAACAACAAGATAAAGAAGAAACATATGAAGAAGAACATGCAGGAACAAAACAGACACAGGAAATTGCAGATGAAGGTGAAGAAGTTGAACATGATAAAGAGGTTGAAGAGAATATAGAAGAAGAAAAAGGATCATACCGAAAAGTAGATCAAGTAGCTATTTATGAAGAAGCAGAAGAAGATGAGAAGATTAAAGAAGAAAAACAAATTGAGCTTAAGCAATTGGACCTTAGCTATGGTTTGGAAAGAATACCTAAGGATATCAGAAGTGTTTGCAAGACAATCATGAACAATATGGAGCATTTCAGGCCATCAAGCAGAAATATGATAATGTTAGGTATGGCTGCTGAATCTAAATTTATCAAAGGAAGCAGAGTTATAGAGGAGTAGAAGAAGGAAAAAGAAAAGATGAGTGAACAAATTAAAGGAATTCAAGAAAAGAATGATGGCTTGCTAGAAAGATTGTTTAATATGGAAGCACATGAAGTTCAAAATCAAAACAAAATCAGATTCTCAGAAGAAAAGTGTGCAAAACAGAGTAAAAACATATTTAAGGTGGAAAGTGAATTAAAGAGGATGGAATCCAAGTACATAATATTGCAAGAGTCTTATCAAATAATGGTCAGAGCTAATGAAGAAATCAACAAGTTATTTATGGATAAAGGCCAGGTAAGAGTGGATAGCCAAGAAACCAATGATAATCAAGAAGAGCTGGAAAGATTAAAGAAAGAAGTGCAAAAATTGTAGGAGGAACTGAAAGAGACAAAGGATATGGAGAAACAGGCAAGTACACATGCTTCTACTACAATGAGAGGATACAACAAGTTATACCGAGATACAACCAAAGAGAGAGAAGAATGGAAGAATGAAGAAGGGAATGATCTAATTACTGAAAGAGGAGAAATGAAGGATTGATCCCAGCAAGATGGCTGAATTTTCCTAAAATAGCAAGACCTAAAAAAGGATCATGGCCAATAAAAAAGTATATGGTAGACATAGCAGAATCTATCATATCAGCATATAAAGATGTAAATGACCTAGCTTCTACATTAGAAGTGAGAATTATGAGGTTAATCCTTACCTGTATAGAAACCTTTACTGACATAGATGTAAGAATACTCAACTACATAGAATTTAATTCACCAACAGATGCATTACTTTTTGACATAGCTGAGACACCTGATAGGATATGTCTCATGTCATACTATAGCAGAGTTGTATTCCTAGGAAGTCAATATCTACATATTTTTGAAGATGCTTTTGACTATGGATTTTTTGAAAGGGATTCAGAAATTTTTGGGAACTTATAAATAGTAACTAAATCACAATTGACTGCCTATGAAGCTGTGTATACAGAATATATGAAGAAAGATGTAATATACAGGCCAGAGGCAACAATCCAGTGGAGGAAAGCACATTTTGAAATGGTGAATAGTTTAAATTTGATAGAAAGGAAAAGCCATGATTTACTTGCACAGGTATACCAAAGGAAAAAGAAGTGAAGGGATGCTGCTCAAGAAAAGACATTTTGTCAATCCACTGCCAAAAAGTCTAGGAGGGGAAGAAAATGTTAGAATAGGATTTTTTGTAAAAAATCCATTATCTTGTCAAATATTTATCATAATGACCTAAAAATGAAGAAGGGTCTTCCTCATGAGTAGAGAAACCATATGTATTGTTTAGAGAATTTTTTGAAGCTCTTCAAGCACATATTTTTAGATTAGAAGCTAAAAGGACCAAACTTCAAGTGTGAAAAGGGACACTTGAACAAGTATAAAGGACAAAATCTTGTATTTTGTGGGGTGGCTATCATTTTTGTGCTCATGTGGCATGCGAATAAAGAGCTTCAGTTAGAAAATCGTGTCTCTCTTTTCTTTGAGTGTTCATGATTGATTCTTGAGTTTTTTTCATGTGTTATCCATGGAATTTGTTGGTTTAACTTGTGTATTATTGAGTGGAGTTTGTAAGGAGAGGCGATTATCAGTATATTGAGTGATTAGATGCATGAAACCATTGTTGGAAAAGGAAATTCTTAGTTTTCACAGAATTGTGATTGTCTTGTATAGGTGATACAGGTACTAAAATTTATTTCTTTGTAATCTACAGGAAAAATGCCACACTTTAGGCACAAGAATCATTGAAAAAGCTATTGATTAGCTCTGGATACAAGAAACCCTAGTTTTCCTACTCCTTTTTCAAGTTCTTCTCAGAAATCAGAGCTGTTTTTACATTTTCTTGGATTCCATTAACTAGAAGGGGTTGTGGTCTTAGTATACTTCCCAGATTTACAAATTTAAGATGTAAAAGTTAATCCTTTATGCTATGATGATTGGAGAGGACAACTCCAAAGGGTAACAAACACCCTAATGTTGGTTTAACTGATTTAGATGGGAATGTGGGGGGTACAAGGACATGATGAGAGGTTGACCCCAGCATGCCCATATCTTTATCCATCACCTGAAATGTCATGTGAGATGTGAAACTTAATCAATAATCAGTAATTATGCATACAAGATTTTCTTCAGCCAAACCTAGAGCTCGTTCTTCATAGGCATGCTTCATGTTCTAAGTTCAAGCTTTTTATTTTTTAGTGCTTTTAGTCTTCACCTATTGGTCCATAGAAGATCATATTTTATTACACAAGGATCCATTTGAGTTAGTGTTTTTGTTGAGTGATTATAAAAAAATATAACCCTATTACATAAATTCACGAAGCACCATTATCTTTGTGATCATCTTTGCACATTTCCTTGTTATAAATAGATCACGAGATACATATTAAACTAATTTTGTATCCGTGTCTAGATAGGTAAAGGATTCATTGCTATCGTACTATTCTTGGTGGAGAACTTCATAATAGTTCATATACAAGTTGTGGTAGACTTGTTAGGTGGATTTTCCACGACTGCAGTTCGTCTTAAAGCATCCACATAAGAAAATTTTAATGGAGCTTTCCTCCTCATTAACTTTGTAGCATGTAGTGTTTTGGTGCAATAAGAAATTTGGTATCAAGGCTAATGAAAAATGGAAAGCCTTTACCATAGCCACGGTATCAACATGGACATGAAGGCAAGTCATCAATAGTATCAAGGCTAATGACAAATGGGAAGCCTTCACCACAACCATGGACCTTTACATGGACATGAAAGTTCCTAATTTCAACACCTTCATTGGAAAATTATTCACATATGAAGCAAAGCTTATGAAGGATGGAGACAAAAAAATAATAATAATTGATCATATGCTCTCTATACACATAAGAATAAAAGCAAGGATAACAAAGGAAAGGGTAAGAACTCTGATGATGAAGGAATTGCCTCTCAAGCCAAATTTGTAGGTAGAAGTAGAGGTTCAAGAGGACGAGGTAGAGGAGGTAGACAAGGTAGGGGGAGAGATCAAAGCTCATCACCATGTGCCATATGTGGTCTAACCAATAACTTTGTTGATATATTTAGGTAGTGATGTATGTGAACACACTAGGATCACCGGGGCACTTTTTTCCCTCTTTAGGAGGTTTTTTCCCATGGCTTGTATATACACCATATAGTCCTAACGGGTTACTTATCTTTGCACATTCTAGCAGTAATACACTCAGTATTGTGTGTTGTGCTCCAAGCTTCTTCTTCTTCCTTGTGCAGTTCATGTGCCCACAAACCTCGAACTCCAACAATTGGTATCAGAGTAGGTTGCAGCTTCATCTAGGGCATCATCAACACCCCTCTGTTCACAATCTCATAATTGCATGAAATTCAATGAGCATACTCAAGGCGATTAGGAGATCAAAACCGCTTCACCTTGTGGTGCAAAAATTGCGATTTGAGCTCATTTCGGACTCCAAACACACTATCGTAGTGCTTGTGCAGGCTATTTCATCTTTTTATGCCAAAGATATATATATGTTTTCATAAATGTCCGAGCTCTAGATGTTTCTAAGCTAGGCTTAAAAAATGGCAATTATGATTTGGTGTATGATCTCAACTCTACACCTTCCATCCACATAGTCTACGCATGGCATGCTTCCATAGAATACCTCCCACCTTGTTACAAACAAACTTTGTTGATATAATTATGTAGTGATGTGTGTGAACACTCTAGGACTGTCGGGGCTCTTTTTTCCCTCTTTAGGAGGTTTTTTTCCCCCGGCTTGTATATATGCCTATTGCCCTAATGGGCTACTTATCTTTGTACATTCTAGTGGTAATACATTTAGTATTGTGTGTTGTGCTCCAAGCTTCTTCTTCTTCCTTGTGCTATTCGCGTGCTTCCGCAAACGTCTAACTCCAACAATTGGTATCAGAGCACATCGCTACTTCATCTATTAGAGTGCTTGTGCAAGCTATTTTGTCTTTTTGTGCCTAAGGTATATGCCAGTTTTGGTTCGCCAGTATAAGCATCTCAAAGTCTGCTACAGGTTTAGTAGAATTCATCGGGGCAGTTCTGTTCAACTTTTTGAGATTTCCAAATGCCTTTTCATTTGAGGAGTTAGTCTTTGTTTTGTTGCAAGAAGACCAGTCTAGGCAGAACAGGTCTATTATGCATGTTGCAGATCAAGCTTTCCATACTATTCAGAAGGGCAAAGGTAAATGGAGCTCTTCTACTAGGAAGCATAAATCTGCAAATGCTGCACATTTGAAGAAGGAAGACAAAGATGAGAAGAAATCAAAAAAGTAGAAATTGTTTTGCAAATACTGTAAAGCAAATGATCATGTCTTCAAGAGTTGTCCAAAATTGGCTGCTAAAGAGGCCGGAATGGTTGTTGTAGAGGTCTCTACACCGAAAAGAGAGTTTGCTAATCTTGTGCAGGAAGAAGAATGGGTGTTTACTATTGTTTGCAGTTTTGACCCATTTTCTCATGAGTAGTGCATGTCTGTAGTAGACTCAGATGTTTGGTACTTTGATAGTGGGGCAATGAAACATATTACCTCGCAGCATAGTTTCTTCTCTTCAATCAAGCCTGCGCCTACAGGGAATATTGTTACATGCACCAACAACTCCTCCTATCCTGTTATGGGAGCTAGTAAGATCATTTTGACTACTACTGATGGTAGTTCTTTCACTTTGTGAGATGCTTCGCTTGTGCCAGGGATCAAGAAAAATCTGCTATCAGTTTCTTCATTAGCCAAAATTGGCTTGGTTGTGAAATTTGTTGATGACAAATGTACAATTCATGATATGTCAAATGGTGACTCAAAATTTTCATGGATGACTTTTTTTCATTTTCAGGATCTCATAAAGAGACCCCTTTGGATTGCTTGGACCATCACTTGAGACAGCTGCAAAATATTTTTAAAAGATGCAGGAGACTAAACTAAAGCCAAACCCAAATAAATGTCATTTCCTTATGATAGAAGGAACACTCTTAGGACATGTGGTATCGGCTAAAGGTTTGGCTCCGGACCCTGATAAAATTATTTGTATACTAAAATTACCTAAACCCAAATCTCCTAAAGAGATTCAAAGCTTCTTGGGCCATACAAGGTACCACAGAAGATTTATCAAAATGTATGCAGAGATAGTCAGGCCACTGGCTAGACTTATAGGTAAAGAAGTACCCTTTAAATGGGAAGAAGAAGAAGAGAATGCTTATCAGACATTAAGGTCCAAATTGGTGGTTGCACCAATTCTTATCACACCAAATTGGTCAAAACCTTTTCATGTACATGTAGATGCTAGTGCATATCCAGTCGGTGTAGTTTTGGCTCAACACAGTAAAGAATACAAACTTGATAGACCTATTCAGTATGCTAGTTGAATTTTGACTAAGGCTGAAAAAATTATAGCATTATAGAAAGGGAGGCCCTAGCAATGGTTTTTGTTGTACAAAAGTTTCATCATTATTTGCTAGGTGTGAAATTTGTTATCATCACTAATCATCAACCACTCAGGTATTTATTGAACAAGCCACAAGCGACTGGGAGGATATGGAGGTGGCTACTTTTGTTCCAAGAATTTGATTTTTCTGTAGTCCGTAGACTAGGAAAAGAAAATGTCATGGCAGAGCACCTATCCAGGATCAACATGATGGATCAAGCAATTCGAGTAAATGATGATTTTCCAGATGCTAATCTGTTCGCTGTACAAGCTCAAGGTTGGTATGATGACATCAAGAATGTTATTAAAACTTGATTGTATCCAAAGAAGGCAAGTGGTGTGCAAAGAAAGAGACTGCTAATCAAAAGCAGACCTTTTACCTTCACTGATGGAAAATTATATAGACAGGGAAAAGATAACAGGTTTAGAAAGTGCATGGAAGAAGAAGAAGTGAGGGAAGTCCTTAAATCTGCACATGAAGGAACAGGTGGTGGGCACCTTCCATGACATATTATGAGCCAGAGAATCCTTGATGCTGGCTTATGGTGGCCTACATTATTCAAAGATGCAGAGGAATGGGGAAAAGCATGTGATGTCTATCAAAGGTGTGGACCCAAGCCAATAAAGCAGAGGCAAAACCCCTTGATTATCTCCACTTCTTGGCAAGCATTTGAGAAGTGGGGACTAGATTTTGTAGGGCCCATCTACCCTGCGTCAGTTCCAAAGATAGAAAGTATCTATTGATCGCCACTGACTATGCAACAAAGTGGGCTGAAGCTATTGCCTCCCCTAACTGCACCGCTCAAACTGTTGCTAATTTCATTTATAGTAACATCATTTGCAGATTTGGATGCCCCCTTGAAATTTGTACAGACCAAGGTACTCATTTTGTGAACAAGGTCCTACATGAAATTATTAACAGTTACAAAATTCTACATAGGACCTCTTGTTGCTATTATCCAAGAGCTCATGGACAAGTAGAATCCACCAATAAGGTATTAACTGCCATGTTAAGGAAGGAATGTATGTTACAACCCACTTCCTAGGGCATAGCGTATCAAGGTACCCTATGGGCATACAGATTAGCTTACAAAGAAGCTACTATATATTCTCCGTTCCAATTGGTTTATGGGATATTGCCTATTGAACCCTTAGAATTTCTACATGGGTCACCAAAACTAGCATTCATGCAGGGAAAGAAAGATTGTGGTGTCTCTCAGAGGCTTGGAGCACTGCACAAAGTGGAAGAGATACATCTATGTTGACCTAAGCTTCAACTTAGGGACTTGCGGAGAAAGAGACTGTACCTCAATCCCCTCACAAGTGCATATAGTGGGGATACACGCTTTTAATTTATCAATCCGAAGAGTATACTAACCTAGCCGAGTGTATGAAGACATGCAAATGCGTAATAGTCAGTGCAAAAGTATTACTCTAAAGTGAAAATGAGGAAATTACTTATCCTAACAAGCTTCAACTGTAGGTCAAGACGAAACGATACTTGGTGCAGCAGCCGTCAGTATTTTGGACTTTTCTCCTAGCTCCGAGCTCCAAGCATAGCGAATAGCATATGCGTTTCGAAGCTCTCGAGAAGACGCATCCAATGGCAGTGGTTTCACGCAATTCCGACACTCCTACTTCAAGTTATGACAGAAATACTAAGTCGCGGGAATACTTTCCTACACTTCAGCACCTCCTACACCTCGCACACACCTCTCCTACAGCAAAGAAACACTCTCAAGGATAGATCACACTCACAAGCACTCTTTCCAAGCAATACACATGCATACAAGCTCACAACGAAGAAGATCAAGAGGGAAGAAGACACAAATTCGAAATTTTGTGCTCTCTATTCTCACAATGGCAAAAAAGTCCTTTACAAAGAGTCACATTTGACTTATATACTAGTGCCCTAAAAATGGTCCTTTCACATAAGTGACCGGCACTTTATTCCCTAAGAGCTAATTTCCTACTATTTTACATGGATAAGCTTCTATTCTTCTATGGGAATGCATCTAGAGGACTCCTCTAGTGCCTTTACAAGGGAAATATATTACAGAAATGAATATGTTACAAAAATATCTGGTCCAAATCGGAAAATTTTTGGGGCCCGTCTTTTTTTCTCTGCTTTCTGCGCTCTTTAGCTCTGCAACACTCTCCCCCTCTTCGCCTCTGTCGTCCCTTGACAGACTTCGCTTCTTTTGACAGACTTTGCTTCGCGCACGCGCCCTGTGGTCAGTATTGTCTGCAGTTAAACAGACATGCAGATTCGATGGCCTTCTTGATTCAAGCTCTACTACTCGAGAGCCTGATGTAGTCGCCTTGCCTGTTGACTTGGGTTGCCACGCACGCCACCAGTGACTAGGAATGTGCTATTCTTAGTCACCCTCTTCAACTTTTCAGCCTCTACCCCTTTCTAACTTTTGGTCCTACTCTGATGTTTGAAAAATCCACTCCTCTGGACCCTGGGGTTTAGCTTTGTAGCCTGGTGCGTGCCCCTGCGGGGCTCTGTGCAGAGATGGGTGTTGCGCCCCTGCGGGGCTTCCTGCAGAGATGTATCTTTACATTTGTCTATCTTCAAATTTGCCCTTTTAGTGAAGCTGTTTCTTTCGTTGCTTTCTTTTTTTCCTTTTCTTACTCGTTTCGCCCTCAACACTGCCCCCCTCCTGAACTCTGTCGTCCCCGACAGGCTTTGATAAGCGCCGGGCATATGTTCTGTATACTTGTTGCTCTGTGTCATTTAGCAGATTGGCTTCACGTATCATGATCTGTTTCCATTGTTCAGCTTTGACTCCATCGTTGGGCGGTTGGCGGTGATCTGCGAAGAAGCTCAGTTCGTATGCCACAAGTCTGGCATTCAGATTGGATGACATCTTTAAAAATATCTCTGAATCTATTTCAAAAAATCCTGTAAAAAACGCTTCCTCGAATGTCTGCATATACGAGCTTGGCAAAAACATGAGTCTAGAATAGTATGCCATTATTGTGGGGCGGCTCGGCATTACTGATAGATCAAAAATAAGTACATCTGTGCCTTGATTAATGCCAATGAAGTTCAGAAATGTATATGCCGCATGTTTGAAGACTTTCAAAACTGTAAGTAGCATACTAAGTATTTTATTTGTCATTTTAACTGCTAAATCTGGTACTATCGCATAGTTTTGTAGCCAAAATTCTATTGTTTTGATCATGTAATCCTCGGTTGGCAAATAATTATGCGGCGGGCTAGGTAACATTGGATAGTTGAGCCACTGCTTATTAATAGTGCCGCTGCGTTGTAAAGCCAAAAATTCTGTGGCAACCCTTCTGCGTGGTATGGGACAAAACGAAGGGTTTACCTGTAATAAATAAGGTGCGGCCTCCCAGTGCACCCGTAGTGTGGGATATTTCTCCAAAAACTTCCTCCTCCACACTGGCTGTGCAGCTTCAAACTCTGCTTGAGTGTACGTGAATGTGTCATTCTTGAAATTAAGCTGCTCATCTGGACTTTTGTGTGTAACCTTCTTTATATATTGCCTTGTTTTCTCTTTCAGCAGTCCATAGGGAATGTTGAAAGGCTTTATGATTTTTTCCAAGTCTTTACCTTTGATTTTTGCTTCCTTCATGATCCTGATGACTTCATTCTCAAAATTTTCCGTCAATCGGGACACCACTAGTGCCCGTTCCTTCTGACTTATTTCTCTACCTCGTCAGTAGGATGTGCTGTTTCTGGCACTACTGATGTCCCGATCGGTTCTGTGTCTTTCTTCTTATTCTTTAGCTCCTCAATGCACTCGTCTTTTTCCTTTATCTGCTGTATGGCTTCACCGAGTTTTTCTTTGGTGGCTAGGAGCTCCTTACCTATGTCGGCTACGTGATCCATGTTTTCACTGTAGCTCTGTACCAATTTGGCCTGTGCTGAATTCAGCTGCCTTTTGAGCTCACTCATTTCTTGATCGTGCCGCTGTTCTGATTCTTCTTGTACTTCCTTAGCTTGTTGTAGCAATTTGGCATACTGCGCTATCTGTTCTTTTAATTCCTGTTCTTTAGTTTCTGCGGGGCCTTGTTGTATCAGTGGTTGATCATATAATAAAGATTTCATCAATTCTTTATTCCTATCGCGCAGGCTGTCGTTCTCTTCGAGATATAGCTTGAGTTGCTGCTTTAATAGCACACTTCGCATCTTCATTTTTTCTTTCTCAGCCTCGCTTGCTTTGTGCAATTGTTGCAACTCTTCTAGTTGTGTAAGCAACTTTTGATTTTGGGCAATGGATTCGTCATATTGTGTCTTGATTGCTTGCACTTCAGTATTTTTGTTCGCCACTTCTTTTTGTGCTGCAATTAGCTGTGCCGATAACTGTTCGCTCATGAGTTGAAACTGATTTTTTTCTTGCATGGCTTTGTCATAGTCTGCATCTATATCCATCATTTGCTGCTGCGTATCCATAGCTGTCTGGATCATTTGCTTCACTACCGGTTTCAGTTGAGTTACATCCACATTGAGCCAAGTTTTCGGTATGGAAGGTTCTGCTCCGGTAGTCACGTCTTTGCCTTGAGCAATGTGTAAAGTGGTATCATGGGGCTGCCTGATTTGAAGCTGTATCCGTGGCTCAGCCCTCATGTTTTCAATCTGTGCTTGAGGTGTGTCATCAGGCACCTCGATTATGGTTTGTTCTTGTAGTTGGGGCTCTCCCGCTTCTTTACTCACTGGGGTTTGTTCTTCCTCTTTAACAGGTATCTTGACATGTGTAACCCCAATAGTTGTGTCCTCCTTGATGCTTACTTTGGTAGTGTCATTCAATTGAATGACATGCTCCTGTTCCTGAGCATCATCCTTCTTCTTTTCTTTTTCCTTCTGGCTGTCCGGTGTCACTTCCATTTGATTGAGTTCCGGTCCTTCCTCTTCATAGGTTTCTGTCCTGATATCAGTATCTAGCGTGTCTTTCTCCGGACTGGATTCCGTATTTGTACTTGAGTCATCAATGCCCAATTCTTGGTATCTTCCAGGTTGTTTTGGAGTTGTTTCTGTACTCTGTTTTTGCTGAATTTGACTCGCTTGTCTATATTGATGTCCTTGGACATTTAGATTTACCTGCCCTTGCATATACTGGTGTGTTTGCTCGAGGGCAGCAGACAAGTCTCTTTTTGAAATCGGCATTTGAGCCGTCGTGACCTTAGGCAAGAGATGCGTTCTCTTGGACTGAGGTGTTACTTGGGCTTCTTCTTCTCGCAAGCGTTTTGTACCCCTCATGGGCTTCTGTGTGCTGGTTCCGGCCTCTTCCACTACAACTGCTGCTTTCTTTTTCTTAGGGACAGAAGCGGATTTTGCATACCTTGCTAGTCCTTCTGCTGTTGGCATCTCTCTTATGCAGTGTCTCATGTCTAGGGCTTCATATATCAATAAGGTCAAAGCTGAACCACCGTTCAGGAACTTCTTTTGCCCCCATTTCTTCTGAGCTTCAAACAATCGCTCTTGTACGTAGCCTGTGAGATTCACTTTGTTTCCTATCTGTCTCATGGCATGCGATAGGAGTTGGACTACTATCTTCTGAGGTGCAGTGTATCTGTTCATGCCAGGAAAACAGAAGTGTTGGTGTACCAAACGTACTGCATCTTCAATATCCACTCTGTTAATCTCCAGGAATGATCTTTTCTTGGGGTCGTGGCATTCCTCTTTAACATTGGTAATGCCTTCTTGATTCCATCCAAAGGTCTTATTGATCAATTCATGAGTGAATTGAATGGTCTTCCACTTGCCCACCTTGTCCAAAACCTTTGCTTCTGGAACCGAAATCTTTGTAGCAGCCGGCTGCATAGTATTCATTACTTGTGTACATCTTTGGAAGTCGGGTACACATATAGGTATCTTCAAAAATGCTTCAATGCCAGCTTGAGTCCATACTTCTTCGATATGTGGTAACCCTTGTATTATGGTCTTGAAATCCTGTGACATAATAGGGAAATAGTGGTCCCTGTCCATAATCTTGATGGTTGCCATGAATAGAAGTTCCGAGATAGGTTGGTCATCTCGAAACCAATGTCCTCTGACCTTGGTTATTGACCCCAATGGAAGAAGTAGTTCCTCTTCCTGCTGTGTAGCTTCTGAGTCAGAAGATGTCATCTGCACTCAATATAGAGGATGAATTAGTATCCATATTTTTTTTTCAGAAATCCTCCTCCATATGTTGATTAATAATTTGACGAAGTTCCGAGTGCATGGTGTCGTCCCTTTCCCGTGGGTGTGAGAAAGGTAATACCTGAATTTTTCATGTATTTTTATATATTTTTTTTGCTGAAAGAAAACATAAAAGTTAGTACATAGCCGAAGCGGTTAGTGAAATTTTTTTGGAGTAATATTTTAAGTATGTACAAGTGCTCTCCTATTTCCAAAGGGAAAATGTGCGATACTATCTGAAAATAGAAGAAGGACGTGCCGAATGCTTGGCCTTGTAATGTGGCCCTATCATGCATACTTTGGATCTTGGCAACTCCTCATGTGTGCAATTGGAAGTAGTTGCTTGATATATGCAGTTTGTCTTGTCTTTCGGCACCCATATTTGCTTCACTTGGGTGCGACGTACTGTATTCTCCACCTTCTTGATGAATGCTGTTCGTTTTCGGCTGTATGTCTTCTGATTCTCTTTTGGGAATCTCAAGTCGGTTTGTATTGCATTTGGAGATTCCTTCTTCCTCCAATATGTCCTCTTTCTCGTTTGATGTGCCTGTTGACCTTGTTGAGTATGATAGCTCTTCGGAGGATGTTCCTTGTTTGTAATGGTCGTCCTTTGGGTACATGACTTTGGGATCCAAATCTTTGTTCGATCAGGTTGTGCAGTCATCAGTTTCTTTGGGATCCATATGTTCTTGAGTCGTGTTTGCCTGATGTGTTCGAAATTCTTTGTCTTCTTATGCAATTGCTCATGCTGCTGTCGAAGACTTTTCTGTTGCTGGAGATATGCCTTCTTTTGATCCTTTGTTATCCAAGCTAGTGTAGAATGTGGAATGGGGTACACTTTCACGGTTGTAGACTTCACGTCTTGCAGAGGAATATTTTTTCTTGGGCTTTGTGGTTCTCTGTGCTTGATTTCATGTTCTTGTGCACTCTTGTGACTCTCTAAACTCAAGGATGGAGTGCACACAGGACTCACGGTATTTTCACATGAAGTACTTGATGATGGGGTTTCTATATTGCTAGGGAACATACAATCATGACTTTGTTCATTAGGATGAACTCCTGGCTCTATAATAGCAGCTTTGGGTGGTCGTTCGTCTAGCAAACTATATACTTCACGAGGTCCTATTCTGGCAGAGATGTATCCTAAAGCCAATTGAATGGTTACCTCATATTCGTAGATCCAATCTTGGCCTAACACCACATCTTCAAGCAGATCTTGGTCCTGACAAACTAAAAGTCTCTGCTCCATTGTGTTGTTCCCCATATGTAAAGGTAAAGTGATCTCACCTATGCATTGAGTAACTTTTCCTCCTATTCCAATTAGCTGTGCCTTCGATGGGCGTAACTCCTCTTTAAGTCTCTGAGACAAGGAAAATCTAATGCAGCTTATTGCTGCTCCTGTGTCTATGAGTGCATCCACTAAGTGGTACTCTTTTCGTCCTGCTCCCAGATTCAAATAAGGCTGTCTTCTTTGTTGTCCTGAGTTCTCAGTGGCTCTAAAATTAGCCATGGGGATGAGTCCTTCTCCTACTCGATATCTCTCGTCTCTTTCTCTCATCCACTCTTTCCGTTTTCTGATACGTTCTAGGGCTTCTTGCCTCGCTTCTTCGCGTATGCGTTCTTCTTCCTTTTTTCTACTCTGAGCTCCTAAGAGTCGTGCTAACATTTGATCCGTTAGAGGCTCCATAAATCTTTTCACTCTGCAACCACTGATGTAGTTGGGAAGAATATCTCCGTCTAGTGTGGCGAGATTGACTGCACCACTAGTGGAGATTCGATTTATGATCATAGGTCCATATCCACGTTTCTGTAGTTTCTTTGCATGCTGTTTGAGTGTGTATACTAGGACTAAATCGCCTTCTTTCAGTCCCTTGTCTTTTATATGTGCATCATAATATGCCTTTTGTCTCCGTTTAGCGGCATAGATGCCTGCTACTGCTTGCAATCTAGTCTCATGCAGCTTTTCTATGTGACCTAATTGCTGAGACAATTCATGACCGTTCCACTCATATTGCTGGGCTACTTTTAATGTAGGCACCAAGAAGTCAATTGGCAAAATTGCATTTTGCCCATACACTAAATTGAAAGGTGTAGTTCCAATAGCCGTTTTATAAGCCACTCGGAAGGCCCAAATTGCGTGATGCAATTGTTTGTCCCAATCTGACCTTCCATTATTGACAATCTTTGTCAATACCGTACAAAGTACTTTGTTGGAACTCTCAGCTTGTCCATTAGCTTGAGGGTGGTAAGGGGCTGATTTTTTATGAATCACTAAGAATTCCTTCATTAGCGATTCAATGACTTCGTTTAAGAAATGAGTTCCTCGATCACTCACTATCTCGATCGGTAGTCCAAAGCGTGTGAATATGTGCTCAAAGAGAAATTTTGCTGTAGTTTGAGCATCATTCTTTCTAGTGGCTTTTGCTTCTACCCACTTAGTCAAGTAATCAGTGGCTACTATGATGTATTCCGCATGTGATCCTTTCGCAGGTGGATTGATAGGTCCTATGAAATCAATGCCCCATTTGGTAAATGCTCTCGCACAAACCATGGGTCTTAGAGGCATGTCATCTCTTCTAATAGGATATTTTGCTCTCTGACATGTTTCACAGCTTCTCACGTATGTCTCTGCGTCCATATGTAGAGTTGGCCACCACAGGCCTGCAAAGAGAATCATCTTGACCGTTCTATCTGCTGAGAAATGTCCTCCCGCAGCTCCTGCGTGTGCCATTTCTAATACAGAGAGATATTCATTCTCATGAATGCACAATCTTAGTTGGTTATCCTTTCCGCGTTTAAAGAGTTGTTTTCCTAGGATGACGTAATCTTTGCTCTGTTCTTCAAGAGCACGTTTTCTTGCTAGGGTAGCTCCGTCAGGGTACTCTCGAGTTTTCAAGAACTTTACTAAAGGCATGCTCCACCTAGGTGCTATTGTAGAATAGCATAACGTAGAGTTCTCTCCTGGGATTTGTTCTTGACAGGTTTGACAGTTTGACACATAATGATGTGCATCACGTTGCATGGTTGGCCAATATATGCCGAATCTCTTGAGTGTTTGCCATGTTCCAATTGCGTTCAAGTGAGTGTTCCATTGATTTATGTGTGCTTTCTGAAGCCACATTTCTTGTTCCCCTTCCTCCACACATCTCATCAAAAGTCCGCTTGAATCCTGGTGGTACAAACTTCCAGCAATAATGTGAAGGTTTTTAGTCCTCCAAAGATCTTGTTTTCGGTTTGGCGTGATCCCATCTTTAGGTCCATGTGTGAGTATCGGGATCAACTTTTCTGCCCACTGAGGACATACTTCCAGGTTAAAGAGATAAGTGTCTGGCAGATCATCAGGAACTCCTATAGGTGGTTCTCCATGGGTCATGCGAGATAAATGATCTGCCCTTATGTGTGTGTTTCCTTTCTTGACTATTACTTCAAAATCAAATTCCATTAGCAATAAAAACCATCGTACTAGACGTCCTGTATTGCAAGGCTTGTTGACTAAGTACAATAGAGCTTGATGATCAATGAAAAATTTGAATTTGTTTGCCAATAAGTAATGTCTAAACTTCTTGACGGCGTAAACCATTCCTAGGCCTTCTCTCTCCGTAGTAGTATAATTGCGTTCAGCTTGATTTAACTGTCTACTGGCATAGGCTATCGGGTGGTCTAATTTACCCGTATCCGCTGGTTGAGCTAAGATGCAACCAATGGCAAACTTGGAAGCATCCACATGAATATGAAACGGTTTATTCCAGTTAGGGACTCGAAGAATGGGTGCTGAACTCAATCGATTCTTCAACTCATTAAAAGCTTTTTCGCATTCTTCGGTCCAATTGAATTGAGTTAACAATGTATAAAGAGGTCTAGCAATTATGGCATACATATGTATGAACCTTCGATAGTAACCACAATGTCCCATAAATGCTTGAACTTCTTTAGCAGTTTTCGGTCTTGGTAAATCCAAAATAACTTTGATTTTGTCTTCATCCGTGGAAATTCCATTCTTAGAAACAATATGTCCTAAGATTTTTCCTTGTCGCACCATGAAGACACATTTTTCTGGATTGAGGCATACTCGATATTGTCGACATTTGGCAAAAATCTTTTCTAGTTCAGGGATGTGCTCTGATCGTATAGCTGAATATGTACACAGATCATCCACGTATACCTCCATGCTCTTTCGCAAAAATTCCTTGAACACATGACACATCAGTCTTTGGAACGTAGCTGGGGCATTCGTTAAACCAAAAGGCATGACTCTAAAGGCGTATACTCCCCATTCAGTTGCAAATGCAGTCTTATGTTGGTCCTCAGGAGCAATGGCTACCTGATTATACCCTGAAAAGCCATCCAAAAAACTATAAACTTCCTTCCCTGCTACCCTTTCCAAGAGATGGTCGGTGATCGGTAAGGGATAGCTATCCCTTATGGTGGCGGAGTTCACTTTTTTCAAATTGATGCACACTCTTAACTTCCCATTTTTCTTTGGTACAACTACCAAGGGTGATACCCATTCCGTGTGCTCAATTTCGTAGATGAATCCAGCGTCTAACAACTTATCTATTTCTTCTTTTATCTTGGCTGAATATACATCATTATAAGTATAAGGTCTCTGTTTGGAAGGTTTGGCCTCGGAAGTCATGGGGATTCTATGTGCACATATAGATGGATCTACTCCTTTTAAATCCTTATAGGTCCAAGCAAAGACATCCCGGTATTCTCTTATGAGTCGAATTAGCTCTTGCTCCTCTTCCTCTGAGACATCCTGTCCTATGAAAGTACATCGTTCCTCTCCTCCTTCCATGGTTACCACTATTTTCTTGGTCTGCTCTTTATTATCATATGCTATTCCCGGTCGTGCCTCTCTTTTAGGCATTTGAATAGCAATCTTCCTCTCTTCTATTTCATATTTTTTGAAATGAGCTGGTACCTCAAATTGGTCTTGAAGCTTATTATCCCCATCTTCTAACTCCCTTTCAACTTCTAATTTTTTCTTTTGTGCGAGATCCTCATGTTGTTCATTGGCAGTGAAGTCCATGTTGGTGGTACTAATTCCTAAATCCATGGGTTCTTGTTCCATTTCAATGCTCTCGTAGTCCTCCTTCCAGTTTTGCTCAAATACTTCTCCTTCTTCTGCCTCCTGAAGGACTACCATATACAGGCTAATGTCATAACCCTCCTCGTCAATACATTCGTTCATCGTTACCACTTCTTCGTTTACACAAACATCGAGGGTAGCTAAGATTTCCATCCAACCATGAGGTTCGAATTCTTCGTCTGGAAATACTTGTGGCATATAAGCTGGATCTTGTACCGATCTCACTACACCTCGTTTCTGCTGCCAACTTTTTCTTCTCTCTTCTTCCTTTTTTGCCGCTTGGCATATCCATAGATGAGTGTCCTCGTTCATCCAGGATTGGTCACTAGAACCTGCACTATGAATCGATTGATCGTCTTCCTCTTTATGGATTTGATTCCATTGCAGAGGTGGTACATCCTGATATGTGTACGTATGTAGGTTGATCCTAGTGGTGACTCCTGCGTGTTGTAGGTACACTGCATCCTTTCCCCAATCTTGTACTACCTTTAGCTGTCTCATGAATGGCCTTCCCAAGATCATCTCATAGTTGCTCGGCCTTTCAAAGTGACAAATTGCTAAGGTATGCTCGAATTCCACTCCGCACGTAGTGAAGACTACTCGTTCCAACAATCCTAAGGGTCTTTCTGTATGTCCATCGGCCATCTGAATTTTCATACGTGTTGGTCTCAATGCTGGTTTTCCCCATTTCTCCCAAATTTCTTTGGTAGCAATGCCTACACCAGCTCCTGAATCTAATATGGCTTTGGTTGTGTAACCCTTGTAAGTGATTGGTAGACATGTATTTCCTTCATCTCCTTCACTAAAGTCTCCTACTTTATCCACTGGAACTCTCACCGTTTTCACTTCGTCATCTACCTCCTTCTTTGCCTCCTTGACTTCCCACTGATTGATCAATTTTTCCTTTAGATGTGGTTTTACCTTTAGCAATTCTTCGAATGTTAAGGTACATGGGATTTTCACTTCCCTAAGGCGTTGTATGATTTCCGATGTTTGAACGGATGGATTCGTTTCCCGTCTGTGTATTGATGGAATGCGATACAATTCTGAGTTGTGCTCGTATTCCCCGGTGTAATTAGGTAGCTCCTTTACATCGTCTTCCACTTCTTTGTCACTTGCATCCATTGGAAAAATTTCTTCTGAATTAAGTTCAGGTATTGAATCCTCTATTTCGTTTTCTGCTTTCAGTTCTTCAAAGGGCGGTTCCATTCCCTCTACTTTTTTCCACTTGTCCTCTTGAACTCTCGCCCATAAATCCTTAGTCCAGTCTCCTTCTGTTTCAGGGACTATGGATCCTTCCTTTCTTTCAACACCAATTTCATCATCCCGAGGTCTATTTCCATTAGGCTTTTCCTGATTGTTTAGACACTCTTGGAATTTTTCTTCGCCAATTCGATTGTTTGGTAAAGGTGATGCGGGTTTTTCTAACGTTTGATGGGCAACTTCTATTAATTTTTTGCAGATTTCCAATCTTTCTTTCTCTAGGTCACCTCTCGGATATTCTTTCTCATGTTGTTCTATGGTAGGTCTTGCTTTTATTCTCGCTTTGTATGCCTGAATCCACATAGCTAAATCCTCAGGCATTGGATCTGCTAATACCGATCCTACCTCCTTCTTTTCTTCCTCCATTTTATTTTCTTCTTCCACTCGTGCTTCTTCTGTTGAATTGTGTTTACTCTTTTCATTTTCCTTCTTTTGCAACAATTTCTTTTCTTTTATCCTGTCTCTCCTTTGCTTCCATCTTTGGGATCGTTTACTGGTGATGCTTTTTTCTGGTTCTTCTGAGTCTTCTACTCTGTGAGGGATGGGTGTATTTCCCTCTTTGTCACTTTGATTATTTTCTTCGGTTTTATCGGGGTTTTCTCTAGCCTTTGCTCTTGTTATGGCTTTTAATGGTATAGTGTACTCTTTATCACTCCCTGACGATTCAATTACCTCTATCACGTTAATCTGTACGTTAGATGTGACTTTGTTTGGGTTCTTAGGACAATCTCTGAAAAGGTGTTCCTTTCCACAATCGCTACAGTATCCTTCCCAAATTCGTTGTGGTGGTGGTGGGTTCGGTAATGTACATTCTCTGATATAGTGGTCACCTCCACATCTGTAGCATGGTCCTCTAGGTACAGGTGGTCTATTCATTGGTCGAGGTGGCATGGTTGCTCTAGGAGCTGAGTACATTAATGGTACATAATCTTGCTCGTAGTTATATGAACTCTCCGGCGTCTCCATGCCATAAGCATATGGGTCGTATTGTTGCCCATATTCCATTGTTGAGCTTTCATAACCTGGGTATGCTCCTTGACTAAGTTCGTAAAATGAGTCATATGGTTCACTGCTAGTCAAAGGCGTTGCCGGCACTATGGCCCTTTCTAAGTTTTCCTCTGGCTGCGCTATCTTAACTGGGACAACGTTCTGAGGGTGGGGCGGTTGTTGTCCTAGCACTGGTTGAGGCTGTGTATATCCCTGGTATGCGTATGGTCGTGGCATTGGTGCCTGCAGCTGATATGATGGATATCTGAAGGCTTCTCCTCCTTGCTGGTTCTGCGGATATCCATATGGTCTCACATAAGGCTGGGTGGGTCTGGTTTGCCTATTGTAAGGGCAGTTCTCAGTGTTATGATTTGTGTACCTCTGCTCTATGCTGCAATACTGTAGTGGTCCTGGGACAGAGGGTCTCTGAGGAGCATAGGCAGGTGGTGGGACTACTCCCCTAGTACACAAGTGAGAAGGATGATCTCCTCCGCACTGCATACATCTTCTAAGCATAGGCATTCTCATAGGATTGGTGGGATAATTCCTCTGTCCTTGCATATTCAGTTTTTTTGCTAGCAAGTCGGCAATTTCCTCTATGTTGTTTTTAGGGTTTGATGAGCTATTTGATGACTCTTCACTTTTCACACTTCCTTGGGGTATTTTCAAGTCTCCTGCAAGGTTATCCTCTAGGTCTATACATTCCTTCATACACTCTTGCAGAGTTTGAACTCTCTTCACGTACACTAATGACCTCAAGGTTCCGTTCAATAGTCCTTCTAAGAACAATGATACCATCTTGTTTTGTGTTGGTCTCTCCTCTACGGGGCATCTATCCACATACTGCTTGAATCTCCTGGCAGCCAATCTGACTGACTCAGTTGGAGCTTGCTTGAAGCTGTGGATTAATGACGAAGAATTGTTCTTGATTCCAGACTTGGTAAATTCTTCAATCATTTCTTGATACACTTGATCCATGTTCTGAAAGGTATTTGGATCCAATGGCTGAAACCAGGCCAGGGCTGTGTCTGACAAGGTGAGGCCAAAGGATTCATATTGAATCATGAAGTCATCTACCTGCTCGGCTCTAACTACTTGTTTAAATTCTGCTATATGATTATAGGGTTCACTCGAGCCATCATAATGATTTCTCATGCATTTGGCCACTTGAATCGGTCTTAGTCTCCTTCCTACTTCAGGTTGTCTCGGCATTACAGGGTAATTTGGTCTTCCTATAGGTATGCCTGGTCCTCGTACTACCTGTGGTCTGACTGGAGCACGAACTCCTTGTCTTGGGTCCATAGCTGGTTGTGGCCGGTAATTAGGATTAGTGGCAGGTATTGCAAATTGCACATGAGGTCTGATGGGGATCTGGGTTTGTTGAGTTTGTTGTGTTTGTCCCGAATGTTGACTTGAGTCATATTGAGAAGTTCCATGTGGGTTCCGTGAAGTGGTTGCTTGGTCCCTTGGGGGGAACACTGGAATGTTCTGATATTTCAGCTCAGCTCTCTCTAATTCAGTGACTGGCCAATATCTTCTGTGGTCTTTGTCCAAATATGTAATGATGGTGGGGAATTCAGGATCTTGTAACTCATAGATGGTAACTGGATTAGGAGCAGCGTCCCAAATAGAGGAATGGGTTCTGAGCAGGTGCTCCATCCCATTGATCAAATACACATCTATTAGAGTGTCATCCTGGGGGACTAAGTCTCCTCTCCAAAGTTTAGTAATTGTCGATCTACCTCTAGGAGTTGTTACTTGTTCCTCAGTTCCATGTCTATTTAAACTTGAAGTATCATTTTCCTCACCACGCTCATTAATGATTTCCGGGTGTTCAGTGACCATGTATTGAATGTCTTGTTTATCCATGTACAATCCTCCTATGTATTTGACTGCTGGTCTTGGCACTATGCAGGCCTCTGAAGCCTTCCTCAATCTGGCCACTGATCTGTTTAGACCATCTAAATAGATAGGGATCTCATTGTGGTTAGTGCTCACATATTCTAAGGAAGTTCTGTATTCGCCCTCAATGATGGACATCTGGCCAATCATGGGCACAGTGTTTTGCATATCCTCGGAATCCATGGGGATTTCTCCTTCTGACTCACTGGAGGTCTCAGAATAGTGTGATCGGTTACTTGGTTCGGCAACACTCCCTACAGAAGAAATTACACTTCTTCGGCTTCCTAGGGTTCTTCCTGATCTCAAGTTCATTCACTTAAGAGCTCTAATCAAATCTTGTCCACCTTTAGTCTCTAGAGTTCTAAGTTATGGCTCAGAAGTCTAGGAAAACTTAGGCTGGAATGTGACTGAAAGAAAATTTCAAGTCACGATACTTGACTCTCACGACCTCTGAAAAAACGATCGCTGACAGACGATACTTGGGTGAAACGATCGCTGGAAAACGACCTTTCCCCAAACGATCTCTGACTGGGAACGATACACGACCTTTCCACAAGACGATCTACGATCTCTGACCCAAAACGACCGCTCACAAACGATACTTCATCCAAACGATCGCTGGAAATCGACACTTGGGTCTAACGATACTTGATCAACACGATCGCTAGAAAACGATCTTTGACCAAACGATCTCTAGCAAAACGATCTCTGGCAAAAAGCGATACACGACCGACGACCTTTGATCAAAACGATCTCTAGCGAAACGATCTACGACCGCTGTCTGAAACGATCTCTAGCGAGACGATACACGATACTCGAATATAAACGATCTCCCACTAGACGATACACGATACTCGAATATAAACGATCTACGACCTTTACTAGAAACGATCGACGATACCTATCTGAAACGATACCGACCTTTGACAAGTGTCGCGATCTCTGGATCACGATACTTGGCAAACGATACACGACCGACGACCTTTGATCAAAACGATCTCTAGCGAAACGATCTACGACCGCTGTCTGAAACGATCTCTAGCGAGACGATCTCTAGCGAAACGATCGACGACCTCTGGGAAATATCGCGATACTCAACCGCAGGAGTAAAACGATACTCGACCGCAGGAGCAAGGCGATACTTGACCCTTTTTCAAATTTTTGTGTTGTTTTTTGAGGTTTGGATGTTTCCCCCTTTCTCTCCTAGGTTCTCTCTCTTACCCCTACCCACTGTATCAATCAACAAACTACTTTTAACCCCCTGAAAGTCCACACGACACTCAGCGCAGGTCGTTTTTTTTCCTTCTCCTAGGTTGAAATGCTGAAATTTTTGAGCAAGGAGGTGTTTTAGTTTACCTTGGAAGCTCCCATGATCTCTTGGTCCACTCCTTTGCACAGAACTCTCCTCTATTACTTGCTTGCCTCAAAACGACCGCTGGGCTCACACGACACTCGATGCAGCTCTCCACGATACTTGTTCAACAAGTAACTTGAAAAATGAAATTTTTTGGCTTTTATACTTGGGAATTCCTAGCTTACTGAAAAATGAAAATTCTTGAACAATCCTAAAGTCTACTCTACTCTCCACTCACTCCTATTCTACTTCTTCTACTCACTCCCCTAATCTATCAACTTACTACACACACTCCAAGAATGAGAAGTAGCAAGTGCG
Source organism: Ceratopteris richardii (assembly GCA_020310875.1). Taxonomy (NCBI): domain Eukaryota; kingdom Viridiplantae; phylum Streptophyta; class Polypodiopsida; order Polypodiales; family Pteridaceae; genus Ceratopteris; species Ceratopteris richardii. The sequence continues at coordinate 58,448,643 of CM035426.1, forward strand.
GTTGAAATTGACTTACCAAAGAAGAGAAAATTTCCGCTCCTCCAAGTTCTTCAAAGAAAAAAGCTACTTACCATCACGCGAATGCCTCGGTTTGATTCGTCACTCCCCGGCAACGGCGCCAAAAAGTGTGTTGACCTAAGCTTCAACTTAGGGACTTGCGGAGAAAGAGACTGTACCTCAATCCCCTCACAAGTGCATATAGTGGGGATACACGCTTTTAATTTATCAATCCGAAGAGTATACTAACCTAGCCGAGTGTATGAAGACATGCAAATGCGTAATAGTCAGTGCAAAAGTATTACTCTAAAGTGAAAATGAGGAAATTACTTATCCTAACAAGCTTCAACTGTAGGTCAAGACGAAACGATACTTGGTGCAGCAGCCGTCAGTATTTTGGACTTTTCTCCTAGCTCCGAGCTCCAAGCATAGCGAATAGCATATGCGTTTCGAAGCTCTCGAGAAGACGCATCCAATGGCAGTGGTTTCACGCAATTCCGACACTCCTACTTCAAGTTATGACAGAAATACTAAGTCGCGGGAATACTTTCCTACACTTCAGCACCTCCTACACCTCGCACACACCTCTCCTACAGCAAAGAAACACTCTCAAGGATAGATCACACTCACAAGCACTCTTTCCAAGCAATACACATGCATACAAGCTCACAACGAAGAAGATCAAGAGGGAAGAAGACACAAATTCGAAATTTTGTGCTCTCTATTCTCACAATGGCAAAAAAGTCCTTTACAAAGAGTCACATTTGACTTATATACTAGTGCCCTAAAAATGGTCCTTTCACATAAGTGACCGGCACTTTATTCCCTAAGAGCTAATTTCCTACTATTTTACATGGATAAGCTTCTATTCTTCTATGGGAATGCATCTAGAGGACTCCTCTAGTGACTTTACAAGGGAAATATATTACAGAAATGAATATGTTACAAAAATATCTGGTCCAAATCGGAAAAATTTTGGGGCCCGTCTTTTTTTCTCTGCTTTCTGCGCTCTTTAGCTCTGCAACACTAGTGTTGAGGGCGAAACGAGTAAGAAAAGGAAAAAAAGAAAGCAACGAAAGAAACAGCTTCACTAAAAGGGCAAATTTGAAGATAGACAAATGTAAAGATACATCTCTGCAGGAAGCCCCGCAGGGGCGCAACACCCATCTCTGCACAGAGCCCCGCAGGGGCACGCACCAGGCTACAAAGCTAAACCCCAGGGTCCAGAGGAGTGGATTTTTCAAACATCAGAGTAGGACCAAAAGTTAGAAAGGGGTAGAGGCTGAAAAGTTGAAGAGGGTGACTAAGAATAGCACATTCCTAGTCACTGGTGGCGTGCGTGGCAACCCAAGTCAACAGGCAAGGCGACTACATCAGGCTCTCGAGTAGTAGAGCTTGAATCAAGAAGGCCATCGAATCTGCATGTCTGTTTAACTGCAGACAATACTGACCACAGGGCGCGTGCGCGTGCGCGAAGCAAAGTCTGTCAAAAGAAGCGAAGTCTGTCAAGGGACGACAGAGGCGAAGAGGGGGAGAGTGTTGCAGAGCTAAAGAGCGCAGAAAGCAGAGAAAAAAAGACGGGCCCCAAAATTTTGGGGCCCGTCTTTTTTTCTCTGCTTTCTGCGCTCTTTAGCTCTGCAACACTCTCCCCCTCTTCGCCTCTGTCGTCCCTTGACAGACTTCGCTTCTTTTGACAGACTTTGCTTCGCGCACGCGCCCTGTGGTCAGTATTGTCTGCAGTTAAACAGACATGCAGATTCGATGGCCTTCTTGATTCAAGCTCTACTACTCGAGAGCCTGATGTAGTCGCCTTGCCTGTTGACTTGGGTTGCCACGCACGCCACCAGTGACTAGGAATGTGCTATTCTTAGTCACCCTCTTCAACTTTTCAGCCTCTACCCCTTTCTAACTTTTGGTCCTACTCTGATGTTTGAAAAATCCACTCCTCTGGACCCTGGGGTTTAGCTTTGTAGCCTGGTGCGTGCCCCTGCGGGGCTCTGTGCAGAGATGGGTGTTGCGCCCCTGCGGGGCTTCCTGCAGAGATGTATCTTTACATTTGTCTATCTTCAAATTTGCCCTTTTAGTGAAGCTGTTTCTTTCGTTGCTTTCTTTTTTTCCTTTTCTTACTCGTTTCGCCCTCAACAATCTACATGCTGCAAAACAATTGATAAAGACTCAAATGAAGAGGAAGGAGGCACATGATTAGAATCTATGGAACAATAACTTACAAACAGGTAGGTTAATTCTTCTCCATAGACCTCAAATCCACACACAAGTAAGGGGAAAATGGCTTCCGCATTGGGAAGGACCTTATCGAATTTAGATTATGTTGAATTGGGGTGCAGTGGAGTTAGAGACTCTAAAAGGAGAGGTCCTACCACTTGTCAATATATCAAGGCTCAAGACCTATCATCAGCACAACTGAAGATTTATGGATCACCTGGAACTTGCAAAATCTGTTAAGGTTGTACATAGCTTTCTCATTCCATTTTTGCTTAAGCTTTAGTACTTTCTGTCCATTCTCATGCTTGTTCCTTGAGTTTTTATGCAATTTAGAAGCCATTGCGCAGCCCTTTGCATAAGCACAATTTTTGGAAATTTTTAGGAATTTTTAAAGCATATTGAGAATGTTTCTAGCATTTTTTCATCCTTTTCAAATATCATTTTCTTGCTAAAATGGAGGAATAAACGAAGATTTCTGGGGTTTTGAGTGAGAAATATTGGCCTACAACTGTAGGGAATTTTTTTGCGACTTTTTTTTTTTCACAATTTTTTGGATTTTATTTGTATTTTTATCCAATTTTTGGATATTTTCAAAAAAAATAAAACCATGGATTTTTTTCAAAAGAAAAAACACCCTCACCCCTCATATTTCATTAAAACCCAAAAAAAAACCCCTCCTATTCCATTCTCTCTCTCTCTCTCTCTCTCTCTCTCTCTCTCTCTCTCTCTCTCTCTCTCTCTCTCTCTCTCTCTCTCTCTCTCTCTCTCTCTCTCTCTCTCTCTCTCTCTCTCTCTCTCTCTCTCTCTCTCTCTCTCTCTCTCTCTCTCTCTCTCTCTCTCTCTCTCTCTCTCTCTCTCTCTCTCTCTCTCTCTCTCTCTCTCTCTCTCTCCTTCCCCAATTTTTTTATTTTTATTTTTATTTTTTATTTATTTATTTATTTTTTGGTTTATTTATTTTCATTATTTATTTATTTATTTTTATTTTCTTTTCTTTTATTTTATTTATTTATTTTACTTATTTATTTATTTATTTTACTTATTTATTTATTTATTTTACTTATTTATTTATTTATTTATATTTTTATTTTCTTTTTATTTTATTTTATTTTCATTTTTTTATTTTTATTTAAGCTTTGCTCAACACAACGTGTGTTTCGAAAAAAATAAATTATATATATATATATATATGTGTGTGTGTGTGTGTGTGTGTGTGTGTATATATGTATGTATGTATGTGTGTGTATATGTATGTATGTATGTATGTATGTATGTATGTATGTATGTATGTATGTATGTATGTATGTATGTGTGTGTGTATATATATATATATATATATATATATATATATATATATATATATATATATATATATATATATATATATATATATATATATATATATATATATAGTTAAAATATATAATTTTTTTTCTTTTTCATGGTCCGATGCTTTTGGCTTTAGATTGTGCCTCCAATGGCCATTTTTTTCAAACTTGGAGTCATTTTCATGTCTTTTGGCACCTCTGAACTCAGTTTTTGACTTAGTTTTTCTAAAATTCCACTTTTCTCTGACTTTTGATCAAAGCCCACGTTTTGAGCACATTTATCACATGTTTTTCTTTACACACAGGGTCCACATGGTTTATTCTCATATTCTTTTACCATATGTTTCACATTGTCCCATGTGCACCCTTTGTATCTTTATTGTTTTATCATTTCGGCCCTCTCCAGAGCCCATAATCCTACTCTCTCACCATCGCTTTACCCTTCTACCCAGCCCCATCCTTACCCTCCATGCCCTATCAATCTTAGCCCCCTTAGCCCTCCCTTCCCCCTTCTTCCTACCCTCCATTCACCATCCTTTGCTTTTCTATGCACAATTTCCACTTTTGGTTCTTTTCTGGTGCTTGTTCTTTACTGCTCATAGTGGACATGGTAGCTGCTCAAGTGTCCTTTTGAAGCTTTTATAGGACAGGAATCATGGTGTCATGTCTGCTCAGACTTTTGGCTATAGCTCTCTGGGACCGAGAGCCCATTAGGTGGTGGGCAATTGTTGAGCCCATAAAAGTCATGTTGGTCAAAGTCAACTATAGTCAAAGTCAAAGGATCAAAGTCAATGGTCAAATTCAACATGGTCAAGGTCAAAGTCAACATGGGTGAAGTCAAAACATTCAAAGTTCCGGTGTCAAGGTGCACAGGTAGTGCACAATTAATTGTTCACAAAGGGTATATAATTGCAGAAAGTTGGTTGCAGGTTGCAAAGTGTATTTCTATAATTCTCTAAGGTTCAAAGTGTTTGGAAGGTTCAGGTGAACCCTCTCTTAAGTGCACAATTGAGGAATTAAAAGGAAAAAGTGAAGGTATGTGAAGCAGGAGCATACACAGAAGTGAAAGTATGGCCCCCCAATTAAGATTTTTGTTTTAGTATAAAGTTACTATAGGACAAAACAGGGATTCGTTGGCTACCCACTTTTGGACACAATCTTGGGACATCAAAGTGAGCACCAAGATACTTTAGCAGTTAGGAGTGTACGTGAACCGACACTCAAATCAAGGCAAGGCATTATTCTTGAAGACTAAGCAAGGTGAGCATAGTCTAGACTAAGAGAGGAGTTAGAGACACAATGAGTGTGCGACACAGAGAAGTGAAGTGCGAGGTGTGCAAGAAGAGTGACTTAGAAGTGTGCAGAGAAGTGCTAAGCCATGCAACCAAAGGTCACAAGGTTCCATTGAAGTTGTGTGCATGTCGATACAAGGTGTCCATCCCTCCCCCTATTGGAGCTTGAGTGCAAGGTGTGCACAAGTGCAAGCTTGAAGAAGGTGGAGGTCTAGTGCAGAGAAGGTTGGCGGTAGCAAGAATCTTGGGTATTTTGTAACTTTGTTGATTGTGCACACTTTAGGATTTTGCACAGAGAGCAATTGGATTGTATTATACATCACCATTCTTATTTTCTCCTTATAATCAATCTACAGAAGCTTCGAGATCTGTATCTTCCTTGTTATCTTTCCTCCTTCTCCTACAAACACTCAAATCCCTTTCTGCACAAGAATCCCCCAACAATGATAGATTTACAATTCATGATTTGTCAAATGGTGACACCATTATTGCTTCTAGCATTTTATGTCATGGGTTGTATAAGCTCATAGACTGTGAAAGAGCTAGAAATGATTTGGCATGTGCAATACATGATTATGAGGCTATGTCAGATGTAAAGCTTTGTCATGCATGCTTTGGTCATCTGAATTTTGCTAGTTTGCTATGCCGGCAGAAAACTAAAATGGTGTCCTCTTTGCCCAAACTTGAGGCACCCGGAAAACATGTTTGTGAAGGTTGTATTTTGAGCAAAATGTAGTGTTCCTCCATAAAACATCAATGCACAGTGCCATATACACCTCAACAGAATGGGGTTGCTGAACGAAAGAATAGGTCACTCATGGAGATGGTGAGGTGTATGGTCAAGAGTCAGGCTTTGCCACATAGTTTATGGCTTGAGGTTATCCTATGTGCAACATATGTACTTAACATGTGTCCCACTAAAGCACTATAGTCTATCACTCCATATGAGACTTGGCATGGTCGCAAGCCATCTGTTGCTCATCCGCGTTTTCTATTGTTTGGCATATGCATTAGTGCGTAAACAACATCGTAAAAAATTGGATGATAAAGCAGTAAAATGTATTTTTGTTGGTTACAGTTCCGAAAGCAAAGGCTATCGTCTGTATCATCCACAGACTAAATGCATTCTGGTTAGCTGTGATGTTGTTTTTGTGGAAGATGCTATTCAGCCCTCACTATCATGTACTAAGGAGACATTTGTTAGCTCCAAAGACATGTATGATATGTTGTTGCCTCTTTTTATAGGTGGATAGTCTAGTGCTGGTCCTAATGAGGCAACTTCTCAACCTTTGTAGGTTTCATTTGATGGTGCAGATCACTACATTTCTAATGCAAATTTACATGATGCACTTGTTCATGAGAGAGCTGATATTAAGCAGGCAAAAACTATGCCAAAATGGCTGGTGTAGACTTTGCGTGAAAACAAATTAGATGAACCTCTATCATATCATACTCGATCACGCTCTCATAGTGCCTCTTTTGCATCCGATTGCTATGCTATGGCTGTGTCTAATCTATGTGATGAGAATGAGCATGTTTCATTTGAAGAAGCACAAAATTCAGCAAATTGGATGGCTGCTAAACAATCTGAATATGATGCTATAATGAAGAATGGTATCTAGTCTTTATGTGACTTGCCTCTTGGAAAGAAGGCCATTGGCACAAAGTGGGTATACAAGCTGAAGCGTAATCCTGATGGAACAGTTGACAGGTATAAGGCTAGACTTGTTGCAAAGGGTTGCACAGGAAAAAGGCATTGATTTTGATGAGACCTTTGCACCTACATGTCGTATGGCTACTTGCGGAGCATCTTTGCGCTACAGCTTATCATGGTTGGAATGTACATCAGTTGTTCATTAAAACAACATTCCTGAATGGTGACTTGCATGAAGAAGTGTATGTTTTTCATCTCCATGGCTTTGTGCAAAAAGGGCATGAAAACCAGGTGTGTAGGTTAAAGAAGGCATTATATGGTTTAAAGCAAGCACCACGTGCTTGGTATGAAAAGATACATGCCTATCTCATTGCACATGGTTTTGAGAACAGTCCAACTAAAAGCACCTTATATGTTAAGTATGCTAATGATGTGCTTCTGATCATTGTGGTGTTTGTTGATGACATGCTGTTCACTAGCCCTCATGACATGCATATTGCTGATTTTAAGGCTGATTTGCATGCCTCATTTCATATGTCTGATTTGGGGCATTTGCACCATTATTTGGGCATTCCATTTATGCAAGTTGATGGTGGAATGGCTTTGTGTCAAATGAAAAATATTAACAAATTATTGCAATGTTTTGGTCTTGAAGATTGTAAGCCTATTGCCACTCCTATAGAGACATGTTTACGATTGAGTCTTCATGATGTTGGAGATGCATTTGATGTTGTTCTCTATCAGCAGGCTATTGGATGCTTGATTTACTTATGCATTACTCAACTAGATATTCTGTTTGTTGTCTCACACATGAGCAGGTTTATGCATTGCCCAGGTGTCAAGCATTGGCAGGCGGTTAAGCGCATCTTTCGCTACTTGAGTGGTATCTGGTTACTTGGATTGTTTTATCCTAAGAGGGGATCACTACCGCCAGATTTGCATGCTTTTTCAAAAAGTGATTGGTTGGTTGCTATGACACTTGTGTGTCCATTAGTGGTTTTTGCTTCATGCTTGGTAGCTCATGCATATCTTGGCTGAGCAAGAATCAGCCTACTATGGCCACTTCCAATTGTGAGGTTGAGTATAGGGCAACTTTCACAGCGACTGTTGAGTATGTGTGGCTGATTTAGATGTTGGTCAGTCTTCTGCCACCACCATCTTCACTGACAATCAGAGCGCACTAAGCACATTGAGGTGCATTATCATTATGTCATGGAGAGGTTCTCTGCTGGGGATATCATCTTGGCATATGTGCCCATGCAAGAGAACATTGCAGACCTTTTTACAAAGGCTCTACCTAGGGAGAAGTTTGAAGCTTCTGAAAAGCTTCGGGCTTACTTCCTTTTGTGGATTGATTCCACATAGCTTGGCACTTCCTTATACATGAGTGCTAGCTCCTTGTTCATCGCATCACTCCTAGGGGGGATTTGTTGATATATTTAGGTAATGATGTGTGTGAACACTCAAGGACTGTCGGGGCACTTTTTTCCCTCTTTAGGAGGTTTTTTCCCCCTGCTTGTATATATGCCTATTGACCTAACGGGTTACTTATCTTTGCACATTCTAGTGGTAATACATTCAATGTTGTGTGTTGTGCTTCAAGCTTCTTCGTCTTCCTTGTGCTGTTCGTGTGCTTCTGTAGACATCTAACTCCAACAATCATGCTCTTGAGGTACCCCCTTTTCATGCCCTATGACTTCATTTTATCATGATGGATTGCTCTCATTGTGTGTGGCTTCACCCATTATGTGCTTATAAGTGGTATAAGAAGTACTCTGGCATCTCTTGTGGGATTCATTCATGGTGGGCATTGAGTACCATGCACATGGCCAACATAGACCATGTAGTCTTTCCTTTGAGTTTGCTTTGTGCATGCCAATCTCTTCAATAGTAAAAGTTCATAATGGATGGTGATCTTCTATTTATAGATGTCCACTTGAAACTATCTCTATGCACAATTAAATATATATTTTAAAAATAGTAATAAATTAATAGAATATATAAAAAATTATCTTGTGTACAAAAAATAACCATGAAAATTAGTTTTTAAAGAGCTTGAAAATATTCATAATGGAATATATACAAAACAAAGAAGTCAATAGACTAAAACCGTCATATCATAAGATTCAAATGAACTCATTTCCAAACAAAAATCTCATAAACTCTATGTGAATTCCATTGAGCATGACATGCTAGTCATGAAGATGACTTTCACTTCTCACTTGCAATGTTGTGTTGCATTCTTAAATTGTGTTTGGGCATCTACCCCTCTTGGATACTATGATATATTTTGATCATCCTTGTATATGGGTAATAGAGCTTGATCCACATACCTAAATTCATATATGTCCAATTAAAAGGGATCGTGACCCATGGGTGGTGGATGGGCCCAAAAGTATTCTTTTGACTCATGTCCAAAGTATACTTTCGAGATATAATTCATCATGTATAACTTTATAGACGTGAATGGTCCTTGTGGATGAGGGTAAGATAGTTGGATCAATGTTACCTTGGCTTGTTTGAGGTATTGGATTTAGATTGGGACCAAGAATAGATCGGATGTCCAATCCTTGGAGAGTGATCCTATTGTAGGAACTTATGTACATGCATACATAGAGAATACGAAAACTAAAAACACATAGAGAATAGAGATATGCAGTAGGTGAGATAGTACACAACAATGGGTGCAATCTACCCCCACACACTCTATTGGACGATTCTATAGGGTGCATGAATTCATAAGATTTTTATTATGTGAAAAATAGAGATTACAATGAGGGTGGCACTTTGATAACGAGGCATGAAAGTAAAAAGTTGCTCTCTTTTATGGAGAGCCTATGCTTTTATTGACAAAAGTCATGATCAAAAGTGATCCTTATCCTAACCATTATTTTTACGTGTTTCTAAAAAGAACCCTGTATGTGGGTTTTTATTTCCAAATTATATATAAATATAGTTTCTCTTATTCATGTCCAGACACATCTGAAATGTCAACGCCCATCCACACCCTCATGAACCTTTAAATTCTATATCAAAACACAAAACACATTAATAACTCAATAAATTAAACTCCAAAATTCAATCATTCCATAAATGATAACATACCCTCCCAATTGAAAAAGCAACTGCCCTCAATTGATATAAATAAAATAGACATGAATGACCAATCACATGACATTGTCCCATCACTGAACAACATAAGCATGTTCCATGGAAAAACACATGCATGGAAATATATTTGGAGTAGTTTAGTTAATGTGAATGTGAAAGATATGCAAAAATTAAGTGATCATAATGAGGTGTCAATGAGGTCTTATGGATCCATTGACATTCTTCAATAGAATGCTTTTTATACACAACTAAGTATCTATGATATTGAGAACCTCTACATGTAGTAGTTACTTCATGATCAATTATTTTCTCACGAATTAAGGTTTCAACTTCTTCTTCAAGCAAATGAGGATCATCAAGAATAGGAATGAGTGGTAAAGCACCTTTGAATGGTCTTAGTAAACTAATATAAAAAGAGTTATGTATATTCCAATTAGATGGTATATCTAATCTAAATGATTTTTCATTAATCTTTTGAATAATGTGAAATGGTCCATAATAACATGATGCAAATTTAACTTTAGGATGATGTGGAATATTTTTTAACTGTCGTTAAATGATAGGTAACCATACTAAAATCATTTTCCTTAAATTCTTTTGCTAACTGTTTCTTACTAACATTATGTGTATAACATTCTTGACTTTTCCTAATTTGTTCATGAACTTCAGGAAGTATAGAAATGTGATCTTGAGCAAGAGAATCAACCATAAGAATATCAGTTGGAGTGAATGACATGGGAATGGGAAGCTTTTTACCATAAATGATTTCAAAAGGTACATGGAGTCACTCTGGCACAATTGAAGTACCACCACCATGAAGATCCATCTCATAAATGTGAATCCATGGAGATATGAGGATGGTATGATGACTATGAGCAATAGGAATGCACAAGTGCATGAGTGAGAAGCACTATGACATGCACACACATACACACACATGCACACAAGGTGAAATCAAAGAGTAGAAAAATGGTATCTTCTATTCTCAAGCTCACGATACAATGGAGTTCTTATAAAGCTCGAATCTCTCACAAGCTAACCTGAAAATTGGGTTCTCTAGCTCTTTTTATAGTTTTTTTGACTAGTTTTGGCCCGTTTCACACATAGTGTCTGGCCTAGTTAAAACTTAGATCCCTAAGCTGATTTGAGGGCTCATATGAGCTTCAAAAAATATGAAAATTGGTATGTAGACTCTTCAATCAATCTTGAGGAGTCCTCATCTTGCATAAAATGGAGTTGAAACTACCAAAAACAGGTATTTACAATGACATGTAGTGATAAAAATCAATGTTTGGTGAAAATTAAGTATAAAATTTTAATAGGCCTATTCCTTGCCAAATCTTTGTTGAATACCTCACCTACTCAGTCCCATCTCTGAGCCTTGTCTTTCTCGTTGGCATTCTCACCTCCTACTTCCTTGTCTACTCAAGCTTCCATGTCCACTTTTGCTACTAACATCCCCCCTCTCAAGTCTGTCATCCGTGATAGACCTTTGTTGGAAGGGGTCATCCATGTAGTACTGAAGTACATTTGTAGCTAGTTCATGTTCTTGAAATCAAAGTCCTCTTGTGAGATCTAACTTCAGGCATTCCCAATCTATGGTGCCTGGGACTTTCGGATGTGGCATCCTATAGTACTCAGAGTACATGGCCTATTCATATGTAAATAATTAGAGCACTTGGGTAGGCTTGGAGATATATATCAATGAATGATACTCTGAAAAGCTTATGCGAAACATGTCTTCAAAAGTTTGTTCGAGTTATACGTCCACGAAAGCACGCAAACAACACAAGGGAGAAGAAGAAGCTTGGAGCACAACACACAATACTGAATGTATTACCACTTGAATGTACAAAGATAAGTAGCCCATTAGGGCAATATGCATATATACAAGCCAAGCGAAAAAACCTCCTAAAGAGGAAAAAAGTGCTCCGGTAGTCCTAGAGTGTTCACACACATCACTACCTAAATATATCAACAAATCCCCCTTGGCAGCCATGCGGTGAACAAGGAGCTGGCACTCATGTATAAGGAAGTGCCAAGCTATGTGGAATCAACCCACAAAAGGAAGTAAGCCCAAAGCTTTGTAGAAAGCTTCAAACTTCTCCCTAGGTAGAGCCTTCATGAAAAGGTCTCCAATGTTCTCCTGTGTGGGTACATAAGCCAAGCTGATCTCCCCAGCAGAGAACCTCTCCCTGACATAATGATAATACACCTCAATGTGCTTAGTGCGAGCATGTAACACAGGGTTCCTCGCAACTGCCAATGCACTCTGACTAACAATGAAGATGGTGGTGGCAGAAGAGTGACAAACACCCAAATCAGCCATAAGGCATCTGAGCCACACACACTCAACAGTCACTATGAAAGTTACCCTATACTCAGCCTCACAACTAGAAGTGGCCACAATAGGCTGCTTCTTGCTCAACCAAGATATACATGAGCTCCTAAGCATGAAGCAAAAACCACTGGTGGACACACGAGTGTCATAGCAACCATCCCAATCACTATCAGAAAAAGCATGCAAATCTGGTGGTAGTGATCCCCCATTGGGATAAAACAATCCAAGTAACCAGATACCACTCAAGTAGCGAAAGATGCGCTTAACCGCCTGCCAATGCTTGACACCTGGGCAATGCATAAACCTGCTCACCTTTGAGATAGCAAACTGAATATCTGGCCGAGTAATGCATAAGTAAATCAAGCATCCAACAACTTGCTGATAGAGAACAACATCAAATGCATCTCCACCATCATGAAGACTCAATCGTAAACCTGTCTCCATAGGAGTGGCAATAGGCTTACAGTCTTCAAGGCCAAAATGCTGCAATAATGTGTCAATATATTTCGTTTGACACAAAGCTATTCCACCATCAACTTGCATAAACTGAATGCCCAAATAGTGATGCAAATGCCCCAAATCGGACATCTCAAATGAGGCATGCAAATCAGCCTTAAAATCATCAATATGCATGTCATGAGGACCAGTGAGTAGCATGTCATCAACATATACCACAATGATCAGAGGCACATCAGTAGCACGCTTAACATATAAGGTGCTTTCAGTTGGACCGTTCTTATAACCATGTGCAATCAGATGGGCATGTATCTTTTCATATGAAGCACGTGGTGCTTGCTTTAAACCATATAATGCCTTCTTTAACCTAGACACATCGTTTTCATGCCCTTTTTGCACAAAGCCACGAGGCTGAGAAACATACACTTCTTCATGCAAGTCACCATTCAGAAATGTTGTTTTAATGTCCAACCGATGTACATTACAACCCTGATTATCTTCAAGTGCACAGATGCTACGAACAGTAGTCATTCGGCAAGTAGGAGCAAAGGTTTCATCAAAATCAATGCCTCTTTCTTACACATAACCCTTTGCAACAAGCCTTGTCTTATACCTTCCAACTATTCCATCAGGTTTATGCTTCAGCTTGTATACCCACTTTGTGCCAATGGCCTTCTTGCTAGGAGGCAAGTCACATAAAGACTAGGTATCATTCTTCATTATAACATCATATTCAGATTGCAGAGGAGCCATCCAACTGTGTGAAATTTGTGCTTCTTCAAATGAAACAGGCTCATTCTCATCACAGAGACTAGACGCAACCATAGCATACCACTCTAATGCAAAAGAGGCATTATGAGAGCCTGATCGAGTATGATATGATAGAGATGCATCTAATTTGTTGCCATGCAAGGTCTGCACCAGCCATTTTGGCATAGTTTTTGCTTGCTCATTATCAGCTCTCTCATCAACAAGTGCATCAGGTAAATCTCCATAAAAATGGGATGATCTGGATCATCACATGAAACCTGCAAAGGTTGAGAAGTTGTCTCTTTAGGACCAGCACTAGACTATCCACCTTTAAAAAGAGGCAGCAAAGTATCATACATGTCTTTGGAGCTAACAGATGTCTCCTTAGTACATGAAAGCAATGGTTGAATAGCATCTTCCACAAAAACAACATCTCAGCTAACCAGAATGCGTTTAGTCTGTGGATGATACAGACGAGAGCATTTACTTTTAGAACTGTACCCAACAAAAATACATTTTACTGCTTTATCATCCAATTTTCTGCGATGTTGTTCAGGCACTAATGCATATGCCAAACAACAAAAAACACTCAAATGAGAAAAAAATGGCTTGCAACCATGCCAAGCCTCATATGGAGTGATAGACCGCAATGCTTTAGTGGGACACCTGTTAAGTACATATGTTGCACACATGACAGCCTCAAGCCAGAAAGTACGTGGTAAAGCCTGACTCTTGACCATACACCTCGCCATCTCCATGAGTGACCTATTCTTTTGTTCAGCAAATCCATTATGTTGAGGTGTATACGGCATTGTACACTGGTGTTTTATCCCATGCTCAGCTAGAAATGCATTAAAATCAAAAGACATATATTCCCCCCCTCGATTTGAACGGAGGGTGCCCATTTTACATGCTCATAGATTTTCAGCCAAAACCAAAAACTGTTTGAAGCACATAAACACTTTGGACTTTGCACTCAATGGATATACACATGCATGCCTGGAAAAATCATCGATGAAAATCATGAAGTAAAGATAGTTCCCAAAAGAAGGTGTCTGCATAGGACCACAGACATCACTATGTACAAGCTACAATTTCTTAGTAGCCCGAACTGAACAATCTTTTGGAAGGAAGGAGGCTGCATTTTGCCCAAAATATAGCCTTCACAAACATGTTTTCTGGGTACTTCAAGTTTGGGCAAAGAGGACACCATTTCAGATTTTTGCAAGTGTAGCAAACTAGCAAAATTCAAATGACCAAAGCGTGCATGCCAAAGCTTTGCATCTAACATAGCGTGAGAATCATGTAGTGCACATGCCAAATCATTTATAGATCTTTCATAGTCTATGAGCTTATACAACCCATGACATAAAATGCCAGAAGCAATGGGGAACCCATCTGCATACATACACACACTCATATACACACATGCATACATACACACACATATACACACATGCATACAATGGTCACCTTGTTGAGTGCTCTAAAGTCAACACAAATCCTGATTTTGTTGGTATTCTTCTTTGGTACTATAACCATTGGTGAAAGCCATTCTGAGTGTTCCACAGGAATGATGATTTCTGCATCCTCCATCTTCTGAATTTCCAAGTAAATAGCTTCAACATATTTTGGGTTAAGTCTGTAACTCTTTCCTCCTACTGGTTTAGCTCCATCAACAAGAGGGATTGGGTGCTCTCCATAAGTGGCAGGCACGCCTTCTAAGTCTTTATAATGCCACGCAAAAACATCTGCATAGTGTGTCAAGAAAGATTTTACTTTTTCAAGCAGCTCAGGGTGGCTCCACAACCAAGTGGCCATCAAAATTGAACGATTATTTTCCTGAGTGCCTAATTGTACTTCTTTGACTGGGTTTCTATCCACCATGGTATCTACATGCTCATCTCCAACCTTGTTTTCTTGCAATAGCTTTTCCTATATTGTTGCATAACCAGGAGTGTTCTAGATCTCAATGTATTCCTTCAAACTGCATCCATCCTGTAGGGATTTCTTGAATTGGCAAAGAACATTCCTCACTAGTATGTTTTAGCTTGTCTTTAACTTTAGTAACTTCCTTCTCTGTTGTCGTTGCATCCTCCTCCAAGTTGTGCTTGAGGGGTGTCTTCCTCCCCCTTCTGTGGTCTGTGATGGGTTCTCCCAATCCATCAACCTGAACTTTATCCTCATTTTCATCATAACATTCATCTGTGCAAGAATTATTTAGAAAAACTCCAAAACTAGAGGAAGATTTGCTTGCTTGTAGCCAATTCAGAATGTCTTCTTCCTCCTCGAACTCTAATTATGGTTGGTCCTCCATTTCTTGTTCCATGCAAATGCCAACTGATTGCATCATGCTCGTGTTCCCTTGATGATCTGGTCCCTCCTCTAAATATATTTGTGTGAGTTCCTGCCCTTTGTTTTATACCCACATAGTGTCTTTACCCCATTAATGAATGAGACTTGCATGCCTCAGCCATGGTCTTCCAATCAAGAGGGGAAATCACCCCTCTACATCGGGCAGTCTTAATACCACAAAATCCAAAATGAAGAGATTACCTTGTACTTCCAGTGGAACTTTTAGGATCACCCCAATTGGCCTTACTTTTCTTTGATCTATGAAAGTAATGGTGAAGTGGGCTGGTATGGATGGATGTAGGCCATGCTTCTCCATGGTATGCTCAGATCCTTTGAACACTTTTAAAAACACTTTGAACCTTAGAGAATTATAGAAATACACTTTGCAACCTGCAACCAACTTTCTGCAATTATACCCTTTGTGAACAATTAATTGTGCACTACCTGTGCACCTTGACACCCAAACTTTGAACGCTTTAACTTTGCCCATGTTGACTTTGACCTCAAACATGTTGACTTTGACTTGTTTGACTTTTACCCTTTGACTTTAACTATAGTTGACTTTGACCAATATGACTTTTATGGACTCAACAGTCATCAACAAATTTCACACCAAGTCAATCTTGGCTAATGTAGAAATTGATAACAGATTTTTCTTGATCCCTAGCACAAATAAAGCATCTGACAAAGTGAAAGAACTACCATCAGCAGTAGTCAAAATGACCTTACCAACTCCCATAACAGGGTAAGAGGAGTTGTTGGTGCATGTAACAATATTTTCTCTCAGTCTACAGTAGACATGCACTGCTCATAAGAAGATGGGTCAAAACTACACACAGTAGTAAACACCCATTCTTCATCCTGCACAAGATTAGCAGACTTTGTTTTCGGTGTAGAGGCCTCTCCAACAACCATTCTGGCCTCTTTCTTCTTTGCCTCTTTAGCAACCAGTTTTGGACAGCTCTTAATGACATGACCATTTGCTTTACAATTTTTGCAAAACAATTTTTTCTTTTCTGATTTCTTCTCATCTTTGTCTTCCTTCTTTGAATGTGCAACATTTGTAGATTTCTGCTTACTAGTAGAAGAGCTCCATTTACATTTGCCCTTCTGACTAGCCAAGAAAGCTTGATCTTCAACACGCATAAGAGACCTATTCTGCCTACACTGGTCTTCCTGCAACAAAACATAAACTAACTCTTCAAATATTAAGGCATTTGGATTGCCTTCATCATCAAACAAAGAGTAGATGCAAAACTCTAATATGAGTCCGGAAGACCATTCAGAGCATTCTGCACAAGTGAACTGACAGGAAGGACTTCATTTGTAGAAATCAATTGTTCCTTTAGATCCTTGATCTTTGTCAAAAAAATGTCCATAGAATCACCTTCATTCATGTTCTCACTCTCCAACTGTTTTCAGAGGTAAGCAACACGAGCCTTAGTCCTAGCCTGGTAAATGTGGTAAGTGTATCCCAAGCATCCTTAGTTGTCTGCAAAAGCGAATGTGAGGAATAATGGCACATTTGATAGACAAAGTTATCAATGCATGTGCCTGAGCATCTCTGCCATCCCAATGAATTTGCTCTGCATTAGGTGCAAGAGAAATAGCAGCACGAATGGGAATCTATAGAATATCACCATCTTCGATACCTTCTGCATCATCTTCAATACCTGCAATTGTAATAGTTGCAAGTGTGATAGGATGTTTTTCAACACCCTGCACAATGTTCCACAGTCCTTTTGCAACCAATACAAGTCACATCATATAAGCCCATAATGGGTAGTTGGTACCATCCAACTTATCCTCAATAGCCAACATACGGAATACATCACTGCTTTTAGCCATGGCCGGTGACTAAAATACCTTGATGTAGAAAATTGATTGTATCTCAAAAAGTTGAACAAAATTGCCCAAACAAATTCTACTAAACCTGTAGCAGACTTTGAGACGCCTATACTAGCAAACCAAAACTAGTATATACCTTTGGCACAAAAAGACAAAATAGCATGCACAAGCACTGTGATAGTGCATTCAGAGGCCGAAATGAGCTCATATTACAATTTCGGCTCAACATAGCGAAGCTATTTTGATCTCAAAAACACCCTAAGTATGCTCACCAAAATTCGTGTGATTCTGAGACTTCAATCGAAGAGGTGTAGACAACACCCTAGATCAAGTGGTGACCTGCTCTGATACCAATTGTTGGAGTTAGATGTCTATAGAAGCATGCTAACATCACAAGGAAGAAGAAGAAGCTTGGAGCACAACACACAATATTGAATGTATTACCACTAGAATGTACAAAGATAAGTAGCCCGTTAGGGCAATAGCCTTACATACAAGCCGGGGGAAAAACCTCCTAGAGAGGGAAAAAAGTGCCCCATTGGTCCTAGAGTGTTCACACACATCACTACCTAAATATATCAACAATGATGAAGTAATGCATCATTCACCACCTAAATTCAAAGATGAGCCTCCAAATAAGACAGCTAGAAAGGCAAGGCACACACAAGTAGTAAGGAGAAGATTTATAAGTGATTCTAAGTTGGATATAAGATTTTCATCTTCTTCTTATGAAAACCATAATCAATCACCATGTATAGACACACATATACCAAAGGGCAATCACCTTGTAGGATATAACACTTATGAAAACCATAATCAATCACCTTGTAGGATATAACACGAAAGAAAAACACTATCCCAAGGGCAAAGCAAAGACCAACCAAGTAGGAGAGAGAATAAAGCCAACACACACGTAGATCACAAAATGTGGAAGATGAGGTTGAACCATCAATGTGTGAGCCATAGACAAAAAAGAACACAAACTAATATTCATTCGAATGAAATATCCTCATAAAGGCAGAGGAGATTTCGGAGCTTTTGTTGAGATAAGACATTATCAAAGATAGATCAAAGTTCTTATACCACGAAGAACATTTATGAAGGTTGGGAAGGAAGAGTTTAGGGATCCTATGCAATCTTAGAATACAAGGGATAACACTTGAGGCACTTGAAGAGGCTACGAAGGTCTACATTATTTGAAGATTCAAATGTATGTGTTGTCCATGTGCAAAGAATGACCAAACAACCCAAAGACATGCAATTAGTCAAAAGAATTAGGAGAAAACATTCCCTAGATTTTATAAAAAGGTTGTTTTGAGGCATACTTTTTGTATTCTCTTCAACCATGAATGAGATCTCTTTTTTTCTTGTAGTCTATTATCCATCTCTCTCTCTCTCTCTCTCTCTCTCTCTCTCTCTCTCTCTCTCTCTCTCTCTCTCTCTCTCTCTCTCTCTCTCTCTCTCTCTCTCTCTCTCTCTCTCAGTGTGAGTATCACACAACAGCCAAAGAAATGAGTCGTGCATTCTTCCTCCACAAGTAAAGCAAAAGAGAAAGGATTTGGTTCCTATTCCTATCAAATCACAATGGTAACACCTCACTCTCTCTTTCTAAATCTAGAAAAGATGTGTCTAGAATCGAGAACAGTCCATCGAAAAATTGGTCACACATGCTTAGGTCTAGAAACATTGGTACTATTGGGGATATAAAAAATATGAGGTTGTTAGCTCTTCAAGGGCCCTTGAAAGTGAGTCCAAGGAGGTAAGTAGAATGTCCATTGTGATGAGAATCATGGATAAAGAGGACAATGAAAAAGAACATGTGAATGGAGATATGGAGGATAATAAAATTAAATAGAGAGAAAATTTATGTGCCCAAAAAGTGACCTTGAGTAGATAGCTAAATTGCTTGAGGAATCTGGTTGCGCTTTGGCTTGGCGCCCCAATCTAGGGAAATGATTGAAATTAAAGAAACTCAAAGAATCAATTCAAGGTGGAATGCAAAAGTTCTTGTGAAGATTATCTTGAGGAAAAGCTAGAGAAAGGGATTGAGAAAAGATGATTTGGGTGTGATAGACCACATACAAGAGATCTCCAGGTACTAAAACCTACCAAACACATGGTTTTATTGCCATAAGAATTAAGGGCTTCTTGCCAAAAAGTCAAAGAGAAGCCCAAAGAGACAACACTTAATAAAATAGATTATGGAGGTTTTACTACCACCGCAAGAAGGAATAGGAAACTCCTTAATAAGGAACAACCAATTGCGCATCTTCCTATCCGTACCAATGGATATTCTTCTTTGGTGATAGATGAATCCCTAGAACCAGAGATTGTGAAGGACATGCATAAAGTAAAGGAGAGATAGATAAGCAAGAAATGCAAACAAAGGCCTCCCCACCCAACTTGGCACTAGATGAAGACATTCGTAAGGCTTCTTGACAAGTTCCTGTTTTGAAGGACTTGATATAGGAAACACAATTATTGAGACTTAACCCTCTTGGTTTTCTACATACATATCAATCCACCAACCATTCCTCTAGTATATGGGTAAGTGTATTGGTTTGCATCCTATGTGCCAAGGGCTTATTGATCAAACCCTTGTCAACCATGACAATCAATGGATTACCATCCATGTGTTAAGTCCCTTTAATTTCTTCTCCATTTCAATTTATCCAACTAATAACTCATAGGTAAGAAAGAAAACATGGAAGGTGTTTCTAAAATTCCAAGTAGGTGCATCCTCATAGGGGATTTTAACATGTTCACTAGGATTAGTGATAGATTTCAAGGAAAAAGTACCATTATGTTTGGTTTAAAAAATTAATGGAATGGGAGCAGATTATCACAATCCAACGCCTTTGCCAAAAAAATCAATTCAATAGGAAATTTAGGGCTTGCAAGCTCGATAGAGTGTTTGCTTGCCCTCAACTAGCTTTGCACATGAAAAAGTGAATCAAGTGCAAAGTATAATTTAGGGGACTCTAAACATTTCTAGCTAGAGTGCTATCTTTGTTGAGTTATATTCACCATTTGTGCATGAACCTAGCAAAATAGATGGATTCTCTTATCTAGTATAAGACTTAATTAAGACTTAATTAGATTCATCTCCATAGTTAGATCCTAACCCGATCTAAAAGGAAGATAAATCTTTTTATTATTCTGGGCCAATTACTTTTCCTTTAGATGTACGCATACTCCATACCTTTGGATTAGTATCATCCTATAATCATCATCAAATGCTTCAACATGGTAGAAAATATGGTTGAAAGATCATAGGTAGAAGACTCTCTCTCTCTCTCTCTCTCTCTCTCTCTCTCTCTCTCTCTCTCTCTCTCTCTCTCTCTCTCTCTCTCTCTCTCTCTCTCTCTCTCTCTCTCTCTCTCTCTATCTATCTATCTATCTATCTCTCTCTCTCTCTCTCTCTCTCTCTCTCTCTCTCTCTCTCTCTCTTTCTACAGTTCTAGTTTGGTGAAACTTCTTTGCAACCCATCATTTTAAGGTAGTGTCTTGCTCAAACGTTGAATGCACAGATATGATGGAGGCACAATTCCTCCTGCTTCTCTCTCTTTAGAAGAATGGCATAGTGCTATCAGGATCTTGCTCACACACACATAGAGGTTTGTAAATTTCTGGTAGCCACAACAGGTAAAGCTATCAAGAGAGCGATGACAACCCAAGAAGTTATAAGAACCTCGCAAGGCTAAATACTCCTGAGTGACCGATAGCGAAGATCTGCAAAGCTTTGTTCAAAATGCTGATTCGGATAAACACACAAAAAAATAGAGATAGCAAGAGACGAGAGTAAACGCAGTATTGGGTGCAATCTCCCCCCATGCACTCTATTTCAATAGTCCACAGAGTGCATGTATTTATAGGAATTTTTGATTACGTCAAAAAGAGTGGTTACATGAGAGCGGATTCGAAAAGCATGCGTGAAACTAAAAGTTGGTGACTTCCATAGAAAGTCTTTCTTTTAATACCAAAAACTGCAGTCTACAATGACCCTTATTCTAACCATTATTTTTCTAACTATTTCTAACAATAGAACGTTCTATGCATATTTATTTACAAACTAAATTATAAATTGGATTTATTGATGTCCGCCCTAAATTCGGATTATTGATGTCCACCCTTCATGCTTTCACGCCCTCACAAACCTTCAACTGCTATCAAAAACACCAAAACACATTAATACATTAATAAATTAATACTCCAACAATGCATTGTTCAACATATTCCATAATGTATAACATGCCCCTCAGTTGAAAAAGCAATTGACCTCAGCTGATAAATAAAATAAACATGGATGGCCAGTCACATGTTTCATCACTGAATGAAAATAAGCATGTTCCATGTTAAAAGAAACATGCATGGAAATGTTCATGGAGGAATTACATTAATGTGTAATTGTGTTTTATGTATCCATTGACATTCTTCAACAGAGTGATTTTTGTACTTAACCAAATATCGATGATATTGAGTACCTGTGCATCTAGTAGTGACATCATTTTCAATTATTTTCTCAGGAACCAAGATTTCAGATTGTTCTTCAATCAAAGGAGGGTCATCAAGAAGTGGAGTGAGTGGTAAAGTGCCTTTAAATGGTTTAAGTAAACTAATATGAAAAGAGTTATGTATATTCCAATGAGATGGTATATCTAATCTAAATGAATTATCATTAATTTTTTCTATAATGCGAAACGGTCCATAATAGCATGGTGCAAGTTTAAATTTAGGATGCTACAAAATATTTTTGAGACATCTTTTAATGATACGCAACCATACAATATCATTTTCCTTGAATTCCTTGGCTAGTCGTTTAGTATTGATATTATGTGTGTATCGCTCTTGACTTTTCCTAATGTGCTCGTGAACATCGTGAAGTATAGAAACGTGCTCTTGAGCAATAGAATCAGCCATCGGAATGTCGGTTTGGGTGAGTGACATGGAAGTGGGAAGCTTTTTACCATAAAGAATTTCAAAAGGTGCACGGCCAGTAGTGGTGTGTGTGGTGTTATTGTAAGCAAATTGAAGCAATGGCAACTTTTCATTCCAATTAGTTGGACTATCTAATGAATAACAATGTAATAAATCGAGAATAGTACTATTTGTGGCCTCACTTTGTCCATTACTTTCGGGATGAAATTTAGAGCTAAAATCTATTTTAGAACCAAAATGTTGAAATAAGGCAACCCAAAAATGATTACAAAATCTAACATCACGATCAGATAATATTACTTTAGGAAATCCATGATGTGGGAAAATGCATTTAATGAATAATTTTGTAGCCTGAGGTGCAGACAAAGTTTTTCTACATGGAATGAAATATGCATATTTACTAAACCTATCAACTATTGTCCAAATCATATCATTATGTGATGATGTGATGGAAAGACCTGTGATAAAATCCATAGAAATTTGTTCCCATGGTTCATTAGGAATGGGCAGTGGCATTAACAATCCAAATGGTTTACCATGATGATGTTTTACATGCTAACATACAATGCATTGAGAAACATAATGTGCAATATATTTTTCCATGTGTGGACAAAAGAAGAAATCTTTGCAGGCAAAAATGGTGCTTTGTATGCCTCTATGTCCCATGTAATATGGTTCATGCATTTCTTTGATGAAAAAATCTTTAAAAGCTTGAGTTATACATAATCTATGTTGAAAATAAAGAAAACCATTATGAAATGTATAATGTTCATCAGATAAAAATGCATCATTGTTGAAGTCATGCCATGCATGTGAGAAATACAAATCAGATGCATAAGTGAAAACCATTTCTTGAAAAGAATGTATTTGGATGGCAGAAATATTATGCAAAACAACAAAATATGAAGGAAATCGGCTAAGAGCATCAGTTACAACATTAGCTTTACCAGGCTGATATTGGATCATGGGTTGGAAATTTTGAATGAATGATGCCCATTTAAGATGGCAATCAGAGATTAAGGGCTGATTTAATAAATGCTTAATAACCTGTTGATCAGTTTTGATTAAGACCTCAGAGCCCATAAGATAGTGTTTCCAAATTCGCAAAGCATGCACAACTACTAACAATTCTTTATCATATGTACTATAATTCTTTTCTTAGGGCTTAAGCTTCCTAGTCTCAAATGCAATGGGATGATCATTTTGCATTAAAACTGCACCTATCCCTAAACCACTAGCATCAGTAACAACATGAAAGGGTTATGAAAAATCAGGTAATTGTAAAACAGGTGCATGTTTGAGTTTTTCAAAAGATTGTTGTTGGGTAAGTCCCCATGCAAATTTTATTTTCTTTTTCAATAACAAGGTAAGGGGCAATGCTAAATAAGAAAAATTTCGAACACAGTTCCTATAAAAACTAGCCAACCCAAGAAAAGAACGAACATCGTTGATTGATTGTGGTGTACTATAAAAACTAGCCAACCCAAGAAAAGAACGAACATCATTGACTGATTGTGGTGTAGGCCATTCTACTATAACTTTAATCTTTTTTGGATCCACATGCACATCTTCACTTGAAATAATATGTCCTAAATATTCTAGCTTACGTTGAAAGAAGTAACTCTTTTCAGGATTAGCGTAAAGAGTGTTTTCTCGTAGTAAATGAAAATAGGTTTTAAGATGCATCTCATGGTTACTATCATTCTTACTGTAAACAAGTATATCGTCAAAAAATACAAGAACAAAAGCTTGGTAATCAAGAAAAATGTTGCTCATCATTCATGCAAATGTAGCAGGGGCATTAGTAAGTCCAAAGGGCAATACCATAAATTCATAATGGCATGTTTGAGTTCTAAAGGCAGTCTTAAAAATATCACTTTGCATCATACGAATCTGATGGTATCCTGATTTTAGATCAATTTTAGTAAAGGCACGAGCTCCTCGTAATTTATCTAAAAGATCATCGATTCGAGGTATGGGGTATCTATTCTTTATTGTGATCTTGTTAAGGGCTCTATAAACAATGCGCATTTGATAAGTTATATTCTTCTTCTCTACTAAGAGAACTGGTGCTCCAAATGGGGAAGAACTAGGCCTTATAAGTCCTTTCTGTAGTAGGTCCTTATTTCCTTTTGGTGTAGTGGGCCATGTCTATAAGGTGCTTTATGAGGAGGAGAACTACCAGGGACTAAGTCTATGCTATGGTCAAAGGATCCTCAAGATGGTGGTAGTTCAGGGGGATAGTCATACATAAAACAATCCTTATAAGTAGTCATGAAAGGTTTATGTGCATCAGGAAGTGTATGATTATAATCATTGATGACATTGAAAAAAACAATGCATGAATTGAATCCTTTCCTAAATGCACGTTTTACTTGAGTATGACTAATCAATGGAAATGGCTGGAAATCATGTCATGCAGACAAAGTAATGATTTGACCTTTAAATTCAAAATTAAAGGTATGTGTATGGTAGTCAATCCATGGGTTATAATGATGACGAAAAGGCATACCTAGTATAACATCGTAAGATTGCAAACGTGCAATTAAAAATGTTCCTAAATCAACATATGGACCTATGCTAATCATAATTTCTTGTACTTCTCATGTTACATTATAACGATTACCTTGAAATGCAGATTTTACTTTATACAAAGAAGGAAACATTTTCAATTTAAGTTCTTGTACTAATAAGTGTGAAATGAAGATATGTGAACTACCATCGTCATGTAGAATTTTAATGAGTCTGTTGTTTATAGTACCCTGCATGCAAAGTAGAGAATGAAGAGAGATATCGTTACCCAAGGTACTTAAGTCCTTCTCCAATGATTCCTCTATCCAAAGAGGAGGAATTTCTTCATTGTGGGCCTCCATGTTATGTAATTGAGTTGCAGCTGGTTTCATGTTAAGAGGTCGCAATCGGCACTTCATTTTTGTATGTCCAGGTTTGCCACAATTCCAGCAAGTGATTCGTGGTCGCTTCTGTTGGGCATCCATCGCTGAAGTTCGTAGGGTAGGTGGTTTGGTAGGTTGGAGAGATGAAGCAACAGGTGCAGTTGAGTATTTGGATTGCAATGGACGAGGAAAAATAGGGTAAGATGGGGCATTAAAAGTACGTTTCATGGGAAGATTTGGTTTAACAAAAAGTGTTCATTGACGTGGTTGTTGTAGACGAAATGACTTGGTTATGGACTGGAATTCTTTTTCTGCATCATAGGCAAAAGATATAGCCTCATTGAGGGTTGTAGGTCATAAGGTGTGAAGCTTAGCTTGGATTCCCACCTCTAAACCATCTTCGTATTTTTGCTGGAAGCTATCCTCTGGTACATCTTCAAGCATTCGAACCAATAGTAAATTTTGCTAGGACTGCTCCGTGTAAGTAGTAACCGTATCACCCTCCTTCCATGTAAGGGTCGTCCATGCACGTCAACATGCAAATGGTATTGAGGAGGAAGAAAAGAATCCTTCACTTTCTCTTGGAAAGCCTTCCACATTGTTGGACGCTCAATACTGTGCCGCATGAAATTCCACCAGAGTTGAGCTTTTCCTACTAAATAGTTAGTGGCAAATTTGACTTTTTCACTTTCGGCATAGGTTTCATTAGTATAAAAATCATCAAACTGTGAAAGCCATGAAAGGATTAAAGGGCCATCCTTACGGCCATCAAACCGTTAAAACTGGTAATTGTTAACAGCAATCTTGGAATGCGTGCCATCCGAATGGGCAGAGACAATAGCTTTGACCACCCTCGTAAGGCTATCTTCATCAGTT
This sequence comes from Ceratopteris richardii, assembly GCA_020310875.1. Taxonomy (NCBI): domain Eukaryota; kingdom Viridiplantae; phylum Streptophyta; class Polypodiopsida; order Polypodiales; family Pteridaceae; genus Ceratopteris; species Ceratopteris richardii. The sequence continues at coordinate 58,474,703 of CM035426.1, forward strand.
TGCATCTTTTTTAGTATCTCATTGTGCTGTCGGATCTCGTTTTGAGCACCTCGTCATTCATGTCGTAGGAGCTCTAGTTGTTGCTTGAGTGTGACCTCGGGTAGAGGTGATTTGCTGAAATCCTCCATGTTGTTCATAGGGTCCATGAGGATGTAGAGACAAAACCTTCTTGCTAGATATGTAAAAACAATTTTTGAGTTTGTTTGAGTTGAAATGTAAAAGGAATGGTTGTTCTTGAGAATTGAAAAAGTAAAAAAGAGATGAAAGTTATGTTAAATATAAGAAAAGAGAAGTAGAGTGACACCACAAAGAGATAGTGTAGTGGTAAAATACTTCCCTTGTGTGGGTGAGGTTTTGGGTTCAAATCCTCCCACCTTGGTGAATCTAAAAGTCCTTATTGAGACGGAATCGAAATTGGAATCGGATCACGAACAGAGAACAGTGAAACAGAGATCAATTTGCCAAAGTGAACAGAAATAGCAATTCGCCAAAATGAACAAAAATAGATCCCTTTGTAGTGACGCGTGCAAGGCTCTAATACCACTGTTATCAGGATCTTGCTTACATGCACACAGAGGTTACGAATGCAAAAAACACACAAAAAAATAGAGACAGCAAGAGACAAGACTGAACGCATTATTGGGTGCAATCTCCCCCCATGCACTCAGTTTCCACAGTCCACAGAGTGCATGTATTTATAGGAATTTTTTATTACGTCGAAAAGAGTGGTTATATGAGAGCGGCTTCGAAAAGCATGCATGAAACTAAAAGTTGGTGACTCTCATAGAAAGCCTTTCTTTTAATATCAAAAATTGCGCTCTACAATGAACCTTATTCTAACCACTATTTTTCTAACTATTTCTAACAATAGAACCTTCTATGCAGATTTATTTACAAACTAAATTATAAATCGGATTTATTGATGTCCACCCTAAAGTCAGATTATTGATGTCCTCCCTTCATCCTTTCACGCCCTCATCAACCTTCAGCTGCTATATCAGAAACACCAACACACATTAATAAATTAATAAATTAATACTCCAACAATGCATTGTTCAACATATTCCATAATGTATAACACGTAGCACCATCGGTAGTCACTTCTGAGAAATGGCCCAAGTAGTGCTGAGATTGAGATTGTTGTAACCCTTCTCTCTGTTTCAAGCATGGATTTCAAACCATTCCCCTCCCTCTCTCTCTTAGCATCATCACCCAATTGTTTGTTATTTCTTCCTTTATAATGGATTTGTTGTGCCTTGCTTCCGTCCTCTTGTATATGGTTCGGTTTAGCTTAGCTCATTTCTCCTTCTCTTGATCAGAATAAATCACTTGAGTACTATTGACTTCAAACCAACTATGAGCGTACATGGCAGAACTTCAAGAAACCCATAGCGTAATATTTCATATACGGTTCTTGAGATCTCCGCTATGGTTGATCTTTCATATAACTTGCTCTGTGAATAGAATGCCTTAGAAGCCAATGATAGCAAGAAATGTGCTCTCAAAGAGCAAGGAATTATTGCTCCAAGAACTTGAGTGTATATAAGCACTATTATTCTATATCCTAGTGCTTAAAAGCACTTCATTTTCAAGCTAAAAGAGAATCTAAAGTGCTAGAAGCTAAAGCATTTCACAAATGAGAAACATAAAGGAGGCATTATAAAAATATGAGTTCAAAAAGTGTATGGGATGGGAGGGAGAGAAAGAAAAAAAATGAGGCATGACCCTACATAATAAGAGGCAATGAAAAATGAATAGAAAGCATGAACTCTAACAAAAATAACCTATGCTCTGATACTATGTTGAAATAGAGAGAAACTATTCCTACTCTACTATAAAACAACATCCTAACAAGCTATGGAGGAAGAAAGAAAAACTATGAAAACATAATGAATTAAATAAATAGAAAAGAACTTACAAATGATACTCCATGAGCATGGAGATTCCATGAGGAGAGGAAGCACACTCTTGGCAATGGGCTAGATAAGTGGATGAGCTTATGGGAGTGAAGTAAGACTCTCCTTATATGGAATTGAGGGAAAATCTCATTGCATGTGGGATAAATGTGCTTTCATGAGAGTGAACCAAGACTTGAACAAAAGGGTGAAGCATATAACTCTCAACGCTCCACATGTCGAAGCTATCTCTTAGTCACTAATAGATCAAAGTATAGCATGGTAGTGGAAGGGAATAGCCTTAACTAAGAAATCTAGCAAGGCCACACTAGGGAGAGAGATGAACATATCCACCCCACTGACCACTCCAATATATAGCTCCAAGGTCAAGAGGGTAACTCAACTACCAAGGGACATGTATATCATCCATCACATAAGTGCCCAAGGTGATCACATGGTTTCCATGCTTAGAAAATCACATGAAATCACGTTTCTCCTAAAAGAAGACCGTCCAAACTCTCACATATGAGTCAAGTGACTACAAGAAGCTTCCAAACAAGCCCATGGTACTCAACCTTAGAGAAATCAACCCTAAGTTTCAAGACCCTTCAAATAAGGGTAAACATCAAATACATTTGAAGGGTTTTAAACCAAGAAACCGAAGGGTTCTACCCCTTAGACCCACATAGTTATACAACATTCCCCTCCTCTTAAAATCATTTTGTCCTCGAGAATGACTTGAAATTTATACCTTGCGATATTCTCCCATGCCCCATGATCAATCTTGTGGATTATTGTCCATTTCTCTAATTTGCCTCTTTATTCAAAAGGGGATCCTATCCAAGAGTGGATTCAAAATGAGGAGAATCCATGTGTGGTCTAATCCTTGCCTAGATCATTCAAGACCTCAACAGAATTTGCACATAAAAAGTGAATCAAGTGGAAAGTATAATTAGGGGGACTCCAAACATTTCTAGCTAGATTGTTATCTTGGTTGAGTTATATTCATCGCTTGTGCATGAAGCTAGCAAAATTTTAAAAAAAAATCTTTTATCTAGTTTAAAACTTTATTAGATTCATCTCCATAGTTAGATCTCAATCGGATCTAAAAGGAAGATGGATCTTTTCATGATCATGACCCAATTACTTTTCATTTAGACGTTCACATGCTTTGTACCTTTGGATTAGTAAAATTGATAGATCTTTTTCTTACAAATAGCCTCCATTGATTCTATCAAAACATCAACATAAATAGAGGGGTGGATTCTAATAATCCCTACCCAAACATTCTCATTAGAATAGTAAAATTGGATTAATCTCATTAGAATAGTATAATTGGATTAACTTCCTAATTTGTTAAGGGGATATAGTATTCTATATCCTATACCTTAAGAGAGAATTTGGAGGAATTACTTAAAGTGGGTGATGTGCTCGTATTTCAAAACTTTATGTAGTTTTGAGAGTCCACTTTAACAGATTAAAGTCCATAAGGATCAATCTTACTTTTGAAGACTCCAGTTGGTTGAAATTTGTTTTACTTGTTCTTCCAAAAAGATTAAGATCTTTATAGATTCCTTCCACTATGCCAAAATAGGAACTCATAGTATTTAGGCTCTTGTAGGGATAGCACCCCGTTTATTCCCTCCCTCTCATGGTTTCTCCAGACACCCATGCTATGGAGAGTCGGATTGTCCTTATATTAGTATAATTTTTTTATTCTCACCATATTTGCTTTCCGATTGATCGGAGGCATAACACATGTACATTGATTCTGTCTCATAGATCGATTTCAGCTTTCCAAACTCCAACATTTGGTATCAGAGTAGGTTGTCACTTCATCTAGGGCATCGTTGACACCCCTTCAGTCACAGTCTCAAAATCACACAAGATTTGGTGAGCATAATCAAGGTGATTAGGAATTCAAAACAATTTTGCTATGTGGTCCTGAAATTTCAATTTGAGCTCATTTCGACCTTCGAATGCACTCTTGTAGGTAATTTTGACTTTTTATGCCAAATGTATATATAGGTTTTGGTTCACCAGTACAAGCGCCTTGAAGTTTGCTACAAGTTTAACAAAACTTGACAAGGTACTTTTGTTTAACTTTTTGAGATACAATCTTTTTTTTTGCATCAGGGTATTTTAGTCAGTGGCCATGGTTGAAAGCAATGATGTATTTTGTATGTTGGTTGTTGAGGATAAGTTGGATGGTACCAAGTACCCATTATGGGCATATATGATGCATGATGTAGTGGTCACAAAAGGATTGTGGAATATTGTGTAGGGTGTTGAAAAATGATCTACTACACTTGCAAATACAATTATTGAAGGTGATGTAGATGGCCTTGAAGATGATGATCTTCAGGTTCCTATTTGTGCTTTAGCTCCTTCTACACCTATTGTAGAGCAACTTCATTGGGATGGTAGAGATGCTCAGACACATGCATTGATAGCCTTATCTGTCAAATGTGCTATTATCCCTCATATTCGCTCTCACAAAATAACAAAGATGCTTGGGATACACTTACCACTTTATACTAGGCAAGAAATGAGGCTCGTGTTGCTTACCTCCAAAAATAGTTGGATAGTGAGCATATGAATGAAGGAGATTCTATGGACAATTTTTTGACAAAGATCAAATATTTGAAGGAGCAATTGATTTTTTCTTATGAAATCTTGCTAGACAGTTCACTTGTGCATAATGTTTTGAATACTCTTCCAAATTCATATAAGAGTTTTGCTTCTTCTCTTCGGTTGATGATGAAAGGCAATCCAAATGCCTTAACATTTGAGGAGTTAGGCTCTATTCTATTGCAAGAAGATCAGTCCAATTAGAACAAGTCCACCATACATGTAGCAGATCAAGCTTTCTTAGCTAGTCAAAAGGGCAAAGGTAAATGGAGCTCATCTACTAGTAAGCAAAAATCTGCTAATTCTGCATAGTCAAAAAGGAAGACAAAGATGATAGGAAGACAGAAAAAAAGAACTTGTTTTGTAAATATTGTAAAGGAAATTATCATATCATAAAGAGTTGTCCAAAATTGGCTACAAAAGAGGCAAAGAAGAAAGAGGCTTGAATGGTTGTTGTAGAGGCCTCTACACTCAAAACAGAGTCTTCTAATCTTGCACAGAATGAAGATTGGGCATTTACTACTCTTTGCAAGTATGACCCATCTTCTCATGAACAGTGTATGTATACAGTAGACTCAGATGTTTAGTACTTGGATAGTGGGGCAACCAAACATATTACCTTGCAGCACACTTTCTTCGGTTCACTTAAGCCTATTCCTATAAGGAATATTGTCACATGCACCAACAATTCCTCTTATCCAGTCATGGGAGTTGGTAAGATCATTCTAACTAATGTTGGTGGTAGTTCTTTCACATTGTCAAATGCTTTGTTTGTGCCAAAGATCAAGAAAAATTTGTCATCAATTTTAGTATTATCCAGGATTGTCTTGGTTGTGAAATTTGTTGATGGCACATGTACAATTCATGATCTGTCAAATGGCGCTGTCATTATTGCTTCTATCTTTTTATGTTGTGGGTTGTATAAGCTCATAGATTATGCAAAATCTGTGAATTATTCAGCATGTGCAGTTCAAGGTTCTTAGGCTATGCCAGATGCAAAGCTTTGGCATGCACGCTTTGGTCATCTGAATTTTCCTAGTTTGCTATGCCTACAGAAATCTGAAATGGTTTCCTCTTTGTGCAAACTTGAGGCATATGATAAACATGTTTGTAAAGGCTATATTTTGGGCAAAATGCAGCATTCCTCCTTCACTACAAGAAATAGGGGGCGTAGCGATACCCCCAAATTGAAAAAAAAATGAGAATCATCGCTTATGTGACACTACCGTCGCATAAGTGACGGTCCTGGTTTTGTTTTTTTTTTTTTACGAGCCTTCGTCGCATAAGCAATGGTAGCATCGCTTATGCGATGCTAAAAGTATGCGTCGCAAATAGCGTCGCTAACTAGCGATGTTATTTGCAACGTTGGCAAACTGGCTGCGACGTTTACGCATCGCATAAGCGACATCCTGTGTTCCAGAGTGTCACATAAGCGACGCTCTGGAATGTTTAAAAAAAAATCGATCTCTCCCGGCACATTTGTGCCAGGATTTGGACGTGAGAGAGCAAGAGAACGAGAGAGAGAGAGAGAGAGAGAGAGAGAGAGCAAGATATCATCATTGAAGCCAGGTATGCACACACACACACATACATATGCATACACACACACATATACACACATAGACACACACACACATACACATAGACACACACACACACATAACACACATATACACACATACACATATAATGTTGCATACACATGCATATACATGCATACACACACACATATACATGCACACACACATATATGCATACACACACATATGCATACATAATGCATACATAATGCACATGCAGACATACACATACATAATGCATACACACACATATGCATACATAATGCATACACACACATATGCATATATACATGCATACACATACAGACATAGACACATACACACACACAGACACATACACACACATAAACACATACACACTCATAGACACACACACACATACACACACATATATACACACACTCACATACACACATACACACATACGCACATAATGATGCATACACACACACATACACACACATATATGCATACACACACACATAGAGAGACATGCACACACATACACATACATGCATACATATGCATACATAATGCATATGCATACATAATGCATATGCATACATAATGCATATGCATACATAATGCATATGCATATGCATACATACATACTTACATGCATACACACACATATGCATACATAATGCACATGCATACTGTTGACCTAAGCTTCAACTTAGGGACTTGCGGAGAAAGAGACTGTACCTCAATCCCCTCACAAGTGCATATAGTGGGGATACACGCTTTTAATTTATCAATCCGAAGAGTATACTAACCTAGCCGAGTGTATGAAGACATGCAAATGCGTAATGGTCAATGCAAAAGTATTACTCAAAAGTGAAAATGAGGAAATCACTTATCCTAACAAGCTTCAACTGTAGGTCAAGACGAAACGATACTTGGTGCAGCAGCCGTCAGTATTTTGGACTTTTCTCCTAGCTCCGAGCTCCAAACATAGCGAATAGCATATGCGTTTTGAAGCTCTCGAGAAGACGCATCCAATGGCAGTGGTTTCACGCAATTCCGACACTCCTACTTCAAGTTATGACAGAAATACTGAGTCGCGGGAATACTTTCCTACACTTCAGCACCTCCTACACCTCGCACACACCTCTCCTACAGCAAAGAAACACTCTCAAGGATAGATCACACTCACAAGCACTCTTTCCAAGCAATACACATGCATACAAGTTCACCAAGAAGAAGATGAAGAGGGAAGAAGACACAAATTCGAATTTCTGTGCTCTCTATTCTCACAATGGCAAAAAGTCCTTTACAAAGAGTCACATTTGACTTATATACTAGTGCCCTAAAAATGGTCCTTTCACATAAGTGACCGGCACTTTATTCCCTAAGAGCTAATTTCCTACTATTTTACATGGATAAGCTTCTATTCTTCTATGGGAATGCATCTAGAGGACTCCTCTAGTGCCTTTACAAGGGAAATATATTACAGAAATGAATATGTTACAAAAATATCTGGTCCAAATCGGAAAAATTTTGGGGCCCGTCTTTTTTTCTCTGCTTTCTGCGCTCTTTAGCTCTGCAACACTCTCCCCCTCTTCGCCTCTGTCGTCCCTTGACAGACTTCGCTTCTTTTGACAGACTTTGCTTCGCGCACGCGCCCTGTGGTCAGTATTGTCTGCAGTTAAACAGACATGCAGATTCGATGGCCTTCTTGATTCAAGCTCTACTACTCGAGAGCCTGATGTAGTCGCCTTGCCTGTTGACTTGGGTTGCCACGCACGCCACCAGTGACTAGGAATGTGCTATTCTTAGTCACCCTCTTCAACTTTTCAGCCTCTACCCCTTTCTAACTTTTGGTCCTACTCTGATGTTTGAAAAATCCACTCCTCTGGACCCTGGGGTTTAGCTTTGTAGCCTGGTGCGTGCCCCTGCGGGGCTCTGTGCAGAGATGGGTGTTGCGCCCCTGCGGGGCTTCCTGCAGAGATGTATCTTTACATTTGTCTATCTTCAAATTTGCCCTTTTAGTGAAGCTGTTTCTTTCGTTGCTTTCTTTTTTTCCTTTTCTTACTCGTTTCGCCCTCAACATGGAAAAATTTTGGGGCCCGTCTTTTTTTCTCTGCTTTCTGCGCTCTTTAGCTCTGCAACACTCTCCCCCTCTTCGCCTCTGTCGTCCCTTGACAGACTTCGCTTCTTTTGACAGACTTTGCTTCGCGCACGCGCCCTGTGGTCAGTATTGTCTGCAGTTAAACAGACATGCAGATTCGATGGCCTTCTTGATTCAAGCTCTACTACTCGAGAGCCTGATGTAGTCGCCTTGCCTGTTGACTTGGGTTGCCACGCACGCCACCAGTGACTAGGAATGTGCTATTCTTAGTCACCCTCTTCAACTTTTCAGCCTCTACCCCTTTCTAACTTTTGGTCCTACTCTGATGTTTGAAAAATCCACTCCTCTGGACCCTGGGGTTTAGCTTTGTAGCCTGGTGCGTGCCCCTGCGGGGCTCTGTGCAGAGATGGGTGTTGCGCCCCTGCGAGGCTTCCTGCAGAGATGTATCTTTACATTTGTCTATCTTCAAATTTGCCCTTTTAGTGAAGCTGTTTCTTTCGTTGCTTTCTTTTTTTCCTTTTCTTACTCGTTTCGCCCTCAACACATACATACACATACATAATGCATATGCATACATAATGCACATGCATACATACACATACATAATGCAGCACATACATATGCATACATAATGCATACATAATGCATATGCATACATAATGCACATGCATACATACACATGCATAATGCAGCACATACATATGCATACATAATGCATACACACACATATGCATATATACATGCATACACATACAGACATAGACACATACACACACACAGACACATACACACACATAAACACATACACACTCATAGACACACACACACATACACACACATATATACACACACTCACATACACACATACACACATACGCACATAATGATGCATACACACACACATACACACATACACACATACACACACATATATGCATACACACACACATAGAGAGACATGCACACACATACACATGCATGCATACATATGCATACATAATGCATATGCATACATAATGCATATGCATACATAATGCATATGCATACATAATGCATATGCATACATACATACTTACATGCATACACACACATATGCATACATAATTCACATGCATACATACACATACATAATGCATATGCATACATAATGCACATGCATACATACACATACGTAATGCAGCACATACATATGCATACATAATGCATACACACACATACACACACATATGCATACATACATGCATACACATACACACATAGACACATACACACACATACACACACATAGACACATACACACACATAAACACATACACACTCATAGACACACACACACACATACACATAGACACACACACACACATACACACACACATAGACACATACACACATAATGATGCATACACACACATACACATGCATACACACATACACACACACATATATGCATACACACACACATAGAGAGACATACACACACATACACATACATGCATACATATGTATACATAATGCATATGCATATGCATACATACATACTTACATGCATACATAATGCACATGCATACATACACATACATAATACATACACACACATATGCATACATAATGCATACACACACACATATGCATACATACATGCATACACATACACACATAGACACATACACACACATAGACACATACACACACATAAACGCATACACAGTCATAGACGCACACACATACACATAGCCACACACACACATACAGACACACATATACACACAAACACATACACACATACACACACATACACATGCATACACACATACACACACATACACATGCATACACACATACACACACATACACGCACACACACACATACACACATATATGCATACACACACATAGAGATATACACACACATACACATACATGCATACATATGCATACATAATGCATATGCATATGCATACATGCATACTTACATGCATACACACACATATGCATACATGATGCACATGCATACATACACATACTTAATGCATACACAGGCATGCATATATAATGCATACATAATGCATACACACACATACACACACATACACACACATATGCATACATAATGCACATGCATATGCATACATACATGCATACACATACATACATGCATACACATACACACATAGACACATACACACACATAGACACATACACACGCATAAACACATACACACTCATAGACGCACACACATACACATAGACACACACACATACACACATAATGATGCATACACACGCATACACATACACACACATATACATGCACACACATACATGCACACATACACGCACATACATACACACACATACACACACATACACAAACATAGAGAGACATACACACAGATACACATACATGCGTACATATGCATACATAATGCATATGCATATGCATACATAATGCATATGCATATGCATACATACATACTTACATGCATACACACACATATGCATACATAATGCACATGCATACATACACATACTTAATGCATACACACACATATGCATACATAATGCATACACACACATACACACACATATGCATACATAATGCACATGCATATGCATACATACAGGCATACACATACACACATAGACACATACACACATAGACACATACACACGCATAAACATACACACTCATAGATGCACACACATACACATAGACACACACACACATACACACACACATATACACACACATACACACATAATGATGCATACACACACATACACATGCATACACACATACACACACACATACACGCACACACATACACACACATATATGCATACACACGCATAGAGAGACATACACACACATACAAATACATGCATACATATGCATACATATGCATACATAATGCATATGCATATGCATACATATATACTTACATGCATACACACACATATGCATACATAATGCACATGCATACATACACATACTTAATGCATACACACACATATGCATACATAATGCATATATAATGCATACACACACATGCATACATAATGCACATGCATATGCATACATACATGCATACACATACACACATAGACACATACACACACATAGACACATACACACACATAAACACATACACACTCATATACACATACACACTTACACACACACATCCATACACATTTACACACACACATACACATGCACACCGACACATATATAGATACACGTGTATATACACACATATACACACACATACACACATAGACACACACACATACACACATAGACACACACACATACACATACACACAAATATACACACAGACATAGACACACACACTTACACGCACACATCCACATACATTTTACTCACATACACATGCATACAGACACATATATATAGATACACACACATATGCACATACACACATACATGCATATGCATACATAATGCACATGCATATGCATACATACATGCTTACATGCATACACACACATACACACGCATACACACATACACATACACACATAGACACACACACACATACACACACATATATGTGTACACACACATAGAGAGACATACACACACATACACATGCATGCATACATAATGCATATACATATGCATACATACATACTTACATGCATACACACACATATGCATACATAATGCACATGCATATGCATAGATACATGCATACACATACACACACATAGACACATACACACACATATGCATACATATGCATACATAATGCACATGCATACACATACACACACATAGACACATACATACACATACACACATACACACACATATACACATAGATTTACACACACATACACATGCATACACACACATACACACATAGACACACACACACACACATACACACACGTACACACGCATATGCATACATACATGCTTACATGCATACACACATACACACAGATCCATATACACACAGATCCATACACTCACATATACACCATACACATATACACACATACATATGTACTGGTATATATATTGATTTGTAACCCATTTTGTTTTATATGTTAGGTATTATGGATCCTAGTAGAGAGAGAAAGGTGAAACTCACTCTCATAAAAAGTCTTATGAGAGCAAGAGTTATGTCTGATACTCTAGGGGCCATCATGCATGATTACTAGAGATGTTTGATGATGAGCTAGATTATACGATCCATATGCTTACCCAGCGATTAGAGGAGGGCTATTCTGCGGCTCCACATGCAAGAAGACAGCTATCTGCTCATAGGTATGTTTTTTTTTCATAAACTTTTTTAATGATATTATAACACATATTTTTGTTTATTTTTTATCTATCTATTTTCAGGACACCTATACCACCTCCAGATCATGACAGCAGAGCAGAGTTTCCTATGAGGACATGCATAGGCACCTTAGGACTAGAGTGCGATATAGAGCCAGAGGGGAACATTGTGTACATAGGGAATGGATTGGAGTTCAAGAGAAGAATGTGGGCATTATGCGACTCTTACCTGTGCCTTGTCCACTTACCATGGAAGTAAGTATAAATTTTACATATAAATTGAAATAAAGATGTTATGTTTTATTTACATGATTTTTTTTATTTTTGTAGTGAGCATGATGAGAGGGATAAAAAATACGTACTTAGTTCACTTGAGACAGAGTTTGGGACAGGATGATTGCACTGCTTTTATGTATATATATGTGGATATGAGTATGTGTGTTTATGTATGTATGTATGTATGTATGTATGTATGTATATGAGAGAGAGAGAGAGAAAAGAGTGAGACTAGAGGTACAAATACACACATACACACACATATACATCATACATGCACATTTACACACATATACACATACATGCACATTTATACATACGCACACATACATGCACATTTATACATACGCACACATGTATACACATACACATACTCACATACACATACACATGCATAATCATATGTACACACACATAGACTCATATAATCATATTTACATGCATATATACATATACACATGCATATATACACACACACAACACATGCATATGCACATATAGATACACATACATACACAACACATGCATATGCATAAATAAATAAATAAATCCTATTTCAAAAATCCTAATTTGAAAACACTAATTTTGATATTAGGGTTTTAAAACCCCTAATTTAAAAACTCTAATTCAACCTTTTAGCCTGATTGAAGTATATGTACACATTGCATGTATTCCTCCGACGTCCTACTAGAGAGATGTCTCTCCTCCCAACCTTATGCCTCTATATATAGCTACTCGAATCAACGAGGATCATAATATATATAAAGATATATACACATCATGTAGATACACATACATAAATATAAAATGGAGTAGACATATTATGCATCACACATACATGCCTAAATGCACACATAAATATATATATACATACATACATATTTACATGTACAATTTACACATAGACACATGTACACATCACATATACATTGCCTACATGCACACATAAATATATATATACATGCATACATATTTACATGTACACATTTACACATAGACATATATATATATATATATATATATATATATACATGTACACAATTATAAACACTTGCATATATTACATGAATACATGAATATTTTACATAAATGCATATGCATATATACACATATGCATACTAACACATGTATACATATATCACACACATGCACACACATATATATACATGAAATACATATATATGCATACTAACATATGTATACATATAATACACATGAATACACACACATATGCATATATACATGATAAAAATTTGTTCCTCAAAGATAAAGCTATATATAAAATAATTAGGCATACCCCCGAGCTTCATGTTTTAACTTAAAAGAACATGATTCATCTCTCTAGTAGGATTCATCGTTATTCAAGTTAATAAAAAATCTATTATCTGATATCCATTCAAAAGCTCCAAGTTATTGATCGATAACTAGAGTAGAATTTACTATCTAATCTGCTCATATGTTTTTATTATTGCCATCATTTTGGTAAGACATCAATATAGTCTCATCTTCATTATCCTTATTGATTTCATTTATTTCTTCTATTGTTAAATCTGTGTTCTCATGACTCACATCATCTATTGATGGATTAATATCTATTTCGCGTAACTCCCTCATCAGCACAATCAGCATGTAGAGAATTATCCTCTTCATCAAAAATATTAGTATCATTATCACATATAATGATTCTAATTTCTCTTTCAGATGTTGATGTATCCGTATCTGATGTTGAATCATCAAGTGGACTTTCTTCGATCTCTCTAACAATAAACTGTTCAAACAATGACCTACCTCTAGGTTGCACATGAATGACTTGCCACCAAGGGTGAGCATCTGGGTTTTTATAAAAAAATGCTTGTTCAATATGCCTAGGAAGAATATATGGTTCTTTAGTAGATCGCATTACCTTGGAAGAATCAATTGCCCAAAACCCAGATAATTCCTTTCTTAATGTGGAATTACTACCTTTATACTCGGCTCGAAACCATTCAACCTTCAAAATGACCTATCAAAATATATAAAAACAAAAATCCATTATTAGGTGCTTAAAAAAATAACTAACTCCATATCATAAAAAATATAAACTTTTTTCTACCTGTTTGAATGTACGAAATGAAATTTCGTAGAACCAACAATAGTTCCTACGTAACCAAGTTCACCATCTATAAGGTTCATGTCTTTTGAGCTAGCACGTGATAGTTGCTTGAAAGAAGCAACAATACTAGAATCCTCTGTTTTACGTAAAGAATCAATGGCTTTGATTCTAATATGCTGTCCATAAGCTCACATATTAGTGAACATTCGAGCCTGTAAAAGAAATTCAATTAGTAAATAGAAACTAATATACATATATGAAAAAAATAAAATATTATTAAAATAAAATTACCTTTCGTTCACAACCTATCATTAACTCTCTCTGTTCATCTAAGATTTCTTCATTATTTGCATTGGCACATTGCAAACGACTATATAGCCAATCCGTGAAAGAAGATATATCTGTAATCTCATTATTATCGAGATTACGTCTATATCTTTTGTTTTTTCGCCTTTTACTTTAGAGATTTTGAAGTTCTTGTTCGTACTCGCTAAGGAATGCTTGCATGCATTCGCTATTATATGCTACAAAAGTAGAAACATCATTTTTTTCTTGAAATGTAAATAAGAATGGAACTCCCTTACCTGATAATACCTCATCTGTTATTTTTTAAGAAGACTCGTTGGTCCATGCACGTGAAGCTTCTTCATGAACTCTCTCAAGGTACTCACTAATGTAATACATGCACTCTTCAAGCATCCAACCCTTTGCCATGGATCCTTCTGGTTTCGCTCTTTGTCTCACATAACCTTTTAATATTCCCATAAATCGCTCGACCCAAAACATCCATCGAGTGTTGAAAACACCTGTGTTGCAGCTCAAGGTTAAGGACAAAGCATGGAAGCACATCAAAGAAGTGGACATAGAAGAAGAGAGAGCAAGTAGGGAGCTCCAAGAAGTGTATGTCAAATTTTCAGAAGAATCCCCTACAAAAATAGTGATTTTCATCACTAGAAACCATTGTAAATACCATTATCTATTTTTAGTAACTCCATTTTGTTCAAGCCGAGGAGTCCTCGAGCTTGAGGAGTATTAGCAGTACCATCGTACCAATTTTCATAATTTTTAGACTTCGTTTGAGCCCTCAAATAAGCCCTGGAACCTAATTTTTAACTAGGCCGGACACTAGGTCTGGACAGGGCCAAAACTAGTCAAAAAACTATAAAAAGAGCTAGAGAGCTCATTTTTGGGGTTAGCTTGTTAGTGAATAGAACTTTTGTAAGAGAACTCTTTTGCAATCTAAGCTTTCCATTGTTCCTCTCTTTGATCTTACTTTGTGCGCGTGTGTATGTGTGTGCATGTTTGTGTGCTTTCACTCATGCACTTGTGCCTTCACTTGCTCGTGGTCTTCATACCGGTCCTCACGTCTCCGCGGATTGACAAGTAAAGGAGGTGGTGCTTACGCTTGAGCTACACCAAATTTTGGCGCCGTTGCCGGGGAGAGAGCTTCGAGGACGAGCGTTGTGATGGTAAGATCGTAGATTTGCGACGTTGGAAGGTAAAAAAACTGTCATTTCAGTTCATTTTCTGTTTTTTCCTCTTCATCTTCATCATCATCATCATCTCCACCTTCTTCCATCTTCTTCTTCATAGAAAATTCTTGTTTTTTAGTGCATTTTCACCATCTTCATACCATTTTTCATGCATTATTGTGTGGGAAGGAGTTAGGAGAAGCAAGGGAGAGCAAGCGCTGTGTTTTTTTCATGATTTTCTGCTCATACGGAGCTCGCCATAGCCGGCGCTCAGAAATTTGAATTTACCGCCAAAAAACGCGATTCTGTGATGAAAATCGCGATTCTGTGAAAATTCAAAATTTTTTGAAAAATCACGATTTTTAGTTTTCCCGCCTAAAAGTTGGTTGAAAAGAATCGCGATTCTGTATTTTTTCTCAAAAAAACACGATTCTCTGCTCAAAATCGCGATTCTCACCAATCACGATTTTCAGCAAAAACACGATTTTGTGAAAAACACGACTTTCTGCTGAAAATCGCGATTCTCACAAATCACGATTTTCAGCGAAAAATACGATTTTGAGAAAAACACGATTCTCTGCTCAAAATCGCGATTCTCACCAATCACGATTTTCAGCAAAAACACGATTTTGTGAAAAACACGACTTTCTGCTCAAAATCGCGATTCTCACAAATCACGATTCTCACAAATCACGATTTTCAGCGAAAAATACGATTTTCAAAAAAACACGATTCTCTGCTCAAAATCGCGATTCTCACCAATCACGATTTTCAGCAAAAAAACACGATTTTGTGAAAAACACGACTTTCTGCTCAAAATCGCGATTCTCACAAATCACGATTTTCAGCCAAAAATACGATTTTGAGAAAAACACGATTCTGTGGGACAAAATCGCGATTTTCAAGTCAAAAACACGATTTTGAGAAAACACGAATTTTTGCTCAAAATCGCGATTTTCATGTCAAAAACACGATTCTGAGAAAACACGATTTTCAGTCAAAAACACGATTTTGTGAAAAACACGACTTTGTGAATCACGATTCTCTGAGTCAAAATCGCGATTTTCAGAAACACGATTTTGTGATCAACATCGCGATTCTCTGAGACACGATTTTGTGATCAACATCGCGATTCTCTGAAACACGATTTTGTGATCAAAATCGCGATTTTCAGAAACACGATTTTGTGATCAACATCGCGATTTTCAAAAACACGATTTTGTGATCAACATCGCGATTCTCTGAAACACGATTTTGTGATCAACATCGCGATTTTCAAAAACACGATTTTGTGATCAACATCGCGATTTTTTGACTTCACAGCATCGCGATTTTCAGAAAGTTCACAAAATCGCGATTTTCTCCAAAGGTCCTGTTTGCCTGTTTTGACCCCCAGGAGCCTGATTTGACATAACTTTCTCATCCAAAGTCCATTTTTTGAGCTCTATAGCTTGTTGGAAAGCTCGTTTCAAATCCTACACGATCTCAACTGTTTTTTTCAAGAATAATGCATTGATTTTGAGATAGGATAATTTGAAGTTGACCCTCAGGTGGGACTAAGGAACCAAGGGGGCTCTAAAGAATTTTGAACCATACCAAAGGGAAAATTTGGATTCTTGACTAAAGCTTATGAACCTGAGATCTGGTAGACACTTAGGCAAGGATAAACAAAGCATTAGATCTTCTGAGGCTAGTGTCAACGATACGTCCAAGTCTTGGGCACCACAACTAAGTGGCCATCTGTTACTCAGATCAGACACAAGTGATTCAGAAATGTCTTTTAGTATGGGAAAACCTATAGGTGGCTCAGGGACTGCCCATCTACAAACACCGGAAGGTCCCTATAAGACACAGTTGGAATATATTCGGACCAACCAATTAGGTGCTCGCATCTATGAGGATGGTCTGAGGCGATCAGTGGTCCAACTCAAAAATCCATATCAATCCTTTGGACTTGAACACCCGGTGGTCAAGTTCGAAGAGGGTTCATACATTGATAAGGAAGGAACCATGTATGTGGTTACCAACCAACCCGATAGGACCAATGAGTTTAGAAATATCATTCATGAGAATGAGATAGGAGACCTAGAACAAGGAAATATAGGACAAGGACCCCAGACTCCTAGAGGCAAGTCAGTTCTGACCCGAGTGATCACTCCAGACTGGATCCCTCAAGACAACAAAAGCATAGAACTATTTTTGAATAGAGAAACAGAGGAAGCCTTTTGGAGATTCAAGCCAGAACAACCTAGCCAATTGGGCATAGTCATCATCTACGAGTTCAAGGATCTAGAGATACCAGGAAAGGTTGTCTACCTGGATAACACATCAGAGAAAATTTTCTTGGTAACAGAACATGATAGACATGCATATACTTGGAAGAATGAATTGATTTTCCCCCCACCAAGATCCAATGTTTCCCACGGCCTCCAAGGAGTAGGGTCATCCCAAGCTCAGGAAGCCCAGAGAGAAAGAACTAGAGAGAGACCGGAGGTAAGTTTTGCACACACAGTGGGCAGGAATAGGTCAGGATTTGAAAATGAAAGACCTGAAAGAGAGAGATATCAAGCACATAGGCAACAAAGAGACGATCATGATTTCCCATTGCTTAGACCAAGAGAGCACTCAAGAACCCTTAGACCCTCTCAAGTGGTTAAGACAATGAAGAACTACTTTGATGGATTTGGAGATCCTTATGATCATGTGGCGGAGTTCAAACAAGTGCTAAGAGCTGAACAGGTCGAAGACTTGTTCACCCAGTTCGAGGCATTTGGTTTGACTCTTAAGGGGACTGCCTTAGCTTGGTTTCAACCTCTAAACAGTCGCAACTATAGAGAGATAGGTCAGCTTCTAGAAGAATTCATTGTAGAATTTTCCAAGAGTGGTATCAGACATAACACATCATCCTTGATCCACAGCTTCAAGCAGACACCCCAAGAAACGGTGCGACTTGCAGGAAGAAGGTTTAGACAGTACTTGGAAAGATGCCCTGTACCAGAATTACCCACATCAGCCAAACAAGTGGCACTGTTTTTAGATGGCCTATTGAGCACAAAATTAAGGTCATATGTATACTTGAAAGAGCCTAGATCCATAGAAGAGTGTATACGGATGTGCATTGACATAGAAGACAACTTGGGTGAGGAGTTAGGACTATCCAAACTCTATAAGGACTCTGATAGTTCTACAAGTCATACCTCTAGAGCCTCCACTGAGATAGATGAGATAGCTGAGCAGGTGGCCAAAAAGCTAGGAGTTCAAAATAGACAAATGCCAAGGGTCACCCCAGTGAAGCGATGTTATGCATGTGGAGGAGATCACATGGCTAATGGTTGCCCGTTGACGACTCAACCCCAAGGAAACCCTAATGCTCTATATTGCACCATTGAGAGAAAATACACAAATCATACGGCCCAAGATTGTCCCTATAACAGGCAGGCTGTTAGACAAAATTATCAGCAACCTTACCAGTAGGGTAGGTATCAGAATCAGTACCAACAGCCATATTATAGGCCACAACAATATCAACCTCAATACCAGCAGCAATATCAGGCACCATATAGGCCACAACCTGTCTTGGGAAACCAACCATCAGCTCCAGCCAACGTGATTCCAGTCAAGTATGCTGTGGGAGAGGAAAATCCAAATAGAGCCTTGATGCCACTAACCCCATTGATACCAGATAATGACTCTCATGCCCATAGTTCAGACTACTCCCATGAAGGTAGTCCACATGCTTATTACACAGAGTCACCTGAACATAGTGAGATTTACTCGTATCAATATGAGGCACCACCTATGGAGCAAAATTGGGAGCCAGAATACTCCAATGTCATGTACACAAATCCTAACCCTAGGCCCCAGTTGAGACAAATGAGACCACAAGCCCCTAGAGGATCTTGTTTTAGATGTCAAGGTGATCATTTCATTCGTGACTGTCCCCACCCACCATCTCCGAGCCAAGGACAGGCTATCACAATACAGGCTTTTTGTCCTGATTGTGGCAAAGACCATCTCCCCAGAGAGTGTCCCAGAAATCCCTCTAGTGCACCCAAGGTCACACCCATCAACGTGGTAGGCTTAGTGGCAGATTCAAGTTCAAGTAGCAATAATGTGGCTCCTGTACAGGCAGTTACTAGGGCACAGGCTGCACAACAAGCAAAACCAGCCGAGGAGTCGGAGTCAAGTGAGGTAGGAGAACCTAGCAAGAGAAAACCAAGAACATGGAAGGATACTAGAGAGAAGGCCAATCGCAAGTGGAATAAAAAGTTATTGGAACTAGAAGAAAGCTTAAAAGAAGCGAAAACAAAAATAGAAGACATTGCATCTCAAAGCCCCTCGCATGCCGAAACTCCATCCACTCCACCTCATCCCACCCCACCACCCATTGAACATAGACCGCAACCAGGGTCTATTCTGGCAGATCCAACCCCAGAAGGCTTGGACATGATGTTCAAGGCCTACCAGGCTCGACTTCAAGAAGGGCCTACAGCTGCAAACCTAGACAAGAGTTACCCTAGAGCAGATTTAGAGATTGAACGGATGAAAATGTGCATGAAAATGGTAGAACAAGCTCAAGCCATACTTGAGACTAGTCAAAAGTTCAATCAGACAAACTCTATCAAATCGGATTTGCATTTCCAGGGCTTACTAGAACGATTAGAGCAGTTGGTAAACAAACCACAAGTTTCTCTACCTCCACAGGCTCAACCAGTTATTGAAAGAGGAAGCTCACCACCAAGGGGAGCTTATGTTCCTAATTCCACGGATGCTGGAATACCTCCTTCTATTCAACAGTACCCTCAAGAGTTCTTGCGGGAAATACAAGAGGAGAAATGGGCCAAGGAGAAGGGTAATTCCCCTCCTATTCCTGAGATTGATGATCTTCATGATCAATTTCCCCAAGACATTCCATCTATTTACGAAGATGAAGCAGAACAAGGAGACGAAAAATTAGATTTTGAATCTAATACCTTAGAAGAACTGCCTCAATTTCCAGGCCCATGGGAATCGGAATCACTCCAGATTAGAGCTCCCACAATACTAGTAAGAAATGAAGACTCAGTGGTTCCAAGGAACACTGATGTCGTGAAGAACACTAAGGTTCAGTGTCATCTCACTGTAGAAGAGCTGCTCAAAGCAAAACCTGAGTTATGGAATCATGTGAAGGATCAGGTCCCAGAACTTGATTCCAACATGCCAAAAGCAGGCTCCAAGCAAAGGGTACCCGAGATACCTCTAGACAAAATAGGGGACATGTGTGAAGGTGAAGAAGGTAATACTTATCTTCCAATCACCTACCAAGATTACACAACCAAAGCAATCATAGATTCAGGTGCTGGTGTTGCTATTGCGACCACCTCCTTGTGGAAGCAATGGGGCAAACCCACATTAAGACCAACTAGAATGAAGCTCCAAATGGCTGATGGTCATTTTGAAAGACCTCTAGGATTGCTAGAAGGGATCACTCTAACCACTTGTGGTGTAGAGTTTGAGCACACATTTGCTATATGTGACTTTGAGAAAAATAATGTCTTTGAGATGATCCTAGGAAGACCCTTCCTACGACAATTGCAAATAGTACAGGATTGGGGAACTAACTCCTTGTACTTACAGCACTTAGGGGTCACCACTAAGGTCAATCTGAAGGATTACACCTTCAGAGATGTACCACCCCTACAATGGAATTCTATCCACAAAGTGAAAGAAGATTCCATCTCTGTGCATTCTGAAAGTTCACCTGATCCATCATGGCTGCATGAAGATACTCATTTGTGGATGTGCAAGGTCGCAAAGGAAGAGGAAAAACGTTTAAAGGCAAGGGAAGAAGGAACTTCACTAGGAGATAGACCAGTTAGAGACCCAGCCTACACACCGATGATCTTTCCAGATGAGGAGTTTGAGCCTCATGGCTGGCCAGAAATCTTAGCCACCATGGACATTGCTGTCAATGAGGAACAGTGGACACCTCATTGTGATGAGGAGGGTTATGATATCTCAGTGTTCATGTGTCAACCCTTGCTAGAAGAATGTGACCCTAGTGATGTCATAGAAGAAGAAGAGAATGACGATGATCTGGAGTCTATTGTGATGGATAGTTGCTTTAACTCAGAGCAGCACTATCTAGAAGATATAGGAGTGTTCACCCAGAAAGAAGAAGAACCTCTCACAAGTATTAAAACAGTAAACTCAAAGGATGGAAGTGAGAGTAGTCAAAAGAAAAAGAAAAGAAAAGCAGTGAAACAAGAAAAGGAGGAATCATTGTTTGAAGTACCAGAAAACTTCAAGAAATATGAAGTTGACGACCGCAAAATTTTGGTACGAATGCCTAAGAGAGAGGCCATCATAGGAGAATCATATGATAATAAAGAAAAGACCAAGAAGATTGTAGTGACCATTGAAGAGAACGAAGAGAGATGCACATATATAGGAGATGACCTAAGTGCAAGAGAAGAAATGGAGCTCATAGCTCTATTAAGGGAATATAGGGATGTGTTTGCATGGCATTATAGAGACTTGAAAGGGGTAGATCCAAGAATTTGCTCTCATACTATCCCCATGACTGCTGATGCTAAGCCCACCAAACAGAAGCCCTACACATATAATGATACCTATGCAGCCAAAATCAAAGAAGAAATTGATAGGTTGATTGAGGCTGGATTCATCTATGAGATTGAGCATACCGAATGGGTGTCCCCCATTGTTGTGGTACCCAAGAAGAACGGGAAGTTGCGAGTGTGTATTAACCTTAAAAAAGTTAATGCCGCTACGATTAGAGATAGTTATCCACTTCCAATCACTGAACACCTATTGGAGCGTGTTGCAGGCAAGGAAGTTTATAGCTTCCTTGATGGATTTTCAGGTTACAATCAAGTAGCCATTGCCCCAGAAGATCAACACAAAACAGCTTTTGCTACAGAGTGGGGAATCTTTGCATTTCGGGTGATGCCATTTGGGCTCACCAATGCACCTGCAACATTCCAAAGGCTCATGTGTCATGTCTTCAAAGAGTTCTTGCGAAAGAGCTTAGAAGTGTATGTGGATGATTTATGTGCTCATTCCCAAGAAAGAAGGGTTCACATCCCTGAGCTCAGACAAATCTTCAACAAGTGTAGAGAATATCGAGTGTGTCTAAACCCAGAAAAGTGTGTGTTTATGGTGCGTCAAGGTAAAATCCTCGGTCATATTGTTTCTAAGAATGGAATCTCAACGGATGAAGATAAGGTACGAGCCATAGCCGAGTTGCCAAGGCCAAGGAATGTTAAAGAGGTACAAGCCTTTATGGGCCATTGTGGATATTACCGTAGGTTTATCCACATGTACGCGATCATAGCTAGACCCCTTTATGCCTTGTTGTCTAAATTTGAGTGGAACGACGAATGCGAGAATTCTTTCAATGAACTGAAGAAACGTTTGTGCACAGCACCAATATTGACCACTCCTGATTGGAATAAGCCATTCCATGTCCATGTGGATGCATCCAATCATGCCATAGGATGTGTGCTAGCACAACCCACAAGTGAAGGGAATTTAGATTTGCCCATAGCATATGCTAGTAGACAACTAAACCCAGCCGAAAGAAATTATACCACAACCGAGCGAGAAGGGTTAGGCATGGTATATGCTGTAAAGAAGTTTAGACACTATTTATTGGCCAACAAGTTCAAGTTTTTCACTGATCATCAAGCTTTGTTATATTTGGTCAATAAACCTTGCAATACTGGACGCTTAGTAAGATGGTTCCTCTTACTAATGGAGTATGACTTTGAAGTTGTTGTCAGGAAAGGTAGAACCCACCTTCGGGCAGATCACCTTTCTCGCATTACTTCAGGAGAGTCACCACAAGGAGTGTCTGATGAACTACCTGATGCTTATCTGTTCAATTTGGAATTGTTCCTAAATGGGCAAATAAGTTGGTACCAGTCCTAACCTTCGGCCCTGCAAATAAGAATGTGAAAACATCACAAGAAGAAATTGTAAAATCACAAAAATATCACATATTGGCAGGAAGCATGTACAAACAAGATACTGAGGGTGTATTAGCTTGTTGTGTCGAGGATGATGAACATAGTAGTTGGTTGCAGCAAGCTCATGAGGGATTGCTAGGAAATCACTATTCTAAACAACGAACATTGCAGAATTTGAAACGTTTAGGAGTGTATTGGCCTAGCATGGACAAAGAAATACATGAGTGGATCAAGAATTGTCCAATGTGTAGAGAGAAACCACCAGTGGAGCATGCGACCCTTTATCAAGTATCATTAATTCCAGATTGGAGTACTCCATTGGTAGAGTTTATGAGATCGGGAAGATTACCCAAAGAGGCCAGTCTAGCAAGAAGACGAAATATGGAGCAAGAGGCTCAAGGCTATGCCTTAGTAGGAGAAAACCTATACCGAAGAGGTAAAGATGGTTACTTAAGACTGTGCGTTCATGAATCAGACTATTTAAGGGTCTTAGAGACTGCACACAGTGGTGTTGCAGGTGGACATTTTGGCCCTGACCGAGTGATTAAAACCATTCTATTCTCAGGACTTTGGTGGCCCACTCTTCATATGGATGCACATACCTATGTGAAGAAATGTGACACATGCCAACGTGCACAATATCCAATGAGAAAAGACGAGATGCCCTTGAGGCCAATGATGGGAGGACGTGCATTTTCGAAGTGGGGCATAGACTTCATAGGTCCTATTAACCCCCCAGCTAGAAACTCCCATGCAGAGTACATCATTGTAGCCACAGATTACCTTACAAAGTGGGTAGAAGTCAAAGCCACAACAAAGAATGATGCTCAGACTACGGCTAAGTTCTTATTCGAGAATGTGTTCACAAGATATGGACTACCAATAGAGTTGGTGAGCGATAGAGGCACACACTTCTTGAATGAAGTCATTGAAAATCTTCTCCAAGAATTCTTGGTGATACATAAGAAATCCGCCCCCTATCATCCACAAGCCAACGGACAAGCCGAGAGTACCAATAAGATCCTCTATAACGTATTGACAAAACTGGTGAATAATAAACGCTCTGATTGGGACAAACAACTTCATCATGCTGTTTGGGCTTATCGAGTTGCCTACAAAACGGTACTCAACGCCACCCCATTTCAGATGGTCTTCGGACAGAACGCTGTGCTACCATTAGATTTCTTAATCCCTGCCTTAAAAGTAGCACAAGAGTATGAGTGGAATGGGCATGAATTGTCCTCTAGGATCTTTGATCTCGAACGCTTGGGTGAAACGAGGCTACGAGCGGCAGCAGGCATCTACGCTGCAAAGAAGAGGCAAAAGGCATACTTTGATGCACACATCAAGGATAAGGGATTGAAAGAGGGAGATCTAGTGTTGGTATACACACTAAAACAACATGCCCGTAAGTTGGAAAAAAGAGGATATGGACCCATGATCATTAATAGAATTTCCACTAGTGGTGCAGTTCAGTTGGCCACTCTAGAAGGAGATATCTTGCCAAACTATATTAGTGGCTGTAGAGTCAAGCTATATCAAGAACCTCTTACTGAGGATATGCTAATGAGACTCAACACTGCGAAGAAGCGAAAAGAAGAAGAGTTAAGAGTGAGAGAAGAAGCACAGGTAGAGGCCAGAGAGCGTATTAGGCGAAATAAGCTAAGGCGATTAGGCCTAGATGTCAACTCAAAAGCCCCAAAATATCACATGGATATGTGTCAAAAGTCAGGCATTGCGACTTCTCAGGTCATTGACCGAAGACCCTTTGTGACCATAGAGATAGGACAAGGGAAGGGTGCAAGGACGGTGAAAGCATTGATTGACTCAGGTGCAGCAAGTAGTGCAGTTAAACTTTCCTACTGCCAAGACTTGGGGTTGAACATCAATCCCATAGAAGCTTATCTCATAGGATTGGGAGGTGTGGAAACCCCTTGTTTGGGCGAGGTGGAACTTCCCATCTACCTTCAAGATGTTCCAATGAAAGTCAAAGCGCTAGTATGTCAAGATGAGAACCTTACAGAACCACTTGTCTTGGGTCAAGATTGGATCTATGACCATGCAGTTAACTTAAACCTAAGAAGTCAAATTCTTCAAGTTTGGGTACAAGAACAATGCATTACATTAGAATTAGAGAACTGCATGCTCCTAGATCATGGCACCACACACTCTCTTAGTTCTTCCAAGACTAATCATATGAAAGAAGATGTTGTATGTGTCAAAAGCTCTATGATGCAGAAGGAGTCAATCGTGGAAGACCAGGTTCGAAGGCGGGTGGATCTTTCTTCTTCTCCCAAGACTCAAGTAGCCACAGTAGTGAGCCCACCACACAAGCAAACACAACCGTTCACGACAACTGCTACATCAAATAGAAAGACACCATTCGATAAAAAAGCGGTTCCGGGCATGAAGCAGATCTGGGTACGCAAAGGAGAGCAACCACCAGCCTTACCCCCACAAATCCCATCCATGCACACTAACCAGGCCAGAAGACGAAGGAAGCAGCTCAGACAAGCTCCATCACAAGGTATTCAACAAGTTTGGGTGCCTAAGAAGTTAGCTGCAGCTCAACAAGGGCAATTACAGATGTGGGTACCTAAGAAGCTCTTACATCCACAACAACCTATGTTCTCCCACATGCGAAAGGTCTCACCCAAGAAGCCAAAAAGGGAAGAGGGTAAGAACCACGTACAGAGACCGAAGGAAGATCAAATCAGCTCTTCAAGAAAAGTAGGAAGACGTGCAAAAAGGATAAGGGTTTGGAAGCCAAAAGTACAAGCAGCCTCCATCGAACCAAAGCGCCAACCACACTGGACACCACCGTTCAGAACGCATCCAAAGAGGAAGACGGCTGAAGTGATCTCTACAGTGCCAAATGATGTTCTAAAATGGACTCCAATAAGGAGGATTACAACAGTTCGAGACTCAATGGATACCTCCACCAAGGTCGGCATCAACCTCCACAAATAACATCGAAGGCCTCGAACGAGCAACAACCATGTGCTCCATGCACAACCCTGTCCTTTGCACCATTTAGGTCATGCATTTCCAAAGTATGCATTAATATAGGGCCACATTACACGGCCGTGCATAGACACGCTTGAGAATCCCATGCACAAGAGCACAGTGACATATGTCGAACATTTCTATTGATACTAACTTTTGTGTTCTTGTTTTGTGATATCCTTTTTCTCAAAAAAAAAAAAAAAAAAAAAAAAAAAAAAGAAGTGGGAGAGAGCTTGTTCCCAGTGTGTCTCGGCCAGCAGTGGAATTATTGCTGCCTTATCTGGTAGATGACAAGCATTTGGCATGAACATGGCATCTACAACTATGATTTTCTCTTGCCATGGTAGGAATGAAGAGCTTGAAGGTCCGCAACTTGAGTGATGCTTAACTACTTCATGTATCAGAGCATCCAAGGAGATATCTGCAAAAGGTAGTTTTGGAGGAGAAGACTCCTGCATATGGTGAGCTAAAGAGAATATGTGAAACTCAGCTTGGTGTAGTTACCCGATGTTGCTTGCCAAGGAATATAAAGCAATTCAATTCTCAGTATTTTCTGAACCAGTATGGAACAGTAGCACTGGTGAATGGTCTATGTCAATCAGCATGGTAATCTCTTAGAAACCGGCACGTGCCCAATATTCCTTTGAGTGTCAATATAGGGAACTGAACGTGCATGAGCCCAAGCTCAGAAATGCACATTGTTAGTGACAAATGTTGCTTTGAAAAGAGGAGGGGGGATCCACCACCCAAAAGATCTCATCCGTGGACAATCAACATGGACATGCATCAACAAGGTTCCATTCCAAAGGCCGAGTGTACAACACGAAGAGACAAACATCCATCAACCTTCGCCATGGTACGTATCTTTACTCTGGAAACACCATAACCATGATAGTTTAGGAAACCTCTTTGTCAGCATACCCTTGAGCACTTAGCTCAAGACCCGCAATTTTTGCACCATACTTCTTCCAATGCATTTTCCAAGTAAGCATGCGTAGGGCTACATTACAAGGCCGTGCACAAGGCACATACTTTTTTCAACCCATGCACGAACACACTTACCCATCACTCAATATGGGTTATGAGTACTTGGCATGACTACTATGAAGATCAACTTTGGAAGATCTAGAAAACATCAACGGAGACTCACAACGACACAGTCATGCTGGAATACAAGGCAGAAGCACATACCAAGAGACTACAACCTGCAAAGACTCACAATGATAGATGAAGAACGTCGGACGACTTGTGTTCATACAGAAGGGACACTCCCTCTCAAGGCACTACTTGGAACAACCACTACAACAAGGGTCTGTCAGGGACGACAGACTCGAGAGGGGGGGGAGTGTTGAAGCTCAAGGTTAAGGACAAAGCATGGAAGCACATCAAAGAAGTGGACATAGAAGAAGAGAGAGCAAGTAGGGAGCTCCAAGAAGTGTATGTCAAATTTTCAGAAGAATCCCCTACAAAAATAGTGATTTTCATCACTAGAAACCATTGTAAATACCATTATCTATTTTTAGTAACTCCATTTTGTTCAAGCCGAGGAGTCCTCGAGCTTGAGGAGTATTAGCAGTACCATCGTACCAATTTTCATAATTTTTAGACTTCGTTTGAGCCCTCAAATAAGCCCTGGAACCTAATTTTTAACTAGGCCGGACACTAGGTCTGGACAGGGCCAAAACTAGTCAAAAAACTATAAAAAGAGCTAGAGAGCTCATTTTTGGGGTTAGCTTGTTAGTGAATAGAACTTTTGTAAGAGAACTCTTTTGCAATCTAAGCTTTCCATTGTTCCTCTCTTTGATCTTACTTTGTGCGCGTGTGTATGTGTGTGCATGTTTGTGTGCTTTCACTCATGCACTTGTGCCTTCACTTGCTCGTGGTCTTCATACCGGTCCTCACGTCTCCGCGGATTGACAAGTAAAGGAGGTGGTGCTTACGCTTGAGCTACAACCTGCAATCTCTATTTCATCTACAAGATGGACTAATAAATGAACCTGAATATCAAAAAATGAAGTAGGAAGTTCTTTCTCCATCAAACATAGTAGCTCTTTGCATTCACGTTTTTTTTGTGGGATCGAGTTTTTGTCAATCTCTTTGGATGTAATCCACCTGTACATATCATAAAAACAATTATAAAGAAGTTAATTCAAAAATAAAAGATATCCAGTATTCATACATATTAAATACATAAAAGTATCATAATTACCTTATAAGTGATCCAAGACGATAGATCACATCTCGTACTCCTTTCGTTGTACATCCATCGATAACCAAAGGTAAAATATGTTTCAAAAAGTTATGCCAGTCATGGGTCTTTAACCCAGATAAGCTCTTATCATCCATAGTAAACATGTTTTGAAAAGATGCTCCATATCTTGTAGGAGTCTTAATCAATTGAATGTTGATAGTATGTATCTCTTTTGTTGTAAGTACCCAAGGAGCATGTGCATAAGTCGTTTCTTGTCGATGTCTATCAAAAACTGGCCATAACTTTGGTTTTGATTTTTTATCTTTCAAATCATTCCTTGATGCTATGGTATCTTTTAGTCCAAGAAGATGTTGCCATAGTGAATAACCAATGTTTTTGAATATATGCATAGGATCAAGAAGGTGACATACTTTTAACTCTTTCCAATACTCCAAAGAATACCATATTTATATGTTCTCTACGAGTGCCAATTTTCCTTTACCTCTCTTCACATACTCATTATCTTCATCATCACGGAAGATTTCTGATTCTGGATCTATCAGAGGTCCATCTGTCCATTTTTTATACCAATCCATAGGCGTCATAGGTTTTGGACACTGACCTGTTTCAAGCTTTCCAGTAAAATGTATCGCTTCTCTTTTAGATCTTAATGGATGATCATCAGGCAAGAATCATCAATGTCGAAGATAAATATTTTTGTTGAGATTCTTACTATAGATTGATCTCAACCAATCACCACAATATGGACAACCTTTATAAACCTTAGTAGATATTCCTGCATCATGAAAATGATAAAAATATAATAAGATTAAATCATATTTATTTACATGCATATTGAATAAAAATATTACATCAATACCTGAACAAACACCATATCCTGGAAAATCGTGAATAGTCCAAGCCACAATACCACGAACCATAAGATGTCTTTCATTGATGCTTTTTGATACATCAATGACATTAATACCTCTCCATAACTCTTGGAGATCGTCAATGAGAGGAGCAAGATATATATTCATATCTTTAACTTGTCTTTTGCCTGGGATTAAAAGTAAAGCATTAAATGTTCCTTTTTAATGCTAAGATATGGTGGAAGATTGTAGTTTATGACTACCACTAGCCATGTTGACCATTTACTGGATTTCATGCAGTTTCCCATTTTATAGTCAATCTATTACCTGTCTTGCTAAGCTATTTACAGATATTAAATAGCCATTACCAAGGAAGGTATTAAGTCAAATGTAAAATGGGAGGATCAAATTTTTCGTGAATATTTTGAAAGATGCATTAATAGTTTTAAAAGATGGGCGGACAAAAAGTGTCCATTCAATTCAAGTTCTTGTTCTTACTTTATCTAAAGTAAGAATAAAAACCTGCATTGAATGGACACTTTTTGTTCGCCCATCCTTTAAAATTATTTTTCCACCCTTCAAAATATTCAAGATAAATTTGCTCCTCCCATTTTACATGTGACTTAATACTTTCCTTGGTAACTACTATTTAATATTTGTACAATTAGCAGCACAGGTATTAGGTCAACTAAAATTGGAGAAACATATGTGTCAAGAAGATTCTAAAGGTTGGGTGGACAATTCTAAAGGCTAGATGGACAAAACATCTTCATTCGATACAAGTATGTATAATTTGACCTTACTCTCATAACATGTGTATGTGTGTATATGTGTGTGTATGTTTATATGTGTGTATGCATTCATGTATGTGTTTGTTTATATATGCATATATATATATATAATTGAAAATTATACCTTCATAGTGTCGAAACAGATACATTACTCCATCCAAAACGATTTTGAAGATTGAGAATAAGTAAGCTCGCACTTAGTCGTGTCAAACGACTTCCTTCATATACATGCTTTCGACATTCCTCTCAAAGATATTTCTCATTTTTAGAAATATCAATGTTGTCACTGTCATTTTGATATCCTCAATAAAATCTGCCATGCCATCATCTTCATCATTATCACACAAATCTTGTACTTTATCGTCTTTTGAATATAGATCTTTCAACCTTGCATATTCCACAGGATTACTTTTGTGTAGCCTCCTCATAGAAGCTTCTGATAAATGAGGTCTTACTGGCAATTGTGAATGGTGGGGAGGAATATCATCAACATCATACGTTGGAATCTACACATATAAATAAAATTCATTAGTATTCCATAAATGAATAAGAAGTAAACTTTAAATATAAAATTAAGTATATAAGTTATTAAATATGGATAGAAAATTTTTATTCTCTCTAGCTAAAAGGTGCTCTTGGAGGTCTACGCCATCCATAATTCATTAATAGTTCATCACCTGCATGTAATGTAGTAATAGCATTGACAACTATGTATCTTGATACATCTCTACTCATGTATGGTGATTCATGACTATTTTCACGCTCCTCAAATGTGCAATTATTCCTTGAACTATTATGTAACCCTCGACTACTATTTAGTAAACCTACTATATTTCCATGTGTGTAAGGTCTTCCATCAATATATAATCTTTCCTTTTCTGCATGTAAAATCCTTCTACTAGTAAGGGATGCTGCGTTCAAGCATATTCCATAAGTACTCATGCTTTGAACATAACGTGAAAGTCGATGCCAATCTCCCCATCCATATATAGGACCACAAAATGACATAAGAGTGACTTCAGAGTTCGGAGGCACATACAAATCCTCTATAATAAAGAGACCACAACCAGCATTAGTAATAGTGGATGGAGCAATCATATAGCGATTACCCCAAAAGTTGAAAACCTCTCCATCTAAAGGAAGTGGTCCTCTATTCCATCCTCCATATCTTCTTCTATCATATGTTTGTACTAAAGAACAATCACGAGCTGGCAATGGATAATCTCCAGCCGTTTCAGTCTCTAAACCAGGAGGTAAAGGATTTCTAGAAACCTCTGCATGTAATTGATTAACAGCAAGTCCATGACGTGTACGAGGTATATTAACATTATAAGAAAAATTTTCATCATCATCATCATCGAGCAAGTATTCCTGTATATCAACAATAATTTGATTTTGCATATGGTTTTTAAATAAAATAATGACTTTAATTTATATAAAAAATACATACCCAAGCATTATCACGTTGACCAGGTGATGGTGCATGCTCAAAAGTACCGTACTCTGCCTCATGTTCAATACATTCCAATCGTGGTCTTCGATACGTGCCATAACAAGAGTTACACCAACATATGATATGCTCTTGATAGAAAATTCATCATAATTCCTATCGGAGGACACATGTGAAGTCGTTGCATGGGTAGGAGGTGGTGGAGTACCCTCTGATTGATCAGAATCTGATTATAATAAAAAACAAAAAAAATATATAAGTTATGTATCCATCAAATATATTTAAAATAAAATGTTTGATATACTTACAGTATATAGTCGACACGATGAGGAGACGGTGGTGGAGTTCCATCTGATTGATCAGAATCTAAAAATAATGGTATTTTATATTAATAATCTAATTATTTACATACACAAAAAATTCACATATACATATTTACACATACACACATATTCACATATACACATTTACACATACACACATATTCACATATACACAAACACACATTATTGTGGGATAAATGCATGTATTTTGTATGAATGAGTGTATATGCATGCATGTGTGTGTACGTATATATGTGGATATGTATATGTGTGTTTATGTTATACGTATGTATATGTGTATATGTATACATATATGTATGTGTATATGTTTGTATGTATATGTGTATGTGGGTATGTGTATGTGTATGTGTGTGTATATATGTGTATGTATTTTGATTTTTTTTTCAGTTTGAGATTAAATTAACAGGAGATATTGGATGCTGGAAAAAAATAAGAGGCGACCTAACATACCACCTGAGACGTGGCAGTTTTTTCGTAGACAACTACGTCTTCAGGAGTCATTTCCTCAGCAGAAGGTACACAAATTAATAGTTTATATTTATAAGTTTCATATAATTTAGTAATTTTTTACATTTAATTTATGTATTTCTTTTTTCTTAAATAAACAGGTTGCTACAAAGAAGAGAGTGGAGTCGGGCCACACATTGCACCTAGGCCAAATGGGCCATGATGGTTTTGTAGCTACATTTGTAAGTATATGTGTTATTGTGAGTATATTTTTATTTTAGTTAAAATGCAAGCAACTAATCTTTTTTATTTGTTTCAATGCAGCGAAAGGAGAATGGTTGATATCCTACGAAACATGAGATCGAGTATGCTACACATTTTGGATATCGGCATTTGAGCGAGTATATGCGAGATCATCCAGATGCCTTTGTGAGTATTATTAAATTTTATATAATTATGTTATTATTGTTTATATTAAGCATGTGGTTTAATACTTTAATTATATAATTTATTCATATGTGTGTACGTAAGTGTATATGTATGTATGTGCATGTGTATGTGTGTGTATATGTATGTTTGTGCATGTGCATGTGTAAGTGTATATGTGTGTATGAGTATGTGCATGTGCATGTGTATGTGTGTGTATATGTATGTGCATGTATATGTGTAACTCTATGTGTATATGTGTGTATGTGCATGTATATGTGTATATGTATGTATGTGCATGTGTGTGTGCATGTGTATATGTGTGTGTACGTATGTGCATATATATGTGTATATATGTGTATAATGTATGTATATGCATGTGTATATGTATGAATCATGCATGTGTATGTGGATGCATTTCCATTTGCATCCATGTGCATGCATGTGAATGTGCATGCATGTGGATGTGCATGCATGTGGATGTGCATATACATGTATTTACGTATATATTAATGTGTGTATGTGTGTGTGTGTGTGTATATATATATATATATATATATATATATATATATATATATATATATATATATATATATATGCAATAATGCATGCATGTAAGTCTTTTTATGTGGTTGTAGAAATGTTTGTGCATATGCATGTGTATGTGTGTGTATGTCTAAGTGTATGTGCACATGTATCTGTGTGTATATATGTGTGTGTATGTGCATGTGTATATGTGTATATGTGTGAACACGCATCTTCATCATGTATAAGTGTATATGTGCATATCAATAAGTGTGAGTATGCTATCTAATGAAAATAACACAATTCAAATGACATACAAAGAATAGAAATTGTACTTACAATAGCTAGCCATACTTTTTGATTGGTTAGCTTCTTGAATAACCTGCAATAAAGAGAGAAAGAAGAGAGAGAGAGAGAGAGAGAGAATTCAAAGAGAGAAAGATGTAGAAAGAGAGAAACAGAGACAGAGAGAGACAATAAGATAGAGCTTAGGCAAAACAACAATTCTGCATATACTTGTTTTAGCTCGTAAGCGCAGTGCAATTGCAAACATTGAAGAGCTCTTCGATCAGATGCGTGAAAATGCCGATCGAAGAGCCTCCAATGTTTTAATTTTTTTTTCGCCAACAGACCATCATGTAAGCGATGGTAATGTAACCACTAGAATTGGCATCGCATAAGTGACATTTTTTAGCATCGCTTATGCGACGCTTTTTAAAACCGTCACCTTAGCCACGCTCTATGCGAATGTCGCACACCCTGTCATGCCTTACGTTAGAAAAAACATCATTTTGTTCATCGTTTAATCGATGGTTCGTGCACGACGCTCATTGCAACGCATTTTTGCAATTTTATAGCGGCAAAATTGTGTCGCCTTAATCATCGCTATGCACCCGTATTCCTTGTAGTGCTTCCCAAAAGATGATTTATTTCGAGCCACTCACAAATTGAATCTTGTTCACATTGATGTCTGTGATCCTATGCAAACACCTTATTTTGGGAACCACCTTTACTTTGTGACTTTCAATGATGACTTTTATAGGCATGCATGGTTGTATCCATTGAAAGCAAATTCTTAAGTGTTTATATGCTTCGAATTTTTCTAGTTTTTGTTGAAAATCTATCAACATGTAAAATGGTCACCCTCCATTCTGATCGAGGGGGGAAATATATGTCTTCTGATTTTAATGCATTTGTGGCTGACGTGGGATATAACATTAGCCTACAGTGCCATATACACCTCAATAGAATGGATATTCTGGTCATTCATGGAGATGGTGAGGTGTATGGTCAAGAGTTAGGCTTTGCCACATAGCTTCTAGCTTGAGGTTGTTATGCATGCAACATATATACTTAATAGGTGTCCCACTAAAGAATTGTAGTCTATCACTCCATATGTGGCTTGGTATGGTCACAAGCCATCTATTGCTCATTTGTGTGTTTTTGGTTGTTTGGCATATGCATTAGTGCCTGAACAACAATGCAAGATAATAAAGTAGTAAAATGTATTTTTATTGGGTCCAGATGCTTCTTTCCAAGATTCAACATATATCCGCTCACAAATCCCACTGGAAATGCAATGTCTCAGGTCGTAGCTACCATAGCATACATGAGACTACCAACAACATATTGATAAGGAATTTCGGTCATAAATTCCTTTTCCTCGTCAAATTTGGAACAATCATCCTTGCTGAATGCTCAATAATCAACAATGTCCTAAAATAAACTAAGCAACCTAGAACACCAAAAGGAAGAGAGAACACATATCCACCCATCCAACTCCACCCATACATATAGCTCTAGCCCAAGGGGGTGCATGCTCTTGGGTTTGAGCAAGTCTCCAGCCAATCATCCCTCATGTGGAAACTTTCCCAAGGTTCATCAAACGCCTTCTGATTTCCCAAGGTCTATCACATGCCTTCTAAATCAAATGAGGATGCTTCTCTCATGTACATCCAAGGTGGATCCTAGAGAAACTTCTCCCAAGACTAAGGTTTCCACACCTTAGGATAAAACAATCCTAAGGTTCATAACCATTCAAATGGGAGCTCATATGAATAAATAACCCAAGGGTTAAAACCAAGGGTTCATAAACCAAGGCTAATATACATCATAGTTTAACTTCTAGAATCCGTATATTTAGCCATTTGTGCCCATGGATTATAAAATATTCTTCCCCCCTTTAAACATTTTTGTCCTTGAGAATGTGTTGATGTATAATATGTGGAATATTCCCCCCCTGCAAAATGATCTTCAATATGAACATGGTTGTCTCTCTCTTTAGATTCATCTCCCATAATCACATAAGAGATACTACCTTCCTCAATCTGAAAAGGACATGAATCATAATCCCTTACCTAATCACTTTCCCTTATTCCAATTGTAAGTACATGCATGTCTTGTATTTATGGACTAGTGAAATGGGTGGATTTGTCTTATCTTAATTGTTCTTTTTGTCGATTTCATAAATTCTGATCTCCATTAAATCTTAAATTTTTGTAAACTTTCTAACTTCTTGCAATAGAGCTCCTACATCTATCTTGAAAGGGCCAAAAACTAGATTCATCTCCCACTTTCAATGTTCTTTCAAAGGAGAGGAATCTTTAGATGTTCTTTACTTGACTTTCTCTTTTATATTCCCTTTACATTACATGTTTTTCATTTCTATTTGTTAGGACTTAATAAAAGATATGAGCTTAGCAATGTGGGTCTATTGAGTCCCTCCCTAAACACGCTCAATAAAATTAGGAGAAAATACTATATTCTCATTCCAAGTGGGTATGTTGAGTCCTTGACTAAACATGATCAATCATTTCTTGGAAAGTTTGGTGTACTTATATCAATCATTCAACATTTCTTAAAACATATTGTTCAAGCAAGATAATATAAACAATTTTTAAAGTTCATTTCCTACTAGTGGGCCCTTGTCTAGATGTTTCCTTGTTCTCGCATGGTTTAATCCTTCTTGAAAGTCTTTGATCTTCAAGACTTCTTTGATCCAGAAATTTAAATTACATCTTTAGGAATTGGAATTACTTGGTAGACCATTATTCTAGGTTTCTACCCAAGTTCTTTGTTCATCTTAGCTTTGCAGGTCCTGTCAAAGACTAGTAGTACTAGCTATCTAGAACTAACCTTCTTTCATACCATAGATAGTCAAATAAACTAACCTTAAAGGCGACCAATGCTTTAAAAAGAGGAACAAATCATTTCTTACTTAACCAATTCCTTTGAATCCTTGGACTAATTGAGGAACAATTCTTATCAAGCCATCAAGTTACCTTATTGCTAGATCTTCTATTTATTGAATGGAGCTAAATGATTCAAGTTTTCTTTGCTTTTAGTTTAAATGTCTTACAAGAAAAGATACCTCTTTATTGGCATCATATCTTAGGCCTTCTAGGAACTTAGTAACCATTATTGAATCACTTGTTCTCATCATTGAAAGATTCAAATAACAAACTTTTAGATTCAAGTAACCATTATTCAAGGCTTCATGCTTGAATTTTAGCAAGCTCTAGACTTTTGGAGTTTAACTCAAAAAATTCCCTAAAGTTTTTTGTTGATATATTTAGGTAGTGATGTGTGTGAACACTAGGACTGTCGGGGCACTCTTTTCCCTCTTTAGGAGGTGTTTTTCCCCCGGCTTGTATATACTCCTATTGTCCTAATGGGTTACTAATCTTTGTACATTCTAGTGGTAATACATTTAGTATTCTATGTTGTGCTCCAAGCTTCTTCTTCGTCCTTGTGTTGTTCACGTGCTTCCACATACATCAAACTCCAATAATCGGTATTAGAGCAGGTCACCGCTGTTGGAGTTAGACGTCTGTGGAAGCACGCGAACAGCACAAGGAAGAAGAAGAAGCTTGGAGCACAACACACAAGACTGAATGTATTACTAGAGAATGTACAAAGATAAGTAGCCCATTAGGGCAATAGGCATATATATAAGCCGGGGGAAAAAAACCTTCTAAAGAGGGAAACAAGTGCCCCGGCAGTCCTAGAGTGTTCACACACGTCACTACCTAAATATAGCAACAAATCCCCCTTGGGAGTGATGTGGTGAACAAGGAGTTGGCACTCATGTATAAGGAAGTGCTAAGCTATTTGGAAATCACTCCACGAAAGGAAGTAAGCCCAAAGCTTTGCGGAAAGCTTCAAACTTCTCCCTAGGCAGAGCCTTCATGAAAAGGTATGCAATGTTCTCTTGCATGGGCACATATGCCAAGTTGATCTCTCTAGCAGAGAACCTCTCCCTAACATAATGATAATGCACCTCAATGTGCTTAGTGCGAGCATGGAACACAGGGTTCCTCACAATTGCCAATGCGCTCTGACTGTCAGTGAAGATGGTGGTGGCAGAGGATTGACCAACACCCAAATCAGCCATAAGGCGTCTGAGCCACACACACTCAACAGTAGCTGTGAAAGCTGCCCTATACTTAGCCTCACAACTGGAAGTGGCCACAGTAGGCTGCTTCTTGCTCAACCAAGATATACATGAGCTACCAAGCATGAAGTAAAAGCCACTAGTGGACACACGAGTGTCATATCAACGAGCCCAGTCTGAGTCAGAAAAAGCATGCAAGTCTGGCGGTAGTGATCCCCCCTTGGGATAAAACAACCCAAGTAGCCGAGTACCACTCAAGTAGCGAAAGATGCGCTTAATCGCCTGCCAATGCTTGACACCTAGGAAATGCATAAACCTGCTCATCTGTGAGACAGCAAACTGAATATCTGGCTGAGTAATGCATAAGTAAATCAAGCATCCAACAGCTTTCTGATAGAGGACAACATCAAATGCATTTCCAACATCATGAAGTCTCAATCGTAAACCTGTCTCCATAGGAGTGGCAATAGGCTTACAGTCTTCAAGGCCAAAACGCTGCAATAATGTGTCAATATATTTCGTTTGGCACAAAGCCAATCCACCATCAACTTGCATAAACTGAATGCCCAAATAGTGATTCCCGAAATCAGACATCTCAAATGAGGCATGCAAATCAGCCTTAAAATCAGCAATATGCTTCTCAATAGGACCAGTGAGCACCATGTCATCAACATAGACAACAATGATCAGAAGCACATCATTAGCACGCTTAACATATAAGGTGCTCTCAATTGGACTGTTCACAAAACCATGTGCAATCAGATAGGCATGTATCTTCTCATACCAAGCACGTGGTGCTTGCTTTAAACCATATAATACCTTCTTTAACCTCCACACCTGGTTTTCATGCCCTTTCTGCACAAAACCACGGGGCTGAAAAA
Organism: Ceratopteris richardii; assembly: GCA_020310875.1. Taxonomy (NCBI): domain Eukaryota; kingdom Viridiplantae; phylum Streptophyta; class Polypodiopsida; order Polypodiales; family Pteridaceae; genus Ceratopteris; species Ceratopteris richardii. The sequence continues at coordinate 58,514,326 of CM035426.1, forward strand.
CATACACTTCTTCATGCAAGTCACCATTCAGAAAATGCAGTTTTAATGTCCAACTGATGTACATTCCAACCATGATGGGCTGCAAGTGCACATATGCTCCGAACAGTAGTCATATGACATGTGGGTGCAAAGGTCTCATCAAAATCAATGCCTCTTTCTTGTGCATAACCCTTTGCAACAGGCCTAGCCTTATACCTGTCAACTGTACCATCAGGTTTACGCTTCAGCTTGTATACCCACTTAGTACCAATGGCTTTCTTGCCAGGAGGCAAGTCACATAAAGACCAAGTATCATTCTTCATTATAGCATCATATTCAGATTGCATAGCAGCCATCCAATTTTCTGAATTTTGTGCTTCATGAAAAGAAACAGGCTCACTCTCATCACAGAGACTAGATGCAGCCATAGCATAGCAATCTGATGCAAAGGAGGCACTATGAGAGCCTGAACGAGTACGATATGACAAAGGTGCATCTAATTTGTTGTCACGCAAAGTCTGCACCAGCCATTTTGGCATAGCTTTTGCCTCCTCAATATCAGGTCTCTCATCAACAAGTGCATCATGTAAATCTGCATCCGAAATGGGATGATCTGCATCATTACATGAAACCTGCAAAGGTTGAGAAGTTGCCTCATTAAGACCAGCAGTAGAGTGTCCACTTGTAAAAAGAGGCATCAAAGTATCATACATGTCTTTGGAGCTAATAGATGTCTCCTTAGTACATGAAAGCAATGGCTGAATAGCATCTTCCACAAAAACAACATCACGGCTAACCAGAATGCGTTTAGTCTGTGGATGATACAGACGATAGCCTTTACTTTCTGAACTGTACCCAACAAAAATACATTTTACTGCCTTATCATCCAATTTTTTGTGATGTTGTTCAGGCACTAGTGCATATGCCAAACAACCAAAAACCCGCAGATGAGCAACAGATGGCTTGCGATCATGCCAAGCCTCATATGGAGTGATAGACTGGAGCGCTTTAGTGGGACACCTGTTAAGTACATATGCTGCACACATGACAGCCTCAAGCCAGAAACTATGTGGTAAAGCCTAACTCTTGACCATACACCTCGCCATCTCCATGAGTGACATGTTCTTCCATTCAACAACTCCATTCTGTTGAGGTGTATACGGCATTGTACACTGGTGTTTTATCCCACATTCATCCAGAAATGCATTAAAATCAGAAGACATATATTCCCCCCTCGATTAGAACGGAGGGTGCCCATTTTACATCCCGACAGATTTTTAGCCAAAACCAAAAACTGTTTGAAGCACAAAAACACTTCGGACTTTGCCTTCAATGGATATACCCATGCATGCCTGGAAAAATCATCAATGAAAGTCACGAAGTAAAGATAGTTTTCAAAAGAAGGTGTCTGCATAGGACCACAGACATCACTATGTACAAGCTGCAATTTCTGCGTAGCCCGAACTGAACCATCTTTTGGAAAGGAGGAGTGCTGCATTTTGCCCAAAATACAGCCTTCACATACATGTTTTCCAGGTGCCTCAAGCTTGGGCAAAGAAGACACCATATCAGATTTCTGCAGGCGTAGCAAACTAGCAAAATTCAGATGACCAAAGCGTGCATGCCAAAGCTTTGCATCTGACATAGCCTGAGAATCATGAACGGCACATGCCGAATCATTCACAGATCTTTCATAGTCTATGAACTTATACAACCCACGACATAAAATGCCAGAAGCAATAATAACATCGCCATTTGACAGATCATGAACTGTACATCTGTCATCAACGAATTTCACAACCAAGCCAATCTTGGCTAATGTAGAAACTGATAACAGATTCTTCTTGATCCCTGGCACAAATAAAGCATATGACAAGGTGAAAGAACTACCATCAGCATTAGTCAGAATCATCTTACCAACTCCCATAACAGGATAAGAGGAGTTGTTGGCACATGTGACAGTATTCCTTGTAGGGGCAGGCTCGAGTGAAGAGAAGAAATTGCGTTGCGAGGTAATATGTTTGGTCGCCCCACTATCAAAGTACCAAACATCTGAGTCCACTACAGACATGCACTGCTCATGAGAAGATGGGTCAAAACTGCAAACAGTAGTAAATGCCCATTCTTCTTCCTGCACAAGATTAGCAGACTCTATTTTTGGTGTAGAGGCTTCTGCAACAACCATTCCAACCTCCTTTTTCTTTGCCTCTTTTGCAGCCAGTTTTGGACAGTTCTTTATGATATGATCATTCCCTTTACAGTACTTGCAAAACAGTTTCTGCTTTTCTGATTTCTTCTCATCTTTATCCTAGTTCTTCGAATATGCAGCATTTGCAGATTTTTACTTGCTAGTACAAGAGCTCCATAACGTCTATGGAAGCACGCGAACAGCACAAGGAAGAAGAAGAATCTTGGAGCACAACACACAAGACTGAATGTATTACTAGAGAATGTACAAAGATAAGTAGCCCATTAGGGCAATAGGCGTATATATAAGCCGGGGGAAAAAAACCTCCTAAAGAGGGAAAAAAGTGCCCCGGCAGTCCTAGAGTGTTCACACACATCACTACCTAAATATATCAACAGTCGCTTCATCTAAGGCATCATAAACACCTCTTGGTCATAGTCTCAGAATCGTGCAAAATTTGGTAAGCATACTCAAGGTGATTAGCAGATCAAAACGGCTTCATTTTCTGGTGCCGGAATCGTGATCTGAGCTTGTTTCACACTCCGAAAGCACTATTGTAGCACTTGTGTAGGCTATTTCATCTTTTTGTGCCAAAGATATATACAAATTTCGGTTTGCCAATATAAGCATCTCAAAGTTTGTAAGAAAATAACAGCATAGCGGAATAGACCTATAGACAGAGTTAAGAGAAAAATGCAGACAAAGATAGATGCAGACTAAGAGATAGAGAACTCAAATTCTGAGATTGTCGAGCATAACACAATTACAATGATCGTGTTGTCCACCCATGCACTCCCAATGTGGAGCTTAGATGGTGATCTAGACAAACTCTAGATGAAGGGCTTACTAGTGCGCAATGCTATGTAAAGCTCAACTTGGGCCATGCTTATATATCTTTTACAAGGCAGTTTGGTATAGATAAACGTAGTAAAGAGATACAATATAGTCGGTAAAATATACGATCTGACAATATCGAGAAGTCCTACCATCTCGGCCCTACGGGTCGAGGGGATAGGCCCCCAGACCCCGCAGAAGGGGGCAAGCCCCCCTCTACACTCCCCCCATCAAGGTTCTATGGGGAAATGGCTTTTATTTTCACCTTAAATGGCAACCCAATGGCCTGGAAGTTTATGCCCTACCTAACCTAATGGCTAGGCTCACAAAGATCATCTACAACCATCAACGGTCACACATAGACCTCATCTAACTTGGAAGTTGGGGTTCCACAAATGTCCGGGCTCTCATAATGGCTTCTTCTCATAATGGAAGCCTTAAAACTTAGAGCACCATGGATCATTTGTGGTCACATGAGGGTGGAGTATTGAGCATATCTTTCACCCCCCCTCAATGTCCACCCTACGGTGAACTACCTCCTTGGTTCAATCCCAAGCTTTGGAAAGTGTCAAAGAAGTTGCTCTCTCCCAAGAGCCTTGGTGAAGATGTCTGCTCCATTTTCTTCAGTAGGACAATAGCTTATGACCCCATCCTCAATCAAGTCACGCACATAGTGATACTGAATTTCTATGTGCTTGGTACGTGCATGGAAAACAGGATTTTTGGTGATTGCCATGCAACTTTGTAGTCTCTTGTCCATGTATTCCTATGTGCCATAGGATCCTCCTCAACCATACTGCTTCACATGTTGCAACGAATGCAAGTTTGTACTCAACTTTAGTAGAAGATAATGCTACAATTGGTTGCTTCTTACTAATCCAAGAGAAAATCCCTGATCCTAAAGAAAAGCAATATCTAGAAACTGATTTTTTGGTATCAATATCTCCTGCCCAATCTGAGTCACAGTATCCGACCAGAGATGATCCTTCTTCTTAAAGAATACCATAATCAGTGTTTCCTTTCACATACCTGAGTATCCGCATGCTTGCCTTCCAATAAGTTTGGCAAGGCTTATTAGAGAACCTGCTTACTACTCCAACAACATAAGAGATGGTTGGTCTGCTATTGCACAAGTAGATAAGACTTCCAACTAATTTCTTGTATCTTCCAATATCCATTCGAGGTGAAGTATCTTCTGTAGATAATTTTGTGTTGCCCTCCATAGGTGTAGAAATTTCCTTGCAATCCTCCATGTCAAATGCCTTCAATATCTGCCTTGCATACTTTTGTTGAGAGATGAAAATCTTCCCTAGTTCCTGCCAAACTTCAAGGCCTAAGCAATAATGCATTAAGCCTAAGTCTGTCATTTCAAATTCTAAACTCAGGGCATCTTTTGTTTGTTGAAGAAGAGCATCATCATTTCTTGTAATAACAAGGTCAACTACATAGAGTACAAGCACAATTTTCTTCCCTCCTCTCTTTAGAACATACAAGTTAGCATCAGAAGCACATCTTTTGAAACCTAGATCCAAGAGATACTTATTTATCCGCTGGTACCATGCTCTAGGGGCTTGTTTTAGCGCATAAAATGACTTCTTTAGCTTACATACCTTGTTCTCTAAATGGGGAGCCTCAAACCCTAGTGGTTGAGACACATATACCTCCTCCTTGAGGTCTCCATTCAAGAACGTTGATTCGACATCCATGTGATAGAATGGACAATGCTTATGTGCAGCCACAGCTATTACTACTCGGATAGTGGTCATTCTTGCAGTCGACACAATTGATTCACAAAAGTCAATGCCTTCAACTTGTGAGTAGCCCTGTGCAACAAGTCTTGCTTTATACTTTTCTAGAGTACCATCAGCCTTGTACTTTAGCTTCCAAACCCTCTTGGTGCCAATGACTTTACGCATAGGGGGTCAATCCACTAGCTCCCGAGTTCCATTCTTCATGATATTGTTGTATTCTGTTTGCATGCAAGCCCTCCAATTCGGATCATGGAGTGCCTCTTCCACATTGTTGGTTCCTTTGCTTCTTCTTGAATGAGATCAACCATCAAGGCTATGTTTGCAATATGGGCGCTTGCCCATCTCTGTTCCTCTATTCTCTATGATCGCCTCGGTCCATCTACAACCTGTTCTAGTGATTGTGGGATGGGGTGTGTAAATCATAGAGTTGTCTCACCCAACATGGCAATGGATTTTCCACTTGGGTGTCAGTAGGTTGGTGACTTTCAGACTCATCATCTGAAGATGATGCTTCCTTCTCTTATGTATAAGGGATAGCTCTTGGGCCAGGTTCATAGTGGATTGCCCCTTCACCTGATGATAAAGTGGAAGCTCTCTTTTCCTCCTCCACTACATGTGGCTCCTCCTCCTTAAACACCACATCATGATTCGCCATGATCTTCTAGCCTCAGGGTCATAAAGCTTATAAGCCTTCTTATCTTTGTTGTACCCTTAGAAGATACATTTGATGCTTTTTGGTTGAAGATTGTTTCTCTCCCTATCTAGAACATGTACATGACATTCACTTCCAAATACTTTGAAATGGGAAACAGAAGGCTTTTTACCATTGTAGGCTTCTTGTGGAGTCTTTCCATCAAGTGCCTTGGTGTAGCTTCGATTCAAGAACTAGATAGCAGTGTTGACAACCTCTGCCCAAAATTGATTAGGCAAACCCTTTCCTTTCAACATGCACCTTGCCATCTCCATGATGGTTTGATTCTGATATTCTGCAACACCGTTTTGTTGAGGACTATGTGCCACTGTGAGTTGATGCTTGATTCCCTTACTCTTGCAGAAATCTTCAAACTCTATTGATGTGAACTCACCACCACCGTCTGTCCTGAATTTCTTCATCTTCTTCCTTGTTTTAGTTTCAGCAAGCTGAAGCCATTCTTTAAACTTAGCAAAATCTTGAGCCTTATCACAAAGGAAGTACACCCACATCTTCCTGCTATAGTCGTCCACAAGTAACATGAAGTAGAAAGATCCGCCCAAGGCCTGTGTATGCATTTTTCTTCACAAGTCAGCATGCACCAACTCTAGAGGATAGCTTGCCATGTTCTTGCTTTCTTGTGGAAACACCTTGCTCTATTGCTTGCAAATCATGCAAGCTTCACATGGTTCCTTATTTTTTGCAATTGATGGTAGGTGTGCAACCATACCCCTATGATGCATCTCCTTCAGTACAGGGTATCCAATGTGGTTGAATCTCTCATGCCATAGCTTACTTGTGCCCACGTTTGTAGAGGCTGTAAGAGCACACAACTCATACAGGTTGTTCCTCCTTATGCTAGTCCCAACAATGTTGTTGTTACCATCCATAATCTTAGTTCATGTCTTGCTGAAAGATACTTGATGACCTTGATCAGTTATAGAAGCCACAGAAAGTAGATTTTGTTTTATTTGTGGAACATACAACACATTTGAAAGCTTTCTGATATCATCATTAGAGTTAATGAAAGAAACTATACCTTCTCCCCCTACAGGACATCTTGCATTGTTCCCTACCTTTATTGTGATGGGTTCCTTTAAAGGTTGTAAGGAACTGTAAAGGTCTTTTCTACTCGTCATGTGATGAGATGCACCACTGTCCAACACCCATGAGTCATCCCTTCCTCAATCTTTAGCCGAGGAGCACACCTCCTATATCGTAAAAAATAACTCAAGCTCTGTTTCTGCTATGTTGGCAGACTCCTTGCACTTGCCACCTTTTGAAGAGCCACTCTTCTCTTCTGCCTTCTTAATGCGACAGCCTTGGATTCTATGTCCTTTCTTCTTGCAGTGGAAACACTCTCCCTTGAACTTCTTTTTGTCGTTCTTCTTTTTGTCTCCATCTTTTGAAGATTTTGTTTTGCCTCCTTTGTCATTTGTTGTGAATGCAACATCTCCTTTGCTACCACCACTCCTTTCCTTGAGTCGCAGCTCCTCCTCCATGAGTAAGGCACTGAATTCTTCAAAAGTTAGTGGTTGAGGTCTGATTTGAGTGTTAAGAGCAGTTACCAAACCATCAAACTTAGGTGGACAGATTTGAAGACAATGTCGAGCTAGCTCCTCACTTGACTTTTGAACACCTGCTCCCCCCATTTGATCTTGTAGATTCTTTATGTGAGTGATAAATAGCTCTGCAATCTCCCCATCAGCAAACCATTCTGCTGCAAGCGGATTCTCCAAGTTTTGAATTTGTGTCTGGTTATGAGTTTCATATTGATTTCTTAATGTGTTCCATGCTTCACATGCCTTCGTAGTATGCTGACTAAGAGTCAGAACACTATCAGAAGTACTTGTAACTAGAGCATAGAGTGCATCTGCATTTCTACGTTTCCAATCATGTAGAAGATCAGCATCAAGAGGACTCATTCGACCAGGATTATTTGGATCAGGTCTTTCTTGGGGCTCATGATCAGTCCCAAGAACAGTCTCCAAAAGCTCATATGAATCAAGGATAGAAGTGATTTTAAACTTCCACAGGGTGTAGTTCGTACCATCAAGTTTACCTTTTGTGAAGGTTGGTGGACGTATCCACAACGTTGGGATGACCTGCATCATTGCTGCTCCTGCTTGTGTGCCACCTACTCCTATTGATGAACCACCTTGACTCCCAGTCGTAGATGATGATGCACCGCTTGGCATCTTCTCTCTTTTGTCGTTCAGACCTTTGCAACCTCTGTGTTTTTGCTTCTACACCACTCATAGCCTCTTGAGCTCTAATACCATGTAAGAAAATAACAACACAACAGAATAGACCTATAGATAGAGTTGAGAGAAAAACGCAGACAAAGATAGAGGTAGACTGAGAGATAGAGAACTCAAATTCTCAGATTGCCAAGCGTAATGCAGTTACAATGAAGGTGTTGTCCACCTGTGCGCTCCCAAAGTGGATCTTAGATGGCAATCTAGACAGACTCTAGATGAAGGTCTTACTAGTGTGCAATGCTATGTAAAGCTCAACCTGGGTCGTGCTTATATAGCTTTTACAAGGCAGTTTGATATAGATAAATGGACCTCATCTAACTTGGAAGTTAGGGTTCCACAAATGTCCGGGCTCTCATAATGGCTTCTCCTCATAATGGGGGCCTTACAACTTAGAGCACCATGGATCATTTGTAGTCACATGAGGGTGGATTATTGAGCATATCTAACACTACTACAGGTTTAGCAGAACTTGACAAGATAATTCTATTCAACTTTTTGAGATACAATCAATTTTCTACATCAAGGTATTTTAGTCAATGGCCATGGTTGAAAGGAGTGATGTATTTTGTATGTTGGCAGTTAAGGATAAGTTGGATGGTACGAATTACCCATTATGGGCTTATATGATGCATCATGTATAAATTGCAAAAGGACTATGGAATATTGTGCAGGGTGTTGAAAAAAGTCCTATTACACCTACAAATATAGGTACTGAAGGTGATGAAGATGGCATCAAATATGGTGATATTCTGCAGATTCATGTTCGTGCTACGGTTTTTATTGCACCTACTATAGAGAAAATTCATTGGGATGGTAGAGATGCTCAGGCACATGCATTGATAGCCTTTTTCTCTCAAACGTGCCATTATTCCTCAAATTTGCTTTTGCAGAGTAGCTAATGACGCTTGGGATACACTTACCACTTTATACCAAGCAACAAATGAGGCTCATGTTGCTTATCTCTAAAAACAATTGGAGAGTGAGCACATGAATGAAGGAGATTTCATGGACAATTTTATAACAAAGATCAAAGATTTGAAGAAATAGTTGATTTCTACTGATGAAGTCTTACGTGACAGTTCACTTGTGCAGACTATTCTGAATGGTCTTCCCAATTCATATCAAAGTTTTGCCTCTACTCTTAGTTTGATGATGAAATGCAATCCAAATGCCTTAACATGTGAGGAGTTAGTCTCTGTACTATTGCAAGAAGATCGGTCTAAGCAGAACATGTCCATTATGTGTGTTACAGATCAAGCTTTCTTGGCTAGTCAGAAGGGCAAAGATAAGTGGAGTTCTTCTATTGGTAAGCAAAAATCTACTAATTCTACACAATCAAAGAAGGAAGATAGAGATGAGAAGAAAATAGAAAGATAGAAATTGTTTTGCAAATACTATAAAGCAGGAGGCTGAAATGGTTGTTGTAGAGGCCTCTACACCGAAAATAGAGTCTGCTAATCTTGTGTAGAATGAAGAATGGGCGTTTACAATTGTTTGCAATTTTGACCCATCATCTCATGAACAGTGTATGTCTGTAGTACACTCAGATGTTTGGTACTTTGATAGTGGGGCAACCAAACATATTACCTCATAGCACAGTTTTTGCACTTCACTTCAGCCTACCCCTATAGGGAATACTGTTACATGCACCAACAACTCCTCCTATCCTATTATGGGAGTTGGTAAAATCATTCTAACTACTGCTGACAGTAGTTCTTTTACATTGTCATATGCTTTATTTGTGCCAGGGATCAAGAAAAATATGTTATTAGCTTCTGCAATAGCCAAGGTTGGCTTGGTTGTGAAATTTGTTGATGACAGATGTACAATTCACGATCTGTCAAATGGTGACATGATTATTGCTTATGGCATTTTATGTCGTGGGTTGTATAAGCTCATAGACTATGAAAAATTTATGAATGATTCAGCATGTGCAGTACATGATTCTTAGGCTATGTCAGATGCAAAGCTTTAGCATGCACGCTTTGGTCATCTAAATTTTGCTAGTTTGCTATGCCTACAAAAATCTGAAATAGTGTCCTCATTGCCCAAACTTGACACACCCGGAAAACATTTCTATGAAGGTTGTATTTTGGGCAAAATGCAGTGTTCCTCCTTCCCAAAAGATGGTTCAGTTTAAGCTACTCAAAAATTGTAGCTTGTTCACAATGATGTCTATGGTCCTATGCAGACACCTTCTTTTGGGAACTATCTTTACTTCGTGACTTTCATTGATGATTTTTCTAGGCATGCATGGGTATATCCACTAAAAGCAAAGTCCGAAGTATTTATGTGCTTCAAACAGTTTTTGGTTTTGGTTGAGAATATGTCAGCATGTAAAATGGGCACCCTCCATTCTGATCAAAGGGGGGGAGGGAGATATATGTCTTCTAAATTTAATGCATTTGTGACTGAACGTGGGATAAAACATCAGTATACACTGTTGTATACACCTCAATAGAATGGAGTTGCTGAATGGAAGAACATGTCACTCATGTAGATGGCGAGGTGTATGGTCAAGAGTCAGGCTTTACCACATAGTTTCTTGCTTGAGGCTATTATGTGTGCAGTATATGTACTTAATAGGTGTCCCACTAAAGCACTACAATCTATCACTCCATATGAGGCTTGGCATGGTCACAAGCCATCTATTGCTCATCTGTGTGTTTTTGGTTGTTTGGCATATGCATTAGTGCTTGACCAACAACACAGAAAATTGGATGCTAAAGTAGTGAAATGTATTTTTATTGGGTACAGTTCTAAAAGCAAAGGCTATCGTTTGTATCATCCACAGACTAAACACATTTTGGTTAACCATGATATTGTTTTTGTGGAAGATGTTATTTAGCCATTACTTTCATGTACGAAGGAGACATCAGTTGGCTCTAAAGACATGTATGACACCTTGTTGCCTCTCTTTACAAGTGGACAGTCTAGTGCTAGTCCAAATGAGGCAACTTTTCAGCCTTTATAGGATTCATGCGATGATGCAGATCATTCCATTTCTGATGAAGATTTACATGATGCAGTTGTTGATGAGAGAGTCGATATTGAGGAGGCAAAAATTATGCTAAAATGGTTGGTGCAAACTTTGTGTGACAACAAATTAAATGCACCTCTATCATATCATACTCTTTCAGGCTCTCATAGTGCCTCTTTTGCATCAGATTGTTATGCTATGGCTGCCTCTAGTCTCTGTGATGAGAATGAGCCTGTTTTGTTTGATGAAGCACAAAATTCTAAACATTGGATGGCTGCAATGCAATCTGAATATGATGCTATCATGAAAAATGGTACCTAGCCTTTGTGTGATTTGCCTCCTAGCAAGAAGGCCATTGGCACTAAGTGGGTATATAAGCTGAAGCGTAAGCTTGATGGAGCACTTGACAGAGATAATGCTATGTTTGTTGCAAATGATTATGCAGAGGAAAGAGGCATTGATTTTGATGAGACCTTTGCTCCCACATGTCGAATGACTACTGTTTGTAGCATCTATGCTCTTGCAACTCATCATGATTGGAATGTGCATCAGTTGGACATTAAAACTGCATTTTTGAATGGTGATTTGCATGAAGAAGTGTATGTTTTTCAGTCCCATGGCTTTGTACAAAAAGGGCATGAAAACTAGGTGTGCAGGACAAAAAAGGCAATATATGGTCTAAAGCAAGCACCACATGCTTGATATGAAAAGATACATGCCTATCTGATTGCACAGGGTTTTGACAACAGTCCAAATGAAAGCACCTAATATGTTAAGCATGCAAATGATGTGCTTCTGATCATTGTTGTGTATGTCGATCACATGCTGCTCACTGGTCCTCATGAGAAGCAGATTGCTTATTTTAAGGCTGATTACATTCCTCATTTGAGATGTTTGATTTGGGGCATTTGCATCATTATTTGGGCATTCAGTTTATGCAAGTTGACGGCAGAATAGTTTTGTGTCAAATGAAATATATTGACACATTATTGCAGCATCTTGGCCTTGAAGACTGTAAACCTATTGCCACTCCTATGGAGACATGTTTACGATTGAGTCTTTAGGATGTTGGAGATGCATTTGATGTTGTTCTCTATCAGCAGGTTGTTGATGCTTGATTTACTTATGCATTACTCGACCAGATATTCAGTTTGCTATCTCAGAGATGAGCAAGTTTATGCATTGCCTAGGTGTCAAGCATTGGCATGCGGTTAAGCACATCTTTCACTACTTGAGTGGTACCCGACTACTTGGATTGTTTTATCCCAAGGGGGGATCACTACTGCCAGATTTACATGCTTTTTCTAACTCTGATTGGGCTGGTTTCTATGACACTCGTGTGTCCGCTAATGTCTTTTGCTTCATGCTTGGTAGCTCATGTATATCTTGGTTGAGCAAGAAGCAGCCTACTGTGGCCACTTCCAGTTGTCAGGCTGAGTATAGGGCAGCTTTCACATCGATTGTTGAGTGTGTGTGGCTCAAACACCTCATGGCTGATTTGGGTGTTGGTCAGTCTTCTGCCACCACCATCTTCACTGATAGTCAGAGCGCATTGGCAGTTGTGAGGAACCCTGTGTTCCATGCTCACACTAAGCACATTGAGATGCATTATCATTAGGTCCTTCAAGTTGTTGTATGAAGAGTAGAGCTTAATAGCTCTTAAATGAACACTTGATTGAAGCGTCAAAAGCTTTTCTTCACTATCCATGCCTCCTCTTTGCCCTATGTCATGGTCTTAAACCTTTACTTACATTAAAGAAAGTAAAGAAAAATGCTGAAAAATGAACCTAGTGTTTGACTCCTTTGGCTCTCTAAATGAGATGTGATATCTTATTCATCTTTGAATGGTTCTAAAGGAACATTTGGCTTTTGGATCTCTTCTATATATAGAGGAGAAAAGCGTGCCACAGAATGCATGTACGTATGGTTAAATATGTATAGACTTCAATACAAAGTGAATATTTCATTATGGGTATACAGTTGGACACGCATAGCTCAAAGAATTATCCCACCATATGCGAAGAGTTCTCTTGTTGCCAAGGCTATATAACCAATTCGGGAGGTTGTGACATGGACACTTTCGTCTCTAGTTTCATATGAAGCCATACACATGGGCATCCAAAATGATCTTAGTTTCTTAGGCCAAACTCGCGGCCCTCCTCAAAGGGGCCTTCTGCTCCCTTGGAGGGGGGTTCTCTCCCTTGCCATGAGGGTGGGAACAATCAGAGGAACTTTTTGCGGATTCAAATCTATAAAGAGGATTTTGCACACAAAACTAAAAGTTCCATCAGGCTTCAAACAAAAGAATATCACATGAGGAGCTCTACTCCTAAATAAATAATTGAACCAAAATACTCTAACCATGGTTGTCATGACACAAATGTTTCAACATTTCGTACAATAAATTGAGTATCCTAGACCACCAAAAGGGAGAGGGATCACATACACACCCATCAACCTCGATCCATATATATATATATATATATATATATATATATATATATATAGTAAACTAAGTAGCCTAGACCACAAAAAGGAAGAGAGAATCGATACAAACACCTATTTGCATAGCTTCTTTATAACAAGAAGTCTCATCAACATCTGTCAGCATGACAAAATCCAATCCTAGAACAAATGTATTAGGTGGATGTGAAACACGTAAAGATTATCTCAATGATTGTTGATCATGAGCTTTAGCAAACTCTTGTTGAACATTTTCATGACGTTTTCTGATTATTATGCTGTTAACCTAAGAAAATGAGTCTTTTTATGCACTAACAAGCTTCCAATTTCAGAGTATGTGATGGATTTAGTTGTCTTGCAAGGTGGAAGTGCTCGTTAGTAACGCCAACCACAATAAATGTGGCAGTTTGAAAGAACTGATAGCAGCATGTGTGCAGCAAGCCTAAAATTTGTTCAAGGATCGGTTCAACATGTATGGGTTGGAGAATACATGTTGAAATTGTCAAGAAAGGGCCTCAAAACAGGATCAAGAATGGATGTCAAGTGATGATTTGGCAAGGATACTATGGAACAGGATGAGGGGAGACTTAGTGAGCTTGGAAGGCATACTATTGAGATGTTTGTCCTTGCTCACTTGTTTATATTGTGATAAACTGCTTCTTGGTTAGAGTCACTTTATACAATTTACTATTGTTGTTGTGAGTAAAGATCCAAATGAGCCTAAATATTCCGATACTTTGCATCGGTTTTGTAAGAAAGAACACGATTGGGGATGGAAGAAGTTCATGGAGCTCTCAAAAGTGCTAGATGGTTTTACAGTAGCAGATACACTTGTTATCAAGGCTCAAGTACAAGTGATAAGAGAAAATCTTCATCAACCATTCAGGTGTCTGGATTGCCAATATAGGGGGGAATTAGTTCGTGTGTATATGACAAATGTCGAAGGTATCTGTTGCCATTTTGTGGAACAAAAGCCTAAAAAGATTGGAAAACTGATGGATGATCCTTTGAGATGGCCTAGTTTTCGAGCCTTTTGAACAGCACTTGATGAAAAGGTGAGGGTGCAACTTTCAAAGGAAAAATAAAACACAGAGATAATATTGAAGGCAATTATAAAAGTCTTCTTCAATTAAAAAAAAAGAGGTGACGTCTACTTTGTCATGGATGCTCTATACAGTGGTTGCAAGGCCCTAGATTATTGCAACAAAAGTAAAAAGGGAAAGACAAATGGATTGGAGACGGAGGAAACCCACAATCCTATTGCTTGGTTTGATAAAGATTTCTTTGTCCTTGTTGGTGATGTTCTACTGTTGTTGGATTTTATTGCTTGGCTAAAAGTGGCGACCGTCGCAGAGAAAGAGACAGATTCAGTTTCAATCCGTTTTGGGTGGTAGGCCTATGGAGGCACATTGTTGGTCAGATGGAAGGAGATGACAAAGAACGTTTCTTTCGCAGAACTGACAATAGATGGGGCAATTTTTTAGAGGGGCATTTCATTTTTTATGCAGCGGGCTCTCATTGTTGTGGTCCCTCTTCGTTTTTGTGCAGGAACGGGAGTGCACCGAGAGATAACTGGAGGGGTTATCTTGTTTCTTCTCCTCCTTGTTTTTTTTTGCACGTGTAGGTGGGCAACATGGAGCAGTGTATGCAGAGGAAAAGGGGGGGGGGGGGAGTTTGGAGGCCACGTAGATAAAGGAGAGGTCGAGGAGACTACTGTGTACTTCAGTTGGGACACAAAGAGCAAACTTTGGGGGTCTTCTTCTGCAACTTGAAGGGGAGAGGGGTTCTTCTTGTGCAGGTTCATAGAGCCGAAGGAGGGAAGAGAAGAAGTTGGGGGCTTTTTCCGTTTTGGCAGAACAAAGAAGATTAGACCGGGGTGGCTGTTTCGGGGAGTAGAGGAAGGTAATCTGGTGGGCATCAGAAGAGGAGGGCAAGTTTAGCAGGTATGTGATTTTGGGTTTTTTTTCCTTTTTTTGCTTGTTATGTGCAGGTACATTGAAAAAAAGGGGAGAGTCCTGAGTGACTGAGGAGGCCAGTTTTTCTGCTCCCTGGAGGCTAAGAATCCCGCACAATGGTTTCAGGTGCATAGTTTCTGCATTCAATGCACGTGAAGAAGTGGACCTCGTGGTTTTTTGGGTCTCAATTTTTCACCTTGACCGGGGAACACAAAGTAGAGTGATGTGGTTGTCGTCCCACATAGGCAGTATAATCCTGGCAAAAGTTGTCTTTGAGTCTTCATCATTGGGATCCAAGTCTTGAAATGAATCCCGGTGGGTTCCACCCACTCGGAGGTCAAGCAAATTGACAGTAGAATGGAGGGTCAAAAAAACATGTGGTGGGAACTTTGATGTTCAAGACAGGTACTGGTCCAACAGATGAGAAAAGGAAGTACAACTCATAACCCAAGAGAAGGGGAGGATATTGAGTTTCTTTTGGGAAAGGAAAGGGATTTTTTCACATCCTTGATGTTGGAGCAAGTCTATGACAAGCCTAAGTACTAGCTTGAGTCCCACAAAGTCATAGAAGAAGCCCTAAAATGAAGACAATGTAAACTTGTGAACTACCTCTTGTAACTTTTGAAGAGTTTACTTAATGTAAAAGTGAAAGAATCTTAAGTGGTTGAGTCAACTTGATCAAAAAGGGAAAGAGGAGCCACGAATTCGTGATTTGTGGTAGATAGAGAATCAAATCAATCACTAATTGATTGGAGAGTGATTGAGGGAAGTTAGCCTCCCAAACTCAACTATAAATAGATGGCAGTTTTAGTCATGGTTAGAGAGACCTATGTGAAGACCTCCAAGAGCTGAGCTTTAGACCATATCAAGGTGTGATTCTAAGGCACACATATGTGTCATCAGATTACAGAGATGGTTTCTCTGAGCTTGGTGCATCATTTTCAGTGATTTAACTTGATAAAGTTAGCTCTATAAGTCTACTATATGCTCACCAAGTTTCATTTCATTTGGATGTTTCAATCTTCAGTTATGTTCAGTTGAAGTCAACACTATTTGTTCATTTTCACTTCTCAGTGTGTACTTATGCAAATTCAATGATTTAAAGCTTTTTGAATTCAGCATACTGTCTAGTATAAGCATACAAATTTTCATAATCATTGAATTCTTTAATCTTGAGTTATATGCGTTTTTCTGCTCACTGGTCTCATTACTATACCAGCCCGTGAAAATCGGGATGATGGCATCTCTTGTTAAACATCATTCTCAGTGTGTGGTTCATTATTTTTTATGAGATTACTCTTGAAAGTTAGCTCTTTAAGTAGTCTAGACTTCCCCTAGAGGAAATATACTAACAGCTGCTGTGCTGAGAGAATTATGCAAAACACTTGACAGGTGTATGAACCAAAATAGCAAGTTCTTCACCTCTGAGCTAACTCCAACTTATTTGTTTTGATCTATCTTTTTAGAGTGATCTTCCAAGGTACATAGGGTGTCTAATACATCCATTGGAAAGCTAAAAGGGCCCACCATATACTCCTGGAGTTCATTTGGCTGGTGTAGATCAAAGATTTTGCAATACCTCTTCATCTTCAAGCACATACCTATCCATCTCTTCACAGTGGTATCAGAGCAAGGTTGGACAACATGGCAGATGGATTTCCTTCATCAATTGACAAATTGGACAGAGGTAACTACTCAGCTTGGTCATTAAGAATGGGATCTTATCTCCAAGGTAGAAGTTTATATGGTTATGTGGCTGGAGATGAAGTTATGCCAAGTTTCAGGAACAAAAGTCAACCAACACAAGAAGAGCAAGAAAGATTGAGCACATGGTGCTCCAAGGATGCACTTGCAAGGTCTTATCTCCTCAACTCTATCTCAGATTTTTTGTTGCCTCATGTTAGAAGTTGTAAGACATCTCAGGAAGTGTGGGATGCACTTGAAGCCTTCTTCTCTTCAAGTACCAAAGATAGGAAGCATCAACTATGCCTGGATTTCACAACTCTCAAGAAGGCTCCCAAACAAAATGTGATTGATTTTGTCACAAAGCTCAAGGACATAGTAGATCAGTTGGGAAGCATTGGAGAGGTAATAGATGAAGAGCAAATTGTAAGGCAGGTCATCAATGGCTTGAAGGCAGATGACAAGTGGGAAGCATTCACCACAGCTATGGATTTGTACATGGACATGCATGTACCTGATTTCAATACACTCATTGGACAACTACTTACTCAAGAGGCAAAGCTTATCAAAAATGCAGAAAGCTCTAAAGGTAATCAATCTTCAGCTTTATACACTGATAAAAGCAAGTCCAAAGATAACAAAGGAAAGGCAAAGAAAGTGGATGATGAAGCAGGTACATATCAAGCTAACTATGCAGGTAGAGGAAGACATGGCAGAGGTAGAGGAAGAGGAGGTAGACAAGGCAGGGGGAGATCCCAAGTCTCCAAATCATGTTCTATTTGTGGATTAACTAATCATACAACTGAAAATTGCTTTAGGAATTCCAGGAATCAAAGAGGCAGAGGATACAATAGAGGAAGTTATGGCTACTCAAGAGGAAGGTTCAACAATTATCATGGCAACTACAACAACTACAATCATTCAAACTATCAAGGAGGCTACAAAGGAAGGAGAGACTTCAATAACTACACAGAAGACTCAAAAAAAGAGGATTAATTATTGATCCTGAACATGGCTATGCCACAAGGTAAATCTGATGAGCATGTTTTCTACATAGATTCAGGTTGTTCAAATCATGTGGCAGGAAATGTGGCACTCCTATCAGATTTAGAAGATCCAAGGAATAAGCATGAGGTACAAACAGGAGATGATATGAGACATCTTGTGGAGAAAATAGGCAATGCCAAAGCACTTGATGGAAACATCAACCTACTCAGTAAGGTACTCTATGTCCCTACCATTACAAAGAATTTGATAAGTGTTGGGCAGATAGTAGAGAAAGGGTTACAAGTCAAGTTCACAAAAGTAGGAGCATTTGTTGAAGATTCAAGTCAAGGATTCAGAAGAATTGCAAAAGGTGAAAAGGCAGGTAGATTGTTCACATTTGAATTACAAGACACTAGAAACATTGCTCTCTTTAATTATGGTAGTCAGACACTCACAGAATTGGAAGTATGGCACAAAAGGTTAGCACATATTGGTGAAAGGTCATTAAAGCAAATTTGCACGGACCAAAGTGTACTTGGACTCCCTAACTTGTCAAAACAACATATGATTTATAAGTGTAGTGCATGTCAATTTGGAAAGTCTCACAGGTTACCATTCATGAAGAAAGGTTATATGCATGGAGATCTCTTGGAGTTGGTTCATACGGATGTATGGGGACCTAGCAAGGAAGCTTCAATATCTGGATCAAGGTATTATGTCTCCTTTATTGATGATTGCAGCAGATGGACTGTCCTATTCTTTATGAAACACAAAGATGAATTTTTTTCATGTTTCAAAAGATATTTGGCTCTTGTGGAGAATCAAACAGGTAAATCACTAAAAAGTCTAAGGTCGGATGGAGGGGGAGAATACTTCTCCCATGAGTTTGATTCTTTTCTTCAAGAAAGAGGAATAAAAAGAGAGGTAAATACAAGGTACACTCCTGAGCAAAATGGAGTGGCAGAAAGGAGGAATAGGACAATTGTTGAAGTTGCAAGGTCCATGTTAAATGAAAAGCATTTGCCTAATTATCTATGGACTGAGGCTGTATCTATAGCCACTTACTTGATTAACAGGTTGCCTTCAAAATCCCTTGATGGGATGACTCCATATGAGGCTTGGAGTGGAAGAAGACCAAGCTTAGATCATTGTAAAATTTTTGGATGTATTGCTTTTGCTCATGTTCCTTCACAGGTTAGAGGCAAGATGGCTCCAAAGGCAGAAAGGTGTGTATTTATTGGATATGACAACAATCAAAAGGGCTACAGGTTATACAACCCTACCAACAAAGGATTCTTGGTAAGCAGAGATGTAGTTTTTTATGAAAACAATTCATGGTATGAAGATTCATGCAGGAAGGTCAATTTACCATATGATCTTGAAGAAGATTTTCCAAAGCTTGGTAGAGAACAACCAAAGATTGAAGAACAAGACACCTCAGAGGATGATGAAGAATCTCAGATGAAAAAGATCAAAGCATGGAAGTCTAAAGGTAAAGCAAAATTGCAAGAACTTGGACATGAGGGAGAATCATCACATCATGGCCTAAGAAGATCTATGAGGAAAAAGAAAAAACCAGAAAGGTATGGGTTTGACACCTCATTAGTAACTAAACATTCTATCTACATAGCACAAGACATAAACCAAGAGGAGCCATCATCATTTGAAGAGGCCAAAGCAAAAACAGAATGGAAGCATGCAATGAAGGAAGAGATTGAAGCACTTGAGGAAAACAACACTTCGGATTTGGTGCCCAAGACTTCATCCATGAAGGTAATAGGCTCAAGATGGGTCTATAAACTCAAGAAGAATTCTGATGGTTCCATTAACAGGTATAAGGCAAGGCTTGTAGCAAAAGGCTTTGCACAAACTCAGGGAATTGATTATGAGGAGACCTTCTCTCTTGTGGCAAAGATGCCTACTATTAGGGTTTTGCTTAGTATTGCCTCTTCTAAGAATTGGAAGATACTTCAACTAGATGTAAAGAATGCATTCTTGAATGGTTGGATAACAGAAGACGTATATATGGCACAACCACCTGGTTTTGAGAATCAAGTTTATCCTGATTATGTGTGTAAACTTAACAAAGCATTGTATGGTCTCAAGCAAGCTCCAAGAGCTTGGAATTTCATACTTGTTTCATTCTTGCAGGACAAAGGCTTTCAACCAAGCAAGGCAGATCCTTCACTCTTTATTAAAAAGAGTAATTCTGAGATCATCTACCTATGTGTATATGTAGATGATATTATATTGACAGGAAATGATGCAGATGGTATGAAGAAGATCAAAGATCAGATGAGAGAAGATTTCAAGATAAGTGATTTGGGTTCACTTACCTACTGCCTAGGTTTGGAAGTTGTCTACAAAGATCATGGTTTGTTTCTCACTCAAAGAAAGTACATTAAGGACATGTTGGCAAAATTCAAGATGCAAGATTGTAAGATTGCAGGTACTCCAATGGAGGTCAATCAAAAATTGAGCTCACATGAAGGTGAACTCATAGAGGACATCACATTATATCAAAGTCTAGTGGGTAGTCTCAACTATGCCACATTGACAAGAGTAGATATATGTTACAATGTGAGTGTGCTAAGTCAATTTATGCACACACCAAGGAAACCACATATGGATGCTGCCAAAAGGATTCTCAAGTATCTCAAAGGAACCATAAATGAAGGACTTTATTATCCTTATGTATCTGATTTAGGTTTGAAGCTATTTTCTGATGCAGATTGGGCTAGCTCCAAAGAAGATAGAAGGACCACTTCAGGTTATCTTACCTTTGCAGGTTCAAAGCTTATTTCATGGTCATCCAAGAAGTAACCCATAGTTGCTCTCTCTTCTACTGAAGCTGAATATAGAGGTCTTGCCATAGCTACTCAGGAAGCTATGTGGATGAAGACATTATTCAAAGATCTTGGATTGGAGTTTGGAACTCCAACTATTTATGGTGAAAATATGAGTTCTATTCATTTGGTTGCTAATCCTATTTTTCATGCAAGGACTAAACATATTGAAGTTCATTATCACTATGTACGAGAGAAGGTTCTAAGCAAAGAGATTCAAATATCATATGTGTCCACTTATCATCAATGTGCAAATATTCTAACCAAAGCATTGGATGGTACAAAGCTTTGCAAATTCAAGGCTATAATTGGTTTACAGGTAATCTTGGAAGATTGAAGACCTCAAGCATACTTGGCTTGAGGGGGAGTTGTTGGAGCAAGTCTATGACAAGCCTAAGTATTGGCTTGAGTCCCACAAAGTCATAGAAGAAGCCTTAAAATGAAGACAATGTAAATTTCACTTGTGAACTACCTCTTGTAACTTTTGAAGAGTTTACTTAATGTAAAAGTGAAAGAATCTTAAGTGGTTGAGTCCACTTGATCAAAAAGGGAAAGAGGAGGCACAAATTCGTGATTTGTGGTAGATAGAGAATCAAATCAATCACTAATTGATTGGAGAGTGATTGAGGGAAGTTAGCCTCCCAAACTCAATTATAAATAGATGGCAGTTTTAGTCGTGGTTAGAAAGACCTATGTGAAGACCTCCAAGAGCTTAGATTTATGCCATATCAAGGTGTGATTCCAAGACAAGACCTTAATGGTCCTTCTTGACTACATGGTTTTGCTGTAGCAAGACCAACATGGTGTAGCTGTAGCCTTTATGGTTTTCTTTTTCTGCACCAATTGCAGTTTTTGTCTCTGTATTCTTGATTTATCCTTTAGGACAATCCGGTTGGTTCTTCGCACCCAGTTTCGGAGTAGCAGCTATCTTTCGATTTATTTTATTTTTTTCAAGGTTTTCATAATTGGACAAGGCACACATATGTATCATCAGATTGCAGAGATGGTTTCTCTGAGCTTGGTGCATCATTTTCACTGATTTAACTTGGTAAAGTTAGCTCTATAAGTCTACTATGTGCTCACCAAGTTCAATCTTCAGTTATGTTCAGTTGAATTCAACATTGTCTGTTCATTTTCACTTCTCTATCAGGTACCCGACTTTTTTACTCATCTTGTCAAAGCTGTTTCTTAGTGTGTACTTATGCAAATTCAATGATTTAAAGCTTGTTTAATTCATCATACTTTCTAGTATACGATACAAATTTTCATTATCATTGAGTTCTTAAATCTTGAGTTATGTTCATTTTTCCGCTCACTGGTCTCATTATTGTAGCAGCCCGTGAAAATCGGGATGATGTCATCTCTTGTTAAACATCATTCTCAGTGTGTGGTTCATTATTTTTTATGAGATTACTCTTGAAAGTTAGCTCTTTAAGTAATCTATACTTCCCCAAGAGGAGTTAAACTAATTGCTGCTGTGCTCAGAGAAATATGCAAAACACTGGACAGGTGTATGAACCAAATTAGCAAGTTCTTCACCTCTGAGCTAACTCCAACTTATCTGTTTTGATCTATCTTTTTAGAGTGATCTTCCAAGGTACATAGGGTGTCTAATACATCCATTGGAAAGCTAAAAGGGCCCACCATATACTCCTGGAGTTCATTTGGCTGGTGTAGATCAAAGATTTTGAAACACCTCTTCATCTTCAAGCACATACCTATCCATCTCTTCACACTTGAGGGGGTTCTGTTGGTAGTTTGAGGACTTCTTCAACTGAGGGGACGATTGCTTCTTCATTGTCTCTAGGTGGCTGGGTGTGCACCCCAAAAAAAGGGAATTTTTCATGTGCAGGTTTATAGAGAAGGAGGGTGATTCAGATGAATGATGAGCTAGGGACACACAGATCAAGAATGAAGCAATTCACTTCAAGGAGCATCCTCGAATTTACCCTTGAAATAGTGAAACTTGAAAGGCAACAAGGAGATATCCAGAGACTTGTAGATACAAGGGAAAAGATGGCGCTCTAGGATGGTGTTTATGGAAGGCAAAGGTTGCCAATGAATATCTAGATTTCTTCAGCAAGTCCTATTTAGCTAAATAAGGAATAAGAATGTCTCTAGCTTTTAGAGATATGCAAGGTGCCTACATACATATAGAAAGAAGCAAAATGTATTATGCACAACTCTCTGGCAATAGTTAGTTATAAGCGATATTGAGATATTGAGGTTGACTACTTCAACAAAACAATAGTTGCAACATATTATGTGTGGAAGAAATGAGAAGTTTGAGATCGAAGGAGGAAGGAATGCTCTCAGCAGTTGGAATAATGAGCATGCATCCCGAAGGTGAATGATGGAGGGGCTTTAATCATTATGCAGTAACTAAATAAAAGGAAAAAGGGAGGAGCTAATTCTCTGTGGGCAGCTTCCTTCTTGGTGGAAGCATCATCACTAGAGCTAGTTTGCTGGCGTTCATCTCGGCATGAAGAGATGTGACTTCCCAAGGGGGCATTATGTGTGGAAGCGTTGATGTGATGGTATGTCCAAATTTCATAGGCTTCTCTATTAACATGATTATGAGAAAGGGTTTCCCAGTGCTACTTGTTCTGATGCTATAGAAATGAAATTTTTTATGGTCATACGTACTGTGACACAGTCCTGTTCGTCATTATGCATCAACTGTGAAGTTGGTCTTCCTTTTTCACACTTCTATATTCCTCCCAAGTTAGCTATCAAGCTGTCGGAGAGGCACTATCTTCATTTGCAGCTTGTAGTGAGAGTTAGGATAAAAGATGTGATGCTATTGATGTTGACTGTGAAACCCATTGATTTTTCACTCAAGTTTTGAACAGCCAGGAATGAATGCCTTTGCTTTGATGAATAGCATGTAAGGGTAAGTGTGTATGTGTGATCATATGGGTGGGAAGAATGTGCAAAAGATAGGTAGCAAGTGAGTGAGGATAGATGGGTGTTGAAGCTCAAAGTCAAGGACAAAGCATGGAAGCACATCAAAAGGTGGACACACGAGGAAAGGGAGCAAGTAGGGAGCTCCAAGAAGTGTATGTCAAATTTTCAGAAGAATCCCCTACAAAAATAGTGATTTTCATCACTAGAAACCATTGTAAATACCATTATCTATTTTTAGTAACTCCATTTTGTTCAAGCCGAGGAGTCCTCGAGCTTGAGGAGTATTAGAAGTACCATCGTACCAATTTTCATAATTTTTAGACTTCGTTTGAGCCCTCAAATAAGCCCTGGAACCTAATTTTTAACTAGGCCGGACACTAGGTCTGGACAGGGCCAAAACTAGTCAAAAAACTATAAAAAGAGCTAGAGAGCTCATTTTTGAGGTTAGCTTGTTAGAGAATAGAACTTTTGTAAGAGAACTCTTTTGCAATCTAAGCTTTCCATTGTTCCTCTCTTTGATCTTACTTTGTGCGCGTGTGTGTGTATGTGTGTGCATGTTTGTGTGCTTTCACTCACGCACTTGTGCCTTCACTTGCTCGTGGTCTTCATACCGGTCCTCACGTCTCCGCGGCAACGGCAAAATTTGGTGTAGCTCAAGCGTAAGCACCACCTCCTTTACTTGTCAATCCGCGGAGACGTGAGGACCGGTATGAAGACCACGAGCAAGTGAAGGCACAAGTGCGTGAGTGAAAGCACACAAACATGCACACACATACACACACACGTGCACAAAGTAAGATCAAAGAGAGGAACAATGGAAAGCTTAGATTGCAAAAGAGTTCTCTTACAAAAGTTCTATTCTCTAACAAGCTAACCTCAAAAATGAGCTCTCTAGCTCTTTTTATAGTTTTTTGACTAGTTTTGGCCCTGTCCAGACCTAGTGTCCGGCCTAGTTAAAAATTAGGTTCCAGGGCTTATTTGAGGGCTCAAACGAAGTCTAAAAATTATGAAAATTGGTACGATGGTACTTCTAATACTCCTCAAGCTCGAGGACTCCTCGGCTTGAAAAAAATGGAGTTACTAAAAATAGATAATGGTATTTACAATGGTTTCTAGTGATGAAAATCACTATTTTTGTAGGGGATTCTTCTGAAAATTTGACATACACTTCTTGGAGCTCCCTACTTGCTCCCTTTCCTCGTGTGTCCACCTTTTGATGTGCTTCCATGCTTTGTCCTTGACTTTGAGCTTCAACACTCCCCCCCCCTCTCGAGTCTGTCGTCCCTGACAGACCCTTGTTGGAAGGACTGTTCTGTGTAGTGCTTTGAGAGGTGGTGTCCATCCGTTGTATGAGCTGGTTCCTTGGATTCCAGCAAGAATGTGTCGTTGTGAGCTTTCAAAAACTGCAAGTTGCTCAGAAGAGGTTGTCAAGAGTGATTTGGAGCAACTACTGGCTTCAATTTGCTTCCGAGATATGGATGTTGTTCCCATGATGTCTGCTAGCTCTTTTAAAGATGATGTTGAGAGCATTCATGCCAACTACTCATAACCCATAATGAATGATGGGTAAGTGTGTTTGTGCCTGGGTTGAAAAAAGTATGTGCCTTATGCACGGCCTTGTAATGTAGCCCTACGCATGCTTACTTGGAAAGTGCATTGGAAGAAGTATGGTGCAAAAATTGCGGGTCTTGAGCTAAGTGCTCAAGGGTATGCTGACGAAGAGGTTTCCTAAACTATCATGGTTATGGTGTTTCCAGAGTAAAGATACTTACCATGGCGAAGGTTGATGGATGTTTGCCTCTTCGTGTTGTACACTCGGCCTTTGGGATGGAACCTTGTTGATGAATGTCCATGTTGATTGTCCACTGATGAGATCTTTTGAGTGGTGGATCCCCTCTCCTCTTTTCAAAGCAACATTTGTCACTAACAATGTGCATTTCTGAGCTTGGGCTCATGCACGTTCACTTCCCTATATTGACACTCAGAGGAATATTGGACACGTGCCGGTTTCTAAGAGATTACCATGCTGATTGACATAGACCATTCACCAGTGCTACTGTTCCATACTGGTTCAGGAAATACTGAGAATTGAATTGCTTTATATTCCTTGGCAAGCAACATCGGGTAACTACACCAAGCTGAGTGTCACATATTCTCTTTAGCTCAACATATGCAGAAGTCTTCTCCTCCAGAACTACCTTGTGCAGATATCTCCTTGGGTGCTCTGGTACATGAAGTAGTTAAGCATCACTCAAGTTGCGGACCTTCAAGCTCTTCATTCCTACCATGGTAAGAGAAAATCATAGTTATAGATGCCATGTTCATGCCAAATGCTTGTCATCTACCAGATAAGGCAGCAATAATCTCACTGCTGGCCGAGACACACTTTTATCCAAATTGATAAATGCCTAGTAATCAACAGTTCCACCTTCAACTAAGCATGACTCATTCATGTTTCATAAGCCAAACCTGGGAACAAGCTCTCTCGCACTTCTCTTTTTTTTTTTTTTTTTTTTTTTTTTTTTTTGAGGAACAGGATATCACAAAACAAGAACACAAAAATTAGTATCAATAGAAATGTTCGACATATGTCACTGTGCTCTTGTGCATGGGATTCTCCAGTGTGTCTATGCACGGCCGTGTAATGTGGCCCTATATTAATGCATACTTTGGAAATGCATGACCTAAATGGTGCAAAAGACAGGGTTGTGCAAGGAGCACATGGTTGTTGCTCGTTCGAGGCTTTTGATGTTATTTGTGGAGGTTGATGCCGACCTTGGTGGAGGTATCCATTGAGTCTCGAACTGATGTAATCCTCCTTATTGGAGTCCATTTTAGAACATCATTTGGCACTGTAGAGGTCACTTCAGGCGTCTTTCTCTTTGGATGCTTTCTGAACTGTGGTATCCAGTGTGGTTGATGCTTTGGTTCGGTGGAGACTACTTGCACTTTTGGCTTCCAAACCCATATCCTTTTTGCACGTCTTCCTACTAATGTTGAAGAGCTGATTTGATCTTCCTTTGGTCTCTGTACGTGGTTCTTACCCTTTTCTCTTTTTGGCTTCTTTGTTGAAACCTTTTGCATGTGGGAGAACAAAGGTTGTTGTGGGTGTAGGATCTTCTTAGGTACCCACATCTGTAATTGCCCTTGTTGAGCTGCAACTAACTTCTTAGGCACCCAAACTTGCTGGATATCTTGTGATGGAGCTCGTCTGAGCTGCTTCCTTCGTCTTCTGGCCTGGTTAGTGTGCATGGATGGGATTTGTGGGGGTAAGGCTGGTGGTTGCTCTCCTTTGCGTACCCAGATCTGCTTCATGCCCGGAACCGCTTTTTTATCGAATGGTGTCTTTCTATTTGATGTAGCAGTTGTCGTGAACGGTTGTGTTTGCTTGTGTGGTGGGCTCACTACTGTGGCTACTTGAGTCTTTGGAGAAGAAGAAAGATCCACCCGCCTTCGAACCTGGTCTCCCACGATTGACTCCTTCTGCATCATAGAGCTTTTGACACATACAACATCTTCTTTCATATGATTAGTCTTGGAAGAACTAAGAGAGTGTGTGGTGCCATGATCTAGGAGCATGCAGTTCTCTAATTCTAATGTAATGCATTGTTCATGTACCCAAACTTGAAGAATTTGACTTCTTAGGTTTAAGTTAACTGCATGGTCATAGATCCAATCTTGACCCAAGACAAGTGGTTCTGTAAGGTTCTCATCTTGACATACTAGCGCTTTGACTTTCATTGGAACATCTTGAAGGTAGATGGGAAGTTCCACCTCGCCCAAACAAGGGGTTTCCACACCTCCCAATCCTATGAGATAAGCTTCTATGGGATTGATGTTCAACCCCAAGTCTTGGCAGTAGGAAAGTCTAACTGCACTACTTGCTGCACCTGAGTCAATCAATGCTTTCACCGTCCTTGCACCCTTCCCTTGTCCTATCTCTATGGTCACAAAGGGTCTTCGGTCAATGACCTGAGAAGTTGCAATGCCTGACTTTTGACACATATCCATGTGATATTTTGGGGCTTTTGAGTTGACATCTAAGCCTAATCGCCTTAACTTATTTCGCCTAATACGCTCTCTGGCCTCTACCTGTGCTTCTTCTCTCACTCTTAACTCTTCTTCTTTTCGCTTCTTAGCAGTGTTGAGTCTCATTAGCATATCCTCAGTAAGAGGTTCTTGATATAGCTTGACTCTGCAGCCACTAATATAGTTTGGCAAGATATCTCCTTCTAGAGTGGCCAACTGAACTGCACCACTAGTGGAAATTCTATTAATGATCATGGGTCCATATCCTCTTTTTTCCAACTTACGGGCATGTTGTTTTAGTGTGTATACCAACACTAGATCTCCCTCTTTCAATCCCTTATCCTTGATGTGTGCATCAAAGTATGCCTTTTGCCTCTTCTTTGCAGCGTAGATGCCTGCTGCCGCTCGTAGCCTCGTTTCACCCAAGCGTTCGAGATCAAAGATCCTAGAGGACAATTCATGCCCATTCCACTCATACTCTTGTGCTACTTTTAAGGCAGGGATTAAGAAATCTAATGGTAGCACAGCGTTCTGTCCGAAGACCATCTGAAATGGGGTGGCGTTGAGTACCGTTTTGTAGGCAACTCGATAGGCCCAAACAGCATGATGAAGTTGTTTGTCCCAATCAGAGCGTTTATTATTCACCAGTTTTGTCAATACGTTACAGAGGATCTTATTGGTACTCTCGGCTTGTCCGTTGGCTTGTGGATGATAGGGGGCGGATTTCTTATGTATCACCAAGAATTCTTGGAGAAGATTTTCAATGACTTCATTCAAGAAGTGTGTGCCTCTATCGCTCACTAACTCTATTGGTAGCCCATATCTCGTGAACACATTCTCGAATAAGAACTTAGCCGTCGTTTGAGCATCATTCTTTGTTGTGGCTTTCACTTCTACCCACTTGGTAAGGTAATCTGTGGCTACAATAATATACTCTGCATGGGAGTTTCTAGCAGGGGGATTAATAGGACCTATGAAGTCTATGCCCCACTTGGAAAATGCACGCCCTCCCATCATTGGCCTCAAAGGCATCTCGTCTTTTCTAACTGGATATTGTGCACGTTGGCATGTGTCACATTTCTTCACATAGGTATGTGCATCCATATGAAGAGTGGGCCACCAAAGTCCTGAGAATAGAATGGTCTTAATCACTCGGTCAGGACCAAAATGTCCACCTGCAACACCACTGTGTGCAGTCTCTAAGACCCTTAAATAGTCTGATTCATGAACGCACAGTCTTAAGTAACCATCTTTACCTCTTCGGTATAGGTTCTCTCCTACTAAGGCATAGCCTTGAGCCTCTTGCTCCATATTTCGTCTTCTTGCTAGACTGGCCTCTTTGGGTAATCTTCCCGATCTCATAAACTCTACCAATGGAGCACTCCAATCTGGAATTAATGATACTTGATAAAGGGTCGCATGCTCCACTGGTGGTCTCTCTCTGCACATTGGACAATTCTTGATCCACTCATGTATTTCTTTGTCCATGCTAGGCCAATACACTCCTAAACGTTTCAAATTCTGCAATGTTCGTTGTTTAGAATAGTGATTTCCTAGCAATCCCTCATGAGCTTGCTGCAACCAACTACTATGTTCATCATCCTCGACACAACAAGCTAATACACCCTCAGTATCTTGTTTGTACATGCTTCCTGCCAATATGTGATATTTTTGTGATTTTACAATTTCTTCTTGTGATGTTTTCACATTCTTATTTGCAGGGCCGAAGGTCAGGACTGGTACCAACTTATTTGCCCATTTAGGAACAACTTCCAAATTGAACAGATAAGCATCAGGTAGTTCATCAGACACTCCTTATGGTGACTCTCCTGAAGTAATGCGAGAAAGGTGATCTGCCCGAAGGTGGGTTCTACCTTTCCTGACAACAACTTCAAAGTCATACTCCATTAGTAAGAGGAACCATCTTACTAAGCGTCCAGTATTGCAAGGTTTATTGACCAAATATAACAAAGCTTGATGATCAGTGAAAAACTTGAACTTGTTGGCCAATAAATAGTGTCTAAACTTCTTTACGGCATATACCATGCCTAACCCTTCTCGCTCGGTTGTGGTATAATTTCTTTCGGCTGGGTTTAGTTGTCTACTAGCATATGCTATGGGCAAATCTAAATTCCCTTCACCTGTGGGTTGTGCTAGCACACATCCTATGGCATGATTGGATGCATCCACATGGACATGGAATGGCTTATTCCAATCAGGAGTGGTCAATATTGGTGCTGTGCACAAACGTTTCTTCAGTTCATTGAAAGAATTCTCGCATTCGTCGTTCCACTCAAAATTAGACAACAAGGCATAAAGGGGTCTAGCTATGATCGCGTACATGTGGATAAACCTACGGTAATATCCACAATGGCCCATAAAGGCTTGTACCTCTTTAACATTCCTTGGCCTTGGCAGCTCCGCTATGGCTCGTACCTTATCTTCATCCGTTGAGATTCCATTCTTAGAAACAATATGACCGAGGATTTTACCTTGACGCACCATGAACACACACTTTTCTGGGTTCAGACACACTCGATATTCTCTACACTTGTTGAAGATCTGTCTGAGCTCAGGGATGTGAAGTCTTCTTTCTTGGGAATGAGCACATAAATCATCCACATACACTTCTAAGCTCTTTCGTAAGAACTCTTTGAAGACATGACACATGAGCCTTTGGAATGTTGCAGGTGCATTGGTGAGCCCAAATGGCATCACGCGAAATGCAAAGATTCCCCATTCGGTGGCAAAAGCCGTCTTGTGTTGATCTTCTGGGGCAATGGCTACTTGGTTGTAACCTGAAAATCCATCAAGAAAGCTATAAACTTCCTTGCCTGCAACACGCTCCAATAAATGTTCGGTGATTGGAAGCGGATAGCTATCTCTGATTGTAGCGGCATTAACTTTTTTCAGGTTAATGCACACTCGCAACTTTCCGTTCTTTTTGGGCACTACAACAATGGGGGACACCCATTCAGTATGCTCAATCTCATAGATGAATCCAGCTTCAATCAACCTATCAATTTCTTCTTTTATTTTGGCTGCATAGGTATCATTATATGTGTAGGGCTTCTGTTTGGTGGGCTTAGCATCAGCAGTCATGGGGATAGTATGAGAGCAAATTCTTGGATCTACCCCTTTCAAGTCTCTATAGTGCCATGCAAACACATCCCTATATTCCCTTAATAGAGCTATGAGCTCCATTTCTTCTCTTGCACTTAGGTCATCTCCTATATATGTGCATCTTTCTTCGTTCTCTTCAATGGTCACTACAATCTTCTTGGTCTTTTCTTTATTATCATATGATTCTCCTATGATGGCCTCTCTCTTAGGCATTCGTACCAAAATTTTGCGGTCGTCAACTTCATATTTCTTGAAGTTTTCTGGTACTTCAAACAATGATTCCTCGTTTTCTTGTTTCACTGCTTTTCTTTTCTTTTTATTTTGACTACTCTCACTTCCATCCTTTGAGTTTACTGTTTTAACGCTTGTGAGAGGTTCTTCTTCTTTTTGGGTGAACACTCCTATATCTTCTAGATAGTGCTGCTCTGAGTTAAAGCAACTATCCATCACAATAGACTCCAGATCATCGTCATTCTCTTCTTCTTCTATGACATCACTAGGGTCACATTCTTCTAGCAAGGGTTGACACATGAACACTGAGATATCATAACCCTCCTCATCACAATGAGGTGTCCACTGTTCCTCATTGACAGCAATGTCCATGGTGGCTAAGATTTCTGGCCAGCCATGAGGCTCAAACTCCTCATCTGGAAAGATCATCGGTGTGTAGGCTGGGTCTCTAACTGGTCTATCTCCTAGTGAAGTTCCTTCTTCTCTTGCCTTTAAACGTTTTTCCTCTTCCTTTGCGACCTTGCACATCCACAAATGAGTATCTTCATGCAGCCATGATGGATCAGGTGAACTTTCAGAATGCACAGAGATGGAATCTTCTTTCGCTTTGTGGATAGAATTCCACTGTAGGGGTGGTACATCTCTGAAGGTGTAATCCTTCAAATTGACCTTGGTGGTAACCCCTAAGTGCTGTAAGTACAAGGAGTTAGTTCCCCAATCCTGTACTATTTGCAATTGTCGTAGGAAGGGTCTTCCTAGGATCATCTCATAGACATTATTTTTCTCAAAGTCACATATAGCAAATGTGTGCTCAAACTCTACACCACAAGTGGTTAGAGTGATCCCTTCTAGCAATCCTAGAGGTCTTTCAAAATGACCATCAGCCATTTGAAGCTTCATTCTAGTTGGTCTTAATGTGGGCTTGCCCCATTGCTTCCACAAGGAGGTGGTCGCAATAGCAACACCAGCACCTGAATCTATGATTGCTTTGGTTGTGTAACCTTGGTAGGTGATGGGAAGATAAGTATTACCTTCTTCACCCTCACACATGTCCCCTATTTTGTCTAGAGGTATCTCTGGTACCCTTTGCTTGGAGCCTGCTTTTGGCATGTTGGAATCAAGTTCTGGAACCTGATCCTTCACATGATTCCATAACTCAGGTTTTGCTTTGAGCAACTCTTCTACAGTGAGATGACACTGAACCTTAGTGTTCTTCACGACATCCGTGTTCCTTGGAACCACTGAGTCTTCATTTCTTACTAGTATTGTGGGAGCTCTAATCTGGAGTGATTCAGATTCCCATGGGCCTGGAAATTGAGGCAGTTCTTCTAAGGTATTAGATTCAAAATCTAACCTTTCGTCCTCTTGTTGTTCTGCTTCATCTTCGTAAATAGATGGGATGTCTTGGGGAAATTGATCATGAAGATCATCAATCTCAGGAATAGGAGGGGAATTACCCTTCTCCTTGGCCCATTTCTCTTCTTGTATTTCCCGCAAGAATTCTTGAGAGTACTGTTGAATTGAAGGAGGTATTCCTGGATCCGTGGAATTAGGAACATAAGCTCCCATTGGTGGTGAGCTTCCTCTTTCAATAACTGGTTGAGCCTGAGGAGGTAAAGAAACTTGTGGTTTGTTTACCAACTGCTCTAATCTTTCTAGTAAGCCCTGGAAATGCAAATCTGATTTGACAGAGTTCGTCTGATTGAACTTTTGACTAGTCTCAAGTATGGCTTGAGCTTGTTCTACCATTTTCATGCACATTTTCATCCGTTCAATCTCTAAATCTGCTCTAGGGTAACTCTTGTCTAGGTTTGCCGCTGTAGGCCCTTCTTGAAGTCGAGCCTGGTAGGCCTTGAACATCATGTCCAAGCCTTCTGGGGTTGGATCTGCAAGAACAGACCCTGGTTGCGGTCTATTTACAATGGGTGGTGGGGTGGGATGAGGTGGAGTGGATGGAGTTTCGGCATGCGAGGGGCTTTGAGATGCAATGTCTTCTATTTTTGTTTTCGCTTCTTTTAAGCTTTCTTCTAGTTTCGATAACTTTTTATTCCACTTGCGATTGGCCTTCTCTCTGGTATCCTTCCATGTTCTTGTTTTCCTCTTACTAGGCTCTCCCGATTCACTCGACTCTGATTGTTCTACTGGTTTATCCTGTTTTAAGGCTTGTGCTCTAGTAACAGCTTGTATAGGAGCCACATTGCTACTACTTGAACTTGGATCTGCCACTAAGCCTACCACATTAATGGGTGTAATCTTGGGTGCACTAGAGGGGTTTCTTGGACAATCTCTGGGGAGATGGTCTTTGCCACAATCAGGACAAAAAGCCTGTATTGTGATAGCCTGTCCTTGGCTCGAGGATGGTGGGTGGGGACAGTCACGAATGAAATGGTCACCATGACATCTGAAACAAGATCCTCTAGGGGCTTGTGGTCTCATTTGTCTCAACTGGGGCCTAGGGTTAGGATTTGTGTACATGACATTGGAGTATTCTGGCTCCCAATTTTGCTCCATAGGCGGTGCCTCATATTGATACGAGTAAATCTCACTATGTTCAGGTGACTCTGTGTAATAAGTATGTGGACTACCTTCATGGGAGTAGTCTGAACTATGAGCATGAGAGTCATTATCTGGTATCAATGGGGTTAGTGGCACCAAAGCTCTATTTGGATTTTTCTCTCCCACAGCATATTTGACTGGAATCACGTTGGCTGGAGCTGGTGGTTGGTTTCCCAAGACAGGTTGTGGCCTATATGGTGCCTGATATTGCTGTTGTGGTCTATAATATGGCTGTTGGTATTGGTTCTGATACCTACCTTGGGGGTAAGGTTGCTGATAATTCTGTCTAACAGCTTGCCTATTGTAGGGACAATCTTGAGCCATGTGGTTTGTGTATTTTCTCTCAATAGTGCAATATGGAGCATTCCTTTCTCTAATGTTTTGGTTTTGCATTGGGCATACATTAGCCATGTGGTCGCCCCCACAAGTATAACACCGATTCACTGGAGTGACTCTCTGTGTTTGTTTATTTTGGACTCCCAGCTTCTTGGCAACTTGCTCAGCTATCTCTTCTATTTCTGTGGAGATCTTTGAAGTATGACTAGTGGAACTATCCGAATCTTTGTAGAGTTTGGACAATCCTAACTCCTCACCCAAGTTATCTTCTATGTCTATGCACGTCCGCACACACTCTTCTATGGATCTAGGATCTTTCAAGTATACATAGGATCTTAACTTTGTGCTCAGTAAGCCATCTAAAAACAAAGCCACTTGTTTGGCTGGTGTGGGTAGCTCTGGAGCAGGGCATCTTTCTAGGTACTGTCTAAACCTTCTACCTGCTAGTCGCACTGTTTCTTGGGGTGTCTGCTTGAAGCTGTGGATCAAAGATGAAGTGTTATGCCTGATACCACTCTTGGAAAATTCTACAATGAATTCGTCTAGCAGTTGACCTATATTGTGATAGTTGCGACTACTCAATGGTTGAAACCAAGCTAAGGCAGTGCCCTTAAGAGTCAGACCAAATGCCTCGTACTGGGTGAACAAATCCTCAACCTGTTCAGCTCTTAACACTTGTTTGAACTAAGCCACATGATCATAAGGATCTCCTGACCCGTCAAAATAATTCTTCATTGCCTTGATCACTTGAGTGGGTCTGAGGGTTCTTGGGTGCTCTTGGGTTCTAGGCAATGGAAATTCATGTTCATTTCTTTGTTGCCTATGTGCTTGATATCTCTCTCTTTCAGGTCTTTCATTTTCAAATCCTGACCTATTCCTGCCCACTGTGTGTGCAAAACTTACCTCCGGTCTCTCTCTAGTTCTTTCTCTCTGGGCTTCCTGAGCTTGGGATGACCCTACTCCTTGGAGGCCGTGGGAAACATTGGATCTTGGTGGGGGGAAAATCAATTCATTCTTCCAAGTATATGCATGTCTATCATGTTCTGTTACCAAGAAAATTTTCTCTGATGTGTTATCCAGGTAGACAACCTTTCCTGGTATCTCTGGATCCTTGAACTCGTAGATGATGACTATGCCCAATTGGCTAGGTTGTTCTGGCTTGAATCTCCAAATGGCTTCCTCTGTTTCTCTATTCAAAAATAGTTCTATGCTTTTGTTTTCTTGAGGGATCCAGTCTGGAGTGAGCACTCTGGTTAAGACTGACTTGCCTCTAGGGGTCTGGGGTCCTTGTCCTATATTTCCTTGTTCTAGGTCTCCTATCTCATTCTCATGAATGATATTTCCAAACTCATCGGTCCTATCTGGTTGGTTGGTAACCACATACATGGTTCCTTCCTTATCAATGTATGAACCCTCTTCGAACTTGACCACCGGGTGTTCAAGTCCAAAGGATTGATCTGGATTTTTGAGTTGGACCACTGATCGCCTCAGACCATCCTCATAGATGCGAGCACCTAATTGGTTGGTCCGAATATATTCCAACTGTGTCTTATAGGGACCTTCCGGTGTTTGTAGATGGGCAGTCCCTGAGCCACCTGCAGGTTTTCCCATGCTAAAAGACATTTCTGAATCACTTGTGTCTGAACTTAGTAAAAGATGACCACTTAGTTGTTGTGCCCAAGACTTGGATGTATGGTTGACACTAGCCTCAGAAGATCTAATGCTTTGTTTATCCTTACCTAAGTGTCTACCAGATCTCAGGTTCATAAGCTTTAGTCAAGAGTCCAAAATTTCCCCTTGGTATGGTTCAAAATTCTTTGGAGTCCCCTTGGTTCCCTAGTCCCACCTGAGGGTCAACTTCAAATTATCCTATCTCAAAATCAACGCATTATTCTTGAATCCAACAAGCTATAGAGCTCAAAAAATGGACTTTGGATGAAAAAGTTATGCCAAATCAGGCTTCTGGGGGTCAAAACAGGCAAACAGGACCTTTGGAGAAAATCGCGATTTTGTGATCTTTCTGAAAATCGTGATGCTGTGAAGTCAAAAAAAATCGCGATGTTGAGCACAAAATCGTGTTTTTGAAAATCGCGATTTTGAGCAGAAAATCGTGATTTGAAAATCGCGATGTTGATCACAAAATCGTATTTCTGAAAACCGCGATGTTGAGCAGAAAATCGTGATTTGAAAATCGCGATGTTGATCACAAAATCGTGTTTCAGAGAATCGCGATGTTGATCACAAAATCGTGTTTCTGAAATTCGCGATTTTGATTCAGAGAATCGTGATTCACAAAATCGTGTTTTTGACTGAAAATCGTGTTTTCTCAGAATCGTGTTTTTGACATGAAAATCGCGATTTTGAGCAGAAAATCGTGAATTGAAAATCGCGATTTTGAGCAAAAAATACGATTTTGAGAAAAACACGATTCTGTGGGACAAAATCGCGATTTTCAAGTCAAAAACACGATTTTGAGAAAACAATGGGCTTGTTCGAGAAAGTAATAAGGTGTGTAAGAACACGAGGGAAGTGCAATGGAGTGGGTGTGTGTGATGAGCATGTG
Source organism: Ceratopteris richardii (assembly GCA_020310875.1). Classification (NCBI taxonomy): domain Eukaryota; kingdom Viridiplantae; phylum Streptophyta; class Polypodiopsida; order Polypodiales; family Pteridaceae; genus Ceratopteris; species Ceratopteris richardii. Next base: position 58,550,689 of record CM035426.1, read on the forward strand.
AGAGTAGAGAGAGAGAGGGAAGGGAAATCGCGAGAAGTAATCCTTGTAGATTGGATCCTTGTGGGCATGAACATTTTGGTTCCCATTCATCCTAGTTCACAACCATATTTGGATGCAAGCGTGGACTTTAAGTGAGAAAAGGTGACAGAGTGCAAGGAAATTGGGCAAAATCTAAGTGTGTGTCAGACACTTTCCCTTGGGAAGAGAGACCCAACATATGCATACTAGCGGGAGGACTAACATTCTCAAATATGACTCTTCTCACATCAACCTCTTTAATGGGATGTTTATGCATCTTCATCTCGTTGAAAATAACATGAGTGCCTATGATCACTAAACATCTTTCACGATCCCATAAATGATATACAAATTGCCCATCTCTTCCACATCCAAGAAAAATGCATTTTTCTAGATTTGTAGTCCAACTTTTGTCTCAAATTCTTTGGAACATTTACATGTCTCACAACCAAATATTCTAAGGTGATCATAATGTTGATATATTTAGGTAGTGATGTGTGTGAACACATTAGGACCGCCGAGCACTTTTTTCCCTCTTTAGGAGGTTTTTTCCCTCGACTTGTATATGCACCTATTTCCCTAACGGGCTACTTATCTTTGTACATTCTAGTGGTAATACATTCAGTATTGTGTGTTGTGCTGCAAGCTTCTTCTTCTTCCTTTTGTTGTTTGCGTGCTTCCGCAGACGTCTAACTCCAACAATTGGTATCATAGCAGGTTGCCGCTTCATCTAGGACACCTCTCGGTTGCAGCCTCAGAATCGCACAAATTTTGGTGAGCATACTCAATTGTTTCCAAGATCAAAACAGCTTCATCGTGTCATGCCAAAATCACAATCTTAGCTCGTTTCGGCCTCCGAACGCACTTTCACAGCACTTGTGCAGGCTATTTCATCTTTTTGTCCCAAAGGCATATACCAATTTTGGTTCGCCAATATAAGCATTTCAAAGTCTGCTACAGGTTTAGCAAAATTCGTACATTTAGTTCTGTTCAACTTTTTGAGATACAGTCAATTTTTTGCATCAAGGTATTTTAGTCACCGGCCATGGATGAAAGCAGTAATGTATTTCGTATGTTGGCTGTTGAGGATAAGTTGGATGGTACCAACTACCCGTTGTGGAGGTGATCGCAATCCGGGTGGATCGGGTCCAGTCGTGGCACATGAAGCTAATGAATGTTGGAAGCTTTAAGGACATGAAAGTGAAATTAATGTTGAGTATGGAGAAGAGAGAGATGTTGAAATGATTATGGGAATAGGAATGTAGGAGTGCAAGTTAGATTTATGAACATGAATGATAAGAATGAAAGAGAACCATACATACGAATGAAATTTGGAAGGAAGAATGGTCCATTGAAGGAGCTTCTTAAACACTTCCTAATTCCAATCCATATGCATAGTCTTCTTTGGATGATATGTATGCATGACGAGAATAGATGGAACCTTTACACATAAACCAGTTTCGAAAGGAAGAATGGTCCAATATTGGAGCTTCTTATACACTTTCAGAAACTAATCAATATGTATGGGTATGTATGGATTATATGCATGCAAGTGAATTATGATGATAGAGTTTACTCACAAGCTCAAAGAAACATCCTCACTGGTTCAACGCAATACTGCGGAGCCTTCTCACACATAGAAGAATTAGAAGACGTGTAAAAATACTTAAGAGACTGAGAGAGGAGACAAGAGACAAGTGACAAGTGACATGAATTAAAAGGATTTGAATTAAGATACATGTATAAGATCGTCGTGGTACGTCAAGCTAGGCAGTCTACTGATCAAAGGTGGTTCCGACCCTCAAACCATGACAGTTCAACCGAATGTCACACGTAAGAAGGTGAGTTCCACTCCAGTGACCCTATGTCTGTCTAGGCTCGTAACGTCTAACTAAAGAAGTCTAAGACTCATTAAAATCAGCTCTAACTCACTCACATGCTCCACCGAGGGTGAGTCAAGATAGAGATGCTGGTTTCAAGAGCCTATCCTAGATTGGAGTTCTAACTTAAATTTGAAACTAGGTTCTATACTCATACTAGCTCACCTTGGATCCTCACTCGCTCAACCGAGGGTGATCGTCTCAAGGAAACCGTAAGCTAGCATGAGCCCTATGGATGCCTAACAATGATCCTCTAGAAGTTTGGAGGGGGGTTTATATAGTTTTTTGAATGAATTTGGGCCCTTAGATCTAGAGAAATCAACTCTCAACTCTAGGATCACTACTTTTGATTACAACCATTTGATTAATCAAATCAATGGCTTGGAATTGTTCTTTCTATCAAATCTAGTGTAAAGGAGTGAAATTTAGGCACCCTCATTCTCCACCATTGGATCTGGGGATGATCTGGACCGTCGGATCAGTGCTGACATCAACTCGGATAAGATAAGCCACTATTTTTGGAGAAAAGCTGCATTATTGATCTTTGATTGAGTTTGACTACATTTGGAAGCTTGCAAGGTGGCATTAAGGTCTCTCGGAAGCTCTGATGGCCTTGAAAATTTGTACAAATATGTAGCCACATATGATCTTTATACATGCCAAACCATATGGCTAACATAAATTTCTATACAAGAATTTGTAGGGTCAAACTAGAAAAATTACATTTTTACAAAATGAACATAGCATATCAATGTGCTACAAAATCTATTTTTTGCTGAAATTTGGGCTATAGATTGCCTTTGACAATCTTTACAAGTATATGGATTTTCATCTAATTTGGTGACAATGAAATTTTTGCCCTAATTTCCCAACTTTGACTAACTTTGACCGCTACCATGGACTTTCTTGATTTCTTTGAAACTTTGTATGTGAGCTTCCTTTGACATCCTTGATGCATTCTAGACTTCTCGGGGAATTTCGGCTACCTTCACCAAATATGTTTTTTGTAGGCCTTCACAAGTGAGAGAGGAGAGAAAATCTCGACGACATTCGCCCCCACTAAACCTGCGATTCCTCCGGAAGCGCCACTCTAGCATCTGTGAAAAACAAAATGTTCCAGGCATCAAATTCTTTTATAGGCAACATAAGAAACATGGAAGGAAAATTGATTATATGCATGAATCAGTAGGTAACGTGACATGAAGCAAAATTTGCATGAAAGAAAGAATTGAAACAGGCAACATGAATATGCATGAACAAATAGGCAACATATATGCAAGTGAACAGGCAACATTGGCAACAAGAAAGAAAAAAAAGAAGCATCAATATGAAGTGGAAGTGGATGTATTGATTCGTTTTAAGCATCAGTTCCTCTCATCTTGAAGAAAATTTTGTACCTTTTTCATAAAGCAATCTACCTTAAATATGATTATAAACAAAGATTTACGATTTTCAAGAGACATATTTCATCTTTAGCTTATTTTAGATCAACTCCTTTCCTACATAAATATGAATATGCTCTTTCTCTAATAACATGCAAGGAAATCTAACTAAACTCCACTAATGCATAAATATGCCTATATAGCCTGTGATTTATTCTACTATGCCTCTTTATCCTCCTTTGGCTTGCTCTTTTTTTTTTCTTTTTTTTTTGATGATGATGATGATGATTCGACAACTTTATGGTTACGATCACTTTTTTGGGGTGGAAGAAAGTGTAAACTTCTTGGTAACATGTAGCAACTTTTTTTTTTTTTTTTAATGACGGGGAAAAATTAAACCCCGATACAAGGTACAACCATTTTTGATGACGGAGAACAGTCGTTTAAACTTCGATACAAGTGTTGTGAGGTGGACTAAAGATGTAGAAACATGCAATAGCAGGAGCTAGGATTTCAACAATTATGCTTTCGATACAGGATACATATGCATGTTTATATATGAAAGTCATGTCACCAAAATAAACCTCCAAATCTACATGCCTTATCTTTCCACAATCCTAGATTATAAACAATTTCTTGGTAGATAAGTTTCTACTTAAGATAAAATTTTACACAAGTAGAGAAATCATCATTTGCCCTTTTTTGACTCAAGTGATGTGGATATGCAATGCAATGCAAAGACTGAAAAAAAACATGCATGAAACAAGCATGGAAAAAAAATAGAATGAACTTGAAAACAAAAAACAAAGCAACATGAACTTGAAAATTAATGATGTTTTTTTTTATTTTTTATTTTTTATTTTTTATAATAACATGGATACTCTTGTTTATGAATCGGCCTCATTGTTGTCATCTTCTTCAATGTCCTCATCCAAAATGTACTCGTCATTATCACGCTTCTTGAATAACTTTATCCTTTTACCTGCAATCAAAGCTTTTAGTGCAACACCATTTAATTCACAAAGAGCATACGTACCATTGTTGTTGACTTTTGATACTATGTATGGCCCAAACCACCGTTGAGTGAGCTTTTTGTGTGCATCATATTGAGAGTCGAATGTACTATCATAAATGAGCACCCAATCTCCTACTTCAATTGGCTTAGGACGCAATCGATGAGTTTTATAAAAATAATGCTTGTTCTTCATTCTAGATTCTCTTAATTTTTCAACAGCATCTTCAAGTCTTAATTTACCTTGTTCTAACTGTTTAATACGCAAATTCAAAAAAATCATCAGTAGACATGTTTTCAGACCAAGGCAAATTTGACCATGCACAAATATGAGACTGAATTGGAAACAATGGTTTTTGACAGTACATGGGTTCAGCAGGCATATATCCAGTAGTACGTGTGCATGTCATTCTATCTGCCCAAAGTGCAAAAGGTAAGAATTTAAGCCATTGTTTGATGTCACCATTACATGCTTTAGATATGGCTTTCACAATAGGTGGATGCCCTCTCTCTATTTTACCATTGGCCTCTGGGTTATATGCAGTAGTGAGAGACAAACGAATACCGTGACGCTCAAAGAACTCTTTAGCTTCTCTCGCATTTAACTCTTCACGATCGGCAACTACTTTCTCTATGTACCCAAAGCGACTTATGACATCTTCAAGCAAGAATTTGCAAACATTGTAAGTGGTCTTAGATCGTAGTGCACATCCCTCTACATGATTAGTTAAGTCTTCTCTTGCAAGTACAATGTAACGCATTTTGTCGATACCTTTAGGCATAGTTACAAGATCTACTACCCACTTGTAGTGAATACAAGGTGGATACGTAGGATGCAATGGATCTCTATGTTTGACTGATGAATGAAGTTGACAAGTAGAACATGTAGAAACATAGCTACTAATGTCAACATACATCCTAGGCCAATAATAGGTACTTCTAATTTTTTCATATGTTCCAAAAAATCCTTTATGACCGGCCCATAATGTCTCATGCATTTCCTTCATTACTTGCAATTGAAGACCTCGTTTTCCTAGGACTCGTTGTGGATTCTTAACCTTACCCTTAGCATGTCTCCAAAGATAACCATTACATAGGAAAAAGTTATAAGCTCGTTTCCTAATGTTACGGAATCTATTCGTAGTCCAGTTAGGTAATGGTTGTAGTGTACTCAAATACTTTCCTATGTCTCTCCATTCATTTTCGTACTCAGACTCATGAAATTGCTCATACTCATATATATGTGGAACATAGTCAATTAAGTTCACATTCTTTATTAGATCACTTTCAAGATCATCATCAAATCTAGCTCTCGATAACATATCAGCAACTGAGTTTGACTTACCTGAAATATGAACTAACTCAGGATTTATGAACTTAATAATGAGATCCATCTAAGCATGGCTATATCAGGAGATGAACAATTGGCTATCATTCCAATGAGAGGCAAACAATCAGTCTCAACTTTGACATTTGCACCAATGAAATATTCTTTGTCTATTTTCAAAGCTGTTACCATACCCCATAGTTCTCGTTTGATCTGTGGATATTTTCGTTGTGTTTCATGTAGAATTTTGGCACCAAACCTAATTGCATATCTATTCCCTTCACTATCATCTTGACTTATGACCCAACCTATACCAATAGGACTAGTATCAACAGTCAATATAATAGGTTTGTTAGCAGAATAGTCTACACGCTTAAGGATGGGAGCTTCAAGCAATAATTTCTTCAATTTATGCATAGCTTGAGTGTGTTTGTCAGTCCAAATAAATTTTTGTTTCTTCCTCAACAAGTCATAAAGACAATCAGCAACATGAGCAAAGTGTGGGATCCAAATACGTACCTCACTCACGTTGTTACATGTTTCAGAAATCTTGCTAATGGCATCAACTTTTTGTGGGTATGGCTTTCGACCATAATGGCCACATAAATGTCCAACAATAAGCACCTCGTTGACACCAAAAACAGATTTCTCTATGGAAAATGTGAGACCTACCTCTTCAAATCGTTGAAATATTCTTTCACAATCAGAGATATGGTTAAGAACAAATTTACGACATCCAGATGAATCTACAGTAATGTCCTTTACACGTTCCTCACTCCCTTTAATTGGAATATCATCAATGAATGGCATAGTTATATGAGGGATAAAATCATGTAAGACCATATTCATAGCACTCATCATATGAGCCACAGAATTAGTCGCTCCTTGAGGTAAAGTACACATTCGCACTAAGCCTAAAGGAGTTTTCATTGTGGTTATGTCACGACTGTCAATTGCTAACTGGAATTGGTCATATCCAGAATATAAATCACCCATTGAATAGATAGAATGTCCTGAAAATGATTCAGTAAACTCATCTACAATGGGTCCTGTTCCTACATTCCTTATGGTGACTTTATTGACGGGTTGGAGATCTTGAATAAAACGTAGTTTCCCATTCTTTTTAGGCACAGTGAAACATCTGTTTGAGTAAGGTGCAAAAGATGGCTCTAAAATTCTCATGTTTATCTTCTCCTTAAGTAGTTTCATTAGCTCAGGTAAGTGAGCCTTTGGAATAGGTATAGGACGAAGATTCCATGGAATATGTGGAATAGTAAAGATTATCATGGGTGCAACTAGCTTAGGATCTACACAACCAATCTCATGAGGATACATAGTAAAGGCTTTTCCATGGCTGCGTATGACTCTCTCAAATTTATCTCTCTCTGCTGGCAAAAGAAAGTCATCATCTCTACCAATTTTCACCTGTTTGATTGTCTCATCCGTGAATGTATGTCCTATGTTTTTCTTATCCCGAAGAATTGGATCATTTTTCACATCAATAATTTTTTCATTACTTCCTTGAGGTAATGGTTGAGCTATGGGTTTGATTTTTTTGTCTACAGTTTTGTACTTTGTTTCAACTAAGGCATCATGTGTTTGGTTAAATTTTGAGCACTTGTCAACATTGAGAGCATACTCTTGGATTAGAGCATACTCATCAAGGGAAGAAATCAGAATAATATGGGAATTAGAATTTTGTTGAAGACATAACTCTAACTCCTCAAGAGTAGAGAAACAATGAGATGTCTCAATCACATGCTCAATGTTCTCATCATGTTCCATGATTTTGTTGTTTTTATAATTTTTTTGGGTTTTTTGGATAAAAGACTTGGACAATTGACTCTTATGAAGAAAATCTAATCTAGAATGTGGAAAATAAAGTGACAAACTATTGTACATGTTGGTTGGATGCGAGATGTCAAACCAATATCCACTGTTGTCCCGCTCAACAATGGATTCTATCCAAAATTTTGATCATATGTAGCTCCAAACATGAATCGAGGTGCACAATCACTACAAGCATGCTCATGACCCTGAGTAACAATAGGTTTCTTTCTAATTGACAATCGATTCCTAGGATGATTCACTCCTACTGTCATGACTTGAAGTGATTGCATTCCATCCTTAGACTTAAATCTAGCATAGGTAGACCCATCATCCATGGCTTTAGTTTCCATACGACTCTCACAAATAAAGGGTTGACCTAAGAGAACTTCATAGGAGCAATTATCTTGAATAAAAAAGTGAAACTCTTCTGTGATTCCTCCTATGGATATGGGCACACTAGCACAAGCTCCATACAGGGTACCTACACCATTATCTGCAGTTCTCATACGCCATCCACAATCTTTATCTATGGGCCATCGAAACTTATCATAAACTTCTCTTGAAATCACATTGATTTCGGAGCCGGAATCTACTAATGCATTTACAGTGATAGTGTTCTTATCATTCCCTATTTTAACATGCATCTCTGATGTACCTCTAAACCAAAATGTTCTTTTAAAGTGACTTTCAGGATTGTTTTCATGATTTTCATGGTCAGGTTGAATAGGTCCTAAGAAATTTTTATTAACATTTACTTCATCATCATCAAAGTCCTCTTCATCAGATTCATCAAAGTTTAAGGCTTCATTCATAGCTTGATCTTGATCTAGAGAATCTTGCATCTCAATATCTAGATTAAGCGGAAACCTCTTCCTTTTAATTAGGCCGATAAAGTTATCTTTAAAAACAAGCTTTGCAATAGAGAAAACTTGTTCTAAAGACATAGTCACTTGACTCTTAAGCAAAATGTCATCTAAAATCTCCATAGGATCTATTTTTCTCTCAATTTCTGAAATCAAGATGGCTTTAGGTTTTCTCTTTGGTTTCTTTTGTTTTTGCTCAGGATTTTGTTTTTGTTCATGTTCTCGTGTTTGGTCTTCTGTTTGTTTTGATTGTTCTTGTTTATCTAAAGGCTTTGGTTCTATTTTTCTTTGCTTTGTCTTCTTCCCTTTTTGTTTCTCCTCTTGTTTTTGTTCATTGGGTTGTGCTTCTTGTTTTTTATCTTTGGATTGTGATGTTTCTCCCTGCTCTATAATTGTTTCTATTCCCTCTGAGGTTTGTTTTCGTGTTACTCTTCTTTCACTAGGCTCAACTTCATCTCTTTTTCGTTTTTCTTCTACATTGGATATGTGAGAAATAAGAGATTGATCTTCTATTGGTGACTCCCAAGCTGTTATTCTCCTAATCTCATCCAGTGCTCTTACTAAAGCCTCTATGGAAAAATCACCTTCCTTTGTGGGTTTACTTGATTCTACTTGTTGTTCATCAAGAGCTTCTAGTTTCACTCCTCTAGTTCCTACGTCCATTATGGTTATATTTTCATAATGTTTTTTCATTCCTCCCTTACCATAATTTCCTTGCAAAGGTAGCCTAGATCGATAGTCACAGATTTTCTTATCTATGTCTATTACTAGTCGTTGCTCCTTAGCAGCCTTCAATAATTCACAATCTCTCAAAAAGTGCTCTAACGAATCACACCAAGGACACCTACGAGGGCCACGCACAAAACCATTTTGATTTTGAGGATTTTGATTAACTTGTGGTGGGAAATTTTGAAATTGAGGATTTTGTTGATAAGGTATTGCTTGAATAGGATAATTAGGATTTTGAAAATGCAATTGATGTATTTGAGGAGCTTGGGGAGCAACATGTGGTACTTGAGGTGCAAGAGGAGCTTCCATATTATACAGTTGATGATTTTGAAAATTTTGATTTTGAGGATTTTGAAAAGCTATTTGAGAAGCTTGAGGGTACATGTTTTGATACATTTGAGGATTTTGCACATGAGGATGAGGATTTTGCATTGAAGGATTATGCATTGGAGGAACTTGATATGCTTGAGTAGGAGCTACTTGTGGATTTTGATTGGTAGCTATAACATGTTGATTAGGCTCTTGAAAAGTCATTGGGTTCATTTGATTTTGGAAAGTTTTGGTGTAACTAGATTGTAAAGCATCTATAGTCTTGGCCAAATTGGATTGTGTAGCAATAAGACTTTCCATTTGCTTAGTGAGAATATCCACTTGAGATTGTTCAACTACACTTTTATTTGGCTCTACTTTAAAACCTTGAGTAGGCTCCATCATTTGAGGAATAGGAGTAGAGTCAAAAAGCATAGCATGGGATTGTTCTCTAACTTGCTCCTTAGTTTGTGGAAGGCTAGCTTGAGGAAGACTAGTTTGCTCATAAAGCATGGATTTTCTTTGATGTCTATGGGCTACAACCTCTACTACTTTACGCACTTTTTGCCAATTGTCAGTAAGACCATAGCGCTTATCTGGTTCTTCTAATCGCCATTCAACTTCCCTACGAGTTTCAGGATGAATTAAGAAAATTGATCACAAGATCAGGTTCCAAAGTTATCTTATCCTCATCAGGAAGTTGCTCATAGCGTCTAATATACTCATTTTGTAAGTGAGTAATAGAGCTACTAGGCTTTGGGGAATTGACCCATCGTAAGAATCCATCCCAATTATGTTGGCTATAATCTTCAAGATAGAATTCTTTGAACATCTCCTTTCTAAAATCACTCCAAGGAAGACTATCATATTGAGTGACACGGTTTATGATAGAGCTATCAACAATTCATTCAAAGAATGATATCAAAAGATCTTCGGGAAGAAAAAAAATGATAGCTTGCTCTTCAAACAAATCTAAGTAGCTTGTAATGTTGATGCCATTGAATTTTCCCTTCTCTCTCAACATAGAAGAGACTATTCTTTGGCCTTGTTTCTCAACAATAAGGGATTTGAATCCTTCCTCCATCTTATGTGAATAAGCAAGTGATGCACGATGCTCTAGATCTCTCACAAATGCGTTTACTTCACGAAGAAGATGTGCACGATATTGTGAGAAATCCAGTGTAACACTCAAGAATGGTGATAATGATATGATGAGGATAAAAAATATGAAACAAAGGATATGGATCACAACCTCCCAACAAGATCAGAAGCAAATGCCACGAAGCGTTTCACGTCGGGTTCAAATGTGGAGGTGATCGCAATCCGGGTGGATCGGGTTCGGTCGTGGCACACACAGGGTGTATGAAGCTAATGAATGTTGGAAGCTTTAAGGACATGAAAGTGAAATTAATGTTGAGTATGGAGAAGAGAGAGATGTTGAAATGATTATGGGAATAGGAATGTAGGAGTGCAAGTTAGATTTATGAACATGAATGATAAGAATAAAAGAGAACCATACATACGAATGAAATTTGGAAGGAAGAATGGTCCATTGAAGGAGCTTCTTAAACACTTCCTGATTCATATCAGAGTTTTGCTTCTACTCTTTGATTCATGATGAAAGGCAATCCAAATGCCTTGTCATTTGAGAAGTTAGCCTCTGTTATGTTGCATGAAGATCACTCCACGCAGAACATGTCCATTATGCGTGTTGCAGATCAAGCTTTGTTGGCCAGTCAGAAGGGCAAAGGAAAATGGAGCTCTTCAACTAGTAAGCAGAAATCTGCTAATTCTGCACAATCGAACATGGAAGACAAAGATGAAAAGAAATCAAAAAAGCAAAAATTGGTTTGCAAGTACTATAAAGGAAATGATCATATCATAGAGAAATGTCAAAAACTAGCTGCTAAAGAGGCAAAGAAGAAAGAGGCTGCAATGGTTGTTGCAGAGGCCTCTATACAAAAAACAGAGTCTCCTAATCTTGTGTAGGAAGAAGAATGGGCGTTTACTACTGTTTGCAGTTTTGACCCATCTTCTAATGAGCCGTTCATGTTTGCAGTAGACTTAGATGTTTGGTACTTTGATAGTGGGGTGACCAAACAGATTACCTCGCAACGCAATTTCTTCTCTTCGTTGGAGCCTTCCCCTATAGTGAATACTGTTACATGTGCCAACTCCTCCTCTTATCCTATTATGGGAGTTGGTAAGATCATTTTGACTACTGCTTATGGTAGTTCTTTCACTTTGTCAGATGCTTTGTTTGTGCCAAGGATTAAGAAAAAATTGTTATCAGTTTCTGCATTAGCCAAGATTGGCTTGGTTGTGAAATTTGTTGATGATAGATGTATAGTTCATGATTTGTCAAATGGCGACGTGATTATTGCTTCTAGCATTTTATGTCATGGGTTGTATAAGCTCATAGACTATGAAAGATCTATAAATGATTCGGCATGTGCAGTACATGATTCTTAGGCTATGTCAGATGCAAAGCTTTGGCATGCACGCTTTGGTCATCTGAATTTCGCTCGTTTGCTATGCCTGCAAAAATCTAAAATGGTGTCCTCTTTGCCCAAACTTGAGGCACCTAAAAACATGTTTGTGAAGGCTGCATTTTGGGCAAAATGCAGTGTTCCTCCTTTCCAAAAGATGGTTCAGTTTGGGCTACTCAGAAATTGCAGCTTGTACATAGTGATGTCTGTGGTCCTATGCAGATACCTTCTTTTGGAAATTATCTTTACTTCATGATTTCCATCGATGATTTTTCCAGGCATGCATGGGTATATCCATTGAAGGCAAAGTTCGAAGTGTTCATGTGCTTCAAACAGTTTTTGGTTTTGGCTGAAAATCTGTCAGCATGTAAAATGGGCACCCTCCGTTCTGAGCGAGGGGGGGAATATATGTCCTCTAATTTTAATGCATTTATGGTTGAACGTGGGATAAAACACGAGTGTATAGTGTCGTATACACCTCAACAGAATGGAGTTGCTAAACGAAAAAACATGTTACTCATGGATATGGCGAGGTGTATGGTCAAGAGTCAGGCTTTACCACATAGTTTCTAGCTTGAGGCTATCATGTGTGCAACATATGTACTTAATAGGTGTCCCACTAAAGCATTGTAATCTATCACTCCATATGAGGCTTGGCATGATTGCAAGCCATTTATTGCTCATCTGCGTGTTTTTGGTTGTTTGGCATATGCATGAGTGCCTGAACAACACCGAAGAAAATTGGATGATAAAGCAGGTACAATTCTGAAAGTAAAGGTTATCGTCTGTATCATCCATAGACTAAACACATTCTGGTTAGCCGTGATGTTGTTTTTGTGGAAGATGTTATTCAGCCATTGCTTTCATGTACTAAAGAGACATCTGTTAGCTCCCAAGACATGTATGATACTTTACTGCCTCTTTTTACAGGTGGACAGTCTAGTGTTGGTCCTAATGAAGCAACTTCTCAACCTTTGCAGGTTTCATGTGATGATGCAGATCATCCCATTTCTGATGCAAATTTACATGATGCACTTGTTGATGAGAGAGCTGGTATTGAGGAGGCAAAAACTATGCCAAAATGGCTAGTGTAGAATTTGTGTGACAACAAATTAGATGCACCTCTGTCATATTGTACTCGATCAGGCTCTCATAGTGCCTCTTTTGCATCAAATTTCTATGCTATGGCTGCATCTAGACTTTGTGATGAGACTGAGCCTGTTTTGTTTGATGAAGCACAAAATTAAAAAAATTGGATGGCTTCTATGCAATTTGAGTATGATGCTATAATGAAGAATGGTACTTGATCTTTATGTGACTTGCCTCCTGGCAAGAAGGCGATTGGCACTAAGTGGGTATACAAGCTGAAGCGTAAACCTAATGGTACAATTGACACGTATAAGGCTAGGCTTGTTGCAAAGGGTTATGCACAGGAAAGAGGCATTAATTTTGATGAAACCTTTGCTCTACTTGCTAAATGACTACTGTTCGTAGCATATGTGCACTTTGCAGCTCATCATGGTTGGAATGTACATCAGTTGGACATTAAAACAATATTTTTGAATGGTGACTTGCATGAAGAAGTGTATGTTTTTCAGCCCCGTGGCTTTGTGCAGAAAGGGCATGGAAACCAGGTATGCAGGTTAAAGAAGGCATTATATGGTTTAAAGAAACCACCACGTGCTTGGTATGAAAAGATACATGCCTATCTGATTGCACATGGTTTTGAGAATAGTCCAACTAAAAGCACCTTATATGTCAAGTGTGCTAATAATGTACTTCTGATCATTGTGGTGTATGTTGATGACATGCTGCTCACTGGTCCTCATGAGAAGCATATTGCTGATTTCAAGGCTGATTTACATGCATCATTTGAGATGTTTGATTTGGGGCAAACAAAATATGTTGATGGTGGAATGGCTTTGTGTCAAACAAAATATATTGATGGTGGAATGGCTTTGTGTCAAACAAAATATATTGACACATTATTATAGCATTTTTGCCTTGAAGACTGTAAACCTATTGCCACTCCTATGGAGACAGGTTTATGACTGAGTCTTCATGATGTTGGAGATGCATTTGATGTTATTCTCTATGAACAGGTTGTTGGATGCTTGATTTACTTATGCATTACTCGACCAGATATTCAGTTTGTTGTCTCATAGATGAGTAGGTTTATGCATTGCCTAGGAGTCAAGCATTGGTAGGCAGTTAAGCGCATCTTTCGCTACTTAAGTGGTACTCGGCTACTTGGTTGTTTTATCCTAAGGGGGGATCACTACCGCCATATTTGCATGCTTTTTCTGACTATGATTGGGCTGATTGTTATGACACTCGTTTGTCCACTAGTGGCTTTTGGTTCATGCTTGGTAGCTCATGTATATCTTGGTTGAGCAAGAAGCAGCCTACTATGGCCACTTCCAGTTGTGAGGCTGAGTATAGGGAAGCTTTCACAACGACTATTGAGTGTGTGTGGCTCAGACGCCTTATGGTTGATTTGGGTGTTGGTCAGTCTTCTACCACCACCATCTTCACTGACACTCAGAGTGCATTGGCAGTTGCGAGAAACCCTGTGTTCCATGCTCGCACTAAGCACATTGAGGTGCATAATCATTATGTCAGGGAGAGGCTCTCTGCTAGGGAGATCAGCTTGGCATATGTGCCCATGCAGGAGAACATTGCAGACCTTTTCACGAAGGCTCTGCCTAGGGAGAAGTTTGAAGCTTTACGCAAAGCTTTGGGCTTACTTCCTTTCGTGGAGTGATTTCCACATAGCTTGGCACTTCCTTATACTTGAGTGCCAACTCCTTGTTCACCGCATCACTCCTAGGGGGGGATTTGTTGATATATTTAGGTAGTGATGTGTGTGAACACTCTAGGACCACCGGGGCACTTTTTTCCCTCTTTAGGAGGTTTTTTTCCCTTGGCTTGTATATATGCCTATTTCCCTAATGGCTACTTATCTTTGTACATTCTAGTGGTAATACATTCAGAATTGTGTGTTGTGATCCAAGCTTCTTCTTCTTCCTTGTGCTATTCACGTGCTTCTGCAGACGTCTAACTCCAACACATAATATGGTGGCTGCCCTTGTTCATAACTCTTGTGCCACTTTCAAGCCTTTAGAAATACTAGGTGAAAGGTTAATTCCATAAACTTCAATCAACATTGCTTCTACCCAACAACCTTGTGAAAGTTTTGCATGATGCAACATAGAAACTAATCTATCTTGAATATTTCTATTCATTCTTTCAACTACACCATTTTATGATGGGGTGTAAGGAGTTGTAAGCTCTCACTCTATTCCTCTACACTAACAAAAATGGATGAATTCATGCAAGGTATACTCACCACCATTACCTTAACATAAAACCTTAGGCTTAATTCCCTTCTCAATTTCTATTGAGACAAGCCATTTTCTAAAGGTAGGAAACACCTCATCATTAGACTTGTTAGGATACACCGAGAATTTTCAAGAAGCATAATCTTTGAAGGTGAAAAATTAATGAGCACCACCTAGCAAATAAGACCATAAACATATATATGAACAAGATCTAATGGCTGAGCTAAAGAGTCAATGTGCATTCTATGCACATTCTTAGCTTGTTTTCCATATAAACAATGCTCACAAAAAGAAATATCAGAGAAAGATACACATGTAAGAAGTCAAAACAAGGCTTACTATGAGATATGTGGCCCGAATGGCCATGCCATTTACAAGCATCATCGGACACAATACACTCAAGAGTTAACACATCAAGATTTTCAAAAATTGCATTTATTTCTTGCATCTTTAGATGAAGTAGATGGTGCCATTAATTGTTTAACATGCCCATCAACATGCTTACCTTTACTTTTGGCATTTTTCAAAGTATAACAATCTTTCTTCATATGTCCCTTCTTGTGGCAATGACAACATTATATGCATCTCCACTATGTGTGGCAACCTGTCACCATACACTTTTTATGAATCTCTTCAGCCACAAGTGTACAACATATGTCATTATAGACAAGCTTGCCTCTAGCATTTTCCTTTAGGCACACTACTCTTAATGGTTGTGCAAAATGTATCCCATGCGGGTGCCAATGTGCATAGAAAGAAAATTGCTTTCACTCCATTGTTCCTTTCCATCTTTTGAGCTTGCAACCAAGAAAAGAGAACATCAAACTCATTTAGATGAGTTGCAGCACACTTTTGTGTCTTTCATGCAAAGTCATACAAATTCCTCATCAAACAAACTTTGTTGGAAGCATTCTCCTTCTCATAGTTACTAAGCTTCTTCCACACCTTCTCTACTATGTCATAGTCCAAAATTAGTCAAACAAACAATATCTATAAGGTTCAGACAAATCACAGGTATTGCCATGTGATCAAGCTCTTCCTAATCATCATCATCATCATCATCATCATCATCATCATCATCCATATCAGCAAGCTCCTTTGCAAGATCACCAATCGGATTCCACTATCGTCTTTGTATTCAGACATCTCAAATTTGATTCTTCATTAGAGAGAAGTTAGTGCCATCAAACTTACAAATATCAAAATTCCTTGCACATTATAGATCTTGTTGGGCACACCTACACTAGATCCTGACCCACTTGATGTTCTTGAAACATTTGATGCCAAAACATGAAAAATATTATCAAATAAAACTACATGACTATGTCACTGCATATCACTACATATAGCAAGTGACCAAATGAAGCCAACTAGGCTTATCAAGCGTCTTTGAATCCACTAGTATACATTTCATATGCCAAGGTTAGGGTAGGTCTTCCACCAACATCACTAAAGAGACCTTGACATCTTGATGTATTCCAGTTCATAAAAATCTCACCACGAGCCTCTTTAACACATCAAGGCTATGCAAATCATAACCATTGTGCTATACCACATGAGCATACATAGGTAGTTTCTACAAAAACGTACAGGGTGAGAATGCTCAAATAATATATATGAGTAATGAAAAAAAGTGATTGAGCTAAAAGATCTCAAGATCTATCAAAATATATACTTATGAAAGGATCAATGCACTCTTGCAAACCAAACCGACAAGTGCCGATGAACTTTTGACAAGCAATGGCTACTTCCACCACAACTGAGATCTTTCTAAGAAACCTATAAAATTGCTAATACGATTGGAAAAAACAAACCCAAATCTGAATATGCATTGTCAAGGAAGCACAAAGAATGCTCTTCTTGAGGTTCTTAAACTTGCATAAAGAGAAATATGCATGAATGGACTCTAAAATGGATCCAAGAATCACCCAATAACTGTTTCAAAAAGTCTTTGAAAGTCAACAATAAAGCCTTGAGGACCCAAAACATGATCAGAGCAATGCCAAAATTAGTATTTCCCCCTCCTCAAACAACACATGAGTCTAGCTTAGTGGAAAAGATTGCCAGTTAAGCTAGCTTTTGGATGAACAATATTGGGATGGGTGACCTATTGAGAAGTACCAGGAGCCTCCAAGCTCCATGCAACGTGAATTGTTTTTACGGATGGCATCACAATGCTTCTCCACACTTGTCTATGCAAACTTGCAAAAAAACACATAAATTGGAGAATGAAGAGTATGAGTTCATTGTTTCTAGGTTTGACAAATGGGTAGACTCAATACAATTAGTGTTTGAATACACCACTATATTTCTTATTAGAACAAACATATACAAGAGGGTTTGGCAAACATTTGTCCGTTCACATGCACACAAATGGTAACAATCCATAATATGGGTGGGACCCATTCTAGGTATATGATATTAATGATAAAGTTGACCTTCAATAGGTGCTCATTCTCTTTTATCAATATGGTGTTGGAGTTAGATGTCTGCGGAAGCACGCGAACAACACAAGGAAGAAGAAGAAGCTTGGAGCACAAACACACAATTCTGAATGTATTAGTAGAGAATGTACAAAGATAAGTAGCCGGCAGTAGGCGTATATACAAGGGGGGGGTGAAAAAAACCTCCTAAAGAGGGAAAAAAGTGCCCTGACGGTCCTAGTGTGTTCACACACATCACTACCTAAATATATCAACAAATCCCCCCTCGAAGTGATGCTGTGAACAAGTAGCTGGCACTAATGTATAAGGAAGTGCCAACCTATGTGGAAATCACTCCACAAAAGGAAGTAAGCCCAAAGCTTTGTGGAAAGCTTCAAACTTCTCCCTAGGCAGAGCCTTTGTGAAAAGATCTTCAATGTTCTCCTGCGTGGGCACATATGCCAAGCTGATCTCCCCAGCAGATGACCTCTCCCTGACATAGTGATAATGCACCTCAATGTGCTTAGTGCGAGCATGGAACACAGGGTTCCTCGCAACTACCAATGCGCTCTGACTGTCAGTGAAGATGGTGGTGGCAGAAGACTGGCCCAACACCCAAATCAGCCATAAGGCGTCTGAGCCACACACACTGAACAGTCGTTGTGAAAGCTTCCCTATACTCAGCCTCACAACTAGAAGTGGCCACAGTAGGCTGCTTCTTGCTCAACCAAGATATACATGAGCTACCAAGCATGAAGCAAAAACCACTGGTGGACACACGAGTGTCATAGCAACCAGCCCAATCAGAGTCAGAAAAAGCATGCAAATCTGGCGGTAGTGATCCCCCCTTGGGATAAAACAGCCCAAGTAGCCGAGTACCATTGAAGTAGCGAAAGATGCGCTTAACCGCCTTCCAATGCGTGACTCTTGGGCAATGCATAAACCTACTCATATGTGAGACAACAAACTGAATATCTGGCCGAGTAATGCATAAGTAAATCAAGCATCCAACAGCCTACTGATAGAGAACAACATCAAATGCATCTCCAGCATCATGAAGACTCAATCGTAAACCTGTCTCCATAGGAATGGCAATAGACTTACAGTCTTCAAGGCCAAAACGCTGCAATAATGTGTCAATATATTTCATTTGACACAAAGCCATTCCACCATCAACTTGCATAAACTGAATGCCCAAATAGTGATGCAAAGGCCCCAAATCAGACATCTTGAATGAGGCATGAAAATCAGCCTTGAAATCAGCAATATGCTTCTCAATAGGACCAGTGAGCAGCATGTCCTCAACATAGACAACAATGATCAGAAGCACATCATTAGCACGCTTAACATATAAGGTGCTTTCAGTTGGACTGTTCTCAAAACCATGTGCAACCAGATAGGCATGTATCTTCTCATACCAAGCACGTGGTGCTTGCTTTAAACCATATAATGCCTTCTTTAATCTGCACACCCGGTTTTCATGCCCTTTCTGCACAAAGCCACGGGGCTGAAAAACATACACTTCTTCATGCAAGTCACCATTCAGAAATGTTGTTTTAAGGTCCAACTGATGTACATTCCAACCATGATGGGCTGCAAGTGCACAAATGCTCCGAACAGTAGTCATACGGCATGTAGGTGCAAAGGTCTCATCAAAATCAATGCCTCTTTCCTGCGCATAATCCTTTGCAACAAGACTAGCCTTATACCTGTCAACTGTACCATCAAGTTTACGCTTCAGCTTGTATACCCACTTAGTACCAATGGCTTTCTTGCCAGGAGGCAAGTCACATAAAGACCATGTACCATTCTTCATTATAGCATCATATTCAGATTGCATAGCAGCCATCAAATTTTCTGAATTCTGTGCTTCATCAAAAGAAACAAGCTCATTCTCATCATAGAGACTAGACGCAGCCATAGCATAGCAATCTGATGCAAAGGAGGCACTATGAGAGCGTGAATGAGTACGATATGACAAAGGTGCATCTAATTTGTTGTCACGCAAAGTCTGCACAAACCATTTTGGCATAGTTTTTGCCTGCCCAATATTAGCTCTCTCATCAACAAGTGCATCATGTAAATCTACATCAGAAATGGAATGATCTACATCATCATATGAAACCTACAAAGGCTGAGAAGTTGCCTCATTAGGACCAGCACTAGACTGTCCACCTGTAAAAAGAGGCATCAAAGTATCATACATGTCTTTGGAGCTAACAGATGTCTCCTTAGTACATGAAAGCAATGGCTGAATAGCATCTTCCACAAAGACAACATCACAACTAACCAGAATGCGTTTAGTCTGTGGATGATACAGACGATAGCCTTTACTTTCAGAACTGTACCCAACAAAAATACATTTTACTGCCTTATCATCCAATTTTCTGCGATGTTGTTCAGGCACTAGTGCATATGCCAAACAACCAAAAACACGCAGATGAGCAACAGATGGCTTTCGGTCATGCCAAGCCTCATATGGAGTGATAGACTGCAGTGCTTTAGTGGGACACCTGTTCAGTACATATGCTGCACACATGACAGCCTCAAGCCAGAAACTATGTGGTAAAGCATGACTTTTGACCATGCACCTCGCCATCTCCATGAGTGACCTATTCTTTCGTTTAGCAACTCCATTCTGTTGAGGTGTATATGGCATTGTACACTGGTGTTTTATCCCACGTTCAGCCAGAAATGCATTAAAATCAGAAGACATATATTCCCCCCTTTGATCAGAATGGAGGGTGCCCATTTTACATGATGACAGATTTTCAGCCAAAACCAAAAACTGTTTAAAGCACATGAACACTTCGGACTTTGCTTTGTGTGGATATACCCATGCATGCCTGGAATAATCATCAATGAAAGAGAAGTAAAGGTAATTTCCAAAAGAGGGTGTCTGCATAGGACCACAGACATCACTATGTACAAGTTGCAATTTTTGTGTAGCCCAAACTGAACCATCTTTTGGAAAGGAGGAACGCTTCATTTTGCCCAAAATATAGCCTTTACAAACATGTTTTCCAGGTGCCTCAAGTTTGGGCAAAGAGGACACCATTTCAGATTTCTACAGGCATAACAAACTAGCAAAATTTAGATGACCAAAGCATGCATGCCAAAGCTTTGCATCTGACATAGCCGGAGAATCATTTACTGCACATAGCTTGGTACAATGTGGTAAGTGTATCCCAAGCATCCTTAGCTGTTCTGCAAGAGCGAATGTGAGGAATAATGGCACGTTTGATAGACAAAGCTATCAATGCATGTGCCTGGGCATCTCTGCCATCCCATGGAATCTGCTCTGCAGTAGGTGCAACAGAAACAGCAACACGAACATGAATTTGCGGAATATCATCTTCGACACCATCTTCATCAGCTCAAGCACCTGTATTTGCAGTATCTGTAGTCAGAGGTGTAATAGGATGTTTTTCAACACCTTGCACAATGTTCCACAATCCTTTTGCAACCTATACATGTCGCATCATATAAGCCCATAATGGGTAGTTGGTACCATCCAACTTGTCCTCAACAACCAACATACGGAATACATCACTGCTTTCAGCCATGGCCGATGACTAAAATACCTTGATGCATAAAACTGACTGTATCTCAAAAAGTTGAACAGAGCTGCCCAGACGAGTTCTACTAGACCTGTAGCAGACTTTGAGACGCTTAAACTGGCGAACAGAAATTGGTATATACATTTGGCACAAAAAGACAAAATAGCCTGCACAAATGTTGCGATAGTGCGTTTGGAGGCCGAAACGAGCTCAGATCGCGATTTCGGCTCCACAAAGCGAAGCCGTTTTGATCTCGGAAACAGACTAAGTATGCTCACCAAAATTCGTGCGATTCTGAGACTGCAAACGACGGAGTGTCGACGGCACCCTAGATGAAGCGACGACCTGCTCTGATACCAATTGTTGGAGTTAGATGTTTGCGGAAGCATGCGAACAACACAAGGAAGAAGAAGAAGCTTGGAGCACAAACACACAATTCTGAATGTATTACTAGAGAATGTACAAAGATAAGTAGCCCATTAGGGCAGTAGGTGTATATACAAGCCGGGGAAAAAAAAACTCCTAAAGAGGGAAAAAAGTGCCCCGGTGGTCCTAGTGTGTTCACACACATCACTACCTAAATATATCAACATATGGCATATTTGGATTCATATGATATCTTTGTTACAAAGTGGATACAACATTAGTTTTCATACTAAGCATTTTATAATCCCAAGCAAAAAAAATTATGAATTTGGTTAGCATTTTTTCTTGAAAATCTTGGGTGATTCAATTATATCCAAGTTAACAAACCCAACTTGATTTAATCATTTTAAGGGAATCATTTTGCTCCATGTCATCTAGATTATGCGAGAACTTCTCAATACCCTCAAATGGCTATTCAGCTAGCATGATAATTGTCAATATTGCATGGTCAACTTTTACACACCAATATGTAACTTGGCTGACATTGATCAATCACATTAATAACATGTCCTGATTGGCTTCTAAAAAGGCAGAGTCCTTGTCCGCAATAAAGATATTAAATGTTTTAGCTACTTAAGAAAGATAATCTTTCTTGAAGATCGTTACAACCTTGGATTGTTCCAGACACTTTGGTTTTAGTTTCTTAAAACTCAATGATTAAGCAGATAAATTTCAAATTACACTGGGATAGTTGAGCTAAGGTCTACTGAGTAGGATATTGTATTTGGTTATGCAAAAAAAATATAAAAAATGCACAAAATTTCGTTCTAAACATGACATATTGTAGTGTTGATATACTTTGGTAGTGATGTGTGTGAACACGCTTAAGATTGTCAGGGCACTTATTTCCCTCTTTCGGAGGTTCTTCCCCTCCAGTTTGTATATACACCTATAATCCTAACGAGTCACATATCCTTTTACAATCACTTGGTAATACAATCAATATTATGTTGTGCTCCAAGTTTCTTCTTCTTCCTTGCGTTTCTCCAGTGCTCCATAGACCTTGAACTCCAAAAATTGGTATTAGAGTAGGTTGGTGCTTCATCGAGGGCATCATCAACACCCCTCTAGTCACATATTAAAAAATGGACAAAAATTGGTGAGCATACTTTGGTTGATTAGGAATTCAAAACAACTTTGTTATGTGGCATCCATAGACTTAGATGTTTGGTAATTTGATAATGTTGCAATCAAACATGATACCTTGCCGTGCCGTTTCTTCACTACACTTGAACCTTCCCTTACCAGGGATATTGTAAATTCGAGTTGGAAAGATGCAAGGGTTAAGACCACCAAGGGCGACATTAGGAAATGACTACCGAAAGCATCTGATGCACGGCTTAACTGTAAAACATGTGCTAACAACTTGTCTTATCCTGTAATTCGAGTTGGAAAGATGCAGGGGTTAAGATTGCCAAGGGCAACATTGGAAATGACTACGGAAAGCATTATAGTGGCCCAAAAGCAAAACAATTGAGATTAGACTCGTCTATGGCCCATACAATGTCTAGCACTTCAAAAGCGGGTTAGAACCCAAAACCTCCCTTGGGCAACTTCATGAACACCCATCTATGAGATCTCATGGATATGTCCAGCCAAGATTTGAACTCAAGACTTCCTCCTTGAGATTCAAAGCATCAATCACTAAGCTATGCGTGCTTGGACATTGATATTCACAATTTTGCTCTTCATCCATTTCACTGTTTTATATTTTTTATCCCTCTTTATTTTTATTTCATTTATTTTATTTTTTTTTTAAATGGAGGTTCGGCTCTTTATTTTTTTTTGATTCGCTATTGTATGTGTTCTCATTTCATATTTCAAGTGAAAATGACACCCTGAGGTCCAATTCAAGAGGAACTGGCATGGCCAGATAAAAACCCTTGCGGTCTACTTCATCCCGCCACCTCAGTCACAGAGAGTCTGCCCTCCATGACCGCCGATAACGCAACGGAGTTAGCTGACGAGCTGGAGCAGCAGAAGCTCAAGGTAAGTCCCGTACATTTTAATTCACCAGGATTCTGTATGAGTTCGATCTTGGGTTATAAATCTCTATATAAAGAACAAGATGAGTAGAATAAAGATGGGGGAGTAAGAGAAGTGGCAATTGCTATAAGATAGTAGGCGTTGAGGCCTTTGTGGAGGTGTCAGATGTATCAGACCATTGTAGATAATACGAGAGCTAGCAAGGTATGAGATGCTCTGTAATGTGGCGATTGCTATAAGATGATCGGCGTTGTGGCCGTTGCGAAGTCAGAGCATCAGACCATTGTAGATAATGCGAGAGCTGGCAACTTATGAGATGCTCTGTAATCATGGTTTTCTAAAAGGTCGCATGTGCACGCTCCTCAGTGGGTGTGACTTCTACCACGTGATCTTTATGTTCTTCTGACCATGTGATTCATCATGCATGTGGATGAACAGTAGTACTGGGCTCTGTCTGACATAGACGTCGCATATAAAGACTTTGCCAACCATCTCGAATATTGCTAAAAAGGTATGTGATAGGTTCTGAGAGATCCACTTGTTATACCATCGTTCTTCGTACAAATGGTCTTGGGTATATGGGATACAAAATGTTTGTGACATTGTTGTTAACCTAAATATCCTTAACAAAGGTAAGTATATTCTCGCACTTTGTCAGGCTGCTGTTTATCTACGTATATCTTAATGGATCATGGCATATCGCTGTTTTTCCGACTTTCGCCATTAATGGTACTCATGTCGAGTACCTCTGCTGTTTGTTTAAGGGCATAGTACGTTGTGCGGCGATGACATACTGATTATTGTCCACGTTTTCCAGAGTTGAATTGTCATCCTATCGATTAATAGGAAGGTTATCTTAATCAGCACCCTGTAGGTGGTAATCTTGTTAATTTTAACTCTGTACAGGATGAGCCTGTGATTGAGGATCACAATGAAGATGACGATAATGATGATGAAGATGAGGATGATGATGATGCAGTGGATGCTGAAGATGGACAGGCTGATGGTAATCAATGTTTGGCACTTTTTAATGCAGAAGGTTCCATACTGTTCTGCTAATAGATTGCTCTTCTTGCTAGGGGACGATGGGATTGCAGGCTCGAAGTCCAAGCTAAGCCGAAGTGAGAAGAAGAGCAGAAAAGCAATGCAAAAACTTGGAATGAAAGTAGTATCAGGAGTTTCCAGAGTGACTATCAAAAGGAATAAAAATGTAAGTTTGATTCAAGCTAACTAGCTGTCCCGATCTCAGTCATTTTCTATGAATATAGATTAATCTCTGTTTCACATATGAATTATTCTGGAGTTTTAGGAGTAACTCAGAGTGGCTTAATTTTATATCACACATTTATGTCATACTTGTGTATCTGCTTCTCTCTTTGAAGTTTGGAGTAATCAAATTTCATAAGCTGCTTTTTGGGTCAGGGTGAGTCTTCGTGCATGTTCCTATATCATACATATATGCCACTTCTTTCATCTATTTACTTATATTCATGTTTGAGTTTTCTTTTCTTCTGATACATGCTTGCATGTGATGAGTATTTTTTGGCATGTTTGTGTTTGCATCTCTGAGGGTATGCTCCTATGCCATATATTATGCTGTTTCATTTATTTATTCACATGTATTTATGTTTAAGCTGTGTATGTTATTCTGATACATGCATACATTTCGTGCATGCATTCGTCCTGCCATCCACGTATGCTGATGGTCCCTTCTATTAATATCTGCATTCATGCCCACACATTATGTTAACACATATGCTGGCATCTGTACACGACCATTTTTTTTTGGTCTATAAGATTGGCTCTTTGTTGTTGACTTGAGAATGTCTTATTAAAGCCCATTTATATGTGCAGATCTTATTTGTCATTTCAAAGCCAGATGTATTCAAAAGCCCAGCATCTGACACCTTCATTGTTTTTGGAGAAGCAAAGATTGAAGATTTGAGCACTCATTTGCAGACACAGGCAGTACAGCAGTTCAAATCTCCAGGTCTTGTTAATGGCGTTACCAAAGTAGAGTCTTCTAGTGGCTATGAGGCAGAGGAAGATGAAGATGTTGATGAAACTGGTGTTGAGCCGAAGGATGTGGAACTGGTCATGACTCAAGCTGGTGTGTCAAGATCCAAGGCAGTGAAGGCTTTGAAATCTGCAGACGGGGATATCGTCAGTGCTATCATGGAGCTTACTACCTGACATCTAACACATTTCACTTTTGGGATTTGCAGCAGTGAAATAGAGGTCGTGTCAGTATGGTTATGTAACTTAGCACCTAATATTTCTAGGTGATATGATCTCTTAATTTCATCCTGTTTTCTGGATACAAAGAGAGATTTGGTGGTGGGTGCTTCCTGTAAAGTTTGAGTTAAAGTCTACAAGGCAGGTACTTGTAAAACTTGACAGGCTATTTGTTTCTAAAGAGGAAATCAGGAGAAACTTCAATTCTGGCTCTGCTATTATCAAGCTGTCACTGAACCTGTAACATGTAAGTTGTGGCATGTTGGAGTAAAGCCTAATTCTTTTACACATGGAAAAATGTGGTAGTTGGCTTTTCAGCATCATATTCTGATGATTTCGCCTCAAATTTTTCTCTGTATGGGTCCAGAGCAGGAAGAAAAGGTGTCACTTTTCTGATGTTCATTATTATAGGTGCTTCATGCTTACAAAATTGGAAGGGGTTGATCTGGTTTATTCCCCTTATGCTCAAATTTGAGTGGAGGGATTTCATAGAGAACTTCTATGCAGAGGCATTGAGAGCTTTCAAAAAGGGCATGTCCTTCTCTCTGATGGTTTTTGTAGTGGTGCTATGTTACCGCATGTATATTTTGTTTTCCGCCAAGAATATCTTCACTTAGGTAGTTTTGAGATAAGCTGTGCGAAAACATGGAGTGCTATTGTGTACACTACTAGAGTACTGTAGCTGTAGCTTGAGGGATCTCATGCTACATTAAATTTGTAAATTCTTATGAAGATATAAACCTGAGGCATGAGGCATTGGGAGGAGAGTGAGCTCTGCATCATAGCAGAGATCAAGAAAAAGCTGGATAACTGTATTTTTGCCCTAAAGTGCAGGCATGTGAAAGGTCCAATGAAAATAAAAGGATTAAAATTATTTAGAATTAAGGTAACCAGTTCCAATACTCTCAAGTTATCCAGTTCTATGAGTCTACTTAGTTTGCACTTTCTGTGGGTTTATAGTGACTATCTATAGATGAGCACAAGGACCATCTAATGTGTTTTAAAGAATGCACTCTATAAAATCTAAGCACAATGGTCACATCTAATGTGTTTAAGAGATGCACTTGATCATCTTATCCAGAGGAAAGCTCATTTTACAGGATATACAATGTCTTTTATGATTATCTTAGCCTTAATATTATGTAGGGCCCATGTTGTGTGTTATGTGTTGGTGTTTATTGTCTTTGGTTAGATGTAAGTTCGAACTTATAAAGGCATATATTAAAGTTAGAGTGGACATGCCGGTCTCTTGATTCCAATAGTAGTTATTGACCCTATGCTCGTCTTTTAGGGGTATATCACATGGGTATGCTACGCCAACATCTATCGCATCAGTCTTTGACATGCTGATTGTGTCTATTGAGACGTGTTTGAGAGGTGTGCATATCTCAAAAGCTATGTGATCATATGTCTGTGCTACAAGTTGCATTTGTGTCTGCGCCTATGTGTAAATGTGTTGTTTTTTTTGTTTGATTTATCTTATTGTGTGCTGGTTGTGTGGTTTTGTTTCCTTTGACTGGCCTCTTTTTTATCATTTTTATTTCATCATCAATTCCTTATATGAAAAGCAACAGACTGTCCATAAGATGCTTTTAAGAAGCGTTTCGACTCACTTCTACTCGATTCCTATTGGTAGTGGGAGATATCGAAACTAAACCCATAGACGATATACATGTTCCATACAAGTTAGTAGTGAGCCATCAAAGCGGGATGAAAACCTTTAATATTCCTTACCCACATCAAAGACAAAATAGGTGAATAGGTGCCAAAGAGATCTGGGCGACATAAAGGTTATGCCATGGGATTGCATCTTCAATCTAATCTTAAAAAAACAAAATTCAACAAGCAAACCAAGGCTTGATTAGGCTTAAGCGAAGAGAAAGTAAAGAAAACCACCATGTAGGGAAAGCGCTAATGCTTCGACCCTATTGGTTTTTTGTTAATGAAAACCAATGCACTATGTCTATTAGCTAAGCACTAATACCTCTAGGTAAACTTTAGTACACAGCGCATTCTCTAATTGGTCTTCGCTTAAGCTTAACCGGTAAAATGCACTAATATTGTTATGATTAAACAAAATGCTTAAGTCTTAATGGTCTTCACTTAAGCCTAAAGATATAGGTATTAGCTCTGTCCCTATGGGTTTTGTGCTAAAGAAAACTAACATGCAAAATGGTTTTCTTTAGCGTAAAACTTTAACGGTAAACTTTAGCCCTTTATGAGAAAGTGCGAAGCAAATACTGTTAAGTGCTATGCTAATACCTAAAGATAAACGTAGTTAGTTTACATACCAGTCCTAACATGCTAAAGAAAACTTATGCATTAAACATTTAGGGCTAAAGAAAACCATGAAGGTATAGGCATTAGCTTTAGCCTAACGGTATTAGCTTAACCTAAAGTAAGTGAAAATCTAAAAGGCCCGCATGGAGGGAAGAGCATCAATGTCTTGCTTAAGTGAAGATCAGGCTTAAGCGAAGGCAAAAACCATTAAGGCTTAAGCGGCGAAAACTAAGCGCCTTTATCATATTAGCTTTAATTGTGTAAGTTTTGTTTTCTTTAGCATGTTAAGTCTTGTTTTGTTTTACGTGTAAGTTTTTGCTTACTAATTGTGAACTCTTGAAAACCTGAGGGATAAGCGAAAATCAAAACAGTACGTAAAATTTAGCTCTAAAGGTGTGCAATGTTTCTATCGCCCCTTTTTGTACCTGGCTTTAGTTACTTCTTGTTAGGCTTTAGTTATTACCATTAAGGACTTGTGCGTTAGTTTTAGATTCCCATTAGGTGCATTAGTTTCCCTAATGGGAAATGAAAACTTTAGAACTTGTTAGGAAAACAAAAACTTTAGCATTGGTTTTACATGTAAGTTGTCTACTAATACGTATACACTTAAGCCTAATCATGCTATGCTAATACTAGTAGGTATTGGTGTTGAAGTTTCCTCTAACGGTATTATTGCAAAATCAATAGGCTTAAGCATTTGCTAATAAGTAAATGTTTTCTAATGTGCAAAACCAATAGGGCATTAGTCTACTTGTTAGGGGATCATGCTTAGCTAATAACCATAGTGCTAAAGGTTAAGCGAAACTTAATTAGAGAATTGTGCTAAAGTTTATATGTTAGGAAATCATCCTAAAGTTTACTGATTTGTAAATGTTTTCTTTAACGCAAACCGTTTATCATAACGGTATTAGCATAACACCTTTTTTAAGTGTTAAAGGAAAAATAGTACGAAAGAAAATGATTAAGAAAAACAAGACCATTAAGGCTTAAGCGAAGATCATTAAGGTCTTGCTTAATCTTTTGACCTTGGTATTAGCTTAAGCAAGACTTTAATGATAATAGCTTAAGATTTTATGGTAATAGTTTAAGCCTAATACCTTTAGGAGCGCTTAGTTTACTAATGATAAACATTTTCTTTAGCTCGATAGGTAACCTGGTTCTTTAGCATCTAATAGTAAACTAAGCACTAAAGAAAACTAACATGCAAAACTAACACACCTAATACCTTTAGGAGCGCTTAGTTTACTAATGATAAACATTTTCTTTAGCTCGATAGGTAACCTGGTTGGTTAGCACCTAATAGTAAACTAAGCACTAAAGAAAACTAACATGCAAAACTAACACACCTAATCAATTAAGCGTTTATTGTAACACACATGATGTTTAAGCATTTATTGTGACGCATGTAAGGATTAAGCGTTTACCGTTCACCTAACGTTACGGTTTTGTAAGCACTTGATTAGGAACGATAGTTTACCTTTAGTTCTTGAATGTGCTATGCTAATAGAGTTAGTAAAATGTTAGGCTAACACTGTTAGGTGTGTTAGTTTGCTTTAGTAAACGTTTTCGAGCTGAAGAAAAGTAAGCCTAAAAGTTATGCAAAAATGCTTAAGCCTATCGGTTTTCTTCAGCACAACCTATGCGGGAAACTTTCGCTTAAGCCTGAATGGTTAAGCTTAAGACTATTGGTTTTGTAAACTCTTGTGTACCTAAAGGTAAACTTTAGCTCATTTACAAAACCTTTAGGTGTGCAAAGTTTACTTAATGGTAAACATTTTCTTTAGCTCGATAGGTAAACGTAATTGCTACCCACCTTTGGGCCTAAGAAGGGCCGAAAGTAAGTAGTTTCGGGTAAAACTCCCATTTAAGCAATAGCAAAGTGCAAAATGTTTACAACTCAATAAACTAATGCACCTTTATGGTAACCCTAATCGGGCCATTGGCAAAGAAAGCATTTACCTATCGATAAACCTTAGCACCTATTGGTTTTCAGACTAAAGAAAATCATAAAGATATAGATAATCTTTAGCCCTAAAGGTTTTCAAGAGTTTACCATTAGATTTTAGTTTTCTTTTCGTTTACTAATGGTATTACCATAGCCCTAATACCTTTATGGTAAATGCTTAACCCTTTGGGCCTTTAGGGTTAGAGCTAATGCTTCACCCTTGAAGGTAAACATTTTTTTTAGCACTAATACCTTTAGGGGTGAAGCTAAGCTCCTTTACCTTTAGGTGCGAAGCTAAAATATTGTTGGTGACAAAGGATTTTTTTTTTTTCAAAATTACAAGCCTCTTGGAAAATTAGGTTGCAACATGGAGGAACTTGAATAATGATGTTAGGGACAGGAATATTGGTACTAGATCGTGTTTAGTTGATGACTGTTTGAGTGGAACGAGGAACATTGGCTTTTCATTTTTTACTTTGCTCAAATTGATTATTAGTGAAATCAATAGGAGACGGAACGATTAATCTCGTTGGGTTGATGTTTGTTGTTAAAAAAACATTTTAATATATGTTAAAAGCTATAATCTAATATTTTGATACATTTTTTTCTTAAGAACAAATTTAAAATCAGGATATGTATATTTGTATGTATGTATGCATACATGTACACGTGTATACATGTATGTGTGTATATCCATAAGTTTGAATTTTGTTGCACTTTCCTTTTAGTTTTTTTATAACACTTTTGTGGTTGTCTGTAACACTTTGAAAAGAGATTTTTATCGTTATGTTTTCTTTACATGAAAAAACTTCAAAATTTTATTTATTGAATCATGTCTTTGTTGTTTTATTGCAATGTTTCACCTTTGGTTTTGCTCAATCCACGTGTTCTCTATGATTCATTGGATCGTTATTCTCTCATGCAATCACTTCTTATATATTCTCATGCGATTATTTTCAAAGCTTGTGTAAATTAATTGATTGGTTCTTTATATGAACATTTGGTTGTGGACTTTTGCAGTCGCCCTTATGGTATTGGTGGACCACATAGTTCCTAATGTAGGATGTAAAAACCTTCTGGGATATGTAAAGATTAATAAGCTTTGTCAGTGGTGCTTCAAGAAAAGATGGTGGTGAAGATGATGAAAATTTAAGAGTTACTTGGACAAGTGCATTCTTGGTAGTCTCAAATGAAGTTGCTTTTATGTATGAGTTGAATTTCAAGGGTAGTCATACCTCTTTGGCACACTTTGGGGATTCGATTTGTGTCATTCACATGCTTGTAGAAGATTGACCATAGAGAAGTTCCCCATTGTTTGGAATTCATGCAACAAAAGTTGAAACCTATGGGACAATCTGAGATGCCTCATCTAAAGTTGATCTTCTCAAAGCCAACATATAAAATATACGGTGAAGTTTTTCACATTTCCTTATAGTCATGATAAAGAAAGTGAACCCAAGTGAAGCTTTTATTGCTTATTCTTGAATAAGATTGTTTGACGGGGCTCAAAAATAATCCATTGACACGATTTTGAGGGAGTCAAAATTGTTTCATATTGATTTGAGCACTCATATTGGACCTACACACTTCTTATGCAAAATTTATAATGAACAAAAAATATAAATACTTGTGTGTATGCGCCAAACTAATAAATGTTGATATGAAGACTTAGCTTGGAGAAAATTTTTATAAGAAGATGGTTTCAACAATAATCATGTGCCATCAAAAGCTTATGATCAACCATTTAAAGGGTGTTCTCTTGAATAACCAATATCATGATAAAAAGTTGTTTTTTGTAAAAAATTATAAACAAAAATGTTTGAAACATATAAAGGGTGACAATTACCATGGTACCAACTTGAAATGTGGTAGAGCTCCGATGCCGATGTGATCATGATTGAATCATCATAACAAGTGAGTTGGAATCATTCACATTGTTTGGGAAAGTGGTAGTGGTGGGAGGCAAAATAGACCCATTTTCTTGTAACCTAAGCCAATTATGGAGGAGTTAAATGCCACAATGAAAAATAAGCATTTCAATAGCATATTGAAAATTTCAAGGAGATGGAAAAAGAACTTCATAATCACAAAATAAAAAGATCTAGAACAGAGAAAACATTTGATGTATAGAGGATTGTGTAATCAGGGAATTTTGTGTCATTTGGGTGCTTTTAAAGAGATTGAAAGAATGGAAAGAAAATTGAATCACACTCATTAATGAAAGAATTTATAGAGAGATTGGATTGTAGAGTCTTTTCATGGTTGTCACAAAGATTTACACAATTGGAGAAAGAAATCATAGTAGTGTACTCAATGATAGGGCAACCATGACTTTTTATAAGGCATTTATGTCGAAATGTAACCCATGTCATGAAAGAGAAAAACTATGTGAACAATTGCTCAAAAGATTTAAGGAACTATATGTACCCTTTAGATAGGAAATTCGAGTGCATTTATTAAAAGAAATAAATTCATCAATGGTATGGATTTAAGGTTTAAAAAGTATTCTCAAGAAAAGATCTTAGCATAATAGTCCTTTATCTATAAGGGGACAAAAGCTTGTCTCTTGAGTAACATAGAAAGAGTTTAAAGAAGGTAATTTATCCTTATAACATAGAACTATACCTTGATCATACCTTATACTATAGAACTATACCTATGTCTTGTGACATTCATTACTGTGTAATTGGTCTTGGAATCTAACCTAGGGCATCTTGATTTAACACCCCGTTGATAGTTTGGAAATATTAACAAGGCCAAGATTTAACCATGGAGATAGGAGATAGGTTATCCAATAAGAAATTCAAGAGATAGGAGTTAACTAAGTAAGAATTCAACACCAAAATATTCATGATGTTATTAGTGATCTACAAATGTGAACTCAAGAGTTGAAAATCATAGTGAATTAATCTCATCTACGCTTCCCAAAGATATCTAATATGAAGAGAACTCCAAAACTGAGGAGAATTTAGGAATTTTATGCAATTAGATCATAATTTTGAGGATTTTAGCAATATGTCAAGCTCTTCATAAGAACACAAATATACATCATTTTCGAAGGGAATGAGAAAAACTACCCTTGTATCAACAATCCACTTAGGACAAATTCACCCATACCAAATCTGAAAAGGGAGGCTCGGTTTGGTTATAACTCCTCCCGTGAGGGGACACCCCTCTTTAGGTATGTCACATGCTCTTTTGGGCATCCGTTGGGATGTATGAGGGGAGTTTCACTATGGTGGAATACAATAAGGTCTCTAGTTGCATTCTTGTGCCTAGCCTATCCACAACCCTTTCTGAGGGTGAATCCAACAACATTATGAAAATTATTGCTAAGGTTTATGTGTAAGTTATCATTTTAGATAATGAAGTCATGTGGTACGATCTATTTCTTCAGTTTTTTGGAAGGTCTCTTTGAACATCCCTCTTGACACCCCAAAAAAGGTTACCCAAATGATGCTTCTCAATAGGAGATCTATTATGTAGCCTTGCCTTAATGGTTTGCACCTATCATTGAGAAAAATTTGTGCATTTTGTTTGATTTCGAGGTTTTCATTCAAGAGTTCACATATTCCTTTAGAGATTTCATTATTCACGTTGCAAAAATAAGGAAGCTACATCAAGGAAATAGGCCCACTTCTAGCTATGCATCAACATCAGAACAAATCATTTGTGATTCCACATTGCATGAAGTTTATTTTCTTAATTAACTTTGATGGGGCATACATGATGATTTCAAGGATCTCATGTTTTCCATGCCCATGGTAAATACTTTGAATGAGTTTATGAACCAAGTGATTGTGTAATAATTGGTTTTGGAGTTCGAGGACTCGGGAAGCATGCAAACAACACAAGGAAGAAGAAGAAGCTCGAGCATAACAGTGAATGTATTACCAAGTGAATGTAAAGTCCCTTAAGGTTATAGACATATATATAATCTAGGAAAAAAAACCTCTTAATGAAGGAAAAAAGTGCCTTGATGGTTCTAAGTGTGTTCACACACATCACTATCGAGATATATTAACAAATACCCTTGTCCCCTCTAAGGTGTGGAGAATGATCTATTTAAGCTCATTATATATGCAAAATAGGCATTGAATGACCAAGATGTGGAATAAGTGAACACCTGCACGAGATCTTCTCATTTGCATATCAATTTCAAGTTTCGTTTTTTCTCACGGACCAGATGAACTCTAGATTTTGTGTTCTCTTTGAATTTGGAAGGGTATTTGAAGGAGAAATTGGGAGAATTCAGGACAAATAAGCATGCACCTATGTACTGTGGGATGTGGTTGATGGTATGGGACACAAAAAACAAATGAAGGACCTCCATGGATTAGTTTTTTGATCTTGCAAAGTGAGCTCCAACCAATTTTCTCATTCCACCTTTGTACAACTATATTCTTGACTTCCTTGAGCCATAACTTTGTGTTTAGACATCAGATTGAAGCATTTTTGGTCTTGAATCACTAATCTCTTGAACCGTGTTTTAACAACAAATGGACCATCATTTGGAAGAGATTTAATAGGTCAAAAGAGCTCTACAATGCTTTAGCAAGAACTTGTTGACCATTCTTGGGCCTCGTTTTTAAGTGTTTGATGTCCAAGTTTATTTTATTCACTTGGATTGGCATCATAGGTTTGTTGTGCATGTGGTAGAGTGGCTTTTTGTGAATGGAGAGAACCTAAAAATTGTTCCATTATTCTATGTTTTGGAGTTTTGGGTGATTGGAAGCTGTTTTTGGAGTCACCTTGATTGGTTTTTGGTGCCAAGACCCTCCTTGGACCAATTGAACATTTCGAATTTTCATTTGGAGGAGTTTAAATGAGAGTTTCATCACATCAAGGATCACTTCAATACCACTTGGAAAACCTTGGATTGTATCAAGGAAGTGCTCTTGTCATATTTCTCTCTTGCTTGTCATATAAAGTTTACTTCCATATTTATTTAAACTCTCTAGTTATGCATTTGGGTGCAGTTAAATATGGAAACCAAGGGTAAAGAACAACTAGATCATACTTTCCCACCTAAGGACCAAAATCTAGAGGGGCAGGACCAAAGGATGGACGATACCGATCAATTTTGGAATATCAAGCTTGCACTATGCTTGAGGTGGATATGATCTACATCAAAGCCATCATTTGGATGGTTCCATATATGTACCTTGAAGAATAGAACTTATGTGCACACCTTTTATTGTATTATTTGATTAATCACTTATGATCATTTTTTCTTGTAAGCTTCAAGGTAATTACCTTTGTAAAAGGGAAGAGTAAAAGGCCTAAAAGCCACGATTTTGGAGTGGTTGATATTGATTCTCAATCAATCAATCAAAAGGTGGATGTAACTCTGAATTTCTCTTTTTCTAAATTATAGGAAAAGTAGATTCAATCAATCACAAAAAATTATCTTGCTAAATTTGAATTCAAATTCAACAGAATTGAGCCATGGAAAGATACCCAAGAGTCTATATAATGACTCTCAGACATTGTACACTATTTTGGACGACAATTGAAGCAATATACATATACTTTGGTCATCTTTGTATTGATTCTTCATTTCTCTGCACCTTCTTCCTCATGCTTAGTCAACTTGTAGAGGCTCTTCTTCTCTCTAAAGAGCTCTAAATCAAGCAATTAAGCATTCATTGGAAAGGTATCGCTATCTAATTTATGTGTACAATTTTTCAAGTCATTTGGTTCAATAAACTCAGATAAATATTAATTTTACAGTCTTGGGTTCATCTTCTACACATCCCTAAAATATTGGGATGACATCCAATTAGTATTAAGGTTATTGCTCCATTTGTTGCTATAAATTAGGGATTTTATGCCAACCCTATGTATGAAACTCCCTTAAGATGAATTTTCCAATTGTAACTATGCTGGATGCTCTAAGTGATTGAAATCATAACTTCCATCCATATTTAGAAGGTTTTTGTGAGCTAGTTAAGGTGCAAGTTATCTGTTTTGCATCAACTTGTTCTTGTTCATGTTCCAAAGTACCTATTGGGTTTTACTGCACTAACCACAAGCGTACGAGGTCTATTTTATGTATTCAAAGAGCTAGGGCAAGTCCTATGCTGGTTTGTTGGACCATCTTCACTACTTGAAAACCTACTTCAAAGCTTCTCTAAACATCTCCAACTTCTTTCAAGCAAGAGGAAGAGTATTCCTACACTGAGATCCATGATGAGTTTATGACTCACAAAAAATTAAATGAGCTCAAAGAGCAAACCCTTAGGATAAAGACAATTATTTTTAGCATGACTTCGCTTATGGAGCAACTAAAGACTCAAATGGTCCCTTTAGAAACACATGTTACCTCTTTCTTAGCTAGGAAGGATAGAGAAATTCCTACTCTTCATACATCCAAGATGGCAAGAAAGGAGATTTTCCAACCTGGAAAACATAAAGGAGAGATCTTTAGGGAGACTCCCCTCCTAAGAGACCTCAAACCACCAATGTTTATGAGGGATGACAGAGAGAGAAACAAGGATGGAGTCTACAATTTTTTTCAAAAGTGGAATGACCTACATGAAGGGCACTCCACCTAAGTATCTCGCTTGAAGCAAGTCTCTCGCTTGACCCACAAGCTTAGAAGTGGTGGATGAGTCTCAAGGAGACAAACTCCATCCTTACTAACTCGACTTAGTTTGAAATTCTTTTCTTGAAAGAGATTCTTTCTTGAGAATAAGGAAGAGAGGAATTGGGATGAGTGGGATAGGATCACATAGAGGGGTAGACCATTATCAATCTACATATCGGACTATAGAGAGATCATTTTGAAGCTTAAACGACTTGATGATTTTTAGAAGCCTAGGGGGTTTGTAAGAGTTTTAGATACAACCATAAAGAGGGAAGTAAAGAGGAATACACCAAAAACCTTTGAAGAGGCGATCAAATATGCAGAAATATATGAGGACCATAAACATCCTCAATATACTCCTATGGATACATATCAACCTCTCAAACTTGCTAATACCACTAAATTCAAGAAGAAAATACTTATGGGGAAAAACAAACTTTTCATAAAGAAACAATATCACAAGGGCCCAAGTTACCTATTGAACAAAATGAGGGGGGCAAGATGGAAAACCTGTGCTTTAGGTGCTTGTATCCTAATGATGCACAATGGAACTATTTGCTTCATAATGGGGAAGAAAAGAAAGGAGGACCAAGGACTAGTATGACCCCTAACAAGGGGAAAAAGATGGCCAACCTAGTGCAAAAACTTCCAATACATGGCAGCTCCGACTGCAAGGAGGTGGAAGTAATGCACGAGGATATAGAACATAGTTGCCAGTTGACTCAATCATTATGGTCACTACAGTTTAGACCACATGACTTAGTTAAGCTTCAAGGTAGTGTTTATGGGACCGGGGCAAGAGTCGTGATAGATGGGGTACCATGGTATCCAATTTGAAAGTTCAAATATTGGGATATGTAGATCATGTGGATTCCAAATAATGAATATGGAGAGGATAGACCTTGTCATAGGAAGAGAGTGGCTTTGGGGGTTGGGAGACAAAGCTAAATGTAGCTATCAAAACAAAACTCTTGAATTTGTGGAAAATGTAACTAAATTTTGTATTCAGGGAGAGAGAAATGTACCTAGTACACCTCTCATCTCATCTTTAGAGTTACATAGTCTATTTCATTCTGAACATGTACAACACATCTTTTTATTGTATGTCATGTCTTGAGCATTGTAGAGGCACCTCATATGATGTATATTTTCATGATAGTAGTGTAAATAAGGACAAGAATTTCTATTATTCACTTTTCCAAGAGTGTGTAGTTAAAAGTTTTAAAGATTTAATGTTTGAGTTTAGATATGTCTTTCCCATTGACTTGTTGGAGTTTGAGGTCTGAGGAAGCACGTGAAAAGCACAAGGAAGAAGAAGAAGAAGCTTGGAGCAAAACACACAATACTGAATGTATTACCAAGAGAATGTACAAAGATAAGTAACCTGTTAGAGCTATAGGCATATATACAAGCCGAGAGAAAACTATAGAGGGAAAAAAGTGCCCCAATAGTCCTAGTGTGTTCACACACATCACTACCTAAATATATCAACAAATCCCCCTTGGGAGTGATGCGGTGAACAAATAGTTGGCACTCATGTATAAGGAAGTGCCAAGCTATGTGGAATCAATCCACAAAAGGAAGTAAGCCCAAAGCTTTGCAGAAAGCTTCAAACTTCTCCCCAGGGAGAGCCTCTGTGAAAAGGTTTGTAGTGTTCTGTGTGGGCACATATGCCAAACCGATCTCTCCAATAGAGAACCTCTCCCTAACATAATGATAGTGCACCTCAATGTGCTTAGTGTGAGCATGGAACATAGGGTTCCTCGCAACTACCAATGCGCTCTGACTGTTAGTGAAGATGGTGGTGGCAGAAGACTGACCAACAC
This sequence comes from Ceratopteris richardii, assembly GCA_020310875.1. Classification (NCBI taxonomy): domain Eukaryota; kingdom Viridiplantae; phylum Streptophyta; class Polypodiopsida; order Polypodiales; family Pteridaceae; genus Ceratopteris; species Ceratopteris richardii. The sequence continues at coordinate 58,589,139 of CM035426.1, forward strand.
CCAAATCATCCAAAGGCCATCTGAGCCACACACACTCAAGAGTCACTATGAAATCTGTTGAAGAATCACTCACGAATTTGACGTCCAGACAAGTGGTATCAAATATTCAGAAAATCAAAAGCCTTAATGAAGGGACAAATTCATGACCGTTATGTAAAGTACAGAATCTTGTAGAATCAGAGTTCGTTACACCGAATCAAACTGTATATACAGAGAGAACGTGCATAAGAATAATAGAGAGGGAAGTGCGAATGAGAACGTGCGTGAGAAGAGTGCACAGTATAAATAGAGCACATAAAGAGGTCAAAAAGTATGAGGGAATAAGGAAGTGAGAAGACGCCAGAGATCGCGTATGCACAGAGAATGAAGAGAGAGTGAGAAGTTCTCAGAAGACACCATAGATCGCGTATGTACAGATGAATAACAGAAACCTGAAATGTCAGGTGTTCATCTAAGAGAGATGGTAAACAAAAACTACTCAGTGTAGGAGAGTTTCCATAGCTTGAGCAAGAAGAGGCCAAGTTAATTTGTACACATCTTCTCTAATAGAAAACACATGTTCATGTGGAAGTTTGCGTGCACTGTTCGTATGTGAAGAATTCTGAGTATTTTCATGTTACGGTAGAAAGTTCGTTAACCATTAACAGTTACAGTTCGTTGATAAACGTGTCCCTCGGTACTCTCTCAGTCAACGAATGTCTCGGTCAAATACAGTTATCTCAGTAAACGCATTTTCGGTCAGTTACAGTCTTCTCAGAAAACGAGTTTTCGGTAGAACAACGAAGTATATCTCGCAGAGTAAATTAAAGTTTTGTATGAGCATTAGCTTATCTTATAGCTAGACATCTCTACTTTCAGTTCATCAAAGATTTCGGTGAAATGGATATGTACACACAATACAAAGTCTAACCGAAAGGAGACATTCTGAACCGGAGAAGTTTTTCCTTAAACTTCAGAAAGTGTTCATTCAGTGAAGGAAGGTCACGCATCATTTCCTTACTTCTTTTATACTCACTTGAAGTAATTACAAATAGAATAGGAGTTTGATTCCGGTAAGATTTCGGTATAATTACGGTATCAGTCTGGTGACAGTTCAGTGAAGTTCCGATGGAATTTTCTCAGTAAATTCAAAACAAAGTCCTATACGTTGGAGTGACAGTAACTCTGCTAAGCTACTGTTGATTATAGAGGTGTTCTAATATCACTCTAGCTTGGCAATCAATTTTCGGTGGCACAGCAAATTCCGCAGGCTTGACAAGGTTCGGGCCTTTGCTGCGTCGACCATAACTAGTGGTATCAGAGCGAAAGTTAATCGCCCACAATTGGTATCAGAGCCCAGGTTATTCACCATAATTGATATCAGAGCCAGAATATCCACCCTCAATTGGCATTAGAGCCCAGTGTATTCTCCATAATTGGTATTAGAGCCAGTTAGCCATAACAGGTGGAACCAGAACGAGAAAGTTTCTAAAAGAGCAGAAAGATTCTCAAAAGTTCACCGGAAGTAACAGAAACAGAAAGAACATGGCAGATCATGTCCAAATTGATAAATTGGACAGAGATAATTATCCCGCGTGGGTAATGCGCATGGAGGCCTTACTTATGAGTAAGGAATTAATGATGTATGTGACCGGAGAAGAAAAGAAGCCGACTTTCGAAGATGATAGTCAACTGGAAAAAGAAGAATTAGAAGCCTTGAAGCTATGGCAGAAGAAAGATGCAACGGCAAGAGCTTACATTTATAATACCGTTTCAGACCATCTACTACCGCACATTAGAGGTCTGGAGAAAGCGGAGGACATATGGAGTGCATTGGAAGATCATTTCCAAAATACTACGAAAGCTAAGAAGGCTAGCTTATGGTCCGAGTTCACAACGTTCAAAAAGAAGGTGAGTCAAAGCATTAGTGACTATGTTACTAAGATGAAGGATCTAGCAGATAGTCTTGGATCCATAAATGAAGATGTCGAAGATCACAGATTGATAGAGCAACTGCTAACAGGTTTGAGAGGAGATGAAAGGTGGAAACCTTTCGTACTCTCAACTGAACTTTCTTTAAATCATTTTGTACCAGATCTAAATCAGTTGCTTGGTTTGATGCTCACATATGAGCAAGACCTGAAAGGAGATGCAGATAAAGGACAAAGTTCTGCAATGTATATGAAGAACAAGAAGAAATCAGACAAAGGTAAGTCAAAAAATGAAGAAGAGTCGAGTTCTCAAGCTTATTATACAAGAGGCAAAGGCACCGGCAGAGGAAAAGCAAGAGGCTTTGGAAGAGGAAGAGGCAGCCAGAGCAATAACAAGAAGGCTTGCTGGATCTGTGGACTAAGTAATCATTTGGCTCATGATTGCTGGCACAATCAACAAGGATCAAATCAAAATCAGAACAGCAGAGGTAGAAGCGGAAGATATCAGAATAATTTTCAAAGAGGTAGACAGAATCAAAGAGGAGGCTATGGTAGAGGTGGAGCAAGAAGTTGGGGACAGAATCAATCCTACAACACCACCTACAACAACTACGCAAATGACACTCAGAATGAAAGTCATACATCATTGATGATGAACTCAATCAGCACATCAGATAACGAAGACCTGAAGGTATTTTACATTGACTCTGGATGTTCTAATCACTTGTCAGGAAATATAGAACTGATGTCAGAATTGGAGAAAGGTAGTTCCAATCATACTGTTCAAACAGGTGACAATACGAGGCATAGTGTACACTCAATTGGAAAAGTGAAATGTAAGAGTGGAGCAAATTCGCTAACCAATGTTTTGTATGTTCCGACAATACCAAAAAATTTGATAAGCGTGGGACAGATAGTTGAGAAAGGTTTTCAGGTTAGATTTACAAATGAAGGAGTATTTGTAGAAGATCACGAGAACGGATATAATCAGATCGTCTCTGGTAAGAAAGAAGGTAGACTCTTTACTTTAAGATTACAAGGGAACATCGGCCAAGCGTTGCTCACACATGGTGAAAAGGTGATTACAGAACTTGATCTCTGGCATAAGAGATTAGGTCATTTAATGAAAAAGGAATTAAAGCTATGATTGTGAATCAGTCAGTACTGGGATTACCGAATGTACAGAACCAACACATGATTCACAAGTGCGAAGCATGTCAGATGGGAAAAGCCCACAGGTTACCTTTCCAGAAGAAAGGATTTAAACATGATGGAGTTCTTGAACTCATTCATACAGATGTATGGGGTCCAACAAAAGAAGGATCAATCAGCGGATCGAGGTATTATGTTTTATTCATTGATGATGCTACAAGATGGATAACTCTTTATGTTTTGAAAGAGAAATCAGAAGTGTTTGGAGCTTTCAGGCATTTCCATGCATATGCTGAAAGACTCACAGGTCGAAAGCTTAAGAGACTGAGGTCTGATGGAGGGGGAGAATACTTCTCCCGAGAGTTCAATGATTATCTTTGGAATGCAGGTATTAAGAGAGAAATAACTTGCAGGTATACACCACAACAAAATGGTGTAGCAGAAAGAAGGAACCGAACTCTAGTTGAGTTTGCACGAGCTATGCTAAAAGAAAAGGATTGTCCAAATTATCTTTGGGCTGAAGCTGTAAATACAGCTACATACTTGGTAAACAGATTACCATGTACGACATTAGATGGAATGACCTCGTATGAAGCTTGGTGGGGAAAGAAGCCAACACTTGATCATTGCAAAGTGTTTGGATCAGTAGCTTACGCTTATGTATCGTCACAACTCAGACATAAGCTTGAACCAAAAGCCGAGAAATATGTGTTCGTAGGATACGATGAAAAGTAGATGGGCTACAGGTTATGGAGTCCTCTAACAAAACAGTTTACTGTGTCCAGAGATGTTACATTTGATGAACAGAAAAGCTGGTATACAGATCAGAATCATACACCGGAAGAATTTGAAGAAGAGGTAAGAAGGAAAGAAAAAGGAAAATCAATTGTACAAGTGAATAGAGATGAAGACCATATGCAAGCAAGCACGTCCAGGATCAGATCAGGTATGAGAAATGAAGATGAACAGGGATTTGATGAAGATGTGTATTCAGATACACATGAAGAGTTTGAACCAAGAAGGTCAAACAGGAACAGAAGACAACCACAAAGGTATTCTTATGATACCTCATATATAATGTGGTGCAGAGTTTAAAGATATGAGAAAGTATCAGTCGTTAGTGGGAAGCTTAATCTACGCTACACTAACACGACCGGATCTTAACTATGCAGTGGGAGTTCTCTCACAGTTCATGCATTGTCCGAAGGATCAACATTGGGTTGCCGGACAGAGAGTTCTTAGATATATAAAAAGAACTGTAAGAGAAGGATTATATGATCCTTTTACGTCAGATATAAAGCTGAGAGCATATAGTGACTCAGACTGGGCAGGAAGTCAAGATGACAGAAGATCAACACATGGGTATATGATATACCTAGGAGATAAGCTAGTAAGCTGGTGTTCGAAGAAACAACACACAATGGCTTTATCGTCAACAGAAGCAGAATATAAAAGACTTGTAGAAGCAGCTAAAGAAGTGATATGGATGTAGACCTTGTTCAAAAGCATGGGTATTGATCAAGGTATACCCATCATACATGGAGATAATATGAGCCCGCTATATGTTGCAGCAAATCCAATATTTCATGCAAGAACAAAGCATATAGAAATTCAGTATCATTTCTTGAGGGAAAAGGTAATGGAGAAGGAGATAGAAATAGTATATACTTCGACAAAAGATCAGATTGCAGATATTTTGACAAAGAGCCTGGATGGAACAAAGACAAGTAGATTCAAAGAAATGGCAGGAATAAAAGAAAGAAAAATATATGAAGACAGGAAGTGTCAAATTAGTGATTGAAGGGGAGCTGTTGAAGAATCACTCACGAATTTGACATCCAGACAAGCGGTATCAAATATTCAGAAAATCAAAAGCCTTAATGAAGGGACAAATTCATGACCGTTATGTACAGTACAGAATCTTGTAGAATCAGAGCTCGTTACACTGAATCAAACTGTATATACAAAGAGAACGTGCATAAGAATAATAGAGAGGGAAGTGCGAATGAGAACGTGCGTGAGAAGAGCGCATAGTATAAATAGAGCACATAAAGAGGTCAAAAAGTATGAGGGAATAAGGAAGTGAGAAGACGCCAGAGATCGCGTATGCACAGAGAATGAAGAGAGAGTGAGAAGTTCTCAGAAGACGCCATAGATCGCGTATGTACAGATGAATAACAGAAACCTGAAATGTCAGGTGTTCATCTGAGAGAGATGGTAAACAGAAACTACTCAGTGTAGGAGAGTTTCCATAGCTTGAGCAAGAAGAGGCCAAGTTAATTTGTACACATCTTCTCTAATAGAAAACACATGTTCATGTGGAAGTTTGCGTGCACTGTTCATATGTGAAGAATTCTGAGTATTTTCATGTTACGGTAGAAAGTTCGTTAACCGTTAACAGTTACAGTTTGTTAGTAAACGTGTCCCTCGGTACTCTCTCAGTCAATGAATGTCTCGGTCAAATACAGTTATCTCAGTAAACACATTTTCGGTCAGTTACAGTCTTCTTAGAAAACGAGTTTTCGGTAGAACAACGAAGTATATCTCGCAGAGTAAATTAAAGTTTTGTATGAGAGTTAGCTTATCTTATAGCTAGACATCTCTACTATCAATTCATCAAAGATTTTGGTGAAATGGATATGTACACACAATACAAAGTCTAACCGAAAGGAGACATTCTGAACCGGAGAAGTTTTTCCTTAAACTTCAGAAAGTGTTCATTCAGTGAAGGAAGTTCACGCATCATTTCCTTACTTCTTGTATACTCACTTGAAGTAATTACAAACAGAATAGGAGTTGATTCGGGTAAGATTCCGGTATAATTACGGTATCAGTCTGGTGATAGTTCAGTGAAGTTCCGGTGGAATTTTCTCAGTAAATTCAAAACGAAGTCCTATACGTTGGAGTGACAGTAACTCTGCTAAGCTACTGTTGATTATAGAGGTGTTCTAATATCACTCTAGCTTGGCAATCAATTTTCGGTGGCGCAGCAAATTCCGCAGGCTTGACAAGGTTCGGGCCTTTGCCGCGTCGACCATAACTAGTGGTATCAGAGCGAAAGTTAATCGCTCACAAAAGCTGCCCTACACTCAGCCTCACAACTAGAAGTGGCTATAGTAGGCTATTTCTTGATCAAACAAGACATGCATGAGCCACTAATCATGAAGCAAAAACCATTGGTGGATACACGAGTGTCATAGGAACTAGCAAAGTTAGAGTTAGAAAAAGCATGTAAATTTGGCGATAGTGATTCCTCCTTGGGATAAAACAACCCAAGTAGCCGGGTACCACTCGTAGCAAAAGATATGCTTAATTGCTTGCCAATGCTTGACACCTGGGCAATGCATAAACCTACTCATTTGTGAGACAACAAACTGAATTTCTGGCCGAGTAATGCATAAGTATATTGTGTAACATGCCCATTAGGTGGGAGGTATAGTTTGTATACTTACACTCAGGTATTCTTTATCATCCTTTATATTTCTCCCATAGTTACTTTGGCCATATTGACCTTTAGTGGGAGATTGTTACCATTAGTGTCCATGTGAAAGGCCAAATGGCCCTAGACACTTCTTTGTATATGTTCTTTAATAAAACATATAGTGACTTGGTCAGTCCTAGACTGTGAGTCTCACTGCATTTGTAACACCTAAGAAGTTTGTGTTCGTGCTTCCTATGTATTGTGTTTTTCTCCGTATTCTACAGGCTCTATGTGGAGTGCCGTGTGTAGTCCTAGGGGCTCGGTTTTCTACTATGAGGATATCAACATGGAGCTCTTGAGAAGGAGAGCGCACTGTGGTGCATCATCATTGAAATACTTTAGTTTTAGCCACTTCACCAGAGTCAATTTGGAAACATTGGCCAACTATTGGAAGCCTTCATCACTGAGTTTTGTAAGAGTAGCATTAGGCACAACACCTCATCTTTGATACACAGCTTCAAGCAGAAACCTCAAGAGACAGTTAGAATTGCAATAAGATGATTTAGACATTACTTAGAGAGATACCCTATTCTAGAGCTACCCACACCAGCCAAATAAGTGGCATTCTTCCTAAATGATTTGTTAAGTATCAAATCGAGATCTTATGTGTACTTGAAGGAACCTAGATCCATAGAAGAGTGTGTACGCATGTGCATAGACATTGAGGATAATCTGGGTGATGAATTAGAGCTTTCAAAAATTTACAAAGATTCAGATGGCTTTACTATCTTCATGTCCAAACCATCTACATCTATTGAGGAACTTTTAGAGAAGGTAGAGGTGTATCTAGCGAGCAAATACCTAGATTTGTCTCAATGAAATGATGCTATACCTGTGGAGGAGACCATATGACTAGTTGTGTGGCCAATCATGGATCAACCCAAAGCAGACCCCAACAACCATTACTGCACAATAGAAAGGTGATACACTAACCACACTACACAAGATTGCCCATATAATAAACAAGTGGTTAGATAACACTACCCTTAGCCATATCAACAACAAGGAAGAAACAAAATTAGTGTCCACCACAGTAGTATGTTAGGCCCCAACAACCCTACCAACCACCATATCAAGCTCAAGAAAGGCCTCAACCAGTGTTAGTCAACAACCTCCACCTGCAACCAATGTGATCCTAGTGAAGTATGCAATTGCTGAAGAAAATTTGAATAGAGACTTAGTACCAACATCGCCATTGATTTTAGAAAGTGACCCAAATAATCACAATTTTGACTCCACTCACATGGATAGTCCACCAACTTACTATTTGGAGTCACTAGAGCATAACGAGATTTACCCTTATGAAAATCCTAGGGAACCTAGTTGGGAGCCAAAATACGCCAATGTCATGTATGCAAATCCTAACTCTAGGCCCCAATTTAGATAGATAAGAACTGCAACACCTAGAGGACCATGCTTGCTAGGGAGATCACTTCATTCATGATTGTGGTATACCTACACCTACCCCAATCAGTGACAATTCAAGGTTTTTGTCCAGATTGTGAGAGGAGCATCTTTTACGAGACTGCCTTGAGAACCCAAACAATGTGCCGAAGATCACTCCTAGTAACATCATGGGGTTAGTAGTTTATCCTTCTAGAAGTGTGACTTCCACTACCCCAGTGCAAGTAGTCACTAGAGCTCAAGCATTATAGCAAAGCCAAGGCTTAGGTCAGGAAAAGATTTCTGAGGTTAGTGAGACTGAGAGTCTAACTAAGAAAATGACAAGAGCTTGGAAAGATAGCCATGAGAGAATGAAAAGGCAATTGTTGAAGAAAATGAGCAAACTTGAAGAAAGTTTAAGAGAAATGAAAGGCCAAGATAATCAAAATTACATCTCAAACACACTGTCACACATCACCAACACCAACATCACCATCACCATCTAATCAACCTCATGTAATCCCATCACCACCTAGAGTAAGATCAGTCTTAGTGGATCCTACCCTCGAGGACCTAGACATGATGCTAAAAGCATATCTGACTAGAATTCAAGAAGGGACAAATGTGTCAGAACATGAAAAGTGTCATCCTAGGGCTGACCTAGAAATTGAAAGAACAAAGCTCTATGCAAAGATGGTAGAATCGGCTCAAACCATGTTTGAGGTGAGTCTTCTTTACAACTACACAACCTGAGCCAAGGATGCTTATGTTCCCAACTCCACTGAGTCATGAACTATTGATATATTTAGGTAGTGATGTGTGTGAACACTCTAGCACCACCGGGGCACTTTTTTCCCTCTTTAGGAGGTTTTTTTCCCCTAGATTGTATATACGCCTATTGCCCTAATGGGCTACTAATCTTTGTACATTCTCTAGTAATACATTAAGTGTGTGTTTGTGCTCCAAGCTTCTTCTTCTTCCTTGTGCTGTTTGCGTGCTTCCGCAGACGTCTAACTCCAACAATTGGTATCAGAGCAGGTCGTCGCTTCATCTAGGGTGCCGTCAACACTCCTCCGTTTGCAGTCTCAGAATCGCATGAATTTTGGTGAGCATACTCAGCGTGTTTCCCAGATCAAAATAGCTTTGATCTATGGTGCCGAAATCGCGATCTGAGCTCATTTCGGCCTCCGAACGCACTATCGTAGTGCTTGTGCAGGTTATTTCGTCTTTTTGTGCCAAATATATATACTAGTTTCTGTTCGCCAGTATAAGCATCTCAAAGTCTGCTAGAGGTTTAACAAAACTTGTCAGGGCAGTTCTATTCAACTTTTTGAGTTACAGTCAATTTTTTGCATCAAGGTATTTTAGTCACCGGCCATGGCTGAAAGCAGTGATGTATTCCGTATGTTGGTTGTTGAGGATAAGTTGGATGGTGTTGGAGACCTCTTAATCTCCAAAGGTTTGCTATACTGATCTAAGAACACTTCTATATCAGTTATGGATCAAACTTTACACAAATATTGTCTTCATTTATCAAAACTTTCACTAGCACTTCTCTGAGTGAAGAAATTCCTTCTTCAGAAAGTCTGCTTCAGAAATTAACTTCAATACCTGCACATATCTTCAGATTTCTTCAAACCAATGATGCACAAATCTCCATACTACCTTTGCACAATCATATCAACCATTAGTTCTTCAAAAGAATCATTAAAACTTTAATTTGATCCTTAAGATCAAAGGTATGTCAAAAACTTCCTTCCAATAATGGCGACTTTGACATGATCAACTTCTTAAGTTGATTTCTCACAGCACAGATCCCGTTTTGCTAAATGCTTTTAGCCATAGCTTCCTTACCTTATAACTTAGATTTTGAATGCTTAGTCACAAAAAACTTTACACTATGCACTGAGATCTAAGCAAAACATTGACACAAAAAAGTGAGCGACTCTAAGAAATCTATCTGCAGACTCTACATACAAATGTTCCTATTGATCATTCTCATAGTAGGAAGGGAATTAGATCATAAAACTCTGAACATAGCTTCATTAGCTTCCAGATTAGATGTGTACAAAGGATTTCTGATCCACAAGGAAAAGTTCACAGGAAGTTGCTTCTATTGTGAAAAGAAAGACCATGCCATCAAGGATTGTAGAAAGAAGCAAGCGGATGAACGGAATGGGACTGTAAAATCATCGTGGAAGAACAAAGAGTCTGCAAACAACACAGAGCTGGAACTTTGGGTAGCTATTGAACAGGTATGTTCATCTGCTCAAGCTCGTGTTGATGAACCATGTATTTTAGATAGTGGAGCTTCTCGCCATATGACCAGTAAAAATGATTGGTATAGTTCCCTAGTGCCTCTATGGGAATCCATCAATGTAGTGGTGGGAAATGACTCCAAGTGTCCAGCCAAAGGAACTGGAACCATCTCTTTTATCACTTCTCCATGTGTTGAGAAAAATTTATCCAATGTTCTCTTTATACCTACACTCAAAAGAAATTTGTTGTCAGTTTCTGCAATAACAGACCGTGGACTCGAAGTTCACTTTAATAAGAGTGGTGTAGAAATCATGCATTCATTAGGTAATGTTGTAGGTAAAGGCATACGATGGGATAACTTGTATGAGTTAAGTGCTTTAACTGCTACAGAAGATAAAGATGTAAGCAAGTTATGGCACCAACGATTTGGGCATCTCGGATTTGCAGTTTTGAAGGAGATGCAAAGAACAGTGATGGTTGCTCATTTGCCTGCATTTTCAGAGTTGCAGGAACCTTGTGAAGCTTGTATGATGGGCAAGCAACAATGAAAGGCATTTCCAAGAGAGACCAGCAATCGATCTCAAGCTCCTCTAGAGTTGGTACATGCTGATCTCTGCTGTAAAATGTCTACACCTGCTTTAGGAGGATCTTTCTACTTTTTGCTGTTAGTCAACGATTATAGTAGAAAGATGTGGGTTTATTTCATTCGAGAGAAGGCTAATGCTTTTGAAAAACTTAAAACGTGGCATAAGTATGTAGAAAATGAATCAGGAAGGAAACTAAAGAAATTTAGAACAGATCGAGGAGGTGAATTCTTGTCAACAAAATTCAACAATTACTGTAAGGAGCATGGTGTGAAAAGGCAACTTACCACAACTCATACACCTCAACAAAATGGTGTTGTTGAGTGCAAGAACAGGACAGTAGTTGAAATGGCTCGTTGTATGTTAAAGGCTCAAGACATGCTTGATTCATTCTGGGCAGAAGAAGTCAATACAGCAGTCTACATCCTCAATCGAAGCTACACAAAAGCACTGAAGGGGATGACTCCTCAAGAAGCATATTCTGGTAAAAAGCCTTCAGTTTTGCATTTCAGAATTTTTGGTTGCTTCTATTATGCACATATTCCTGATTCAACAAGATTAAAGTTGGATTCAAAAAGAAGAAAGTGTGTCTTCCTAGGATATAGTGAAGAGTCTAAAGCATACAGGTTGTGGGATCCTGAGGCAAGGAAGATTTTTGTCAGCCGAGATGTGGTGTTTGATGAATGACCACACTTAGTAGAAGATAAAGGTAAATCTACTATCTCATCAAACGAAGAAATAGCTCACCTTGTGCCTATCAAAAGATAGGTTAAAGTTGAGGAGGAGGGAACATCTGATGGAGAAATGTCCTCAATAAAAAGCCAACCAATTGTAGCTGCACAACATAAGCCACTACGGAAGTGGGCACAACAGCTCTTTGATGATCACAATCCACATGTAGATGTACCAGAATCATCATCGGATGGATTACGAAGATCAAAGAGAATAGAGGAGCAAAGAAGAGCCTCAGAACACATTGTTAACATGGCTCTAATGGAAGATATCATGGGCTTGATAAAGGAGCCTACCACCATTGAAGAAGCCCTTGATGATCCAGGTTGGAGAGCGGCAATGCAGTCGGAGTATGATAGTATACTAAAAAATGATACATGGGATCTAGTCAACTTGCCGCCAAAGAAGAAGGTAATAGGTACTAAATGGATTTGGAAAGCTAAGTATAAAGCAGATGGAACATTAGAAAAGTATAAGACAAGATTAGTTGCACAAGGTTTTTCACAGATCAAAGGATTTGATATTTAAGAAACTTTTGCGCCAACAACACGCATGACAACTATTCAGATGGTACTTGCAGTAGCTACACAAAAGGCCTGGACTATTTTCCAGATGGATGTCAAATCAACATTTTTGAATGGTCACCTCAAGGAGGAGGTATATGTATCTCAACCACCAGGTTTTGAGGTTCCCAATTCAGAAATAAAGTTTGCAGGTTGAAGAAAGCTTTGTACGGACTTAAGCAAGCTCCACGGGCTTGGTACCAACGGATAGATAATTTTTTCAAAAATATGGGTTTTGAAAGAAGTACTTTTGATGCTAACTTGTATGTAACGAAAAGGGATAGTAGGCTAGTTGTTGTCATTGTATATGTAGATGATTTGATCATTACAAGAGATCATCAAGAACTCATCAATCAAACTTGGATCAGCTTGGGAACTGAGTTTGAAATGACAGACTTAGGTCTTCTCCATTTTTGTCTAGGAATTGAAGTATTGCAAAGGAAGGATGGCATTTTCATCTCACAACAAAAATATCCCAAAGAAATTCTCAAGGCATTTAGAATGATGGACTGCAAACCAACTAGCACACCTATGGAGGTAAATCATAAGCTATCTATGGATGATAACATGCCCGATGTAGATGCTAAGAAGTATAGGAAGCTCGTTGGAAGTCTTATTTTTCTGTGCAACACTAGACCAGACATTTGCTATGCTATTGGAGTATTAAGCAGGTTTTCCAACAAACCTAAGGAGAGTCACTGGAATGCTGGAATGCAAATTCTAAGGTACATTGCAGGAACCTTGGATTTTGGTATTTTGTATACCATAGGTGATACACTTCAAGGATATTGTGATTCAGATTGGACTGGAGATTGTGATTCTAGAAAATCAGTTTCTGGATATTGTTTCTCACTTGGTTCAGGAATATTTTCTTGGGTAAGTAGGAAGCAACCAACTCTCGCACTCTCCTTCACTGAAGCAGAGTACAAAGCAGCTTGTTTTGCTTCTTGTGAGGCAGTCTGGTTAAGGAGAATTCTTGCAGATCTAGGCTTTCCATCAAATATGGCCACTGTACTTAAGTGTGATAATCAAAGTTGTATGGCTATTGCAAAGAACGCAGTATTTCATGCTCGCACCAAGCACATAGAAGTACAATACCATTACATTCGTGAGCTAATTGACGATGAAATTGTGGAGCTAGAATATTGCCGAACATAGGCAAATTGTGCTGACATATTCACTAAAGTACTTGGAAGAGAGCAACTCAACAGGCATCTTCAAGAGATGGGCATAGGACCAAGACCTACTTGATTTATCATTGGTAAACATTGAGGGGGGGTGTTAGTATATGATCAATGTCTACCTCTCACGATTGTATGCACATTTTGTAAGGCCCCCATTATGAGGAGAAGCCAAGCGTGCATTACCCAATTGATGGGAATCCCAACTTGCATGTTGGATGAAGGTCATATTGAACCATGTAAGGTATTGTAAGGAAACGGAGTTACCAGGGTCCCCAATTGTGGGGTCTGGGGCAGCGGTGAGCAGCCCCGGCTGGGGGGTCCAAGGGGGCCAGCGGGCCCCCTGGTGGTGGGGGTCAGGGGGTAGCGCCCCCGGTGCGATGGTAAAGGGAATATTCCATGGAATATTCCCTCTCGGTGTCAGATATCATTTATATTTGTTAGGTTCGTTCAATTGGTCTAAGCCGTGTATCGCAATTACGTGGGTAGTGGCCGCCCACGCTCTACCGCCCATGTATAGCCATCCACAGAAGGCCACCCATGATCCTATATATACATGACTTCTACACTACCTGAGACATTGAGTTGAGCCAGCATACCTCTACCTTGTATCTCCCTATCTAGAGTTGTCTAGATCACCATTTAAGCTCTACCTTGAGAGCACAGGGGTGGACAACACCATCATCTTTGTACTTGCTGTTAGTAGAAAATTGTTGAGATTCTCCTATATCTGTTATCTTCTTTGCTACTGCTCCTGTGTTATATTGCGTAACTATTGTTTTACGGCTTTCTATCACTAAGAACCTATTAGAAAGAGTAGTAGGCAAGGAAGTATACAACTTCCTTGATGGATTCTCTGGCTACAATCAAGTAGCCATTGCCCCAGAAGACCAACATAAGATGACTTTTACCACAGAATGGGGCATATTCGAACTTTGGGTAATGCCATTTGGGTTGACCAATGCATCGGCTACCTCCCAATGATTGATGTGTCATGTATTTATTGAGTTCTTGCATAAAAACTGGGAAGTCTATGTTGATGACCTATGTGCTCATTCCAACATCAGACAAACACATATACTTGAGCTAAGACAAATCTTTGAAAAATGTAGAGAATATCTGGTATGCCTGAACCTAGAAAAGTGTGTTTTTATGGTGAAGCAAGGCAAGAATCTAGGACACATAGTGTCAAAGCATGGGATATCCATAGATGAGGATAAAGGTAGAGCTATTGAAGAGCTACCCCGGCCAAATAATGTCAAGGAATTGCAAGCTTTAATGGGGCATTGAGGCCATTATCAATGTTTCATTCATATGTATGCAATCATTGCAAAGGTTCTACACACTCTGTTGACTAACTTTCAATGTACAGATGAATGTGAAAACTCCTTTAATGAGCTTAAGTGACGATTGTGTTCATCACCAATATTGACCACACCAAATCGGAACAAGCCATTCAATGTTGATGTGGATGCATCCAACTATGCAATTGGGTGTGTGTTAGCACAACCTACCGGTGAAAGTAATATGGATCTTGCCATTGCTTGTGCGAGTAGAAAATTGAATGCGACTAAAAAAAAATTATACTACTACCAAAAGAGAAGGATTAGGCATGATATATGTAATTAAGAAGTTTATACATTATTTTCTTGCAAGTAAGTTTAAATTTTTTATAGACCATCAAGCACTATTATATCTAGTGAACAAACCTTGCAATATTGGAAAATTAGTAAGATGGTTCCTCTTACTAATGGAATATGACTTTGAAGTTGTGGTTAGGAAAGGTAGGACTCACCTTAGGGTAGATCACCTTTCTATGCTAACTTCAGGAGAGTCCCCTCAAGGAGTGCCAACTGAGCTTCCTAATGCTTACTTGTTCAATCTAGAAGTAGCGCCTGATTGGGTGAAGACTATAATGCCTATTCTAACCTTTGGACCCAAGCATCCCATACTGAAAGCCAAAGATAAAGAAGTTTTGAGGTCTTAAAAATACCACATACTAGCAGTCACTGTCTATAAGCACACCAATCAAGGCATACTAGTTTGCTGTGTAGATGAAGATGAGCATGCAAAGTGGTTGCAAATAGCACATGTAGGTGCACTGCAACAACATCACTCCAAACATCAAACACTAGAGACTCTGTGGAGACTAGGTGTATATTGGCCAACCATGGAAGCAGAGGTCCATAGGATGTGTGTGGAATGTCTAATCTGTGCTGTTAGACCACCAATGGAACATGCCACTCTGTATCAAGTGTCTTTGGTGCCAAATTGGAGTGTACCTTTAGTAACCTTTTTGAGGATAAAAACATTCCCTCAAAAGATGATATTGGCGAGAATAAGGATTTTAGAACAAGAAGCCCTAGATTACACACTCATAGGTGATAATCTATACATACAAGGAAGAGATGGCTATGCTAGATCGTGTGTGCATGAGGGTGAATACCTCAAGATCTTAGAGACCGCTCACCAAGGTGTGGTAGGAGAACATTTTGGACTAGACCATGTGATTAAGACAACTCTATTCGCAGGTCTTCGTGGCCAACCCTTCACATGGATGCACATACCTATGTGAAGCGGTGTGGCATTTGCCCTCAAACTCGATACCCGATATGTAAGGACAAGATGCCACTGAGACCCATGATGGGCAGACATGCATTCTCTAAGTGGGGAATAGACTTTGTTGGTCCTATTAATCCCCCGACTAAGAGTTCACATGTTGAATACATTATTGTTGCCACAGACTATCTAACCAAATGGGTAGAAGTAAAAGCCATGATGAAGAATGATGCTCAAATGACAACCAAATTCTTATTCAAGAACGTGTTCACAAGATATGAGTTACCAATAGATTTAGTAAGTGATAGAGGTACACACTTCTTGAATGAAGTCACTAAAAACCTTCTCTAACAGTTCTTGGTAATACATAAGAAGTCTACCCCTATCATCCACAAGCTAACGGACAAGCCAAGAGCACAAATAAGATCCTATGTGATGTATTGAAAAAAATGGTGAATAATAAGCACTCTAATTGGGACAAACAACTGCACCATGCTGTTTGGGCATATCGAGTTGCCTATAAAATGGTTCTCAATGCCACACCCTTTTAGATGGTATTTGGCCAGAATGTAGTGTTGCCACTAGATTTCTCAATCCTTTAGGAATGAACTAAACACTCAACGGTGGTACCTCCTATTTTTCAGGAATACATAGAGATTGACACCGAGATAGAAAAACTAAGATTTCTCCCAATATACCAAACCAAAATCTATGAAAATTTACATGCATAAAATAGACACTAATAATCCAATTTAGAGCTCTGTAGAGAGAGAAGAGGCCTCTACAAGCTTACTATTGGTGAAGAAGATGATGCAAAAAAACGAAGAAGCAAGACAATGATGGTCACCAGTGTACGTATATTGCTTCCATGTTATTTACAATTGATTTCAAGTCTTTATATAGACCCTAGAAGTGATCCTCAACTTGGAAAAAAGGATTTTGAATTCAAATGAAGGTGGGAAAGGTTGTTTGAGGGAATCAATTCACTTTCCTACAATCTAGGAAAAGTGAAGATCTAGTTTGATCTACTTTTACGTGAATGATTGATTGATTGAATGAAACTCAACTACCACAAATTCGTGGAATTTGGGCCCTCTCTTTCTACTTTTCCATGTGTAAAGCTTTAGGATTTTGCAATGGTAAAAGATCCATGAAAAATATTTTAAAAGAATACAATAAGTGAGCATAATAAAAAAACTCTCTAATGGATATGCCTTAGATGTAATCCAAGCAATAGCCTTTGATGTAGATCAAATCCACCTCAAGCATAGTGTAAGCTTGATGTTCCAACATGTCCAAGTATTTTGCCTTGCCTTACCATAAAAACACATTTCTCAGGATTCAAACACACTCGATACTGTCTACATTTATCAAATATTCATCGTAACTCTAGTATATGACCAGATCTTTGCCATAAACTTCCATACTCTTCCTTAGAAATTCCTTAAATATGTGAAACATTAATAGTTGGGAAGTGTCTAGGATGTTAGTCAAGCCAAAATGCATGAACCTAAAAGCATATACTCCCAATTTATTAGCAAAAGCAATTTTATGTTGGTCTTTAGTAGTGATGGCTACTTGATTATATCATGAAAATCCATCTAGGAACCTATATACTTCCTTGCTACTTTTTCCAGAAGGTGATCGGTAATGGGTAGCTGATACCGGTCTCTCATAGTGGCAACATTAACCTTTTTTCAAGTTAATGCAAACCCTAATTTTTGCAATTTTGCTAGGTACAATCACTAGTGGAGAAATTCAATCTTGTGTATGAATCCAGCTGCTAACAACTTGTCTATCTCTTCTTTGATGTTGGATGAGTAGACATCATTCTATGTGTAAGGTCTTGCTTTGAAGGCTTTGCTTCAGGAGTCATAGGAATCTTATGAGAGAAAATTGTCAAATCTACTCCTTTAGATCCTTATAAGTCCAAGTGAAAACTATACTCTTGTAGTAGCTCTACGAGTTATTTTTATTCTTTTATAGATACATCCTTGACTATATAAGTGCACCTATGCTCACAATTTTCTCGGGTCACTATGATCTTCTTGGTTTTCTCCTTATTGTCATATGCTACTCCTTTCACCTCTCTCTTAGGCTTTTGAATATCTATCTTTCTCTCTTCTACTTTGTATCTCTTGAAGTGTTCAAAACTTTAAAATGTTCCTATTGTTGATCTTCTTCTTTTGTTCCATTTTTCTCCTTATAAGGGTTTTTAGGGCATTCCTTTATGGAGTAGATCTTGTGAGTTCCTACTGGATTGTTCATTTCAAATTCTTTTAGATACTATCCTTTTGAATCATACTTGGGTTCCATTTTTATACTTTTATACTCCTCCATTAATTCCTTTTCTATGATCTCACCTTCATCCGCTTCTTGGTGTACTACCATGTATAGAATTAAATCATATCATCTTCATCTACACACTCATTGTACACGTCTAGTGTTGCTAGTATTTCCATCCATCCATGTGGTTCAGAGGCTTCATCAAGAAATACTTGAGGCATATAAATAGGGTCTTCTATGAGACGCTCTTCTTCTTGCCATAGCTTCTAACATTGTAGTCACCTTTCTTCTCTTTGGGCTGCCTTGCAAATCCATAGGTGAGCATCTTCATTCACCCAAGATCGATCATTAGATCCAACACTATGGATTGACACAACATCTTCCTCTTTATTGATGGGATTCCATTGAAGAGGTGGAACATCCCTATAAGAGAATTTTTGGTCATTTATTTTGGTAGTTGTGCCTTGGTGTTGAAGATACAATGCATCTCGTCCCCAATCTTGGACTACCTTCAATTGTCTCATGAAAGATTGTCCTAAGATCATATCATAGTTGCATACCTTGCCAAATTGCGATATTGCTAAGGTGTGCTCAAAATCTACTCTACATGTAGTCAAGTTCACATTTTCTAAGAGTCTTAAGGGATGCTCTAGATGACCATCTACCAATTGTAGTTTCATTCTTGTTGGTCTTAATCCTGGTTTTCCCCATTTTTCCCAAATCTCCTTTGTAGCTATTCCTACTCCAATACTAGAGTCTAATATGGCTTTAGTCATGTAACTTCTAAAAGTGATTGGAAGGCTAGTATTTCCTTCATCACTTCATTCGAATCTCCTACTTTATCCACACGTATTTTGATTGTTGGGGTTTCTTTAATATTTATCTCCTTGTATGATGTACTATGTTCTTTCAAGTTTAGTTGAGTGGCTAACTTATTCCAAAATTGGGGCTTCACTTGAAGAATCTCTTCTGAAGTTAAAGAGCAATGAAATTTAGAATTCTTCAACTCTTGTAGAGTGGTTGACACTTCCTTGGAGGTTTTCTTCTACTTGCATCTTAAAGTGGGAGCATGGAAGAAATCTGATTTTTGTTCGTATTCACCCATCTAGTTTGGAAGTGTAGTGAGGCTACCTTATTCCACAATTGGGGCTTCACTTGAAGAATCTCTTCTAAAGTTAAAGAGCAATGAAATTTAGAATTCTTCAACTCTTGTAGAGTGGTTGACACTTCCTTGAAGGTTTTCTTCTACTTGCATCTTAAAGTGGGAGCATGGAAGAAATCTGATTTTTGTTCGTATTCACCCATCTAGTTTGGAAGTGTAGTGAGGCTAATTGCTTCGTATATACCTAGGTATTGACTATATAAATTCTCTGATTCTATTTCTTGTTCCATGACTAGTTGATTGTAGTAGCATCTAGTTCTATGAAGGGAAGGATCTCACCTTCAGTCTTTTTCCATCTATCCTACTGAACTTTGGCCCATAGGTCTTGTGGCCAATTTGCTTCTACCTCATGAATTAAGGAAACAACTTCCATGGTTTCCGTGCCTAATTCCTTTCAACTGCTTTAGGTGGTTCTAGTTTTTCTTGTGTGGAGTTGAAGTTTTCTAAACTTTTTTGGAATGCTTTTTCTAGAATAATCCTCTCCTCAATGGTTGGTATTGATTTTTCTAGCATAGTCTAAGCAATTTCAATTAGTTTCTTACATATTTCAATCTTTCTATTTCTAGATCTCCTATAGAGTAACATTGGTCATGATGCTCTAGACTAGGTCGTGTCTGTATTCTAGACTAATGAACTTTCAACCACATTTGTAAATCTTCAAGCATTGGATCTAGAGGGATTCTTAGGGAAATCCTTGAATAGATCTTCTCTTTCGTAATAATTATAATAACCTTCCCATACCTTGTGAGGAGGTGGGTGGTTGGGCATGGTGTACTCCCTAATGAAATGGTCCTCTCCACATCTATAAATTGGTCCTCTCAGTACAAGTGGTCTCATAGGTCATCTTACTGGAGCTTGGGCTCTAGGCGCAACAACCATCACATTCATAGTATTGTTGTTCATATATTGACTCATATTCTACGTGATTATGATCATAGGTGTAATAATCGCTATAGCTCTATTCGTAGCCTTGACTTATGTTTTTTGAGCTCGTCAATAGGGTCACATGTACTACTGCTCTCTCTAGGTTCTCGTTCGGCTATGTGTACTTGATTGGCACTGCATTTTGAGGATGGGGAGGTTGCTATCCCAACATCGGATGAGGCTGATGTGGAGGGAGAATCAAGCAAAAAACAAAGAAGAAGAAAATCAAAACGGAAAAAAGCTCAGTGAAAATAACTCATCCTCTGCCCAAAGCCCCACAGGGGCATGTATCAAGCTGCAACGTGAAAGAAGGAGGTCCCAAAGGATGTAAAGAAAGATTTATAATAGGAACTTTGAAGCATCTACCATACCCTAATGAAAGGTGATTGGATCACCATCACCTCACTCACTCTACCCATTGGGTGTGTGCATGGCACCATCACCTCACTCACTCTACCCATTGGGTGTGTGCATGGCAACCCAGATGTATGAATGTAAGGAATACCAAGGGGACGGTGGAAGCATATGACTGAGGCTCAGATAAGGTAACAAATTCTCTAAAAGTCCTGAATGCTTCCTTGATCATGGAGTGCATGCGGTGAAGAGCAATAAAAAGGTTGAGAATAAAACAACACGGCCAAAGAGTGTGAACAAGAAGTCAAAACATGCATAAGGTCCTTCCAACAATTGGCCGAAGCATAATAGCAAAGAGTGACCAATATCAATGTCACTCTAGTAACTTGACGCATGCAGTGGAAAGAAATTAGCAGGCTAAAAGAGAATGCATGGCCCCTATGTTATGATCATTTCCTTGAACGCTAGCAAATAATTGAAGAACTATACATCACCTCTAAGTCTCTAAGGCCTCCACAGATGCTGGTGGTGGAAAACTATAAATATGCCATCCAGACAATCGAGAACTAGATCCGACAAGACAAGAAGCAAAGCCTATCAAGGGATGACAGAGACAAAGAGGGGAAGAGTGTTGCAAAGGAAAGGGGCACAAAAAAGCAAGCCCCAAAAATTTTCAAATAATGGGCATAAATTTTCTTCTTCAAGTTCCTATGGAATACTTCATGAGCCATGTAAATGCAATAGAGGAGTCCTCTAGATGCATAAATCCCAATCATTGTAACATAATCCTTGTAACATAGTAGGAATTTAGTATTTTTCAATAAAAGTGCCGATCTCTTGTGTAAAAGGACCATTTTTAGGGCAAATATATGTAAGTCACTTGATGACTCTTTGTAAGGAATTTTTTCCAATTGTGAGGAATCAAGCTAAATTTTTGAATTTGCCTCTTCTCTGCTGAAAATCTTCTTCTCCAAGAGCTTGTGTGTGTTTCATGCTTGAAATGTGTGTTCAACAGTGTTCTCTACCCCATTCCTTCTTGTTTTCATGACTGTAATGCATGTATGAAGCTTGGTGAGCTGTGGAGCTGAAGTATTGTTTTCCAACCATACACTATTTTGATCATTACTTGAAGTACTTTTGTCAAATTTGACCGAAAATACCATCATAAGATGCATCTCATTGAGAGCTTCAAAAGAACTCATAATTGACCATATTCAGAGTTTGCAACTAAGAGAAAAGATCAAATTTGTGCTTAGTGCTATTACAAGTATCACGGCATGCATTTTTAGAGGATTAATGAGTAGGGGAGGTAGCTAAATTGTGTTACAAGCATTGTAGCATTGTCACTTCAATTACTGTCATGTGTGCACATGTCTTCATATACTTGATATGTCTAATTTCAGAGATTGATAATTAAACATGTATTAATCCACCACTATATGCATTTGTGGGGCGATTGAGGTGTTGGCACAAGTCCCTAAGGCTCTACGACTTAGGTACACATGTTTTTGGCACCGTTGCTGGGGAACTAGTCCAATCAAGGTGCCTACATGATGGTGATAGCTATGGAGTGAACGAGTCATGTGAGTAGAGGCAATTTCAGACAATGGCAAGGCACAAAACACTTTTGCACTTGTTACTTCACATTGAAGTGGTGTATGTAATGAGTTCATAGAGTCAGGAGTGAGGGAGTGAGAAAGAGTTAGGGTTAGGGAAGAGAGAGAGTAAGAATTAGGGTAGGTAAGTTACACCAAAACCCCCAAAAAAATTGTTCTTTTTTTTAGCTCAAACTTAGGGCGTTTGAAAGCCTAAAATACACAACTGAGTTCAGTAAGAAGTCATTGTTGCAAACAGTGGTATCGTGAGCAAGCAGTGACCAGTACCATGGGTGATGTATCATGGAGAGCGCACACTATTGTTGGTGGTTGAGGGCACAATTTGGAAGGCATACTCTTGAAGGTGAGGACTTGACTCCCATAATCTCTAAACATCAAGAACGCACTCACATACATGACACTGTGAGAAGAGATGGTGGACACACTCCAAAGATGAGTTTGGTGTTGCAAAAACCTACTCTACACCTGCCAAGGTCACTTTAGAGATGATAAGTAGACATTTTGAGCTTGATGATAATGTGTTAATGATTCCTTAGTACCTTGGAAGATCATTCTCAAATTGATTCATCAAAACAGATGACTTGACACAAAACAAATAATAAAAAACTTGCTATTTTGGAATGAAAAGCACTCTCGAATTTCACTTAGAGCTCATAGCCTGTTGAGAATTGACAAGAGAAGTTTTGAATACATTAAATTGAATATATCATGAACCTATAGCAACAAATTTGATGAATTTTAATGGATATACTGAGAGAAATCAATTTAGGAACATTAGGATGTCATCCCGACTTTTCAAGAATAATCTGCCTACATACATAGGTCACTTGAAATTGATGTAGCTCATAGATTAATGAACCAAATATGGTGAAAATTGCAATGAAGCAAATAGATTTATCACTTTACCTATAGAAATTTAAATGACTTCAAAAGAATAAGTACATGGAGAGAAATCAGTGATCAAAGTTGACTGAAAAAAATGTGAACCTGAGATAGTAGTTGAAATAGACTCCAAAGACGATCTAAGAAATCAATATGTATTGCACATATGGTACATGAATTGATTGGGTATGAAGCAGGGGAAGGAGGAGCACAATGTGCACTTCAACAATGATCCAAACCTTGATGAGAATCTCCTCTAATAGTAGCATAAAAGTATGCTTTTTTAATTTGCAACTTTATTCATGTGTCTATATAGAGAAATTTGAATTCAAACTTGGTGGGATTCCACCTAAAAGTTCCTCCATCATAGGGCTCTCATCTAATTGACTTCTCCTACTTTGGCTTCATGATTTGCACCTAACAAGGTTGCAGGATTCTCTTCTCCCTTTTACTTTTGAAGATTTCACTTTTATATTATTACAAGAGATAGTTTTTATGACTCTTCTCATTGAGAGCACATAAGATGTCATTACATAAATGATTTAATCAAGCATTAGGCTTGGATAAAATGCACCAAGAGTTCCTTTATGTGTTCATAGTTTCAGAAACTTCACCAATGCTTTAATCCATTTTGGTTCTATGGTAGAGAAATGTAAGGAGAAATGGTCCTCATGGGCGTTCTCTTGGCATTCTTGGTAATTTAGAATGTATTCATGTGCGTCCTTTTGCATGTTTGACTAGTATACACCTATTCTTTTCAATTCCCTTGTGGTTCGATGAATGCCCTTATGTGTTTTTTGTCGGTTCACATAAGCTTGTTTGAGTATATTTTTTTTGTTCTGCACCTTCAACACACCTTAGTAACAAGCCATTAGGTTCTTTATAGTATAGACTACAAGCCACAATATGTAGATTCCTAGATTGTATGAACTCCTTATTGTCTCAATTGATCCTATGGTGTGGTCCATGCATGAGGATTGGTATTAATTTTTCTGCCCATTTTGAACACACTTCCAAGTTGAAGAGATATGTATCCGATAGATCATCTGCCAGTCTAGTAGGTGGTTCTCTATGGGTCATCCTTGATAAATGGTCAACTCTCAGATGTGTATTTCCTTTTTTGACTACTACTGCAAAATCGAATTCCATGAATAATAGGAACCATCTCACTAGTCTTCCCATATTGCACGTCTTATTGACCAGATACAATAATGTTTGATGGTCGATGAAAAACTTAAATTTATTGGCTAGGAGGTAATGTTGAAATTTCTTGACTGAATACACCATTCCTAAACCTTCTCTTTCAATGGTGGTGTAGTTTCTCTCTACTTGATTTAGTTGTCTACTAGCATATTGTTGGAGTTAGACGTCTGCAGAAGCACGCGAACAACACAAGGAAGAAGAAGAAGCTTGGAGCACAAACACACAATACTGAATGTATTAATATAGAATGTACAAAGATAAGTAGCCCATTAGGGCAATAGGCATATATACAAGCCGGGGGAAAAAACCTCCTAAAGAGGGAAAAAAGTGCCCCGGCGGTCCTAGTGTGTTCACACACATCACTACCTAAATATATCAACAAATCCCCCCTGGGAGTGATGCGGTGAACAAGGAGCTGGCACTCATGTATAAGGAAGTGCCAAGCTATGTGGAAATCACTCCACAAAAGGAAGTACGCCCAAAGCTTTGCGGAGAGCTTCAAACTTCTCCCTAGGCAGAGCCTTCGTGAAAAGGTCTACAATGTTCTCCTGCGTGGGCACATATGCCAAGCTGATCACCCCAGCAGAGAACCTCTCCCTGACATAGTGATAATGCACCTCAATGTGCTTAGTGCGAGCATGGAACAGAGGGTTCCTCGCAACTTCCAATGCGCTCTGACTGTCAGTGAAGATGGTGGTGGCAGAAGACTGGCCAACACCCAAATCAGCCTCCTATACTCAGCCTCACAATTGGAAGTGGCCACAGTAGGCTGCTTCTTGCTCAACCAAGATATACATGAGCTACCAAGCATGAAGCAAAAACCACTGGTGGACACACGAGTGTCATAGCAACCAGCCCAATCTGAGTTAGAAAAAGCATGCAAATCTAGCGGTAGTGATCCCCCCTTGGGATAAAACAACCCAAGTAGCCGAGTACCACTCAAGTAGCGAAAGATGCGCTTAACCACCTTCCAATGCGTGTCTCCTGGGCAATGCATAAACTTGCTCCAGCATCATGAAGACTCAATCGTAAACCTATCTCCATAGGAGTGGCAATAGGCTTACAGTCTTCAAGGCCAAAACGCTGTAATAATGTGTCAATATATTTCAATTGACACAAAGCCATTCCACCATCAACTTGCATAAATTGAATGCCCAAATAGTGATGCAAATGCCCCAAATCAGACATCTCAAATGAGGCATGCAAATCAACCTTGAAATCAGCAATATGCTTCTCAACAGGACTAGTGAGGAGCATGTCATCAACATAGATAACAATGATCAGAAGCACATCATTAGCATGCTTAACATATAAGGTGCTTACAGTTGGACTGTTCACAAAACCATGTGCAACCAGATAGGCATGTATCTTCTCATACCAAGCACATGGTGCTTGCTTCAAACCATATAATGACTTCTTTAACCTGCACACCTGGTTTTCATGCCCTTTCTGCACAAAGCCACGGGGCTGAAAAACATACACTTCTTCATGCAAGTCACCATTCAGAAATGTTGTTTTAATGTCCAACTGATGTACATTCCAACCATGATGGGCTGCAGGTGCACAAATGCTCCAAACAGTAGTCATACGGCATGTAGGTGCAAAGGTCTCATCAAAATCAATGCCTCTTTCCTACGCATAACCCTTTGCAACAAGCCTAGCCTTATACCTGTCAACTGTACCATCAGGTTTACGCTTCAGCTTGTATACCACCTTAGTGCCAATGGCCTTCTTGCCAGGAGGCAAGTCACATAAAGACCATGTACCATTCTTCATTATAGCATCATATTCAGATTGCATGACAACCATCCAATTTTCTGAATTCTGTGCTTCATCAAAAGAAACAGGCTCATTCTCATCACAGAGACTAGACACAGCCATAGCATAGCAATCTGATGCAAAGGCGACACTATGAGAGCCTGAACGAGTACCATATGACAAAGGTGCATCTAATTTGCTGTCACACAAAAACTGCACCAGCCATTTTGGCATAGTTTTTGCCTGCTCAATATCAGCTCTCTCATCAACAAGTGCATCATGTAAATCTGCATCAAAAATAGAATGATCTGCATCATCATATGAAACCTGCAAAGGCTGAGAAGTTGCCTCATTAGGACCAGCCCTAGACTGTCCACCTGTAAAAAGAGGCATCAACGTATCATACATATCTTTGGAGCTAACAGATGTCTCCTTAGTACATGAAAGCAATGGCTGAATAGCATCTTCCACAAAGACAACATCACGGCTAACCAGAATGCGTTTAGTCTGTGGATGATACAGACGATAGCCTTTACTTTCAGAACTGTACCCAACAAAAATACATTTTACTACCTTATCATCCAATTTTCTGCGATCACTATGTACAAGCTGCAATTTCTGCGTAGCCCGAACTGAACCATCTTTTGGAAAGGAGGAACGCTGCATTTTGCCCAAAATGCAGCCTTCACATACATGTTTTCTAGGTGCCTCAAGCTTGGGCAAAGAAGACACCATATCAGATTTCTGCAGGCGTAGCAAACTAGCAAAATTCAGATGACCAAAGCGTGCATGCCAAAGCTTTGCATCTGACATAGCCTGAGAATCATGAACTGCACATGTCGAATCATTCATAGATCTTTCATAGTCTATGAGCTTATACATCCCATGACATAAAATGCCAGAAGCAATAATCACATCGCCATTTGATAGATCATGAACTGTACACCTGTCATCAACAAATTTCACAAGCAAGCCAATCTTGGCTAATGCAGAAACTGATAACAGATTCTTCTTGATCCCTGGCACACATAAAGCATCTGACAAGGTGAAAGAACTACCATCAACAGTAGTCAGAATGATCTTACCAACTCCCATAACAGGATAAGAGGAGTTGTTGGCGCATGTGACAGTATTCCTTGTAGGGGCAGGCTTGAGTGAAGAGAAGAAACTGCGCTGCGAGGTAATATGTTTGGTCGCCCCACTATCAAAGTACCAAACATCTGAGTCCACTGCAGACATGCACTGCTCATGAGAAGATGGGTCAAAACTGCAAACAGTAGTAAATACCCATTCTTCTTCCTACACAAGATTAGCAGACTCTATTTTTGGTGTAGAGGCTTCTACAACAACCATTCCAGCCTCCTTTTTCTTTGCCTCTTTTGCAGCCAGTTTTGAACAGTTCTTTATGATATGATCATTCCCTTTACAGTACTTGCAAAACAATTTCTGCTTTTCTGATTTCTTCTCATCTTTATCCTGGTTCTTCGAATGTGCAGCATTTGCAGATTTTTGCTTACTAGTAGAAGAGCTCCATTTTCCTTTGCCCTTCTGACTAGCTAGGAAAGCTTGATCTACAACACGCATAATGGACCTGTTCTGCTTGGACTGATCTTCCTGCAACAGAACGGAGACTAACTCCTCAAATGATAAGGCATTCGGATTGCCTTTCATCATCAACCGAAGAGTAGAAGCAAAACTCTGATATGAATCAGGAAGACCATTCAGAACGGTCTGCACAAGTGAGCTATCTGGTATAACCTCATCAGTAGAAATCAACTGTTCCTTCAAATCTTTGATCTTCGTTAGGAAACTGTCCGTAGAATCACCTTCATTCATGAGCTCACTCTCCAACTGTTTTCGGAGGTAAGCAAAACGAGCCTCATTCCTAGCTTGGTACAATGTGGTAAGTATATCCCAAGCATCCCTAGCTATTCTGCAAGAGCGAATATGAGGAATAATGGCATGTTTGACAGACAAAGCTATCAATGCATGTGCCTGGGCATCTCTGCCATCCCAACGAATTTGCTCTATAGTAGGTGCAACAGAAACAGCAGCACGAACAGGAATCTGCGGAATATCATCTTTGACATCATCTTCATTAGCTCCAACACCTGTATTTACATTACCTATCGTTATAGGTGTAACAGGACGTCTTTCAACACCTTGCACAATGTTCCACAATCCTTTTGCAACCAAAACATGTCGCATCATATAAGCCCATAATGGGTAGTTGGTACCATCCAACTTATCCTCAACAGCTAACATACGAAATACATCACTGCTTTCAGCCATGGCCGGTGACTAAAATACCTTGATGCAAAAAATTGACTGTATCTCAAAAAGTTGAACAGAACTACCCAGACGAGTTCTGCTAGACCTGTAACAGACTTCGAGACGCTTCAACTAGCGAACAGAAACTCGTATATACCTTTGGCACAAAAAAATGAAATAACCTGCACAAGCGCTGCGATAGTGCGTTCGGAGGCCGAACCGAGCTCAGATCGTGATTTCGGCACCACACAGCGAAGCATGTTTGATCTCGGAAACACACTGAGTATGCTCACCAAAATTTGTGCGATTCTGAGACTGCAAACGGAGGAGTGTCGACGATGCCCTAGATGAAGCGATGACCTGCTCTGATACCAATTGTTGGAGTTAGACATCTACAGAAGCACGTGAACAACACAAGGAAGAAGAAGAAGCTTGGAACACAAACACACAATACTGAATGTATTACTAGAGAATGTACAAAGATAAGTAGCCCATTAGGGCAATAGGCATATATACAAGCCAGGGAAAAAAAAGCTCCTAAAGAGGGAAAAAAGTGCCCCGACGGTCCTAGTATGTTCACACACATCACTACCTAAATATATCAACACGTATGCAATAGGGTGATCTAGTTTTCCTTCATCTGCAGGTTGAGGTAGTATACATCCAATTGTAAAATTTGACGTGTCCACATGGATATGGAACTACTTTTTCCAATTGGTCACTTTCAAGATAGGTGATGAGCTTAATCGTTGCTTCAGTTCATTGAATGCTTTTTTACATTCCTTAGTGCATGTGAATTGTGTCAAGAATCCGTACAATGGTTTTGCAATTATGATGTACATGTGGATGAACCTTTGTAATGTCCACAATGTCCCATAAAAGCTTGTACTTCCTTTGCATTTTTTGGTCTAGGCAAGTCCAAGATGACCTTTATTTTATCCGCATCAATGGAGATACCATAAAGACACATTTCTCTAGGTTCAGGCACACTCTATATTGTCTACATTTCTCGAATATCTTCTGTAGCTTAGGAATGTATTTAGTCCTTTTATAGGAATATGTGCATAAGTCATGTACATAAAATTCCATGATTTTTCTTAGAAATTATTTGAATACATGACACATCAATCTTTTGAAAGTTGCAAGAGCATTCATGAACCCAAATGGCATGAATCGAAAGGTGTACACTCCCCATTTAGCATCAAATGTTGTCTTATGTTGATCCTTCATAGCAATGGCTACTTGGTTACAACATGAGAACCCATCAAGGAAGTTCTAGACCTCCTTGCCTGCTACTCTTTCCAAGAGATGGTCAGTTATGGGTAGTGGGTAACTATCACGAATAGTAGCTACATTAAAATTTTTAAAATTGATGCATACCCTAAGTTTGCCATTCTTTTTGGGTACTACTATCAAGGGTGATACCCATTGTGTACATTCTATCTCATAAATGAATCCTACAGCTAACAGGTTATCCTCAAGAATTACTCATAACGCGACATTTCTTCACCTTTTATGCTCTCTTAAACAAATCTAACCATGTCTGAGAACTCCGAAGTTTTAATATCTCTATCAAATAGTTTACGAATTTCACTTTTCTTTTAACATTGATATTATAATTCATGTTATAGTAGAAATTATAGCCAGCAGATATAAAAGAATCGGATGTGCTCAGACCAAGCAGAACTTGAATGCCAAGATTTCAATCATTTCCATTCAAAACTAATGTAATGATCCAGTACATTAGTCAATAATCAATATAGAACGATAGAGCGACATATAGAGGAGAGCTCAACAAAGAAATCATAATTGGAAGAAACATACTTAACAGTAAGAGTTTTCTTCTTCATGGGCATCGGATGACAGAGCATCATCGGCAGAGTTGTAGAGACTTTCCCAGAGCAGAACGATGGTAAAGGTCAGCAAGAATCAGAGCATCAAACGTTGTTAGAGCAGGTGGATCAGAAGGAAGATGATAGAGATGCGCCAAGTTTGGCAAAAGCAGCTACGTGAAATTGGCCTCCTTCTCTCTTCCGATCGCTTCATTTCCGTCCCTTTATAATATGATGGTCGCTATTTTTATAGCTTGTCGATTCCATTTTTAGAGTTTCAAAAGCACCGGATGAGATTACGGTTGCTTTTTGTCGGATCAGATCACCTTTGCTTTTTGCTTTTTGTCTTCACAAACAATTGCTAATTGTTCTTCGGCCAAATATACGATGGTCGCATTTTTACTCATACACTTTCACTATCATAAATTTTGTGTTCAAGTTATTCATGTGCCTTCTTACTATGTCCCATGTCTACTTCGGCAGATAGCATAGCAGTCCATGAAAGTATAGTATGGTAAGACATAGAAGCAGATATCTGATAAGCATCTTCAACATCACTACACTTTGCAAGAGTCATGACAATGTAGTCACCAACGAACCCTGTAATTGGTATGTTATTTTGGACAAGATGTGCATGTAATTGCATGGCCTCCTTGAGAGCCTTATATCTACTACAAAGTCTAAGAACAGAGTCATAAACACTTTTTGTAGATAATAACACTTCAAACGCCCTATCAAGGTGTCTTTCACGGCACAAAGAGTTTATAGAGAATGCTTCATTTTGGAAATGAGTACTGTCTCCATCCTGGAAACGTTGACATTCGAGGATCGAGGCATCACACATTGACATGGATATCTTCTAGGAGTACACAAAACAAAGGAGAGTATGAAGCAAGGTGTCTCAGCCAACAAAACAAGTATGGGTATGGAAAGGCGAGCATCCTGTGGCAACCAAGTTAAAGCCTTTGACTAAACGTCATGCTCATAAACAACGACAAGACACTAATAAGAAATCTTTCACAGATTCACCCACGAAAGTAACACTCATCTGGGTACCCAAGAAGTCGAGGAAGGCCAACCCACAATCAAGACAAATTTGGGTGCCTAAGGCTTGCTTGCAGGCTCAAGTAGACAGCCATAAGCTTCACAAGATAGGGTTCCATTCACACACATTCCCACATGCATCAACAAGTACTAATAGGGTCTCTTGTAAATGGGTCCCTAAAAAGCCTCGTTTTCAAATAGATACTCATGTAAAGTCTCCCATAGCCCATTGACGGTCACATTGTAAAACCTCACATTGCATTTGGTGACAAAAAGCTTGTAATAAACCCCCCGACCCCAAGTTGTAAATTCACCTCCACCTACTAACCACATCATCCTCACACTGCATCGTTCCACTTAGCTCATAGGACTATTTGTTCACTAACTACAAACACAATCAGCAAGCACCAACTAAATCACTAACTTGTCACGGTGCCTCATGTTAATGTTGTAACGGGGACAAACGATCATATCTTGTCCACTACAATGTTAACATGTGCTTCTATATTCTCACAGAATCGGAAAGCAAGAAGTAACATGGCAAAAGCAACAGGAACCAGTTCCCAGGCGGGATCTAGAACCCAAATAGTGGACATTGAAACTCTCCTCCTCGAACCACAACTAACCGAGAGGCCTCAGGAACTCAGGGCAGTGCATGTCCTTCCAATTTAGGACCCTCCGTAGGGGCATTGCCACTCTAGCACAATGGTAAGTACCAACGTGAGGAGCTTCACCTCATAAATGTCAATCCGTGGAGACGTGAGGACCGGTATGAAGACCAAGAGCAAGTGAGATGCACAAGTGCGTGAGTGAAAGCATACAAGCATGCACACACATATACACACATGTGCACAAGTGGAACAATGGAAGGACTTCGATTACAAAGGAACTCTCTTATGAAGCTCAAATTTACAACAAGCTAACCTCAAAAATGAGCTCTCCAGCCCTTTTTATAGTTTTTTGAGTGGTTTTGGCCCTGTCCAGACCTAGTGTCTGGCCTAGTTAAAAAATAGGTTCCAAGGCTTATTTGGGGGCTCAAACAGAGTCTAAAAATTATGAAAATTGGCAGGATGATAGTTCTAATACTCCTCAAGCTTGATGACTCCTTGGCTTGAACAAAATGGAGTTGCAAAAATGGAAAATGATATTTACAATGGTCTTTAGTGATAGAATTCACTATTTTTTTTTGAGGTTACAAGGAAAGTTGAAATGATTTTTTTTTTCAATTCCTTGTCATTTCAGAATTCACTATTTTTGTAGGGGATTTCTTTTGAAAATTTGACATGTGCTCCTTGGAGCTCCCTACATGCTCTGTGTCCACTTCTTTGACGTGCTTCTGTGCTTTGTCCTTCACCTTGAGCGTCAACACCCCCCCTCTAGAGTCTGTCGTCCCAACAGACCCTTGTTGTAGTGATTATTCCATGTAGTGCTTGGAGAGGTAGTGTCCATCATGTATCAAGAACAATCGTCCATCTTCCAAATGTGGCTTCGTCAGTTGTTGCAAGTTGTAGTTCCTTTGTCTGTACTTCTTCCTAGTATTCCAGCCTGATGGGGTATTTGTGAGCTGCTCAAAAGAGGCTGTCAATGTTGATCATGAGCAGCGCTTGGCGGTGGATTGCTTCCTTGCTCTTGCTGTTGTCACATTGATGTCCCTTGGTTCTTACAACGATGGATTGCATAGTTTTCATGCCAAGTATGCGTGACCCATAATGATTTATGGGTAAGTACATTAGTGCATGGGTTGGAAGAAGAATGTGCCTTGTGCACGGCTTTGTAATGTAGCCCTATGCATGCATACTTGGGAAATGCATTGGAAGAATTATGGTGCAAGAAGATGGGTCTTGAGCTAAGTGCTCAAGGGTATGCTGACAAAGAGGTGTCCTAATCTATCATGGTTATAGTGTTATTGAAGCATACACTTCTTACCATGGTGAAAGGTCCATCGATCTTCATCTCTTCATGTTGTACTTCCATCATGGTGTTTCACCATTGGCTTGCTTTTTTGTTGATGGATGTCCTTGCTGATGGTTCGCCGATGAGCTTCTTCAAGCACACAGCCCTCTTCATTTTTTTTATTTTTTTTAATTTTTTTAAAATGATATATATATATATATATAATTTATTTATTTATTTATTTTGGAACAATATCACAAAACAGGAAGAAAGAGGTTAGTACTAACAAAATATTTTAAATATGTCATATGTGTCTCATGTGCCTGGGATTTCTCAATGGTGTCTATGCACGGCCGTGTAATGTGGCCCTATATTGATGCATACTTTGGAGATGCATGACCTGGATGGTGCAAAAGACAAGGTTATGCCAACATCACATGGTTGTTGCTGGTCGAGGCTTTTGATGTTACTTGTAGACTTGATGTAATCTTTGTTTGGAGGTGTCGATTGAATCTTGCAATGATGTAATCCTCCTTATAGGGATCCATTCCATAATAGTATTTGGACCTGTAGAGATCACCTCTGGTCTCTTCATCTTGAGATGGTTTCTGAAATTTTGTATTCGGCATGGTTCACTCTTTGGTTCTATGGATGTACTGGCACTTTTGGCTTCCAAAGCCATATCCTTGGTGAGTGCCTGGTTATTTTTGTTATTTTTGCCGAAGAGGTGAGGTTATCTTTTTTTGGTCTCTGTGCTCGGTTCTTACCCTTTTCTCTCCTTGGATTCTTTGTTGAGACCTTTTGCATGTGGGAGAGCATAGGTTGTGGTGTATGTAAGAGCTTCTTAGGTACCCACATCTGTAATCACCCTTGTTGAGCTGCAGCTAATTTCTTAGGCACCCAAATTTTTCAGAGGCATTCTAGGTGAGCTAGTCCTGGTTGCTTGGTTCTTATTTTTGCATCGTTGGCTTGCCTAGGTGGGAATTGTGTTGGCACAGCTAGTGGTTGCTCTCCTTTTCATACCCAGATTTGCTTCATGCCTGAAGCTACTTTCTTCTTGACTTCTCTTTGTCTATTTGATATAGCGGTTGTCATGTACTATTTCAATTGCCTTTTTGGTTGATTGGTTGTGATGGCATTAGTCTTTATACAAGAGGAGTCAGCTTGCCTTTGAGTCTATTCTTCCGTGATTGAATGCTTTTGGAACATAGAGCCTTTGACACATACAACATCTTTTTTGCTAAGATTATTCCTAGAAGAACTATGAGAAGGTGTGACATCTAGATTTTTGAGCATGAAATTATCTAATTCTAATGTGATGCATCATTCTTGTGCCCATACTTGAAGAAGTTGACTTCTTAAGTTCAAGTTGACTGCATGGTCGTAAATCCAATCTTGACCCAAGACAAGTGGCTCTGTAAGGTCTTCATCGTGACATACTATCATTTTGACTTTCATTGGGACATCTTGAAGGTAGATGGGAAGTTCCACCTCACCTAGACAAGGGGTTTCCACACCTCCCAAACCTATGAGATAGGCTTCTATGGGCTTGATGTTCAATTGCAGGTCTTGGCAGTATAAAAGTCTAACTGCACTAGTTGCTGCACCTGAGTCAACCAATGCTCTCACAGTCCTTACACTCTTTTCTCGTCCTACCTCCACGGTCACAAAGGGGCATCGATCGATGATTCGAGAAGTAATTGTGCCCGATTTTTGGCACATGTCAATGTGATATTTTGGGGCTTTCAGGTTGACATCTAGGCCTAGTTGCCTTAACTTATTTTGCCTAATGCGCTCTCTCCCCTCGGCTTGTGCTTCTTCTCTGACCCTCAACTCTTCTTCTTTTCGCTTCTTAGCAGTGTTGAGTCTCATTAGCATATCCTCTGTGAGAGGTTCCTGATATAACTTGACTCGACAACCACTGATATAGTTTGGCAAGGTATCACCTTCTAAAGTAGCCAATTGAATCGCACCGCTAGTGGAAATTCTATTACCGATCATGGGTCCATATCATCGTTTTTCCAACTTATGGGCATGTTGCATTAGCATGTAAACTAGCACCATATCTCCCTCTTTCAATCCTTTATCCTTTACATGGGCATCAAGGTATGCCTTTTGCCATTTCTTTATAGCATAAATGCCTGCTACCGCTCGTAGCCTTGTCTCATCTAAGCGTTCTAGATCAAAGATCCTAGAGGACAACTCATGTGCATTCCACTCGTGCTCTTGTGATACTTTTAAAGCTGGGATTAGGAAATCTAATGGTAGCACAACATTCTATCCGAAGACCATCTGAAATGGGGTGGCATTGAGTACTGTTTTGTAGGCAACTTGGTAAGTCCAAACAACATGATGAAGTTGTTTGTCCCAATCAGAGCGTTTATTATTTATGAGTTTTGTCAACACATTACATAGGATCTTATTTGTGCTCTCGGCTTGTCCGTTAGCTTGTGGATGATAGGGGGCATAGTTCTTATGTATCACCAAGAATTCTTGGAGAAAGTTGTTAATGACTTCATTCAAGAAGTGTGTACCTCTATCACTAACTAACTCTATTGGTAATCCATATCTAGTGAACACATTCTCAAATAAAAACTTAGCCGTTGTTTGAGCATCATTCTTTGTTGTGGCTTTCACTTCTACCCACTTGATAAGGTAATCTGTGGCTACAATAATCTATTCAGCATGGGAGTTTCTAGTTGGGGGGTTAATAGGACCAATAAAGTCTATTCCCCACTTCGAGAATGTACATCCTCCCATCATTGGTCTCAAAGGCACCTCATCTTTTCTTATCGGATATTGTGCATGTTGGCATGTGTCACATTTCTTCACATAGGTATGCACATCCATATGAAGAGTGGGCCACCACAATCCTAAGAATAGAATGGTCTTGATTACCCTGTCAGGCCCAAAGTGTCCACCTGCAACACCGCTGTGTGCAATTCTTAAGACTTTCAAGTAGTCTGATTCATGAATGCACAGTCTTAAATATCCATCTTTGCCTCTTCGGTATAGGTTATCGCCTACTAAGGCATAGTCTTGAGCCTCTTGCTCCATGCTTCATTTTCTTGCTAGACTAGCCTCATTGGGTACTCTTCCTGATCTCATGAATTCTACCAATGGAGCGCTCCATTCTGGGATTAGCAAAAGGTGATAAAGGTCGCATGCTCCACTGGTGGTCTCTCCTTGCACCCTCGACAATTTTTAATCCACTCATGAATTTATTTGTCCATGCTAGGCCAATGCAATCCTAAACATTTTAGATTTTGCAATGTTTGCTGTTTAGAATAGTGATTACCTAGCAACCTTCATGGGCTTGTTGCAACCAACTGATATGTTCATCATCCTCAACACAACAAGCTAATGCACCATTTGTATCTTGCTTGTACATACTTCCTGCCAATATTTGATATTTTTGTGATTTTACAATTTCATCTTTGTTTGTTTTTACATTCTTATTTGCGGGTCCGAAGGTTAGGACATGTACTAACTTATTTGCCCATTTAGGAACAACTTCTAAATTGAACAAATAAGCATCAGGTAGTTCAACAGACACTCCTTATGATGGCTCTCTTGAAGTGATGCGAGAAAGATGGTCCACCCTAAGGTGGGTCCTACCTTTCCTGACAACAACTTCAAAGTCGTATTCCATTAGTAAGAGGAACCATCTTACTAAGCGGCCTGTATTGCAAGGTTTATTGACCAAATATAGTAAAGCTTGATGATCAGTGAAAAACTTGAACTTATTGGCCAATAGATAGTGTCTAAACTTCTGCATATACCATGCATAAACCTTCTCGCTCAGTTGTGGTATAGTTTCGTTCAACAACATTCAATTGCCTACTAGCATATGCTATTGGCAAATCTAGGGTGGGTTGTGATAGCACACATCCTATTGCATAATTGGATGCATCCATGTGGACATGGAATGGCTTATTCCAATCAGGAGTGGTCAGTATTGGTGCTGTGCACAAATGTCTCTTTAGTTCATTGAAGGAATTTTCACTTTCATTGTTCCACTCAAAGTTTGTTAGCAAGGCATAAAGAGGTTTGGCTATGATTGCATACATGTGGATGAACCTGCGATAATATCCACAATGGCCCATAAACGCTTAAACCTCTTTAACGTTCCTTGGCCTCGACAACTTCGTAATGGCTTTTATTTTGTCCACATCTATTGATATTCCGTTCTTAGAAACAATATGACCTAAGATCTTACCTTGACGTACCATGAACACACACTTTTCTGGGTTCAGACAAACTCGATATTCTCTACACTTGTTGAAGATCTATTTGAACTCAGGGATGTGGTATCTTCTTTCTTGGCAATGAGCACATAAATCATCCACATATACTTCTAAGCTCTTTCGCAAGAACTCCTTGAAGATATGACACATGAGCGTTTGGAATGTTGTAGGTGCATTGGTGAGCCCAAATGGCATCACACGAAATGCAAAGATTCCCCACTCTATGGCAAAAGCTGTTTTATGTTGATCTTCTGGGGCAATGACTACTTGGTTGTAACCTAAAAATCCATCAAGGAAGCTATAAACTTCCTTTCCTGCAACATGCTCCAATAAATGTTTGGTGGTTGGAAGCGGATAACTATCTCGAATTGTAGCAGAATTAACTTTTTTAAGGTTAATGCACACTCCCAACTTTCCATTCTTCTTGGACACCACTACAATGGGGGACACCCATTCAGTATGCTCAATCTCATAGATAAATCCAACTTCAATCAACCTGTCAATTTCTTCTTTGATTTTAGCTGCATAAGTGTCATTATATGTGTAGGGCTTTTGTTTGGTGGGCTTGGCATTAGCGGTCATGGGGATCGTATGAGAGAAAATTTTTTGATCTACTCCCTTCAAATCTCTATAGTGCCATGCAAACACGTCCCTATATTCCCTTAATAGAGCTACAGGCTCTGCTTCTTCTTTTGCACTTAGGTAGTCTCCTATGTATGTACATTGCTCTTTGTTCCCTTCAATGGTTACCACAATCTTTTTAGTTTTTTCTTTATTATCATATGATTCTCCTACAATGGCCTCTCTCTTAGGCATTTGTACCAAAATTTTCCGATCTTCAACTTCATATTTCTTGAAATTTTTTGGTACCTTGAACAATGATTCCTCCTCTTCTTGTTTCACTCCTTTTCTTTTCTTTTTCTTTTGACCTCCTTCACTCCCATCCTTTGAATTTACAGTTTTAATACTTGTGAGAGGTTCTTCTTCTTTTTGGGTTAACACTCCTATGTCTTCTAAATAGTGCTCCTCTGAGTCAAATTAAGTATCCATCACAATGGAGTCTAGATCATTGTCATTCTCTTCTTCTTCTATCATCTCACTAGGGTAACATTCTTCCAACAAGGGCTGACACATGAACACTGAAATATCATAACCCTCCTCGTCACAATGAGGTGTCAATTGTTCTTCATTGGCTGCAATGTCCATGGTAGCTAAGATTTCCGCCTAGCCATGAGGGGGATTACCCTTCTCCTTGGCCCATTTCTCCTCTTGCATTTCCCGCAAGAACTCTTGAGAGTATTGTTGAATTGAAAAAGGCGCTCCCTCATCTATGGAATCAGGAATATAAGCTTTCATTGGTGGAGAGTTTTCTCTTTCAACAACCGGTTGAGCCTATGGAGGTAAAGAAACCTGCTGTTTGTTTACCAATTGCTCTAATCTTTCTATTAAGCCTTGGAAATGCAAATCGGGTTTGACAGAGTTTGTCTGATTGAATGATTAACTGGTCTCGAGCATAGCCTGAGCTAGCTCTACCATTTTCATGCACATTTTTGTCCGTTCAATCTCGAAGTCTGCTCTAGAGTAACTCTTGTCTAGGTTTACAGCTATTGGCCCTTCTTGAAGTCGAGCCTGGTAGGCCTTGAACATCATGTCCAAGCCTTGTGGGGTTGGATCTGCAAGGACAAACCCTTGTTGAGGGTTCTATATAGGTGGTGGTGGGGTGGGATGGGTGGTGGGGTTGGCCTGCGAGGGGCTTTGAGATGCGATGTCTTCTATTTTTGTTTTTCTATCCTTTAGGCTTTCTTTCCACTTACAATTGGTTCCACTTACAATTGATTCTGATACCTACCCTGTTGGTAAGGTAGCTGATAATTTTGTCTAACAGCTTGCCTATTGTAGGGACAATCTTGAGCCGTGTGGTTCGTGTATTTTCTCTGAAAAGTGTAGTATGGAGCATTAGGGTTTCCTTGGGGTTGAGTTATCATACTCTCTGAACTGCCTTCCTGCAAGTTGCACTGTTTCTTAAGGTGTCTGCTTGAAGCTATGGATCAAGGATGACGTGTTATACCTAATACCACTCTTGGAAAATTCTACAATGAGTTCTTCTAGCAATTGACCTATCTCTCTATAGTTGCGATTGTTTAGAGGTTGAAAGCAAGCTAAGGTAGTACCCTTGAGAGTCAAACCAAATGCCTGGAACTGGGTGAACAAGTCCTCAACTTGTTCAGCTCTTAACACTTGTTGGAACTCGGCCACATGATCATAAGGATCTCCGAATCCATCAAAACAGTTCTTCATTGCCTTAACCACTTGAGAGGGTCTAAGGGTTCTTGAGTGCTCTCAAGGTCTAGGCAATGGAAAATCATGTTCATCTCTTTGATGCCTATGTGCTCTATGTCTCTCCCTTTCAACCCTTTCTCCTTCATGTCCTGATCTCTCTCTGCCCACAGTGTTTGCAAAGATTACCTCAGGTCTCTCTCTAGTTCTTTCCCTCTGGGTTTCATGAGCCTTGGATGATCTTGCTCCTTGGAGGCCTTGGAAAACATTAGATCTTGGTGGAGGGAAATTTGATTCACCCTGCCAAGTGTATGCATGCCTATCATGCTTTTTTACCAAGAACATTTTCTTTGACATGTTATCTAGGTAGACAACTTTGCCTAGTGTCTCTGGATCCTTGAACTCATAGATGAGGAATATGCCCAATTGGCTAGGTTGATCTAGCTTGAATCTCCAAAAGGCTTCCTCTCTTTCTCTATTTAAGAATAGTTCTATGCTTTTGTTGTCTTGAGGGATCCAATCTAGAGTGATCACTGTGGTCAAAACTGACTTACCTCTAGGATTCTTGGTTTCTCATTCTGCATCTCCTTGCTCTAGGTCTCCTAGCTCGTCCTCAAGAATGATATTTCCAAACTCATCTGTGCTATCGGGTAAGCTGGTAACCACATACATGGTTCCTTCCTTGTCAATGTATGATCCCTCTTCGAACTTGACCACTGGGTATTCAAGTCCAAAGGGTTGGTTTGGCTTTTTGAGTTGGACAACTGATCATCTTAGACCATCCTCATAGATGCATGCACCTAATTGATTGGTCCTGAAATACTCCAATTGTGTCTTATAGGGACCTTCTGGTGTCTGTAAATAGGCAGTAGCTGAGCTACCTGTGGGTCTCTCCATGTTGAGGGACATTTCTGAGTCACTGGTTTTTGAACTTAGTGTGTAGGGATAACCACTTAGTTGTTGTGCCCAAGACTTAGCTGTATGGTTGATACTGGCCTCAGATGATCAAATGCTTTTTCTATCCTTGCCTAGGTGTCTACCAAATCTCAGGTTCATAAGCTTTGTCTTCTAGTGCGAAATTTCCCCTTTGTATTGCTCAAAATCCCTTGGAACTCCTTAGTTTCCTAGTCCACCTGAGAGTCAAGTTCAAAATACTCTATCTAATAATACACGTATTACTTTTACCATAGCCAGTCAATGTTTTTGTAGTACTCCTCACGAGCTTTCCAACAAACCCAAAATCACAACAAACGGATTTTGTATGAGAAAGTTATACTAGTTCAGGGTTCTGAGGGTTAAAACAGGGAAACAGGATCTCTCTGGGAGTACACAGAACAGGCGATATGATACTAGATTTTCCACGATACGTGATACCACTGTAGACAATACCACCTTAAACGATACGATACCACCAAGGTGATGCCAGTTTCCACGATACAATACTGCTATCTGCACGATACGATACTAGAATAGCTAATGATACGATACTTGATTGGCTCACGATATGATACCAGTGAATTCTCGAGATGATACGATACCAGTCTATAAATGATACAATACCACTCCAACCACGATACGATACCACTTGTGTTACGTGTTACGATACCACAAGGTGCACGATACGATACCAGAATAAGAGATGATACAATACTAAGTGCACGATACGATACCAATCATGCACGCGATACGATACCACTCAATCAATGATACGATACCATGACCGACATGATACAATACCACTTGACTTCGCAATACGATACCACTATGCGGGTGATACAATACCAAAACTAGAGGCGATACAATACTAACTTGGCCGACGATACGATACCGGGACCGACACAATACGATACCACCGGGATGAATGTAATCACGATACTAGCACTTGACGATACGATACCAGAATGGTATCACGATACCTCAAGTGGGTGTGCACCATACGATACCTCAACAAGTATCGTGATACACGGGAGTTCTAGTATCGCAATACCAAATCTCAACTGGACACGATACTTGGAGATTTTGAGGTTCAAATTCAAATTTTTTTGCAAATATGTGTACCTCAGGTTCTCCTTGTCACTCCCATGTGCCTGTACATGCAAGGTCACCCTGCAAACTCACGATATCACCATTGCGATACCAGACACAGTTCCTCTCATACCGCATGATTTTGAATCAAATTTCTAGTGTTTTGAGAGTTTTTCAAGGGCGTTTCTTCAGCGTTTTTAGTTCTTAACTCCCTCTACACTTCTTTCACGAGTGAAAAATGAGTGAATGTACTGTTGAAAAATGAAAAAAATAGAGAAGATGAAGATGGGAGAAGATGATGATGATGATGAAGATGAAGATGAAGAAAAACTCAGAAACTGAACTAAAAATGGTGATTTTTTTACCTTCCAACCTCCCTTCTCTACGTCTTACCATCAGAGGCTTGTCCTCCAAGCTCTCTCCCTAGCAACAACGCCAAATTTTGTGTCACTCTAGCACAATGGCAAGTACCAACGTGAGGAGCTTCACCTCATAGATGTCAATCCGTGGAGACGTGAGGACCGGTATGAAGACCAAGAGCAAGTGAGATGCACAAGTGCATGAGTGAAAGCATACAAGCATGCACACACATACACACACATGTGCACAAGGTAAGAGCAAAGAGTGGAACAATGCCTTTATTCTTCACGTGGGCATCGAAGTAGGCCTTCTGTCTTTTATTAGCTGCATATATCCCTGCGGCATCTCTCAATCTTGTTTCACCTAATCGTTAAAGATAAAAAATCCTTGAAGAAAGTTCATGCCCTGTCCACTCATGCCCCTCTGCTACTTTTAGTGTAGGTATCAAGAAGTCCAATGGTAGCACTGCATTTTGGCCAAACACCATCTGAAAGGGTGTGGCTTGGAGTACCGTTTTATAGGCAACTCTATATGCCCAAACAACATGGTGTAGCTGTTTGTCCCAATCAGAGTGTTTAGTATTCACTAATTTGGTCAGCACATTGCATAGAATCTTATTGGTGCTTTCGGCTTGCCCATTAGCTTGTGGATGATAGGGAGTGGACTTTTTGTGTATCACTAAGAACTCTTGAAGATGATTTTCAATGACTTCATTCAAGAAGTGAGTGCCTCTATCACTTACTAGCTCTATAGGTAGACCATATCTCGTGAACATGTTCTCAAATAAGAACTTAGCTGTCGTTTGAGCATCGTTTTTCATTGTGGCTTTCACTTCTACCCATTTGGCTAGATATTCTATGGCCACAACGATGTATTTAGCATGTGAACCATTAGCTACGGGATTAATAGGACCTACAAAGTCTATTCCCCACTTAGAGAATGCACGTCCACCCATCATAGGTTTCAGCGGCATCTCATCTTTACGTTTGGGATATTGAGTTTGTTGACAAACATCACACCGCTTCACATAGGTATGTGCATCCATGTG
Source organism: Ceratopteris richardii (assembly GCA_020310875.1). Taxonomy (NCBI): domain Eukaryota; kingdom Viridiplantae; phylum Streptophyta; class Polypodiopsida; order Polypodiales; family Pteridaceae; genus Ceratopteris; species Ceratopteris richardii. Next base: position 58,632,125 of record CM035426.1, read on the forward strand.
AAGGGTTGGCCACCACAAGCCTGCAAATGAGATTGCCTTAATCACATAATCTGGTCCAAAGTGTCCTCCTGCTACACCTTGGTGAGCAGTTTCCAAGATCTTAAGATATTCACTGTCATGGACACATAGTCTCAGATATCCGTCTTTCCCACGCTTGTATAGACTATCACCAATGAGTGCGTAATTTAGGGCTTCATGTTCTAAACTTCTTTGCCTAGCCAGTGTCATATCTTGAGGATATTTTTTCATCCTTAGGAAAGCTACCAATGGTTCGCTCGAATTTGGTATTAGAGACACTTGGTACAGTGTAGCGTGCTCCACGGGTGGTCTGATACGACAGACTAGGCATTCCTTACACAAATTATGGACATCAGCTTCCATAGTCGGCTAGTGCACTCCGAGTCTCCTTAGTGTCTGTAAAGTTCTTTGCCTAGAGTAGTGTTGCTCTAATGCACCCACATGTGCTAATTGCAACCATTTTGCGTACTCCTCCTCTTCCACACAAGAAGCTAATACTCCTTGATCTGTATGCTTGTACATACTTCTTGCCATGATATGGTACTTCTAGGCTTTTACTATCTCCTTATCTTGAGTGTTTATTATTGGATGTTTAGGCCCGTATGTCAATACTGGCACTAATGTCTTGGCACACTGTGGTGCAACTTCCAAATTAAACAAGTAAGCATCAGGAAGATCGTCTGATACTCCTTGTGGGGCCTCTCCAGATGTGAGCCTTGAGAGATGATCTGCTCTCAAGTGAGTCCTTCCTTTCCTCACCACTACCTCAAAGTCATATTCCATTAGTAAGAGGAACCATCTTACTAATCGGCCTGTATTGCAAGGCTCGTTTACCAAGTACACTAGAGCTTGATGATCAATAAAAAATTTAAACTGATCTGCAAGCAAATAGTGTCTAAACTTTTTAACAACATATACCATGCCTAATCCTTCTCATTGGTTGGTGGTATAGTTCCGTTCAGCTGCATTCAACTGTCTACTAGCATAGGCAATTGGAAGATCCATATTACCTTCACCAATAGGTTGTGTAGGTACACACCCAATAGCATAGTTGGATGCATCCACATGCACATGGAATGGCTTGTTCCAATCTCGGGTAGTCAAGATTGGTGCCAAACACAATCTTCTTTTGAGCTCGTTAAAGGAGTTTTCACATTCTTCAGTTCACTCAAAGTTAGTCAAAAGGGAGTATAGGGGCTTTGCAATGATTGCATACATATGAATGAATCGGCGATAATAGCCACAATGCCCCATGAAAGGCTGTACCTCCTTGACATTCCTTGGCCTAGGTAGCTCTGTAATAGCTCTCACTTTCTCCTCATCCGTGGATAGGCCATTCTTTGACACTATGTGTCCTAGAATCTTGCCTTGTTTGACCATGAAAACACACTTTTCTGGGTTCAGGCAGACTTGATATTCTCTACATTCATCAAAGATTTGCTTGAGTTCAGGTATATGTGTCTATCTAATGTTGGAATGAGCATAGAGATCATCAACATAGACTTCTAAATTCTTCCTCAGGAATTCTTTAAATACATGACACATCAGTCTGTGAAAGGTAGCGGGCGCATTGGTGAGACCAAATGGCATTACCCGAAAAGCAAATATGCCCCACTCTATGGAGAAGCCGTCTTATGCTGATCCTGTGGAGCAATGGCTACCCAATTGTAGCCAGAAAATCCATCAAGGAAGTTGTAGACTTCCTTGCCTGCCACTCTTTCTAAGAGATTCTCGGTGATAGGAAGCAGATAACTATCTCTAATAGTGGCTACATTAAATTTCTTTAAGTTAATGCATACATGTAGCTTTCCATTCTTCTTGGGCACCACTATGATGGGGAATACCCACTCAGTGTGCTCAATTTCATATATGAATCCAGCTTCCACCAAGCGATCTATCTCTTCTTTGATCTTGGCAACATAGTTGTCATTATAGGTGTATGGCTTCTTCATACGGGGTTTGGCATCTGAGGTCATGGGAATCATATGTGAGCATATGTCAACGTCTACACCTTTCAAGTCCTTGTAATTCCAAGCGAGTACATCTCTGTATTCTCTTAACAAGACTATCAACTCTTGCTCCTCTTCCTTTGTCAGGTCATGTCCAATGTATGTGCATTTTTCTTCTCCTTCCTCCATGGTCACAAAAATTTTCTTGGTGGTTTCTTTGTTATCATAGGCCTCTCTTGCTTGTGCATCACGTTTAGGCATTCTTATCATGACTCTCCTATCTTCTATCTCGTATTTCTTAAAGTTTTTTGGGACCTCAAACAAGGATTCTTCCTCCTCTGGTGTGACTTCTCTCTTCTTCCTTTTCTTGCCTTCCTCCATTTTGGTCACTTGTGTGGTTAACCTCACATCATTTGTAGGCTCTTCATGTCTCTAAGGGTGAACTTCTACTTCGTAGAAATATTCCTCATCTGATGCAAAAGGTGGGTCCATAATGATTGAATCTAGATCGGAGTCACTTGCATCCTTGAATGCATCAGTCCTAGGTTCACATTCCTCTATAACCGAATCACCCATTATTGGCTCTATGGTGAAGACTAAAATGTCATAGCCATCCTCGTCACAGTGGGGTGTCCATTGTTCTTCATTGATGTCTACATCCATTGTTGCTAAAATTTTGCATAAACATGAGGTTCAAATTCTTCATCAGGAAATACTACAGGTGCATAGGCTGAGTCTTGAATTGATCTATGGGTTTCCTTCACACCTACCTCTCTGGCTTTTTCTCTCTTCTCTTCTTTTACTGCTACTTTCCACATCCACAAGTGGGTGTCTTCATGCATCCATGAGGATCCTCATCTTATGGAATGCACTGACTCCATATCATCTTTAGCTCTATGGATGGGGTTCCACTGAATGGGGGGTACGTCTCTGTGAGAGTAATCCTTGAGATTGACTTTGGTTGTAAAACCTAAGTATTACAAATACAAAGAATTGGTTCCCCAATCTTGTACCACTTGCAACTGCCGCAAAAATGGTCTTCCCAAAATAATCTCATAGGCCTAATTCTTGTTGAAGTTGCATATGGAAAAAGAATGTTCAAACTCTACTCCACATGTGGTGAGAGTTATTCCTTCGAGTAACCCTAAGGGTCTTTCTATGCGACCATCGACCACCTGCGATTTCATTCTCATGGGCCTGAGTGCCGGCTTGCCCCATCGCTTCCATAGAGAAGTGGTAGCAATTGCAACGCATGTGCCTGAGTCCAAAATTGCCTTGGTTGTGTATCCTTGATGGGTAATGGGAAGATAGGTGTTTCCCTCTTCTCCTTCACTCATGTCTCCTATCTTGTCCAAGGGTATTTCTGGCACTGTGCTATGAGATCCTACCTTGGAATGAGGTTTTGCTACTTCTGGTACTTGATTGGCAACATGTTTCCATAGTCTTGGTCTGATTTGGAGTAGCTCTTCTAAAGTGAGATTGCACTACACTTTAGTGTTTTTCACTACCTCTATGTTCCTGGGTATGACCGAGTCTTCGTTTCTTACCATGACTGTGGGTGCTCTCATACAAGTAGACTTAGCTTCCCATGGACCTGTGAAATGGGGTAGTTCCTATAAGGAATTAGACTCAAAGTCTAATCTCTCATAAGATTGGGCACTCTCCTTCTCCTCATAAATAGAGGGAATCTCTTGTGGGAATTGATCATGCGCTTCATCCACAAGTTCAATGGGAGGAGGAACTTCACTCTCCTTAGCCCATTTCTCTTCTTGAATCTCTCGCAAGAATTTTGGTGAATACCAATTCATAAAAGAAGAGGTGTTTGGTTCAGTGGAGTTAGGCACATAAGCTTCCTGGGGGGGAATGCTCATTCCTTTACTTGCCTTGTCCCTTCCTTGGAAGATGGCTTCCTTGCCAGATCTTGCAATTATGCTCTCTAATTTCTCCAACAGTCCATCAAAGTGCAACTGTGTCTTTGCTAAGCAAGAGTAGTTGAAGAGGCGACTGGCTTCAAACATGGTATGAGCCAATGTGACCATTTTAGCACAAAGCTTGGCTCTTTTTATCTCTATATCAGCTCTAGGGTAACATTTGTCATGATCTGTCACATTTGGCCCTTCTTGGATTCTGGCCTGATATGCTTTAATTATCATGTCTAGATCCTCGAGAGTGGGGTCAGCTGTTGAAGCTGAAGGTCAAGGACAAAGCACAGGAGCACATCAAAGAGGTGGACACCCAAGAAGAAGGAGCAAGTAGGGAGCTCCAAGAAGTGTATGTCAAAATTTCAGAAGAAATCCCTATAAAAATAGTGATTTTCATCAATAAAAACCATTGTAAATACCATTTTCTATTTTTGTAACTCCATTTTGTTCAAGCCGAGGAGTCCTTGAGCTTGAGGAGTATTAGAAGTATCATCCTACCAATTTCCATAATTTTTAGACGTCATCTGAGCCCTCAAATAAGCCCTGGAGCCTAATTTTTAACTAGGCCAGACACTAGGTCTGGACAGGGCCAAAACTAGTCAAAAAACTATAAAAAGAGCTAGAGAGCTCATTTTTGAGGTTAGCTTGTTAGAGAATAGAGATTTTTTAAGAGAACTCTTTTGCAATTGAAGCTTTCCATTGTTCCTCTCTTTGACCTTACTTTGTGCATGTGTGTGTGTACGTGTGTGCATGTTTGTGTACTTTCACTCACGCACTTGTGCCTTCACTTGCTCGTGGTCTTCATACCGGTCCTCACGTCTCCGTGGATTGACAAGTAAAGGAGGTGGTGCTTATGCTTGAGCTACACCAAATTTTGGCACCGTTGCCGGGGAGAGAGCTTCGAGGACGAGCATTGTGATGATAAGATCGTAGATTTGCAACGTTGGAAGGTAAAAAAACTGTCATTTTTGTTCATTTTCTGATTTTTCTTCTTCATGTTCATCATCATCATCATCACCATCTCCATCTTCTTCCATCTTCTTCTTCATAGAAATTTCTTGTTTTTTAGTGCATTTTCACCATTTTCGTACCATCTTTCATGCATTATTGTGCGAGGAGTTAGGAAGTGCAAGAGAGAGCAAGCGCTTGTGTTTTTTCATGATTTTCTGCACATACGGAGCTCGCCATTGCTTGGCACTTAGAAATTTGAATTTCCCGCCAAAAAACATGATTCTGTGATGAAAATCGCGATTCTGTGAAGAATTCAAATTTTTTTGAAAATCACGATTTTCTATTTCCCACCAAAAAGTTTGCTGAAAGAAACACGATTCTGTGGTCATTCTCAGAATCGCGATTCTTTGGTTGTGCTCAAAATCGTGATTCTCACAAATCACGATTTTCAGCCAAAAACACGATTGTGATCAAACACGATTCTCTGAGACAAAATCGCGATTCTCAAAAACACGATTCTCTGCTGGCAATCGCGATTCTCAAAAACACGATTCTCTGCTGACAATCGCGATTGTCAAAAACACGATTCTTTGCTGACAATCGCGATTCTCAAAAACCGGATTCTTTACTGACAATCACGATTCTCAAAAAACACGATTTTCTGTTGGCAATCGTGATTCTCTAAAAACACGATTCTCTAAAAACACGATTCTCTGTTGGCGATCGTGATTCTCTTGAGATTCACAAGATCGCGATTCTCTCATTTCATAGCATCGCGATTCTCTTGGTTTCACAACATCGCGATTCTCTGATTTCACAACATCGCAATTCTCTGATTTCACAGCATCACAATTCTCTGATTTCATAGCATCGCGATTCTCTTGGTTTCACAGGATCGCGATTCTCTTGGTTTCACAGGATCGCGATTCTCTGATTTCTCAACATCGCGATTCTCTGATTTCATAGCATCGCAATTCTCTTGGTTTCATAGGATCGCGATTCTCTTGGTTTCACAGGATCGCGATTCTCTGATTTCTCAGCATCACGATTCTCTGATTTCATAGCATCGTGATTCTCTTGAGATTCACGGCATCGCGATTCTCTTGATTTCGCAAAATCGCGATTCTCTTACAAAATCCTGATTTTTCCATAAGGCCTTGTTTGCCTGTTTTGACCCTCAGGAGCCTGATTTGACATAACTTTTGAGCAATACAAAGGTGAATTTTGGGACTAGAAGACAAAGATTATGAACCTAAGATCTGGTAGACACCAAGGCAAGGATAGACAAAGCATTAGATCTTCTCAGTCTAGTGTCAACCATACAGCTAAGTCTTGGGCACAACAACTAAGTGGTTGTCCTTATGTACTAAACTCTTACACAAGTGACTTAGAAATGTCTTTTAGCATGGGGAAACCTGTAGGTGGCTCAGGAACTTCCCATCTACAAACACCAAAAGGTCCCTATAAGACACAATCGGAATATATTCGGACCAACCGATTAGGTGCTCGCATCTATGAGGATGGCCTGAGGCGATCAGTGGTCCAACTCAAAAATCCAGATCAACCCCTTGGACTTGAACACCGGATGGTCAAGTTCGAAGAGGGTTCATACATTGATAAGGAAGGAACCATGTATGTGGTCACCAACCTACCGGATAGGACCGATAAGTTTGGAAATATCATTCATGAGAATGAGATAGGAGACCTAGAACAAGGGAATGTAGGACAAGGACCCCAGAATCCTAGAGGTAAGTCAGTTTTGACCAGAGTGATCACTCCAGATTGGATCCCTCAAGACAAAAAAAGCATAGAACTATTCTTGAATAGAGAAATAGAAGAAGCCTTTTGGAGATTCAAGCCAGATCAACCTAGCCAACTGGGCATAGTCATCATCTATGAATTCAAAGATCCTGAGATACCAGGCAAAGTTGTCTACCTGGATAACACATCAGAGAAGATATTCTTGGTAACAGAACATGATAGACATGCATATACTTGGAAGAGTGAATTGATTTTCCCTCCACCAAGATCCAATGTTTCCCATGGCCTCCAAGGAGTAGGATCATCCCAAGCTCATGAATCCCAGAGAGAAAGAAATAGAGAGAGACATGAGGTAAGTTTTGCACACCCTGTGGGTAGGAATAGATGAGGAGTTGAAAATAAAAGACCTGAAAGAGAGAGACATCAAGCACATAGGCAACAAAGAGATGAACATGATTTTCCATTGCCTAGACCGGAGAGCACACAAGAACCCTTAGACACACTCAAGTGATCAAGGCAATGAAAAATTATTTTGACGGAACAGGAGATCCTTATGATCATGTGGCCGAGTTCAAACAAGTGTTAAGAGCTGAATAGGTTGAGGATTTGTTCACCCAGTATGAGGCATTTGGTTTGACTCTTAAGGGCACTGCCTTAGCTTGGTTTCAGCCACTGAGTAGTCAAAACTATCGCGATATAGGTTAACTGCTAGACGAATTCATTGTAGAATTTTCCAAGAGTGGTATCAGGCATAACACATCATCTTTGATCCACAGTTTCAAGCAGACACCCCAAGAAACAGTGCGACTAGCAGGAAGAAGGTTCAGAAAGTACTTAGAAAGATGCCTTGTTCTAGAGTTGCCCACACCAGCCAAACAAGTGGCCTTGTTCTTAGATGGCTTGCTGAGCACAAAGTTAAGATCATATGTGTACTTGAAAGAGCCCAGATCCATAGAAGAGTGTGTGCGGACGTGCATTGACACAAAACATAACTTGGGTGAGGAGTTAGGATTGTCTAAACTCTATAAGGATTCTGATAGTTCTACTAGTCATACTTCAAAAATCTCCACGGAAATAGATGAGATAGCTGAGCAAGTTGCCAGGAAGCTGGGAGTCCAAAATAGACAAACACAAAGAGTCACCTCATTGAACCGATGTTATACCTGCGGAGGGGACCACATGGCTAACGTATGCCCAATGCAAAACCAAAACATTAGAGAAAGGAATGCTCCATATTGCACTATTGAGAGAAAATACACGAATCATATGGCTCAAGATTGTCCATACAATACGCAGGCTGTTAGACAGAATTATCAGTGAAAGAACTTGGAGAAGCTTGTAGAAGGTAGAAAAGTGCATTTCAAAGCGACGAAGTTTGGTCAAGCCAACCGGCATAAGACCAGCCCTTGAGCTTATGGAGACTCAAATAGACCTTATAGGCATGCACTAAGTGCAAAGAAACACACTATGTACTTTGGAGCATCAAGGAGAATGAGTCGATACAAAACAGATAGGTTCACGGGTCGACTAGCTTAAAAAACTTACTATCTATGGAAGAGACAATGAACTTCAAATGCCCATAGCGACCAGCGTGATTACAATTATAAAAAATCCTTTTATGGGATTGAGAAACATAGGATTGAGTGTATGGAATGCACAAAAGTATAAAGAATAAGCAAAATATGCTATAAGAATGAATGTGACATTTACCGGTGGTACTTCCTATTTTTCAGGAATACGTAGAGATTGACCCCGAGGCAGAAAAACTCAGATTTCTTCAAATCTACTAAACCAAATGATTTGAGAATTTATAGGCATAAACTAGACACTTATACCTTTCAAATGCGGTATGTTGCATGCAATTTGGAGCTCTGCAAAGAGAGCAGCAGCCTCTGCAAGATTAGTGTTGGCGAAGAAGATGATGCAGAGAATTGAAGGAGCAAAACAATGATGGTCACAAGTGTATGTATATTGCTTCCATGTAATGTACAAGTGATTTCAAGTCTTTATATAGCCTCTAAGAGTGTTCCAAGACTTTTACAAGTTGAATTTGAATTCAAATGAAGGTGGTAATGGTTGTTGGAGGGAATCAATTCACTTCCCTACAATCTAGGAGAAGTGAAGATCTAGTTTGATCTACTTTTAGGTGATTGATTGCTTGATTGAATGCAACTTCAACCACCACAAATTCGTGGGATTTGGGCTCTATCTTTCTACCTTTACATGTGTAAAGCTCAAGGCTTTTACAACGGTAAATGAACCATCAAAAATCTCTCAAAAAATACAATAAATGAGCAAAAGAAAAAGAACTCTCCAACGGATATTCTTTCGACGCGATAGCCTTTGATGTAGATCAAATCCACCTCAAGGATAGTGTAAGCTTGATGTTCCAACAGCTCCCCCTCAAGCTAAAGTATTCTTGAGTCTTCATTCCCTAATAGGTTGAATACCTGCCATAGCTTTGAATCTACAAAGCTTTATTCCATCAAGTGCCTTTGTCATCATATCTGCTACTTGCTTTTCAGTAGAAACAAAAGAAATGTCAATCTCCTTTGCCATGAGCTTCTCCCTGATGAAGTGGTAATGGACCTCTATGTGCTTGGTTCTCGCATGGAAAATAGGATTTTCTGCTAGATGCATGGAACTTACATTATCTCCAAATATATGAGGTTTGGAACTCACAAGTCCCAAATCTGTATAAAATGCTTTTAACCATATTGCTTCTTGAGTTGCTATGAGTAGCATATATCAAGCTACCTACCAAGCTTTGATACTCTTTAATGTCTTCAATTTTCTCACCTTCATAAACACTTAGTTTATGATTCATCTCCAAAGGTGTACCTGCAAATTTAGTGTTCTCCATTTTGAACTTGAGAAGAAGATCCTGAATGTATCTTCTTTGAGTCAAATATATTCCTTCATCTGTATATATCACCTGCATACCTAGGAAATATGTGAGCTCACCTAGGTCACTAATTTTGAACTGCTCTTGCATGTGTCTCTTGATCCTTTGAATGCCATTTAGATCATCACCTATCACAATAATATCATCTACATATACACATAGATAGATAACCTCATCGTGATCCCTTTTGATGAATAGAGAAGGATCTGAGCTGCTAGCTTTGAACCCTTGATCTTGAAGATATGTAACCAACTTGTAATTCCAAGCTCTAGGAGCTTGTTTCAATCCATACAATGCTTTAAGTCTGCAAACATAAGATGGATGATTAGGGTTTTCAAAACCTGGTGGTTGTGACATGTATACCTCTTCACGTATCGAACCATTTAAGAATGCATTTTTCACATCAAGTTGGAGGAGTCTCCAATTCCTTTCGGCAGCTACACTTATCAATGTCCTGATTGTAGTCATCTTTGCAACTGGTGAGAATGTTTCCTCATAGTCTATACCATGAGTTTGTGAGCATCCTTTGGCAACTAATCTTGCCTTGTACCTGCAGATTGATCCATCTGAATTTCTTTTAACTTTATATACCCATCTGCAACCAATTACCTTTTGATTCGGCGACATTGGAACCAAATCTCAAGTGTCCATTTCCTTCAATGCATCTATCTCTTCGTTCATGGCCTTTTCCCAATTAGGGTTTTCCTTTGCCTCTTCATAGGTTGAGGGTTCCTCTGAAAGAGAGTCTTTTGCCAAGTAGATTGAATGCTTCGTAACAAATGTGGAATCATATCCATACCTTTCTAGTTGTTTCTTCTCTCTTGCTGATCTTCTAGGTGCTTGTTTGGAGCATTCTCCAACCTCTTGCATCTTTGCTTTGCCTCTTGACTTCCATAGCTTGTAATCCTTTTCTCTTTCATCTTGGTCATCGTCTGTATCACTTCTTGGATCCTGGACCTGTGTATCATGCTTGCTTCCTAATTGATAAGAGTCAGAATCAAGATCATATGGTAGTGTTACCTTTTGTTTGTCTTCATCATACCAAGACCTGTGTTCTTCAAACACAACATCTCTACTTGTAGTGAATTGCTTGGTTGAAGGATTGAAGAACCTGTAACCCATCTGACTTGAATCATATCCAATAAACACTACCTTTGTTGCCCTTTCATCTAGCTTACCTCTTATTTGTGATGGTACATGAACATAAGCTAAACAACCAAAAACCTTGCAATGTCCAAGACTAGGTTTTCTTCCATGCCATGCTTCATAAGGAGTCATACCTTGAAGTGATTTGGATGGTAGTCTATTGACAAGGTACAAAACAGTTGAAATAGCTTCTACCCATAGATAATGTGGCAACTTCTTCTCTTCAAGCATTGTTCGGGCTAATCCAACCAATGTCTTGTTTCTCCTCTCTGCAATTCCATTTAGTTGAGGAGAGTACCTGGTAGTCACTTCCCTTTTGATACCTTTGTCCTGCAAGAACTCATCAAACTCTTTGGAGAAGTATTCTCCCCCTCCATCAGATCTGAGCTTCTTGTGATCTACCTGTATGATTCTCCACATGTGCAAGATACTTCTTGAAGCAATCAAACACTTCATTCTTACTCTTGAAAGTATAGAGCAGTCCATCTACTATGGTCGTCAATAAATGAGACATAATACCTTGATCCTGCCAATGAAGGTTCTTGACTTGGTCCCCGTACATGTGTATGTACTAAGTCCAATAAGTTGTTGTGGATGTAGCCTTTGTGGTTGAATGGTTGTCTTTGTGCTTTCCCAATCTGACATGCATCACACCTGTTGATCATGTGTTGCTTTGATATGTTCAACAGTCCTAGAACACTTTGGTCCTTGCATATATCCTTCAAGGTTCTTTCATTCACATGAGCAAGTCTCTTATGCCACACTTCAAGCTCACTTAGGGTTTGAGACCCAAAGTTGAATAGAGCTATGTTCCTGGTTTCTCCTACTTCAAAAGTAAAGAGCCTACCATGCTTCTCACCTCGGGCTATCTTCTTGAAGCCTTGACATGGATCTTCCACAAAAGCTCCATGTTGGGTGAACCTAACTTGCAAGCCTTTTTCAACTATTTGGCCTACACTTATTAGGTTTTAGTGATAGTGGGTACATAGAGAACCTTACTCAGAATGTTTGTCCTGCCATTGGAAGCTTTGACATTACCAATCTTCTCCACATTGTGCTTTGTGTCATCCCCTGTTTGCACTTTATGTCTATGCTTTGGACTTTCCAAATCAGATAGAAGAGCAATGTTGCCTACAACATGATTCGAACATCGTGAATCTATGTAGAACAAATGATCATCTTCTTTACCTTCTTTGTGGCTTAGATTCATAAGAAGCAATGAGTCTTCATGTGGTTGATCTTCTGAATAATTGTTGTAGTCTGTTCTTTTCTAGCTTCTATTTTTATTGTTGAAGTTGTGTCCACCTCTGCCTCTATTGCTGCCATATCCACCTCTTCCACTTCCTTTCTGGGTCTTCCCATTGAACCAGCAATTCTGAGTGGTGTGGTTGGTCTTATCGCATATGGCACAAGGTTGAACATTCTGACCTTTGGCTTTGTCTTGCTTTGGTCCTTTCTTCTTCCCTTTCCACTTGCTCTTGCTTGCAAAGTTGGCTTGGGAAGTCTCTTCTTCATCTTCTTCCTTCTTCTTGCCTTTCTGCTTCTTATCCTTCTTATCTGCATATAGAGCACTAGTTGAATTACCATTATAGGATTTACCTTCCTTTATGCTATTGTTGGCTTCTTGATTGAAGAGTTGTCCAAGAAAGATGTTGAAGTCTGGAGTTTGCACATCCATGATGAGATCATAAGCCGTCGTGAAGGATTGCCATTGCTTATCACTTCGAATGCCGTTGAGAATTTGCCTCATGATGACCTCTTCTTCAATCAGCTCTCCAATGAATGCTAATTGATCCGTAACCTCTTTGACCTTGGTATCAAACTCTGTGATGGTTTGTTTAGGCGTCTTCTTCATTTGGTTGAACTCGTTCCAAAGATGATTCTTTCTTGCTTTGGTACTAGCAGAAAAGAAAGTCTCGAGGGCATCCCAAGTCTCTTGAGATGTCTTGCATCCTCTAATATGTGGTAATAGAAAGTCAGAGATAGAGTTTAGTATGTATGACCTTGCTTGAGCATCCCTTGCGCACCAAAGTGTGAGCTTATCTGTCTCCTCTTGTGTAGGTCCTCCTTTGGATCTTGGAATAGGCATAGCTTCATCACCTGCTACAATTCCATAAAGATTTCTACCTTGCAAATAGGCCTCCATCCTGATTTGCCAAGCCGCATAATTTTGTCGATCAAGCTTCTCGATCATTGAGGGAAAGCCGTCACCCATCTTGATCTAGCTCTGATACCACTAAAAGAACTTGGAGAAGCTTGTAGAAGGTAGAAAAGTGCGTTTCGAAGCGACGAAGTTTGGTCAAGCCAACCGGCACAAGACCAGCCCTTGAGCTTATGGAGACTCAAATAGACCTTATAGGCATGCAGTAAGTGCAAAGAAACACACTATGTACTTTGGAGCATCAAGGAGAATGAGTCGATACAAAACAGATAGGTTCGCGGGTCGACTAGCTTAAAAAACTTACTATCTATGGAAGAGACAATGAACTTCAAATGCCCATAGCGACCAGCGTGATTACAATTAGAAAAAATCCTTTTATGGGAGTGATAAACATAGGGTTGAGTGTATGGAATGCACAAAAGTATAAGGAATAAGCAAAATATGCTATAGGAATGAATGCGACATTCACCGGTGGTACTTCCTATTTTTCAGGAATACACAGAGATTGACCCCAAGGCAGAAAAACTCAAATTTACTAAACCAAATGCTTTGAAAATTTATACACATAAACTAGACACTTATACCTTTCAAATGCAATATGTTGCATGCAGTTTGGAGCTCTGGAGAGAGAGTAGCAGCCTCTACAAGATTACTGTTGGCGAAGAAGATGATGCAGAGAATTGAAGGAGCAAGACAATGATGGTCACAAGTGTATGTATATTACTTCCATGTAATGTACAAGTGATTTCAAGTCTTTATATAGCCTCTAGGAGTGTTCCACAACTTTTACAAGTTGAATCTGAATTCAAATGAAGGTGGGAATGGTTGTTGGAGGGAATCAATTCACTTCCCTACAATCTAGGAAAAGTGAAGATCTAGTTTGATCTACTTTTAGGTGATTGATTGCTTGATTGAATTCAACTTCAACCACCATAAAATCGTGGGATTTGGGCTCTATCTTTCTACCTTTACATGTGTAAAGCTCAAGGCTTTTACAACGGTAAATGAACCATCAAAATTCTCTGAAAAAATACAATAAATGAGCATAAGAAAAAGAACTCTTCAACGAATATTCTTTCGACGCGATAGCCTTTGATGTAGATCAAATCCACTTCAAGCATAGTGTAAGCTTGATGTTCCAACAATCAGCAACCTTACCAACAAGGTAGGTATCAAAACCAATACCAACAGCCATATTATCGACCACAACGACAGTATCAGACACCATACAGGCCACAACCATTCCTAGGAAACCAACCACCAGCGCCTGCCAATGTAATTCCAGTTAAGTATGCAGTGGGAGAAGAAAACCTTAATAGAGCATTGGTGCCACTGAACCCACTGATCTCAGAGAATGACTCTCATGCTCATAGTTTAGACTACTCCCATGAAGGTAGTCCACATGCTTATTACACAGAGTCACCTGAACACAGTGAGAGTTACCCATATCAATATGAGGCACCACCTATGGAACAAAATTGGGAGCCTGAATATTCCAATGTCATGTACACAAATTCTAACGCTAGGCCCCAATTGAGACAAATGAGACCACAAGCCCCTAGAGGATCTTGTTTCAGATGTCAAGGTGACCATTTCATTCATGATTGTCCCCACCCATCATCTCCGAGTCAAGGTCAGGCTATCACAATACAAGCTTTTTGTCCTGAATGTGGCAAAGACCATCTCCCTAGAGATTGTCCAAGAAACCCCTCCAGTGCACCCAAGATTACACCCATTAATGTGGTAGGCTTAGTGGCGGATTCAAGTTCAAGTAGCAGTAATGTGGCCTCTGTACAGGCAGTTACTAGGGCAAAAGCATTAAAACAAGATAAACTAGCAGAACAATCAGAGTCAAGTGAATCAGGAGAGCCGAGTAAGAGGAAAACAAGAACATGGAAAGATACCAGAGCGAAGGCCAATCCCAAGTGGAATAAAAAGTTATCAAAACTAGAAGAAAGCTTGAAAGACGCAAAAACAAAAATATAAGACATTGCATCTCAAAACCCCTCACATGCCAAAACTCCATCCAATCCATCTCATCCCACCCCGCCACCCATTGTAAATAGGCCGCAACCAGGATCTGTCCTTGCAGATCCAACCCCAGAAGGCTTGGACATGATGTTCAAGGTCTACCATGCTTGACTTCAAGAAGGGCCAACAGTTGCAAACCTAGACAAGAGTTACCCTAGAGCGGATTTAGAGATTGAACAGATGAAAATTTGCATGAAAATGGTAGAACAAGCTCAAGCTATACTTGAGACTAGTCAAACGTTCAATCAGACAAACTCTGTCAAATTGGATTTGCATTTCCAAGGCTTACTAGAAAGATTAGAGTAGTTGGTAAACAAACCACAAGTTTCGTTACCTCCACCGGCTCAACCAGTTATTGAAAGAGGAAGCTCACCACCAATGGGAGCTTATGTTCCTAATTCCACGGATGCTGGAACACCTCCTTCAATTCAACAGTACTCTCAAGAGTTCTTGTAGGAAATACAAGAAGAGAAATGGGCCAAGGAGAAGGGTAATCCCCCTCCTATTCTTGAGATTGATGATCTTCATGATCAATTTCCCCAAGACATTCCATCCATTTACGGAGATCAAGTTGAGCAACAAGAAGATGAAAGGATAGATTTTGAATCTGATACCTTAGAAGAACTGTCTCAATTTCCAAGACCATGGGAATCTGAATCTATTCAGATAAGAGCTCCCACAATACTGGTAAGAAATGAAGACTCAGTGGTTCCAAGGAACACTGATGTCGTGAAGAACACTAAGGTTCAATGTCATCTCACTGTAGAAGAGCTGCTCAAAGCAAAACCTGAACTATGGAATCACGTGCAGGATCAGGTTCCAGAACTTGATTCCAATAAGCCAAAAACAGGCTCTAAGAAAAACGTTCCAGAGATACCTCTAGACAAAATAGCGGACATATGTGAGGGTGAAGAAGGTAATACTTATCTTCCAATCACCTACCAAGGTTACACAACCAAAGCAATCATAGATTCAGGTGCTGGTGTTGCTATTGCGACCACCTCCTTGTGGAAGCAATGGGCACAACCCACATTAAGACCAACTAGAATGAAGCTTCAAATGGCTGACGGTCATTTTGAAAGACCTCTAGGATTGCTCGAAGGGATAACTCTAACCACCTGTGGGGTAGAGTTTGAACATACATTTGCTATATGTGACTTTGAAAAAAATAATGTCTATGAGATGATCCTAGGAAGACCCTTCCTACGACAATTGCAAATAGTACAGGATTGGGGAACCAACTCCTTGTACTTGCAACACTTAGGGGTCACCACCAAGGTCAATTTGAAGGATTACACCTTCAGAAATGTACCACCCCTACAGTGGAATTCTATCCACAAAGCAAATTTAAAGAAGATTCTATCTCTGTGCATTCTGAAAGTTCACCTGATCCATCATGGCTGCATGAAGATACTCATTTGTGGATGTGCAAGGTCGTAGAGGAAGAGGAAAAACAATTGAAGGCAAGAGAAGAAGGAACTTCACTAGGAGATAAACCAGTTAGAGACCCAACCTACACACTGATGATCTTTTTGGATGAGGAATTTGAGCCTCATGGCTGGCCAGAAATCTTAGCCACCATGGACATTGCTGTCAATGAGGAACAGTGGACACCTCATTGTGATGAGGAGGGTTATGATATCTCAGTGTTCATGTGTCAGCCCTTGCTAGAAGAATGTGACCCTAGTGATGTCATAGAAGAAGAAGAGAATGACGATGATCTAGAGTCCATTGTGATGGATAGTTGCTTTAACTCAGAGTAGCACTATCTAGAAGATATAAGAGTGTTCACCCAGAAAGAAGAAGAACCTCTCACAAGTATTAAAATGGTAAATTCAAAGGATGGAAGTGAGAGTAGTCAAAAGAAAAAGAAAAGAAAAGCAGTGAAACAAGAAGAGGAGGAATCATTGTTGAAGTACCAGAAAACTTCAAGAAGTATGAAGTTGACGACCGCAAAATTTTGGTACGAATGCCTAAGAGAGAGGCCATCATCGGAGAATCATATGATAATAAAGAAAAGACCAAGAAAATTGTAGTGACCATTGAAGAGAACGAAGAGAGATGCACATATATAGGAGATGACCTAAGTGCAAGAGAAGAAATGGAGCTCGTAGCTCTATTAAGGGAATATAGGGATGTGTTTGCGTGGCACTATAGAGACTTGAAAGGGGTAGATCCAATAATTTTCTCTCATACTATCCCCATGACTGCTGATGCCAAGCCCACCAAGCAGAAGCCCTACACATATAATGATACATATGCAGCCAAAATAAAAGAAAAAATTGATAGGCTGATTGAAGCTAGATTCATCTAAGAGATTGAGCATACTGAATGGGTGACCCCCATTGTAGTGGTGCCCAAGAAGAACGGGAAGTTGTGTTGTGTATTAACCTTAAAAAAGTTAATGCCGCTATGATCAGAGATAGTTATCCGCTTCCAATCACGGAACACCTATTGGAGCGTGTTGCAGGCAAGGAAGTTTATAGCTTCCTTGATGAATTTTCAGGTTACAACCAAGTAGCCATTGCCCCTGAAGATCAACACAAGACTGCTTTTGCCACCGAATGGGGAATCTTTGCATTTTGTGTGATGCCATTTGGGCTCACTAATGCACCTGCAACATTCCAAAGGCTCATGTGTCATGTCTTCAAAGAGTTCTTGCAAAAGAGCTTAGAAGTGTATGTGGATGATTTATGTGCTCATTCCCAAGAAAGAAGACTTCACATCCCTGAGCTCAGACAAATCTTCAACAAGTGTAGAGAATATCGAGTGTGTCTGGACCCAAAAAAGTTTGTGTTCATGGTGCGTCAAGGTAAAATCTTAGGTCATATTGTTTCTAAGAATGGAATCTCAACAGATGAGGATAAGGTACGAGCCATAGCGGAGCTACCAAGGCCAAGGAATGTTAAAGAGGTACAAGCCTTTATGGGCCATTGTGGATATTACCGTAGGTTTATCCACATGTACGCGATCATAGCTAGACTCCTTTATGCCATGTTGTCTAATTTTGAGTGGAACGACGAATGCGAGAATTCTTTCAATGAACTGAAGAAATGTTTGTGCACAACACCAATACTGACCACTTTTGATTGGAATAAACCATTCCATGTCCATGTGGATGCATCCAATCATGCCATAGGATGTGTGATAGCACAACCCACAGGTGAAGGAAACTTAGATTTGCCCATAGCATATGCTAGTAGACAGCTCACTGCAACTGAACGAAACTATACCACAACTGCGCGAGAGGGCTTAGGCATGGTATATGCTGTGAAGAAGTTTAGACACTATTTATTGGCCAACAAGTTCAAGTTTTTCATTGATCATCAAGCTTTGTTATATTTGGTCAATAAACCTTGCAATACTGGGCGCTTAGTAAGATGGTTTCCCTTACTAATGGAATATGACTTTGAAGTTGTTGTCAAGAAAGGTAGAACCCACCTTCGGGCAGATCACCTTTCTTGCATCACTTCAGGAGAGTCACTGCAAGGAGTGTCTGATGAATTACCCGATGCTTATCTGTTCAATTTAGAAGTTGTTCCTAAATGGGCAAATAAGTTGGTACGAGTCCTAACCTTCGGCCCTGCAAATAAGAATGTGAAAACATCACAAGAAGAAATGGTAAAATCACAAAAATATCACATATTGGCAGGAAGCATGTACAAACAAGATACGGAGGGTGTACTCGCATGTTGCGTTGAGGACGATGAACATAGTAGTTGGTTGCAATGAGCCCATGAAGGATTTCTAGGAAATCACTATTCTAAACAACGAACATCGCAGAATCTAAAATGTTTAGGAGTGTATTGGCCTAGCATGGACAAAGTAATACATAAGTGGATTAAGAATTGTCCAACAAGCAGAGAGAGACCACCAGTGGAGCATGCCACCCTTTATCAAGTGTCATTAATTCCTTATTGGAGTGCTCCATTGGTAGAGTTTATGAGATCAGGAACCTTACCCAAAGAGGCTAGTCTAGCAAGAAGACGAAGCATGGAGAAAGAGGCTCAGGGCTATGCGTTAGTTGGAGACAACTTATATCGAAGAGGCAAGGATGATTATCTAAGATTGTGCATTCACGAATCAGACTATTTGAAAATCTTATAAACTGCACACAACGGTGCTGTAGGTGGACACTTTGGTCCTGATCGAGTAATCAAGACCATTCTATTCTCAGGACTTTGGTGGCCCACTCTTCATATGGATGCTCACACCTATGTGAAGAAATGTGACACATGCCAACGTGCACAATATCCTGTTAGAAAAGACGAGATGCCTTTTAGGCGAATGATGGGAGGGCGTGCATTTTCGAAGTGGGGCATATACTTCATAGGTCCTATTAACCCCCCAGCTAGAAACTCCATGCAGCGTATATTATTGTAGCCACAGATTACCTTACAAAGTGGGTAGAAGTGAAAGCCACAACAAAGAATGATGCTCAGACTACGGCTAAATTCTTATTCGAGATTGTGTTCACGAGATATGGGCTACCAATAGAGTTAGTGAGCGATAGAGGCACACACTTCTTGAATGAAGTCATTGAAAATCTTCTCCAAGAATTCTTGGTTATACAAAAAAAGTCTACCCCCTATCATCCACAAGCTAACGGACAAGTCGAGAGCATGAATAAGATAATATGTAATGTATTGACAAAACTAGTGAATAATAAATGCTTTGATTGGGACAAACAACTACATCATGCTGTTTGGGCTTATCAAGTTGCCTATAAAATGGTACTGGATGCCACCCCATTTCAGATGGTCTTTGGATAGAATGCTTTGCTACCATTGGACTTCCTCATCCCAGCCTTAAAAGTAGCACAAGAGCATGAGTGGAATGGACATGGATTGTCCTCTAGGATCTTTGATCTAGAACGCTTAGGTGAGACAAGGCTACGTGCGGCGGCAGGCATCTATGCTGCAAAGAAAGGACAAAAGGCATACTTTGATGCACACATAAAAGATAAAGGATTGAAAGAGGGAGACCTAGTGCTGGTTTTTACGCTAAAGCAACATGCCTGTAAGTTGAAAAAGAGAGGATAGGGACCCATGATCATTAATAGAATTTCCACTAGCGGTGAGGTTCAGTTGGCCACTCTAGAAGGAGATATCTTGCCAAACTATAAGGATGTAGAGTCAAGTTATACGAATAACCTCTTACAAAGGATATGCTTACAAGACTCAACACTGCTAAGAAGTGAAAAGAAGAGGAGTTAAGGGTGAGGGAAGAAGCACAGGCAGAGGCCAGAGAGCATATTAGGCGAAATAAGTTAAGGTGACTAGGCTTAGATGTCAACTCAAAAGCCCCAAAATATCAAATGGATATGTGCCAAAAATCAGGCATAGTACTTCTCAAGTCATTGACTGACATCCCTTTGTGACCATAGAGATAGGACAAGGAAAGGGTGCAAGGACTGTGAAAGCATTGATTCACTCAGGTGCTGCAAGTAGTGCAGTTAGACTATCCTACTGCAAAGACTTGCAGTTGAACATCAATCCCAGAGAAGCTTATCTCATAGGATTGGGAGGTGTGGAAACCCCTTGTTTGGGCGAGGTGGAACTTCCCATATACCTTCAAGATGTTCCAATGAAAGTCAAAGTGCTAGTGTGTCAAGATGAGAACCTTACAGAACCACTTGTCTTGGGTCAAGATTGGATCTATGACCATGCAGTTAACTTAAACCTAAGAAGTCAAATTCTTCAAGTTTGGGTACATGAACAATGCATTACATTAGAACTAGAGAACTACATGCTCCCAGATCATGACACCACACACTCTCTTAGTTCCTCTAAGACTAATCTTCACGAGCAAGATGTTGTATGTGTCAAAAGCTCTATGATCCAGAAGGACTCAATCATGGAAGGACAATCGCAAAGGCAAGCAAACCCTCCTTCTTTTTTGAAGAGTAAAGCATCCATAGTACAACCTCAGAAGCAAGCACAAAAATTCAAGACAACTACTATAGCAAATAGAAAGACACCCTTCAACAAAAAAGCACTTCCAAGCATGAAGCAGATCTGGGTACGCAAAGGAGTGTTGGTGCAGACCAATCACCAATTGAAGATTTGAAGCAAAGAAGATGGATACATTCACAAGAGTGAAGGACATGTACACATATGTACATTAGTTAAGACATAGGTTACATATACTTATGCTTTGATAAAAGTTTGTACATAATTGCCTATAAATACTTTTGGAAAATGTCGGGGTAGAGGGAGAAGACAAGGAGAGATTATGTATGAGCATAGGAATAGAGAAATAAGTGGTTGTAAATGTCATTAGACACATGAGAAGTGAGTTGAAGTCTCTCTCTCATTTCAGTTGTAGTCTTCTCCAGAAATGAAAGAAATATTGCGCCCGATGTTTCTGTGTTTGCTCCATCTGTGGTAGATCATTTGTGAAATCCTTTTGAGGATATCTAAGTTCATAGTTAATGAGTCTATGGTCAGAGTTTCAGAGTCTAATTGTAAACAGGCTAGGAGAATTGTGTGTAGGAACATTCATATGTGATGAGTGTTCACAGTTCTTTGAAACAGACCTTGTAGGTTGCCATTTATTCCTTGTAGACCTCCTAAGCTCTCCACTTCTTGAGGTTTCTGGTTCTTCATATTCAGGATCAAATCTTGGTGTTTCTTCCACTTCAACCTGCACTTCATTATTCTCTTGTTCATCAAATATCTGAACCTTTGATTTACCTTTCCTTTGGCTCACTTCTTCTTCATCACCTGTATTGATATTGATTGTACCTGCATACCAAGTGCTTTGCTCATCAAATGTAACATCTTTAGAAACCATGAATTGTTTTGTAGATGGACTCCACAATCTATAACCCATCTGCTTATCATCATAACCAATGAAAACATATTTTTCAGCTTGAGGCTCCAACTTGTGCCTTAATTGTGATGGCACATATGCATATGCCACACATCCAAAAACTCTGCAATGATCCAAGGTAGGTCTCTTACCCCACCAAGCCTCATATGGTGTCATACCCTGCAAGGCTTTACATGGTAACCTATTGACCAAATAAGTAGCTGTATTTACAGCCTCAGCCCACAAATAATTAGGACAATTTTTCTCCTTCATCATGGATCTTGCAAACTCAACAAGTGTTCTATTTCTCCTTTCTGCTACACCATTTTGTTGAGGAGAGTACCTGCAAGTAACTTCCCTTTTTATACCTGCATTCCACAAGTAATCACTGAACTCATTAGAAAAATACTCTCCCCCTCCATCTGACCTTAGTCTTTTCAACTTATGTCCTGTAATTCTTTCTGCATATGCATGATAGTGTTTGAATGTATTAAACACTTCTGATTTATCTTTGATCACATAAATAGTGATCCATCTAGTAGCATCATCAACATAAATCACATAATACCTTGACCCATTTATACTGAAATCCTTTGATGGTCCCCACACATCTGTGTGTACCAATTCAAGCTTCTCTGAGTACATAAAACCATGCTTGGAATAGGAATGCTTATGAGCCTTACCTAATTGACATGCCTCACATTTATATGTCATATGTTGACCTGCAACATTAGGCAATCCAAGCACTGAACCATTGTTAATCATGTCTTTGATACCTCTGTCATTGAAATGTCCAAGCCTCTTGTGCCAAAGATCTAACTCAGAGATCTTATGTCCTCCATATGTGAACATAGCATGACCAATATTGCCTTGAATCTTCAATGTAAATAATCTTCCTTCTTTCTTCCCTGAAACAATCTGTTTATACCCTTGGCTAGGGTCTTCCACATATACTCCATCATTAGTGAACCTTACTTCATATCCCTTTTCAACAATTTGTCCTACACTTATCAAATTCTTAGGAATTGTAGGAACATACAAGACCTTACTCAATAAGGTGCTACCATCCTTGGCCTTTACTGATCCAATTGACTTCACATTGTGCTTTGTGTTGTCACATGTTTGAACAACATGATTAAAAACCTTATTCTCCAAATCAGTCATCAAAGCTATATTACCACTTAGGTGATTGCTACACCCTAAGTCAATGTAGAAGACTCTCTGATCTTCACTCTGCCTTTCACAAGTTGCATTCATTATCAATGTTGAATCCTCCTTTTGATCTGAAGCATAATTGTAGTAGGTGTTGTTGTATTGTTGACTTTGGAATCCTCTACCTGCATTTCTTCCAAAGTAACTCCTACCACCTCTGCCTCTGAAATTACCTCTTTGATTTCTGCCTCCTCTTCCTCTTGAATTATAGTTCTGATTATATCCACCATTACTCTGATTATTATGCCAACAATCATTAGCTAAGTGATTTGTCTTACCACAAATCCAGCAAGATTTGCCTCCATCTTTGTTGTTCCTGCCTCTTCCTCTACCTTTGCCACCTCCTCTTCCTCTTAGGAAGTTGGCTTGACTAGTTGTACCTTCATCTTCACCTGCTTGTTGCTTTCCTTTGCTATTCTTCTTCTTGTCCTTTGAATACATTGCATGACCTGCACTCTTGTCACCATCTCCTTTAACATCTTGCTCAAATGTCAGCATATGACCTAGCAACTGATTTAAATCAGGAGTGAAATGATCAAGTGATAATTCTGTAGAAAAAATGAATGGCTTCCATTTGTCATCACGTCTTAAACCTGTAAGAATTTGCCTTACCAATTTATCCTCCTCAATGTCTTCATCAACAGCTCCTAAAGCATCTGCAATGTCTTTCATCCTTGTTACATAGTCTGAAATAGATTGAGAAGCCTTCTTCTTAAAGGTTGTAAATTCTGCCCATAAAGATGCCTTCCTTGACTTTGTAGTATTCTGGAAATGCTCCTCCAAAGCATTCCAAATATCAGTTGCACTTTCAAGACCTCGAATGTGAGGTAACAAGTAATCATTGACTGCCATATATATAATGCTCCTAGCTTGAGCATCTTTCTTCATCCAATTTTTCAAATCTGCTAACTCTTTCCTAGTTGGGAACACTAGGATCTCTGAACTCTGGCTTCTCTTCTTCTCCTGTGATGTAGGCTATTAAATCTTTGCTCATAAGATGAGCTTCCATCCTCATTGACCAAGCAGGATAGTTTTCCCTATCCAATTTCTCTATCTGTAGAGAATCTCCCATCTTGTGTCCACCTGTGTATTGAAATCTTCAAGCTTTATGAACAATATATGTACCTTTACTTCGAATTAGACTCCTTTAGCTATGATACTTCATTTTTGGCCACAAAAGATTATGCTTATATGATGAAAACAGATGAAGACCCTTCTACATATGAAGAGGCAAAAGGTAAGGAAAAATGGGAGAAAGCTATGCAGGAAGAATATGATGCACTATTGGAGAATCAAACATGGGATTTGGTTCCAAAGCCAAATAGTCAGAAAATCATTGGATGCAAGTGGGTTTACAAGACCAAGAGGTTTGCAGATGGAAGTGTGTCTAGATATAAAGCTAGACTTGTTGTCAAAGGGTTTGCTCAGACTTATGGTGTTGACTATGATGAGACTTATAGTCCTGTGGCAAAGATGACAACCATCAGGACACTTATAGCTATTGCTGCATGTAAAGGTTGGAAGTTATGTCAACTTGATGTGAAAAATGCTTTTTTGAATGGTTATATTTCAGATGATGTGTTCATGGAGCAACCTCAAGGGTTCAGAGATACAAGGTATCCAGATCATGTGTGCAAGCTCAAGAGAGCTTTGTATGGCTTGAAGCAGGCCCCAAGGGCATGGAATTATAGACTTGTAAAGTTCTTGAAAGAACTTGGATTTCAGGTGTCTAAAGCAGATAGTAGCTTGCTTGTCAAAGCAAGTGATAATGGTTTCATATACATGTGCATATATGTTGATGATATAATTCTTACAGGTACAGATGAAGAAGGAATACAAAGACTCAAGAAGCAAATGGAAAAGGAGTTCAAAATAAGTGACTTGGGAGACTTGTCATATTTCTTGGGCATGGAGATTACATATACTCAACATGGAGTATTTGTGACCCAAGAAAGGTATTTGAAGAACTTGTTAATCAAGTTTAAAATGGATGATTGCAGGGTAGCACCTACACCAATGGAGGTGAATCACAAATTGAGTAAATTTGGAGGTGAAGAATTCAAGGACATGAGACAATATCAGAGTTTGGTTGGTAGTCTTATCTATGCTACTTTAACTAGACCTGATTTATCATATGCAGTAGGGGTTTTGTCTCAGTTTATGCATTGTCCTAGGAAAGAGCATTGGATTGCAGGTCAAAGGGTGTTGAGGTACATTAAGGGTACACTCAATGAAGGTTTGTATTATGGTTTCACATCAGATACAAATATCAAGATCTATAGTGATGCAGATTGGGCAGGTAATCCAGATGATAGAAGATCAACTTTTGGATACATGTGTTATGTGGGAGATAAGTTAATCTCATGGTGTTCCAAGAAGCAACATACAGTTGCTTTGTCTTCTACAGAAGCTGAATATAAAGGCATGGTTGAAGCTGCAAAGGAAGTGATTTGGCTCAAGACATTGATGAAGAGTTTTGACATTGTGCATGGGATACCAATTATATATGGAGATAACATGAGTTCATTGTATTTAGCTGCTAATCCTGTTTTTCATGCCAGGACCAAACACATTGAGATACAATATCACTTTCTAAGAGAGAAGGTGATGGATAAAGAGATTGAAGTCATACATACTTCAACTAAAGATCAAATAGCTGATATGCTTACAAAGAGCTTGGATGGACCAAAGCTACAGAAGTTTAAAGACATGGCAGGTATAAAGAAGAAAAGAGAAACCTCAATTGATGATTGAGGGGGAGCTGTTGGTGCAGACCAATCACCAATTGAAGATTTGAAGCAAAGAAGATGGATACATTCACAAGAGTGAAGGACATGTACACATATGTACATTAGTTAAGACATAGGTTACATATACTTATGCTTTGATAAAAGTTTGTACATAATTGCCTATAAATACTTTTGGAAAATGTCGGGGTAGAGGGAGAAGACAAGGAGAGATTATGTATGAGCATAGGAATAGAGAAATAAGTGGTTGTAAATGTCATTAGACACATGAGAAGTGAGTTGAAGTCTCTCTCTCATTTCAGTTGTAGTCTTCTCCAGAAATGAAAGAAATATTGCGCCCGATGTTTCTGTGTTTGCTCCGTCTGTGGTAGATCATTTGTGAAATCCTTTTGAGGATATCTAAGTTCATAGTTAATGAGTCTATGGTCAGAGTTTCAGAGTCTAATTGTAAACAGGCTAGGAGAATTGTGTGTAGGAACATTCATATGTGATGAGTGTTCACAGTTCTCTGAAACAGGCGTAGATTTCGAGTCCAAAGAAATGAGTAGTGCTCAGTGCACAGTGTAAAGTTTTACACACATGATAGCTCAAAATCTAAGTTGAGAGATAAGCTATCTACAGCCAAAAGGATTTGGTAAAACGGGTTTGACATTGTGAGAACCAAAGTTAAGAAGTTAGGGGTGTCAAGTCGACTTCTCAGAAGTGCAGATTTAGACATAGGTAACTTGTGAAGTTGATTTCTCAAGTTATACTAAACCTTTTGAAGAACGTTAACTTGGAGGAGGTGTGCAACTTCTAGCCGACACTCCATACAAAATTTCATAGAAAACTTTACATGTTTGATAGGTCAATGAGAAGAAATTGTGCAGCAGACTTTCTGTGTTTTATCTTCTTCACAAAATTTTTCAACTTTTGATAATTTGGAGGTTGGACCTCTAATTTGGTGAAGGTTTTGACTTACTCTTGATATAGAGGTGTTCTAAATTCAAGAGTAGGTTGTTCTTTTGGGGATTAACACTCTCAAGGAGAGCAACCACCAGCCTTGCCCCCACAAATCCCATCCAGGCAAGCCAACCAGGCCAGAAGACGAAGGAAGAAGCTTGGACAAGCTCAACCACAAGGTATCCGACAAGTTTTGGTGCCTAAGAAATTAGCTGCAGCTCAATAAGGGCGATTAGAGATGTGGGTACCTAAGAAGCTCTTACATCCACAACAACGTATGTTCTCCCATATGTGAAAGGTCTTAACAAAGAAGCCACAAAGAGAAAAGGGTCAGAACTGCATACAGAGATTGAAAGAAGGTCAAATCACCTCTTCAACCATAGTAGGAAGACATGTAAAAAGGGTATGGGTTTGGAAGCCAAAAGTACAAGTAGCCTCCACCGAACCAACGTGCCAATCACACTGGATACCATAGTTCAGAAAGCACCCAAAGATGAAGACGCCTGAAGTGATCTCTACAGTGCCAAATGCTGTTCTAAAATGGACTCCAATAAGGAGGATTACTTCAGTTCGAGACTCAATGGATACCTCCACCAAGGTCGGCATCAAAATAACATCGAAAGCCTCGACAAGCGACAACCATGTGCTCCTTGCACAACCTTGTCTTTTGCACCATTCAGGTCATGCATTTCCAAAGTATGCATTAATATAGGGCCACATTACATGGCCGTGCATAGACACATTTGAGAGTCCCATGCACAAGAGCACATTGACATATGTCAATTATTTTTTCTGATGCTAACATCTGTCGTCTTGTTTGGTGACATTGTTCCTAGAAAAAAAAGAAGAGAGAGAGAGAGAGAGAGAGAGAGAGAGAGAGAGAGAGAGAGAGAGAGAGAGAGAGAGAGAGAGAGAGAGAGAGAGAGAGAGAGAGAGAGAGAGAGAGAGAGAGAGAGAGAGAGAGAGAGAGAGAGAGAGAGAGAGAGAGAGAGAGAGAGAGAGAGAGAGAGAGAGAGAGAGAGAGAGAGAGAGAGAGAGAGAGAGAGAGAGAGAGAGAGAGAGAGAGAGAATGAGTCATACTTAGTTGAAGGTGTAACCATTGATTATTGGGCATTTATCAGCTTTGATAGAAGTATGTCTTGGCTAGCAAAAGATATTATTGCTGCCTTATCTGGTGGATGTCAAGCACCTGGCATGAACATGGCATCCACAACTACTGTTTCCCCTTACCATGGTAGGAGGGAAGAGAGCAGAGAGGACCACGCACTCAAAGAATCTCGTTAGTGAATCCTCAACACGGACATTCATCAACAATGTCCATCACAAATGTCGGGAGCACAACAGGACGAGATAAACATCGATCGATGCTTCTCCATGGTACGTATCTTTACTTTGGAAACATCATAACCATGATAGCTTAGGAAACCTCTTTGTCGGCATACCCTTGAGCACTTAGCTCAAGACCCCCAATTTTTGCACCATACTTCTTCCGTTGCATTTTCCAAGTAAGCATGCATAGGGCTACATTACAAGGCCGTGCACAAGACACATATTTTTCTCAACCCATGCACGAACACACTTACCCATCATCCATTATGGGTTATGAGTACTTGGCATGACTACCAGGAACATCATCTTTGGACGATTTGAGGTCATCAATGGAGACTCACAATGACACAGTCATGCTGGAATCCAAAGTAGAAGCACCTACAAAGGGACTACAACTTGCAAAGGCTCGCAGTGACAAATGAAGAACCGGACAACCAACCTTGCCACATTTGGAAGAGAGACGGCTCTGGTTCATCCGAATGGACACTCCCTCTCAAAGCAACCTAGAATAACCATTACAACAAGGGTCTGTAAGGGACGACAGACTCGAGAGGGGGGGTAGTGTTGAAGCTGAAGGTCAAGGACAAAGCACAAGAGCACATCAAAGAGGTGGACACCCAAGAAGAAGGAGCAAGTAGGGAGCTCCAAGAAGTGTATGTCAAATTTTCATCCCTATAAGAAGTATCATCCTACCAATTTTCATAATTTTTAGACTTAATTTGAGCCATCAAATAAGCCCTGGAACCTAATTTTTAACTAGGCCGGACACTAGGTCTGGACAGGGCCAAAACTAGTCAAAAAACTATAAAAAGAGCTAGAGAGCTTATTTTTGAGGTTAGCTTGTTAGAGAATAGAGCTTTTGTAAGTGAACTCTTTTGCAATTGAAGCTTTCCATTGTTCCTCTCTTTGACCTTACTTTGTGCGCGTGTGTGTGTACGTGTGTGCATGTTTGTGTACTTTCACTCACACACTTGTGCCTTCACTTGCTCGTGGTCTTCATACCGGTCCTCACGTCTCCGCTGATTGACAAGTAAAGGAGGTGGTGCTTACGCTTGAGCTACATCAACTAACACTGATCCCACTCTAGGGGGTGGTGGATTCGATTGAGGTGG
Organism: Ceratopteris richardii; assembly: GCA_020310875.1. Taxonomy (NCBI): domain Eukaryota; kingdom Viridiplantae; phylum Streptophyta; class Polypodiopsida; order Polypodiales; family Pteridaceae; genus Ceratopteris; species Ceratopteris richardii. The sequence continues at coordinate 58,661,124 of CM035426.1, forward strand.
GTTGGAAGGTGGCAGATAAGGTGGTTATAGGGATGGAGGTGGTGGTGGTATGTGAGAGTCTGTTTCAGAGGTGAGTTCAACAATTTTGGCTTTTGTTTCTCTTATGCTCTCTTCTAATTTGCTCATCCTCTTAGACCATTGTCTTTGCTATCTTTCCCGGATCTTGTCTATTTCTTGGTTACGCTCTCAATTTCGCTCACCTCGAAACTCTTTTCTTGACCTAAACCTTGGTTTTGCTGCAAATCGTGAGCTCTAGTGACCACTTGCACTGGTGTAATGTAAGTTAGACTTCCTGTAGAGTCTACTACTAACCCAATAACATTGATAGGAGTGTTTTTTGGCATATTATTGGGGTTCTTTGGGCAGTCTCATAAGAGATGCTCCTTTTCCGCAATCTTGACAAAAGCCTTGAATTGTCAGAGATTGGGGTTGTGTAGGGGCAGGCATCGGGCAATCATGAATGAGGTGATCTCCCTGACATCGGTAGCATGGTCCTCTAGGAAATGGGGGTCTTACTTGCCTAGGTTGAGGTCTAGGGTTGGGGTTTGTGTACATGACATTTGCATACTCTGGCTCCCAACTAGGTTCACTCGGTTCTTCACAATAGTAGGACTCATTATGCTCAGGTGACTTCATGTAGTAGGCCTGGGGGCTATCCATATGGGTAGAGTCGAAACTATGATCATTCGGGTCACCTTCTGAAAGTAATGGAGTTACTAGCACTATAGCTCTATTTAGATTTTCTTCTGCAGCTGCGTACTTCACTGGAATCACATTGGCTGGAGTAAGGGGTTGCTATGCTAGAACGGGTTGAGGTCTCTGCTGCCCTTGATAGGGTGGTTGATAGGGTTGCTGGGGCCTATTGTACTGCTATGGTGGGTACTGGTTCTGGTATCTACCTTGTTGTGGATATGGCTGAGGGTAATTTTGTCTTACAGTTTGTTTGTTATAAGGGCAGTCTTGTGCAGTGCGTTTGGTGTATCTTCGCTCTATGGTGCAGTACTGGCTATTAGGATTCACTTGGGGTTTAGCCATAATGGGACATACACTCGCCATATGGTCACCTCCACAAGTATAGCACCGCCTCACTAGGGTAAATCGGGTTATCTATTTGTTTGAGACACCTAATTTCTGTGCTACCTTCTCAGCGAGTTCCTCAATTGACGTGGATTGTCTGGAAGAGAGGCTGGTAGAGCTATCTGAATCTTTGTAGACCTTTGAAAGCTCCAGCTCCTCTCCTAGATTATCCTCTATGTCTATGCACATGCGTACATACTCTTCTATGGTTCTAGGGTCCTTCAAGTACACATATGATCTCAATTTGGTACTCATCAATCTGTCCAAGAATAAAGCCACTTGTTTGGTTGGAGTGGGTAACTCTGGAACAAGACAACTCTCTAGGTATTTCCTAAACCTCCTCCCTACAAGTCTAACTGTCTCTTGAGGTGTCTGTTTGAAGCTATGTATCAATGAGGAAGTATTGTGCCGTATGCCAATCTTAGAAAATTCTATGATGAATGTTTCTAAAAGTTGATCTATGTTCCTGAACTGCCTCTCATTTAGTGGTTGAAACCATGTAAGGGCTGTGTTCCTAAGGGTTAGACCAAAAGCATTGTATTGTGTGAATAGGTCCTCAACTTGTTTAGGTCTCAAGACTTGCATGAATTCGGCCACATGATCGTATGGGTCTCTAGTGCCATCGAAGCAATTCTTCATGGACTTAACCAACTGGGTTGGCCTCAAGGTCTTGGTGTGTTCTCTAGGTCTTGGCAGAGGGAAACCATCAGCATTTCTTTGGTTCCTTGGGTCTCTAGGTCTCCCAGTTTCCACTCTATCCGTCTCTGTTCTCGTTCTTTCTCTTCCCAATGGGTTGGCAAAACTTACTTCCAGCCTATCTCTACTTCTATCCCTGTGAGCTCCATGAGCTTGGGATGTCCCAGCTCCTTGGTGACTATAGGATACATTAGACCTTGGATGGGGAAAAGCAAGTTCTCCCTTCCAAGTGTAGGCATGCCTACCATGCTTGGTGACCACGAAAACCAGCTCTTTAGTATTATCTAGGTAGGTCACTTTGCCTGGACTATCAGGGTCTTTAAACTCTTAAATCGTGAGCGTTCCAACCTCATTCGACTGATCAGGGTTATACCTCCAAAAGGCTTTGTGAGTCTCTCGGTTCAAGAGCAGGTTTATGCTCTTATTGTCCTAGGGAACCCACTCGGGATTGATGATTCTTGTCATGACTAATTTACCTCGAGGGGTTCTGGGCTCTCTTCCTATGTTCCCTTTCTCTATGTCACCTATGTCCATTTTTTGGAATCACATTTTCGAATTTGTTTGTCCTATCTAGGCGATTGGTGACTACGTCTATCTATCTATCTATCTATATATCTATGTATCTATCTATCTATCTATCTATCTATCTATCTATCTATCTATCTATCCATCTATCTATCTATCTATCTATCTATCTATCTATCTATCTATCTATCTATACATCTATCTATCTATCTATCTATCTATCTATCTATCTATCTATCTATCTATCTATCTTTCTATCTATCTATCTATCTGTCTATCTATCTATCGATCTATCTATCTATTATTGGAACAAAACAATTACAAATTGATGATTACAAATTAAGGTAGATGTGTAGAGAGTTGTCTTACATGGTTCCTTCTTTGTCCAAGCATGCACCATTTTCAAACTTGACTGCTAGATTTTCTAGTCCACTGGGTTGATCTGGGTTTTTGATCTAGACCATGGATCTTCTTAGGCCATCCTCATAGATGCAAGCACCTAATCGGTTGGTCCTAAGGTATTCCAGTTGCGTCTTGTAAGGACCTTTGATCTTTTGTAAGTAGGTCACACCTGAACTTCCAATGGGTCTCTCCATTCCGTGAGACATCTCTGATTCGCTAGTTTTAGAACTAGGGTACTATGGGTGAGCACTCAACTACTAGGCCCAAGATCTAGCAGTGTGAGTGACACTCACCTCTAAAGACCTAAGACTTTGCCTATCTCTCCCAAGGTGTCGTCCTGATTTAAGGTTCATATGCCTGAATGAACAATCCAAAATTTTACCCAAAGTACAACCATTGCTGATTCTTTAATATTAACCAGTGGATTCTTTTTATTTTGTTATCGTGTTTATGGTCTTGTCTGATTTTGCATCGTCAAGAATACTTGAATGAATTTTCTCACTTGGAGTTGATCGCAATAAGATTAGTTCTTTCCTTTAAGGTTATCGTCACATGCACATGTTATCTCTTGACTTGAACTTGATTACTTAGATGTTCTTCAACTTGTCTCGTGCCTATCGTCACCCTAACTTACTTCCAATACAATGCGTTCTTAGCCTGAGCTAGGAATTGACTAAGGGAGTTGAGAGAATTTCCAACCTCAAGCTCTTTGCCTTGTGAGTGCTAGTTGAGCCCAAGACGCGCTCGCCCAAGCTCCATGATCACCTTGCTAAGGTTGCTTGAACTCCTTGCTTGCGCACCAGAACCTGCAAATTTTACCAGTTAGAAATGGACTTGCCCACAATGGATTGACAAACAAAATGAACCTTCAACATTCACTAAAAAAAATAGATCCTTTACTTTCCTTTTTGCCCTAAACAGTATTCTCACTCCTTAGTACCAACTGATGGTTGAATTAGGAACAAAAATTGTAGCAAACGGAGTTTGTATGAAGACATTATGGCTACTTAGGCACTCAGGAGTTGAAACTGGTGAAACAGGCACTTAGGTATAGCTCACAATGTCTTCTAAGGCTTAGCTATGCTCCAATAACCCTTAATTTTCCAAAATTTTGGCCCAAAAATAGACTTAATTTCTTTTGCCCTAATAAATGCCGAATTTTCCCATCAATCGCAATTGAGTGGTCTATCAATCGTGATTGATGTGTCAATTAGAATCGTCTGGTTGGTCGCGATTGACAGGTCCGTCATGGATGTTGATCGTGATTGATGGGTCAATTGCAATTGACACATGGCTCGAAAATTCCATCAATCATGGTCAAACAATCCTTGATTGAGTCGGTCACGATGGACAGGCCCGTCGGGGCTGTTAGTCATGATTGATGGGTCAATCGCGATTGATGGGTCAATCACGATTAACACGTGGCACGTGAAGGCTCTGTTGGTCATGGTCAATCGATCGTGGACTCTGTCGATCGCGATCGATGTGTCGGTCATGATTAACAGGTCCATCGGGAGGTGTCTATCATTGTTTATCAATCACGATTGACACAAGTCAACGCCTCAAGACCTGCACAGCCAAAAATTTACCTGCTAGAGCTGGTACAACTGCTGGGGATGGTGATTCTGCAAAAAATATCAGAAAACACACAAAAACACTAGCACACAATCACTCTCTCACGAAAATAGATCAAAGTCACGAAAATACCTATGGCTCCAATGTCTCAACTCTACGTCTTACCATCACATGCCCGTCCTCAAAGCTCGATCCCAAACAACGGCGCCAAAATTTGGTATAGCTCAGTGGTGAGTAGCACCTCCTTTAATGTCAATCTGGGAAGACATGAGGATGGTATGAAGACCTCAAACAAGTGATGGCACAAGTGTGAGTGAGAAGCACACAAACATGCACACACATACACACACACATGCACACAAGGCAAGAACAAAGAGAGAAATAATGGAGTTCTTTAGATTACTCAAGAAGTCTCATATACAAGCTCAAATCACTAACAAGCTAACCTCAAAAATGAGCTCTCTAGCTCTTTTTATAGTTTTTGACTAGCTTTGGCCTTGTCCAGACCTAGTGTCTGGCCTAGTTAAAAATTAGGTTCCTAGGCTAGTTTAGAGGTTCAAATGAGCTCTGAAAATTATGAAAATCGGTACATAAATACTTTTAATACTCCTCAAGCTCAAAGCTTCCTCGGCTTGAACAAAATGAAGTCGAATCTACCAAAAAGGGTATTTACATGTTCATGAAGTGATGAAATCACTGTTACAAAGAGGTTAAGTTGGGAAAAAACTAAATGGCCTACTTGCTCGATCTTCGTTGACTCCTTGCCTACTTGTTCCTTCTCTCTGCTCTGACTCCCTTCGTTGGCTTCCTTGTCGTGTAGGTCTTTGAGTGCCCTGACTGCTACCACTAGAAAGCTTTGGAGAAGATATGATTAGGTGCATATAGGACACCTTTGCAATGTAGTTTTTTGGTGTGCAAGATAGAAGACAAGGTTTAAGAGGTTAAATTCAATACAATGCTCAAATATTGGGAAATAAATAAGTTCAAAAATGATTCTTGGTAGGGACATCACTCTTTGTAGTAAAAGAAGGGTGGGAGATTGATTTGAAGCATTATAAAAATTGGAGTTAAGCTTATCAACACAAAGACACTCAAGCTCTTTACTCCCTAAATAGGGAAATGATTGATTGTTGGTTAGTCTCCTGGAGGGTGATTTTGGGTGAAGATACTCTGTGTGATTGAAGTGTAACAAGGACAAGGCATAACAAAATCTTGTTGGAGTTTGAGATATACAGAAGCACATGAACAACACAAGGAAGAAGAAGACGCTTGGAGCACAACACAATATTGAATGTATTACCAAGAGAATGTACTAAGAGAACTAACCCGTTAAGGTTATAGAGGTATATATAAGCCATGGGAAAAAACCTCTTAAAGTGGGAGAAAAGTGCCCCATCATTCCTAAGTGTGTTCACACACATGACTATCGAAATATATCAACAAATCCCCTCGGGGAGTGATGCGATGAAAGAGGAGTTGGCACTCATATAGGGGAGTGCCAAGTTATGTGGAAAGAGATCAATGCCCAAAAGGAAGTAAGCCCAAAGCTTTATGCAAAGCTTAAAAATTCTCCCTAGGTAGAGCCTTTGTGAAAAGGTCTCCAATATTATCTTGTGTGGGAACATATGCCAAAATAATCTCTCCAGTAGAGAACCTCTCCCTAACATAGTGATAGAGCACCTCAATGTGTTTTGTGTGAGCATGGAACAAAGGGTTTCTTCCAACTGCGAATGAGCTCCGAATGTTAGTGAAGATGGTGATGGAAGGAGACTAACCAACACCCAAAGCATCTAGAAGGAATCTAAGACACACACAACATTCCATATGAAAGCTTCCCTATACTCAACCTCACAACTAGAAGTGGTCACAATAGGCTATTTCTTGCTCAACCAAGATATGCATGAGCTGCCAAGCATGAAGCAAAAACCACTTGTGGACATACAAGTGTCATAACAACTAGCCTAGTCTAAGTAAGAAAAATCATCTAAATCTAGTGGTAGTGATCCCCCCCTTGGGATAAAACAATCCGAGTAATCGAGTACCACTCAAGTAACGAAGGATGCGCTTAACTGCCTATCAATGCTTGACACCTGGGCAATGCATAAACTATCATGAGGAAGGAGATAAGGAAGAGAGCTAACACACACACTCTCACAATAAAAAATAAGCACACACTCAGATTGAGGCAAGGAAGAATGATCTTCTTCTTCTTCTATTACATAAAAAGGAATGTACAAGAATGACCTAAAAACAAGAGTACAACAAGTGCAATATATATAGATTAGTACATAAGGAAAAATCTAATGTCCACAAATGAGTGAGCTTGCAAGAAACAAATGTGCCATTACTCTCTGTAGATTAATCTAGTACAACTCAGTCAACTATCCCTGTCATATACCAATGTGACTACTATACATGTCAAAGAAATGAAAACTTGATATGTGTCATCCTGGATCATGACATATTGAGCTTGATATTTCAACACTCCCCCTCAAGCTCAATGTCGTATCCTCTAATCCAAGCATCTTTTGAAACTTCTCCAACTTCTCTACTCCAAGTGCTTTAGTGAAAATATCAACAACATGCTAATTTGTTCTCACATAAACAAGATCAATATCACTTGCTTATACCTTCTCTCTGATGAAGTGATAATGCACCTTGATATGCTTTGTTCTGGCATGAAGAACATGGTTCTATGCTAATCGTATACTCTTATGATTATCGCAATATATGGTGATAGGCTTTTGCACTTCCACACCTAAATCTACAAGTAACATCTCCAGCCATGATGCCTCACATGTTGCCATTGCAACACCTCTATACTCAGCCTCTGTACTCAACAAAGCAATGATGGGTTCCTTCTTGCTACTCCATGTAATACTTGCACTCCCAAGTGAGAATAGAAAGCCACTAGTAGATCTTCTATATGGAATGCTACCAGCCCAATCTACATCAGTGTATCCATGAACTTGTAAATCTACACCAACTTCATAAAACAATGCATAGTCCAAAGTAGCACTCACATAACGTAGAGTGCACCTCAGAGCATCTAAATGGGGCTTCCTAGGAGCCTGCATACATTGACTTTCAAGCCCAATAGTGTAGCTAAGATCATGCCTCGTAATTGTGAGATATATCAAACTTTCCACAATTTTCCTGTACATAGTAGCATTTTCCAATGCTTCACCTGATGTAACTTCAAATTATGATCTAATGCATATTTCCTTTGTGACATCCATATACTTATTTTTGTATGCATAAACTCAATGCAAAGAAATAGCGTAACACACCAAGATCTTTCATGCCAAATTCTTGCATAAGAAGTTTTTTTAGCTCTTTAATGCTTTCTTCATTATCACCACCTACAATCGAGTCATCAACATAGATAGCCACAATTGTGATGCGATCATCATCCATCCTTGCATATAATGAATGATCTACATCACACATAGAAAACCCAATGGTGGTTAAGTAATCAACAATCCTTGCATGCCATGCACGAGGAGCTTACTTAAGCCCATACAAAGCCTCATGCAACCTACAAACATACTATGGGTGCTTTGAATATTCATATCCTTGTGGCTGGTCCATGTATACTTCTTCCTCTAACTCACCATGTAGGAAAGCATTCTTCACATCCATCTGATGCAGAGTCCATCCTTTTGCTGTAGCTAATGCAACAAGTGTTCTGACATTAGACAATTTGGCTATAGGGCTGAATGTTTCCTCATAATCAATGCCATATGTTTGTGCATATCCTTTTGCTACCAATCGTGCTTTGTACTTGCTTATGCTACCATCAGCATTGTGCTATACCTTGTAAACCCACTTGCAGCCTATGGGTTTCTTTCCTTGTGGCAGTGGAACCAGCCTCCTTGTATCGTTTCCATAAAGTTCAACCATCTCCTCATCCATAGCTTTTTCTCAATCTGCATTTCCAATTTAATCTTCAAAACAAGAAGGTTCAACATCTTTTATTACCTTGGTCATGTAGGCACAATGACGAGTGTAGCTCAATAGTGAGTAGCACCTCCTTTAATGTCAATATGGGAAGACATGAGGATAGTATGAAGACCTCAAGCAAGTGATGTGCACAAGTGGTGATGGAGAAGCACACTAGCATGCACACACATACACACACACACACGGCAAGAACAAAGAGAGTAACAAAGGAGTAACTTCCATTACAACAGTTCTCATACAAATTTCAAATCTACAACATGATAACCCCCAAAATGAGCTCTCTAGCTCTTTTTATAGTTTTTGACTAGCTTTGGTCCTGTTTAGACCTAGTGTTCGGCCTAGTTAAAAATTAGGTTCTTAAGCTATTTTGGAGGCTCAAACGAGCTCTGAAAATTATGAAAATTGGTACATAAGTACTACTAATACTCATCAAGCTCGAGGACTCTTCCGCTTGGAAAAAATGGAGTCGAATCTATCAGAAATGGTAATTACAATGTTCATGAAGTGATGAAAATCACTGTTGCAAAGAGGTTAAGTCAGGAAAAAAACTAAATGGCCTACTTGCCGGATCTTCATTGACTGCCTTGCCTGTTGGAACAAACCAATCACAAATTGGTGATTACAAAGAATTTGAAGCAAGCTCATGATCAGATTGAAGTGGAAAAAGACACTTGAGAAAGTGAAGAGATTTCAGAAGTGAAGTTTGTATACATATGTACATTACAGGTGGAAATTCTTGTAATCTGAGTTTAGATATTCCTTAGGATGATAAGAAGTAATGTAATAGATGCAGGATAAGTCTAAAACCATATGTATATAAGTCAATGATGTATAGAAATAAGTAAGAGAGTCATTTGAAGACAAGTGTCATAGAGATAGATGTGTAGAGAGTCTTTCTCAAGAAATTAGCGACGAGATTTTCTCTGAGCTCTCTCAGTCTGATCATGTCGATCAGAAATCCTTTTGTACACATCTAATCTGGAAGCTAATTAAGCTATTTTCAAAGTTTCATGGTCTAATTCCTTTCATGCTATGAGTATGATCAATAGGAACATGTGTGTGTAAAGTCTGCAGATAGACTTCTCAGAGTCGCGCATTTTTTCGTGTCAATGTTTTGTCTTAGATCTCAGTGCATAGTGTAAAGTTTTTAATGAATGAGCATTCAAAATCTAAGCTAGAAGGTAAGGAAGCTATGGCTAAAAGCATTTAGCAAAACGGCATCTGTGGTGTGAGAAATCAACTTAAGAAGTTGACCATGTCAAAGTCGCCATTTCTGGAAGACAGTTTTGACATACTTTTGATCTTAAGGATCAAATTAAAGTTTTAAGGATTCTTTTGAGGGACTAATGATTGATATGATTGTGCAAAGGTAGCTTGGAGGTATGTATATCTTTAGAATGAAGAAATCTGAAGATATGTGCAGGTAATGAAGTCAATCTTTGAAGCAGACTTCTTGAAGAAGAAAAATTCTCAATGAGAGAATTGTTCATGAATGATTTGGTAAATCAAAGTAACATTTGTGTAAAGACACAGAAGATCAAAGATGGGAGAAAGCTTGCAGATTGATAAGCTAGATAGGGAGAACTATCCAGCTTGGTCCATGAGGATGGAGGCACACTTCATGAGCAAAGATTTGATGGCATTTATTACAGGAGAAGAAGAAAAGCCTGAGTTTGCAGGTCCTAGTATTCCAACTAGGGAAGAGCTTGCAGATTTGAAGACTTGGATGAGAAAGGATGCTCAAGCTAGGAGCATCATTTACATGGCTGTAAATGATTATCTTCTACCTCACATCAGAGGATTAGAAAGTGCATCAGATGTGTGGAATGCTTTAGAAGAGCATTTCCAAAACACAACCAAGTCAAGGAAGTCCTCACTTTGGGCTGAGTTCACAACTTTCAAGAAGAAGAGTTCACAATCAATTTCTGATTATGTGGCAAGGATGAAGGATATTGCAGATAGCTTGGGAGCTGTAGATGAAGACATTGAAGAGGATAAGTTGGTAAGGCAAATACTTACAGGTCTGAGAGGAGATGAGAAGTGGAAGCCTTTCATATTGTCCATAGAATTGTCACTTGATCACTTTACTCCTGATCTTAATCAATTGCTAGGACACATGCTAACTTTTGAGCAGGACATTAAGGGAGACAATGATAAGAGTCAAAGCCAAGCTATGCACTCCAAGGACAAGAAAAAGAATGGCAAAGGGAAGCAGTCAACTGATGATGAAGGGACCTCAAGTCAAGCTAACTTTACAAAAGGAAAGATGAACTTCAGAGGTAAAGGAAGAGGAGGTAAGAACAAAGATAATACTAAAGCTTGTTGGATTTGTGGCAGAACCAATCATTTGGCAAATGATTGTTGGTATAACAATCAAAATGGTGGAAGTAATAACCAGAGTTTCAATCAAAGAGGTAGAGGAGGCAGAAACCAAAGAGGCAATTTCAGAGGAAGAGGTGGTAGGACATCATATGCTAGAGGAGGTGGAAGAAGTTTTCAATCTCAGTCCTATAACAACAATTATTATAATTATGCATCAGATCAAAAGGATGACATGACTCTCATCTTGAATGCAACTCATGAAGTAGTAGGAGAAGACCAAAGGGTGTTCTATATTGACTCAGGATGTAGCAATCATCTGAGTGGAAATATATCACTGATGACTGATATCGAAGCCAAGGTGAATGGACATACAGTTCAAACAAGTGATAATACCAAGCATAAGGTGGAAAGCATTGGATCAGTAAAGAAAAAGAATGGAAGTACACTCTTGACCAAGGTACTTTATGTTCCTACTATTCCTAAAAACTTGATAAGTGTAGGGCAAATTGTGGAGAAGGGATATGAAGTAAGATTCACAAATGATGGTGTTTATGTGCAAGATCCAAATCAGGGATATAGAAACATTATTGCACGTAAAAAGGAAGGAAGGTTGTTTACTCTCAAAGTCCAATGTAATGTGGGACATTCTTCGTTTACTTATGGAAGTCAAAAGATGTGTGAGTTAGACCTATGGCATAAAAGGCTAGGTCATTTCAATGAGAGAGCCATAAAGGAAATGTCAAGGAATGATGTAGTGCTTGGTTTGCCAAAAATTGAAGGGCAACACATGGTGTACAAGTGTGAAGCTTGTCAGTTAGGTAAAGCATACAAAAATTCATATAATAAATCAAGATATAAGTATTCAAATATGCTTGAATTGGTTCATATAGATGTGTGGGGTCCTTCAAGGGACTAAAGCATTAATGGATCCAGATATTATGTGTTGTTTGTTGATGATGCAACCATATGGATTACTTTATATGTAATCAAGGATAAATCAGAAGTGTTCAAGACATTCAAGCATTATCATGCTTATGCAGAAAGGATTACAGGACAAAAGCTCAAGAGGTTGAGATCAGATGGAAGGGGAGAGTATTTCTCTAAAGAGTTTGATGATTATTTGTGGAATGCAGGTATAAAAAGAGAAGTAACTTGCAGGTACTCCCCTCAACAAAATGGAGTTGCAAAGAGAAGAAATAGAACTTGTAGAGTTTGCAAGAGCAATGATGAAGGAAAAGAATTGCCCAAATTACTTATGGGCAGAAGCTATCAACACTGCAACATATCTTGTGAATAGGTTACGTTGTAAAGCATTGGAGGGAAGAACTCCTTATGAAGCATGATGGGGTAAGAAACCTACTCTTGATCATTGTAAGGTGTTTGGATGTTTAGCATATGCTTATGTTCCTTCACAATTGAGACATAAGCTAGAACCCAAAGCAGAGAAGTATGTGTTTATTGGGTATGATGATAGACAGATGGGTTACAGATTGTGGAGTCCATCTACAAAACAATTTCTTGTTACCAAAGATGTTACATTTGATGAGAAAAGGACATGATATACAGGGTCAACAAATGATTATGCAGATGACAAAGAAATACAAAGAAAAGGGAAGACAAAAGTAAGTATGTATGAAAAAGATATTGATGATGTTGATTGTAAAAGTAAATTGAAGAATAATATTGAAGATGGGCCAAGATTTGATCCACAATCAAATGTGGCCGAGACTTCAAGAAGTGCAGAGGTTAGAAGATCCTCAAGGGAAAGAAAAGAGCCTATCATGTATAGCTATGATACATCTTTTCTAACAACAAAAGATTATGCTTACATTGTGAAGACAGAAGAGGATCCAATCACATATGAAGAAGCTAAACGAAAACAGAATTGGGAGAAGGCAATGCAAGAAGAGTATGATGCTCTACTTGAAAATGAAACATGGGAATTGGTGCCAAGACCAAAGAATCAGAAAGTCATTGGATGTAAGTGGGTGTATAAAACAAAAAGATTTGCAGATGGTAAGGTGTCTAGATACAAGGCTAGACTTGTGGTCAAAGGTTATGCCCAAACTTATGGGGTAGATTATGATGAAACCTTTAGTCATGTTGCTAAGATGTCTACAATTAGATCATTGATTGCTATTGCAGCTTGTAAAGGATGGAAGTTGTCACAATTAGATGTGAAGAATGCATTTTTGAATGGATACATTGCAGATGAAGTGTATATGGAGCAACCAGAAGGCTTCATGGATTCAATTGGATCAGATTATGTGTGTAAGCTTAAAAGAGCTTTGTATGGGTTGAAGCAGGCCCCAAGAGCATGGAATTACAGGCTAGTTAAGTTCTTGAATGAATGTGGATTTCAAGCATCAAAGGCAGATAGTAGCTTTCTAGTGAAGGCAAGTGAAAATGGATACATATATATGTGTATTTTTGTTGATGATATCATTGCTACAGGTACAGATGCTCAAGGAATCAATGAGCTTAAGAAACAAATAGAGAAGGAGTTTAAGATAAGTGATTTGGGAAACTTATCTTATTTCTTAGGAATGCAGATTGTATATACTCAATATGGAGTATATGTTACACAAGAGAGGTACTTGAAGAATCTTCTAGTCAAATTTAACATGGAGGATTGCAGGCCTTCAAGCACACCATTGGAGGTAAATCATAAGTTAAGCAGGTATGGAGGTGAAGAATTCGATGACATGAAGAAATATCAGAGTCTGGTAGGTAGTTTAATCTATGCTACCTTGACAAGGCCAGATTTATCATATGCAATAGGTGTGTTATCACAATTTATGCATTGTCCAAAGAAGACTCATTGGATTGCAGCTCAAAGGGTACTTAGATATATCAAAGGAACCCTAAATGAAGGCTTGTATTATGGATTTAAATTCTGATACAAGAATCAAAGTGTTTAGTGATGCAGATTGGGCAGGTGATTCAGATGATAGAAGGTCTACTCATGGGTATCTCTGTTATATTGGAGATAAGTTAGTTTCTTGGTGCTCAAAGAAGCAACATACAGTTGCTTTGTCATCCACAGAAGCTGAGTATAAAGGAATGGTACAGGCTGCAAAGGAAGTAATATGGTTAAAGACCTTGTTGAAGAGTTTTGGAACTGATCAGAGTACTCCAATTATTTTTGGAGACAATATGAGTTCATTGTATTTGGCATCTAATCCTATTTTTCATGCCAGGACTAAGCATATAGAGATTCAATATCATTTCTTGAGGGAAAAGGTACTTGACAAAGAGATTGAAGTAATGTATACTCCAACAAAAGAACAAGTTGCAGATATGATGACAAAAAGCTTGGATGGACCTAAGCTACAAAGATTCAAAGAGATGGCAGGAGTGAAGAAGAATGGAATAATCACAATTAGTGATTGAGGGGGAGCTATTGGAACAAACCAATCACAAATTGGTGATTACAAAGAATTTGAAGCAAGCTCATGATCAGATTGAAGTGGAAAAAGACACTTGAGAAAGTGAAGAGATTTCAGAAGGGAAGTTTGTATACATATGTACATTACAGGTGGAAATTCTTGTAATCTGAGTTTAGATATTCCTTAGGATGATAAGGAGTAATGTAATAGACACGGGATAAGTCTAAAACCATATGTAAATAAGTCAATGATGTATAGAAATAAGTAAGAGAGTCATTTGAAGACAAGTGTCATAGAGATAGATGTGTAGAGAGTCTTTCTCAAGAAATTAGCGATGAGCTTTTCTCTGAGTTCTCTCAGTTTGATCATGTGGATCAGAAATCCTTTTGTACACATCTAATCTATAAGCTAATGAAGCTATGTTCAAAGTTTCATGGTCTAATTCCTTTCATGCTATGAGTATGATCAATAGGAACATGTGTGTGTAAAGTCTGCAGATAGACTTCTCAGAGTCGCGCATTTTTTTGTGTCAATGTTTTGCTTAGATCTCAGTGCATAGTGTAAAGTTTTTAATGAGTGAGCATTCAAAATCTAAGTTAGAAGGTACGGAAGCTATGGCCAAAAGCATTTAGCAAAACGGGATCTGTGCTATGAGAAATCAACTTAAGAAGTTGACCATGTCAAAGTCGCCATTTCTGGAAGACAGTTTTGACATACTTTTGATCTTAAGGATCAAATTAAAGTTTTAAGGATTCTTTTGAAGGAATAATGATTGATATGATTGCACAAAGGTAGCTTGGAGGTATGTATATCTTTAGAATGAAGAAATCTGAAGATATGTGCAGGTAATGAAGTCGATCTTTGAAGCAGACTTCTTGAAGAAGAAAAATTCTCACTCAGAGAATTGTTCATGAATGATTTGGTAAATCAAAGTAACATTTGTGTAAAGTTTGGTCTATAACTGATATAGAGGTGCTCTTAGATCAGTATAGATCAAGCCTTTGGAGATTAAGAGGTCTCCAACATTGCCTACTTGTTCCTTCTCTCTGCTCTGACTCCCTTCATTGGCTTCCCTGTTGTGTAGGTCTTTGAGTGCCCTGACTGCTACCAACACCCCCCTCTCTCGCGTCTGTTGTCTCTGACAGATCCTTGGTGGGCGAAGCATTTGACATAGTATTCGATGACATCGGTAGCCAGGTGATGCTCTTCTAGCCTCAATCCCTTTGTTAAATCTGTTAGTAAGGCATCCCAATTGACTAGCCCTAGAACGTTCGGATGTGGCAAATGCAATTGTTCTGAATGTAAGGTTCTATCCACAGCGAAAAGTTGGAGGAGATGTGAGGGTCTGGGGACAAATATTTCAGAATGGTACTCCCAGAACCCTGTAATGAACATCTCCTCAAAATTTTGCTTGTAGCAGGCTGGGAGGTATTTGATTCCTACGTGCCATGCATATATCACATTAATGGAGGGGGTTGTGCTCATGTCATATACTAAGTCGAGATTGCATGCAATGAAACTGACTCCTGAGAGATGCGGATCTTTATGTTCTTGAAGGTGCGGAAAGTGACCATAATTAATTTGAATAGTTTCAAACACATCTGTGCCATCATGTTAGGAATGTTTCGCAGTCTGAGACCCCAGTGACGGATGGTGGATATCATGTATGCTACAGTGGCTAGTCCTCATGGTGGTGCTAGATACACGTAATTTAGCCATTTGGCATAGCCTTTAACATTCTTCATAGTGATGGCAAAGTCGGGCCATGTGCATCTTCAAAGTACTGGGACATAACATGGGTACGAACCATTTCTGGATAAGTTTCTAGAAGATGAAGCCTCCAAGTGGGTTGGAAGATGGACCCTTTTGTAATCTATTTTTACAAGGATAATTGTGAAGTACTTTTACATGAGGTTGATCATATGAAGCCTTTCATAGGTTATGACAATAAGTTAAGCATAAGTGAATTGATCAAGCATGTGGGATTGGGTATAATTTCATCAACAGCTCCCCTCAAGCCTCACATGCTTGGTCTTCACTCCTCTTTGATTTCCTATAAACCAATCATCAATTGGAACATGTTCATCTTTGTTCCATCCAATGCCTTTGTGAGTATATATGCACATTGGAAATGAGTTGATACATAGGATAGTTGAGTATCCTTGCTAAGCAATTTCTCCCTTACATAATGATAGTGTACTTCAATATGTTTAGGCCTTGCATGGAAAATTGGATTGGCATCCAAGTGAATGGAACTCATGTTGTCACCAAAAATACTTGGAGTTCCAATCTCCAATCCAAGAACTGTGAATAGTGTCTTCATCCACATTGCTTCTTGAGTAGCTATAGCAAGACCTTTGTATTCAGCTTTTGTGGAAGAGAGAGCAATTGTGGGTTGCTTCTTAGATGACCATGAGACAAGTTTTGACCCTGCAAAGGTAAGGTATCTTGAGGTGCTTCTCCTCTCTTCCTTGGAACTAGCCCAATCTGCATCAGATAACAAATTTAGACTTAAATCAGATACAGTTATACCTTCATTCATGGTCCCTTTGAGATATATGAGTATCCTCTTGGCAGCATCCATGTTAGGTTTCCTAGGTGTTGAACCCATAAAAGTCACATTGGTCAAAGTCAACCACAATCAAAATCAAAGGGTCAAATCAAAGCGATCAAAGCCAACATGCTAAAGGTCAAAGTCAACATGGGTGAAGTCAAAGTGTGCAAAGTTCAGGTGTCAAGGTGCATAGGTAGTGCACAATTAATTGTCACAAAGGGTATAATTGCAGAAAGTTGGTTGCACGTTGCAGAGGTACTTCTGTAATTTCTCTAAGGTTCAAAGTGTTCTTAAAGTGTTTTGGAAGGTTCAGGTGAACCCTCTCTTAGGTGCACATTTGAAGAATTAAAAGGCAAAATGTGAAGGTATGTGAAGCGACAATGTACTAGAAGTGAAAGTATGGCCCCCCCAATTAAAAGTTTTGTTTTAGTATAAAGTCACTACAGGACAAAACATGGATTCGTTGGCTACCCATCTTTGGAGAGAATCTTGGGACATCAAAGTAAGCACCAAGATACTCTAGCAGCTAGGAGTGTACGTGAATCGGCACTCAAATCAAGGCAAGGCATTATTCTTGAAGACTAAGCAAGGTGAGCATATTCTAAGCTAAGCAAGAGAGAAGTGCAAGAGACACATAGTGTGCGACGTAGAGAAGTGAAGTGCAAGGTGTGCATGAAGAGTGACTAAGAAGTGTGCAGAGAAGTGCGAAGCATACAATCAAAGATCCCAAGGTCCCATTGAAGCTATGCGCATGCCGACAGAAGGTGTCCATCCCTCCCCCTATTGGAAGCTTGAGTGCAATGTGTGCATAAGGGCAAGCTTGGAGAAGGTGGAGGTCTGGTGCAGAGAACGCCGGCAGCAACAATACCCTTGGGTATTTTTTATTTTGTGATTGCGCATTTTGTGGGATTTTGCACAGAAAGCATTGGATTGTATTGTGCATCACCATTGTATTGTTGGAGTTAGACGTCTGCGGAAGCACGCGAACAGCACAAGGAAGAAGAAGAAGCTTGGAGCACAAACACACAATCCTGAATGTATTACTAGAGAATGTACAAAGATAAGTACCCATTAGGGCAATAGGCGTATATACAAGCCGGGGGAAAAAAACCTCCTAACGAGGGAAAAAAGTGCCCCGACAGTCCTAGTGTGTTCACACACATCACTACCTAAATATATCAACAAATCCCCCCTCGGAGTGATGCGGTGAACAAGGAGTTGGCACTCATGTATAAGGAAGTGCCAAGCTATGTGGAAATCACTCCACAAAAGGAAGTAAGCTCAAAGCTTTGTGGAAAGCTTCAAACTTCTCCCTAGGCAGAGCCTTCGTGAAAAGGTCTGCAATGTTCTCCTCCGTGGGCACATATGCCAAGCTGATCTCCCCAACAGAGAACCTCTCCCTGACATAGTGATAATGCACCTCAATGTGCTTAGTGCGAGCATGGAACACAGGGTTCCTCGCAACTGCCAATGCGCTCTGACTGTCAGTGAAGGTGGTGGCAGAAGACTGGCCAACACCCAAATCAGCCATAAGGCATCTGAGCCACACACACTCAACAGTCGCTGTGAAAGTTGCCCTATACTCACCCTCACAACTAGAAGTGGCCAGAGTAGGCTGCTTCTTGCTCAACCTAGATATACATGACCTACCAAGCATGAAGCAAAAACCACTGGTGGACACACGAGTGTCATAGAAACCAGCCTAATCTGAGTCAGAAAAAGCATGCAAATCTGGCGGTAGTGATCCCCCCTTGGGATAAAACAACCCAAGTAGCTGAGTACCACTCAAGTAGCGAAAGATGCGCTTAACCGCCTTCCAATGCGTGACTCCGGGGCAATGCATAAACCTCCTCATCTGTGAGACAGCAAACTGAATATCTGGCCGAGTAATGCATAAGTAAATCAAGCATCCAACAGCCTACTGATAGAGAATAGCATCAAATGCATCTCCAGCATCATGAAGACTCCATCATAAACCTGTCTCCATAGGAGTGGCAATAGGCTTACAGTCTTCAAGGCCAAAACGCTGCAATAAAGTGTCAATATATTTGGTTTGACACAAAGCCATTCCACCATCAACTTGCATAAAGTGAATGCCCAAATAGTGATGCAAATGCCCCAAATCAGACATCTCAAAGGAGGCATGCAAATCAGCCTTGAAATCAACAATATGCTTCTCAATAGGACCAGTGAGCAACATGTTGTAGCTCAGTGATGAGTAGCACCTCCTTTAATGTCAATCCGGGAAGACGTGAGGATGGTATGAAGACCTCGAGCAAGTGGAGGCACAAGTGCGTGAGTGAGAAGCACACAAACATGCACACACATACACACACACGCGCACACACGGCAAGACAAAGAGTGAGAAGCAATGGAGTTCTTAGATTACTTTCAAAAAGCTCTTACAAGTTCGTTTCAATTACAATCTAACCTCAAAAATGAGCTCTCTAGCTCCTTTTATAGTTTTTGACTAGCTTTGGCCCTGTTCAGACCTAGTGTCCGGCCTAGTTAAAAATTAGGTTCCAGGGCTTATTAGAGGGCTCAAACGAGATCTAAAAAATATGAAAATTGGCAGGTAGATACTTCTAAAGCTCCTCAAGCTCAAGGACTCCTTGGCTTGCACAAAATGGAGCTACAAAAATACAAAATGATATTTACAATGGTTTTTAGTGATGAAAATCACTATTTGTGTAGGGATTTTCTCTGTTGATTTGTCATACACCTCTTTGAGCTCCCTACTTGATCTTTCTTCTTGTGTGTTCAACTCCTTGATGTCTAAAAAATTAGATGGCCTACTTGCTAGATCTTCTTTGACTGCCATGTCTGCTTGTGCTGTCCCTTCGCTCTGACTCTCTTCGTCTTGTGGCTCCTTCAGTTCCGTGACTGCTGCCAACACCCCCCCCACTCTCGCGTATGTCGCCCCTGACAGACCCTTGTCTAGAGGATTTTTGAACATAATATTGGACGACATCGGAGGCTAGGTGGTGTTCTTCGAGTCGTAAGCCGCGTGCTAGATCTGTGAGCAAATCTTCCCAATTCACAGGTCCGGGAACATCTGGATGAGGCACCCTCAATTGTTCTGAGTAAATAGTTCTCTCCACAGCAAATAATTGGAGGAGATGTGATGATCTGGGTATAAAGATTTCGGAGTGATATTCCCAGAATCCTGTGATGAACATCTCCTCAAATGTCTATTTAAAGCAGGCTGGGAGGTACTTGATTCTGGCGTGCCAAGCATATATTACTTCAATTGATGGGGTGGTACTCATATCGTACACTAGATCCTGGTTTCCTGTCACAAAGCCTGCTCCTGAGAAGTGGGGGTCCTTAATGTTCTTAAACGTCCTGAAAGTGATCAGCATTAATTCGAATATTTTCATACACATCTGGGCCATCACATCGGGATTATTGCGTAGCCGAATACTCCAGTGACGGATTGTAGAAATCATGTAGTTCACCATGGGGGGTCCTCGTGGAGGTGCTAGATAAACGTAATTTAACCATTTTGCGCAGGCTTTGATGTCTCTGACGGCAATAGTGAATTCAGGCCAGGTGCGTCGTCGAAGAACTGGAATGTAACAAGGATTATATTTAATAAACAACGGCATATTATTCCAGGTTCGGACCATTTCAGGATATGTTTCCAAAATCCTGGTCCTCCAGGTGGGTTGATGGATGGACCCACGCTTAGCACTTTCCGGTATATCATCTGGACCAAATTGTGTAGCAAATGTGGGAGGCTTGCCGCATCGTCATTGAATCTTGACGTTGTAATCGGCCAAAAGTATGCAGTATGGCACATATTGGTCATTATTGGTGCCGATCCATCTATGATGAGACATGCTTCTGAAATATTCTGACTTTATGACAGTTTCTTCTAGGTTCGCTAGTGATTGGATCTGAATGGCCACCCGTTCTTCGTGGGTGTTCGCTGTCCTTTCCAGTGTCTGAAGCCACTCGTGTGCTTCCACTTCCAAGGTGTCTAGTCCCTCTGAGGTTCGTTGCCCGCCTGGCATTGGCATAGGAACATACGGTTCTTCGTACGAATCATCTACCTCAATAGGGACCAACTCTTCTGGCTCTGGTTCTACTACTGGAGAGGGCTGCCTCTCGTATGTCAGTAACCTCTTTTGTAATTCTGCTACCTGCTCAGTTAAGGCCTTTACTTCGTCTGAGGTAGAGGTTGATGGGACACTCTTCGGTTGTTCTTCCTGTTCCTTAAGTCTG
The DNA here is from genome assembly GCA_020310875.1 of Ceratopteris richardii. NCBI lineage: Eukaryota > Viridiplantae > Streptophyta > Polypodiopsida > Polypodiales > Pteridaceae > Ceratopteris > Ceratopteris richardii. The sequence goes on from CM035426.1 coordinate 58,681,854, forward strand.
CTCTGTAGTGTGTCATGTTCTCTTTCCAAGTCATCATGGGCTTCCAGAAGATCTGCATAGCTTTCCAAAATGGTTTTCATCGTCTCCGTGGGAACTGCTTTGAACTGCTCTGGATCTATCTCGTGGGGAGAGCCTTCCATTGCCGCTTCCAGATTCTCTTCATTTTGTTTCTGCAGTCTCTTGTTCTCTTCAAGTGCCGTGGCCATATGTTTCCTGAGTAACGCCAAGTTACGTCTGACTCGTAGGTTATCGGCCTGGTATACTTCGAGCAAAGCTTCTAGTTGTTTGACGCTTGATTCTGTCGATGGTTGGGGTGCCTCCAATAGTGTTTGGTGAGCCTGCTCAAGCGTTGTATAACGTTGATTCACATCTACATTTTCCTCTTCCAGAATTTTAAACTGCCTTTGTAAGTTCTGGTGATGTGTTGTCAGTTGTTGATACCGGCCGTCCAAAGCTCTGTACTCATTCTGAAGCTGATATACACATTGATTTAACGCTAGAAATATACTATTTACATTAAATGATGCAGGGAGGGGTGAAGATGCAGGGGGAATGGGGGCGGGAAAGGGAGTTGTGAATGATGTGGATGCAAGTGGAGATGTGGGTGGAGGGGGTATGGGAGATGGAGGTGGCATGGGGGGAGGGAGCGGTGCAGTGGCAGGAGATGTTTCCATAGTGTCAACTGTTTGAGTGACCGTGTAAATGGGGATTGTGGGTGGGGTGGAAGTGACGTTAGTGAAGAGAGTGGTGAAAGTGGGCATGGTGGCTCCCCCGAATTGGATTCCCGGAGAGAGTGGAATTCCCATGACGATTGTGGTGGTAGTGGACGTGGTGGTGATAGTGTCATGTGGTGGAGTGAGTTGTGTAGTGAGAGGTGGGGAGGGTGGTGACAGTGGTGCTTCCTGATGTTCGTCTGCTTGCGTTGTCTCTCCTGATGCTGATACATTGACATGAATTTGTTTTCCAGACCTCATGGGACGGGCGGGAACTCTTTTCTCGAATCGGTGGATGTAGGCCATTGCCTCATGAATGGCCTCATCCAGTCCTACTGCATCTGCATGTAGGTTGATGGACTCGATGAACATATCATCCACACCTTCCTCTGCCAGCAATTGGTTCATGAGTTTCTTGCCTGCTTCCAGTGACATTTTATGTTGTTCTTGAACTAGCTGCATGGTTCGATATAGTCTTTTTATTTGTGCCGAATACGCGGGGGCACTTGCTAACTCTGAAAGTTCATCATACTCTTGTTCTTCGTAGGCTTCTTCCTCTTGTTCGGTCTCTTGTTCATCGACGTCGACTTCTACAACTTGCGGTCGGGTGGGGGCTGATGTTGTTGTATGGGGTTGTGGTTCTTGAGCTCGCTCTGTTTCCGTCTCGAGATTAGAGTCGTAGATTAGTCTAGCCACTTCTTCATCAGTGAGATCATTGAGAGTAAAGCCCTGTGGAAATTCCAAATCTGATGGGACGGGTGGAAACACCAGATTGGGTCCCTCTGTACTTGGTCTTGGTAGCCGAATGGTGAATGGTCTAATGCGTCGTGTCTGGGGAGGGGTAATTTCTGGTGTAGTGGTGGCTCCCCTTGGTTGAGCGCAGGGTAATTGGACTCCCCCTCTCATCTTCTTTGATGGAGGACTTGCTGCTGATAGCCTTCTCTGGAACTCCTGGGCCCGGGACCATACGAGTGCCCGCTGAATAGGCACGTCATAGGCTAGACATCGATAGATTATCTTGGTCAAAGCACAACACCCGTGGAGCACATTTTTCTGCTTTTTGTTCCACCGTTGATGGGCTAGGTGAATCTGATCTATGATCCAATGTGGTACGTTGATAGGGAGGCTTTCTGTCTCTGCCAAATACAAGCTAAACCATATCTTCTTTGGGGGCATGGTGAATCTTTCCTGGGCGGGGAAAGCAAAATGTTGCATGACGGTCAGTGGGTGAAGAGCAATGGTCGGTGTCATTGCTACCATATCCTTCAGCTTATTGAGATCTTTATGTTTCATTCTGCCTGGAACCATTGTTTCCTTTTCAGTAGGAATGTGCATACCATACATGCCCAATGCTTCTCGTACTAGGTTGAGGGTCAGTTTGAATCTTTTAAGTTCGTGGCTCGGCAACAGTGAGGGTAACACAAAGGTGCTGTCGCCTCCCTTGGCCCTGCTCGGAGTGATGGTACTGATAAGATAAGAACAACGTAAGAAATCCGGCTTTGGTAAGTGGGCCCTGAAATAACTGTCCAAGCCAGCTTTGGTCCATATTGAACGCATGACTTCGGCATTCTGATAGCTCTCAAATTCGCGCGTGAAAAAATGGTAGCGTCCCCATTTACCATTAAACTCCAATTCAGCTTCCCAAAAATAGGTTCCATCACCCAATGGTCCTGCAACATCACTGAACCAATGAGCGTGTTTGCCCACTTGAGAGGTGTGCCCCTGGGGAGGATCCTGAACTGGGAGTACATGCAGAACTTGAAGTTCTTGCGGTCTTTCGGTGAGATGTGGTTCGAGGAGGAGTGTTTCTATATCCACAATCTGTGCGCTGGATCCGGCGTGAGAACTGGCACCTGCGGCTTCTGCCATGGCCCTGCTTGCTTGTTGGTTCTATGAGAATATAGAACCATGTGTTAACATTGTAATGGACAGAATAAACCCGTTGTTGTCCCCGTTACAACATTAACATGAGGTAGATGATGAGTCAGTGGTTAGTAAGTGCACGATGATAGTGTGTGTAGTTATTGCCTGGTTAGTCCTAGGAGCTAGATGGAAGGGTGCGCTGTCTGACTAATGCAGTTAGTAAGTGGGGATGAATTCACAGATTGGGGTCAGGGGGTTTATTACAAGTCTTAGGTTGCCAAACACCATGAATGGCTTTTGGTCTTGGTTTTGTGGAGATTCGGGAGGGTTGCATGAGTAATTCTACTGGGAGTTGTTGTGTCTTCGGGACCCATTTACGAGTGAGTCTGTGCGTGTTTCTAGGCGGCAGTGTGTTCGAGCGTATCAGACAAGAGTGGGTGGCGGTTGCTTGAGCAAGTGAACTATGCCGTGTAAGATGTGAATTGTGTGGGACTAGTTGAGCCCGCAAGCAAGCCTTAGGCACCCAAATTTGTCGTGATTGTAGGTCAGCCTTCATCAACTTCTTGGGTACCCAAATGGATTTCACTTTCTCAACAGAGGTTTTAGGAGTCCTCTTATTAGCATCAAGTCGTTGGTTACTAATAGGAAGTTGAGACTGTTGTTGCGGCTTAGTTACGGCCGGCAGCTCGTCTTTCCGCACCCATATTTGTCTCATCGGCTGAGTTGTTCTGCTTCGCACGTTCTTTTGGTCTCTCGCTTGGAGAGTCTTCAGTGATTGATCTGCCCTTAGTTGCTGCCTCCTTCTGGTCTTTGGAAAAGAAGGGAGTTCCATCGTGGTTCTGACTCCTTTTTTGAGCTCTTCATTCTTTTGCATCACATAGCCTTGAACAAGAACAGCATGGTCAACTTCATGTGTACCCTTGGAGGGACCAGGAGTCCGTGTCTTTTCTAGTTCCTTGAGTGCTCCATTATTTAACTCAATTGTAATTCTAGTCTGATTCACCCATACCTGAAGAAGTCCACTTCTTAGGTTTACGTTGACTGCTTGGTCATAAATCCAGTCTTGACCCAGGACAAGGGGTTTAGTGAGGTCCTCATCTTGACATACTAGCACTTTAACTGTCATTTGCCTCATCATGAATATAGAGGGGAAGTTCCACCTCGTCCATGCAAGGGGTTTCCACGCCTCCCAATCCTATGAGATATGCTTCCATAGGATTGACAGTTAATTGCAACTCTTGACAGTAAGACAATTTAACAGCACTAGTGGCTGCACCTGAGTCAATCAAGGCTCTTACAGTTCTGGCACTCTTTCCTTGTCCTATATCTAAGGTTATGAAAGGATGTCGGTCAGTTATCCTATGTGAGCTAACACCTGAAACTTCACACATAGCCACGTCATATCCTTGATCTGCATATGCATCGTGCCTAGGGTGCTCTCTACCTTGTCTTCTTAATTTCATTCTTCGGATGTGCTCTAGGGCTTCTGCTTGAGCTTCTTCTCGAATTCGCTTTTCTTCCTCTTTGCGTTTTTTAGCAGTGTTGAGTCGACTTAGCATTTCCTCCGTGAGGGGTTCCTGATACAACTTGACTCTGCATCCGCTAATATAGTTTGGGAGAACATCACCCTCTAAAGTGGCTAGTTGTACTGCTCCACTCGTGGAAATCTTGTTGATGATCATAGGTCCGTAGCCTCTCTTTTCTAGCTTCCTTGCATGTTGTTTCAATGTGCAGACTAAAACTAGATCTCCTGTTTTCAAGCCCTTATCTTTCACATGGGCATCAAAGTATGCCTTCTGTCTCTTCTTAGCTGCATATATCCCTGCAACTACTCTCAGTCTTGTTTCTCCTAATTGTTCAAGGTCAAAAAGTCTAGAGGATAGTTCATGACCCGTCCATTCATGCTCTTGTGCTACTTTCAATGTAGGTATTAAGAAGTCTAAAGGTAGCACAGCATTTTGACCAAACACCATTTGAAAGGGAGTGGCTTGGAGTACCGTTTTGTAGGCAACTCGGTATGCCCAAACAGCATGGTGTAGCTGTTTGTCCCAATCAGAGCGTTTATTGTTCACTAATTTCGTCAATACATTGCATAAGATCTTGTTGGTGCTCTCAGCCTGGCCATTTGCTTGAGGGTGATAGGGGCCAGACTTCTTATGTACTACCAAGAATTCTTGGAGCAGATTTTCAATAACTTCATTTAAGAAATGAGTACCTCTATCACTAACTAGCTCTATAGGTAGCCCGTATCTTGTGAATACATTCTCAAACAAGAATTTAGCAGTTGTTTGAGCGTCGTTCTTCGTTGTGGCTTTTACCTCTACCCACTTAGTTAGATAGTCTGTTGCAACAATGATATATTCTGCATGGGAACCCTTAGCTGGGGGATTAATAGGACCTACGAAGTCTATTCCCCACTTAGAGAATGCACGTCCACCCATCATAGGTTTCAGTGGCATCTCATCTTTACGTATAGGATACTGAGTTCTCTGACAGACATCACATCGTTTCACATAGTTATGTGCATCCATGTGAAGGGTCGGCCACCAGAAGCCCGCAAATAGTATTGCCTTGATCACCCGATCTGGTCCAAAGTGTCCTCCTGCTACACCTTGGTGAGCAGTTTCCAAGATCTTAAGATATTCACTTTCATGGACACATAGCCTCAGGTAACCATCTTTACCACGCTTGTATAGATTATCACCAATGAGTGAGTAATCCAGGGCTTCTTGTTCTAAACTCCTTTTCCTAGCCAGAGTCATGTCTGGAGGGAATGTTTTCGTCCTCAGGAAGGATACTAGTGGTTCACTCCAATCTGGCACTATGGATACTTGATAAAGAGTGGCGTGTTCCACAGGTGGTTTAGTGCAACAGATTGGGCATTCCTTGCACAACCTTTGGACATCAGCTTCCATAGTTGGCCAATGTACTCCGAGTCTCCTTAGTGTCTGTAAGGTTCGTTGCTTTGAGTAGTGTTGCTCTAACACACCTACATGTGCTAAATGCAACCATTTATTGTACTCGTCCTCTTCCACACAACAAGCCAAGATTCCTTGATCTGTGTGCTTATACATGCTTCCTGCCATGACGTGGTACTTTTGGGCTTTCAAAACCTCTCTATTCTGTGTGTTTACTACAGGATGGTTAGGCCCGTATGTCAATACTGGTACCAATGGCTTAGCCCACTGCGGTACAACTTCCAAATTAAACAAGTAAGCATCACGAAGGTCATCTGATACTCCTTGTGGGGCTTCTCCCGATGTGAGCCTAGAGAGATGATCTGCTCTTAAATGAGTCCTCCCTTTTCTTACCACAACCTCAAAATCATATTCCATTAGCAAGAGAAACCATCTCACTAATCTTCCTGTATTGCATGGCTTGTTTACGAGGTATAGCAATGCCTGATGATCAGTAAAAAATTTAAACTTATTTGCAAGCAAATAGTGTCTAAATTTCTTAACTGCATATACCATGCCTAAGCCTTCTCTCTCAGTAGTGGTGTAATTCCGTTCAGCTGCATTCAATTATCTATTGGCATAGGCAATTGGAAGATCCATGTTACCTTCACCAGTAGGTTGTGCAAGCACACATCCAATGGCATAATTGGATGCATCCACGTGAACATGGAATGGCTTATTCCAATCCGGTGTGGTTAAGATTGGTGCTGAACATAATCGCCATTTAAGCTCCTGGAAGGAATTCTCACATTCGTCCGTCCACTCAAAGTTTGTCAGAAGTCCGTACATGGGCTTTGCAATGACAGCATACATGTGAATGAACCGGCGGTAGTAACCACAATGTCCCATGAAAGCTTGTACTTCCTTGACATTCCTTGGCCTAGGTAGCTCCGCTATGGCTCTCACTTTCTCTTCATCGGTGGATATGCCATTTTTTGACACTATGTGTCCTAGAATCTTGCCTTGCCTGACCATAAAAACGCACTTTTCTGGGTTCAGGCAGACTTGATATTCTCTACATTTGTCAAAGATTTGTCTGAGTTCAGGAATATGGGTTTGTCTAATGTTGGAATGAGCACAAAGATCATCAACATAGACTTCTAAATTCTTCCTCAGGAACTCCTTAAACACATGGCACATTAGTCTCTGGAAGGTTGCGGGGGCATTGGTAAGCCCAAATGGCATTACTCTAAAGGCAAAAATGCCCCATTCAGTGGCAAAAGCTGTCTTATGCTGATCTTCTGGAGCTATGGCTACTTGATTGTAGCCCGAAAATCCATCGAGGAAGCTGTACACTTCCTTGCCCGCTACTCTTTCTAAGAGATGTTCTGTGATGGGAAGCGGATAGTTATCTTGAATCGTGGCTGCATTAACCTTCTTCAAGTTAATGCACACACGCAACTTGCCATTCTTCTTGGGCACCACTACGATGGGGGATACCCACTCAGTGTGCTCAATTTCATATATAAATCCAGCTTCAACCAGTCTATCTATCTCCTCCTTAATCTTGGCAGCGTAATCATAGCTAAAATTTCTGCCCAGCCATGGGGTTCAAATTCTTCGTCTGGAAAAACTACAGGTGCATAGGCTGGGTCTTGGATTGATCTATGGGTTTCTTTTGCACCTACCTCTCTGGCTTTTTCTCTCTTCTCTTCTTCTACTGCTACCTTACACATCCATAAGTGGGTGTCTTCATGCATCCACGAGGATCCGGATTCTATGGAATGCACAGACTCAGTCTCATCTTTGGCTCTATGGATGGGATTCCATTGAATAGGTGGTACATCTCTATGAGAGTAATCCTTAAGATTGACTTTGGTCGTAACACCTAAGTGTTGCAGGTACAAAGAATTGGTTCCCCAATCCTGTACCACTTGCAACTGTCGCATGAAAGGTCGTCCCAAGATCATCTCATAGGCATGATTTTTGCTGAAGTCACATATGGCAAATGTGTGCTCAAACTCGACACCACAGGTGGTGAGAGTTATTCCTTCTAGCAATCCTAAGGGTCTCTCAATATGACCATCGGCCATCTGCAATTTCATTCTCGTTGGCCTGAGGGCTGGCTTGCCCCAACGCTTCCATAGGGAAGTGGTGGCAATTGCAACTCCTGCACCTGAGTCCAAAATTGCCTTGGTGGTGTACTCCTGGTAGGTAATGGGAAGATAGGTGTTACCTTCTTCACCTTCACACATATCTCCTATCTTATCCAAGGGTATTTCTGGCACTGTCCTTTGGGATCCTACCTGGGAACGAGGTTTTGCTATCTCTAGTACTAGTTTGGCGACATGTTTCCATAATTCAGGTCTAACCTTGAGTAGCTCTTCTAACTTGAGATTGCACTGCACTTTAGTGTTTTTCACTACCTCTGTGTTCCTAGGTAAGACTGAATCTTCGTTTCTTACCATGACTATAGGTGTTCTCATACAGGTGGACCTTGCTTCCCATGGGCCTGTGAAATGGGGTAGTTCTTGTAAAGAATTAGACTCGAAGTCTAATCTTTCTTGCGATTGGGTACTCTCCTGCTCTCCATAAATGGATGGGATGTCTTGTGGGAATTGGTCATGTGCCTCATCCACAAGTTCAATGGGGGGAGGGACTTCACTTTCTTTAGCCCATTTGTCTTCTTGAATCTCGCGTAGGAATTCTGGTGTGAACCGATTCATAGAAGATGATGTGTCTGGCTCCGTAGAGTTAGGCACATAGGCTTCAGGCACATAGGCTTCTTGAGCAGGAATGCTTACTCTTTCACTTGCCTTATCCTTGTGTTGAGAGGCTGGTTCCTTTTCTGATTGTGCAGTCAGCTTCTCTATTCTTTCTAGGGAGGGGGGGTTGTCTGGTTCAGTGGAATTGGGCACATAAGCTTTCGGTGGGGGATGGGTCATATTTTTGCTTGCGTCATCTCTTTCTTGATTTTCTTCTTCCTTGGCAGATCTTGCAATTATGCCCTCTAACTTCTCTAGAAGTCCATCCAAGTGTAATTGCGTCTTGGCTGAGCCCGAGTAATTGAAAAGGCGACTGGCTTCAAACATAGTCTGAGCCAATGCGACCATTTTCGCGCAAAGCTTGGTTCTTTCTATCTCTAGGTCGGCTCTAGGGTAACACTTCTCATGATCCGTGACATTTGGCCCTTCTTGGATTCTGGCCTGATATGCTTTAAGCATCATGTCTATATCTTCAGGAGTGGGATCACCTAATACTGATCCTACTCTAGGGGGTGGTGGAATCGTATGAGGTGGGTTGGAAGGTGGCGGGTCGGATGGCGATGGGAATGGTGGTGGTGGGATAGTGTGAGAGGGAGTTTGAGATGTGAGTTCAGTTATCTTGGCCTTGGTTTCTCTTATGCTTTCCTCAAGTTCACTCATCTTTTTAGCCCATTGTCTTTTCATTCTTTCCCGACTATCTTTCCACGCTCTAGTCCTTTTCTTTGTCACGCTCTCGGGTTCACTAGCCTCTGAGTCCTTGTCCTGGTCTACCCCTTGGTTCTGCTGCAATGCCTGAGCTCTAGTCACGACCTGTACTCGTGCAGTGGACGTCACACTTCCTGTGGAGTCTACCACCAACCCAATAACGTTAATAGGAGTGATTTTTGGCATATTATTAGGATTCTTAGGGCAATCTCGTAAGAGATGCTCCTTTCCACATTCTTGGCAAAAGCCCTGAATTGTCACTGACTGGGGTTGTGTAGGTGGAGGCAAAGGACAATCACGGATGAGGTGGTCTCCCTGACATCTGTAGCATGGTCCTCTAGGGAATGGGGGTCTTACCTGCCTAGGTTGAGGCCTAGGGTTGGGGTTTGCATACATGACGTTTGTGTAATCTGACTCCCAACTAGGTTCACTCGGTTCCTCACTGTAGTAGGACTCACCATGTTCAGGAGATTGCAAGTAGTAAGCATGGGGACTATCGACATGTGTAGAATCAAAGCTATGGTCACTGGGGTCACTTTCGGAAAGCAATGGGGTTACAGGGACTATAGCTCTATTCAGGTTTTCTTCTGCTGCTGCATATTTTACTGGGATCGCCTTAGCTGGGGCAGGGGGTTGTTGTGCTAACACAGGCTGAGGCCTTTGTTGGTTTTGGTATGGTTGCTGATAAGGTTGTTGTGGCCTGCCATATGGTTGTGGAGGGTACGGGTTCTGGTATCTTCCCTGCTGAGGGTATGGCTGAGGGTAGGGTTGCCTAACCGCCTGCTTGTTGTATGGGCAATCTTGCGCCGTGTGATTAGTGTACCTTCGTTCTATGGTGCAGTACTGGCTACTAGGATTAACTTGGGTTGTTGATTGACACTAGCCTCTGAAGACCTAAGGCTTTGTCTCTCTCTTACTAGGTGTCATCCTGATCTAAGGTTCATATGCCTAACTGATTAACCCAATTTTTCCCAGGTACAACCACGTTTCTGAGTCCTTTGTATCAATTACTTAATTCCCTTTTTATGTTGATTATCGTGTTTATACTCTTGTCTGATATCACGTCGTTAGGAATACTTGAGTTTAATTTCGCACTTTAGTTTGGTCGTTTCACGTTAGGTTCTTTTCCTTTAAGGTTGTCGTTCACACACACACAGGTTATCTCTTGACTTGCACTTGATTTCTTAGATAGTCTTTGATTTATCTCATGCCTATCGTTGCCTAGAATTACTTCTAACACTACCCGCACTTAGCCTAAACTAAGAATTGACAGAGGGTGTTGCGAGTTTTCCAACCTTGAGTTCCTTTCCTTGTGTTGTTGCCCTGGTGTGCCCAGGACGCGTGTTCCCAAGCCTGCACTTACTCTTGCCTTGCATACCCTTCGCTGCTCTCAAAGGACCTGTAAAAGGCCCACCGTTAGCTCAAGACTTAAATTCAAAAGACAGAACCAAGCACTTTCATTCATGTAACACTTCACCAATTTGCACTATGATTTTTTTGACACAACTCTAGAGATCCCTGAACTTTGTTCCCCCTGGGTATGGTCACTTCAAAATACCCTATCTAATATTCCTGATCTTAATTTAACCGTAACCAATCGATGTTTTTGTTGTACTCCCTGCGAGCTTTCCAACAAAACAAAAATCACGGCAAACGGATTTCGTATGAGAAAGTTACGCCAGTTCAAGGTTTTGGGCTAACACAGGATTAAACTAGGTTAACAGGCAAACAGGAATTCTCGGGTTACTTGGGTCATGCCCTCGTAATGCAATACTACCCCCTAGTGTTTGTCCCACACTTGGCCAAAATTTAGACCAATATTTTTGCCTTAAAAATTTGACCTAATTTGCCCTTCTAACGTGTTCGCAAAGTCTGTCGGTCGCGATTGACAGGTTAGTCGCGATCGACGTATCGATCGCGATTGACAGGTCCGTCGTGGTTGTCAGTCTCGATTGACTGGTCAGTCACGATTGACAGGGGTCTCGAAAAGTCAATCAGTCGTGGTCAAAGGGTCGTTGACTCTGTCGGTCGCGATTGATTCGATCGCGATTGACAGGTCAGTCGCGAGGGTCTGTCCGTCGTGGTCAAACAGTCGTTGACTGTGTCGGTCGCGATTGACAGAGTCGTCGTGGGCTGTCAGTCGCGATTGATGAGTCGATCGCGATTGATGGCTCGATTGCGATTGACACGTGTCACGCGTATGGTCCGTCGGTCGTGGTCAATCGGTCATTGACTCTGTCGGTCGCGATTGACAGAGCCGTCGTGGGCTGTCGATCGCGATTGACGTGTCGATCGTGATTGACAGGTCTGTCCGTCGTGGTTTGTCGGTCGCGATTGACAGAGCGATCGCGATTGATAGAAATCTGAGGAGTTTCAAAATTCTAAGCACATTTTTGGGAAGCTCTAGGCCTGTAGATCATGGTTTTGCACTTTGTTTGGCAATTTGAGCGTTTTTTCTGTCGGTCGCGATTGACAGAGGTCGGCGACACACAGACAGTTACTTCGAATTCCATACCTGCGCAGAGTGCTGGGGACGATGATGCGGCCTGTACCTGCAAGACAGCTCAAGAAACATGCAAAAACAGCACACACAATTTCGCTCTCTCGCTCTCTCTCACAAGTGAAATGAGGGAAATGAGGTGGAGAAGGTGATATGATCAAAAAGCTGAAATTTTCGCGATGATGGAAATGGAGGTGGAAGATGGTGATGATGATGATGGTGATGATGGTGGTAAGGTAAGAAAGAGAAAAATAGGAAAAGTGGAGAAATTACCTACAACGCCAACGTCTCCAATCTACGTCTTACCATCACACGCTCGTCCTCAAAGCTCGATCCCCGGCAACGGCGCCAAAATTTGGTGTAGCTCAGTGATGAGTAGCACCTCCTTTAATGTCAATCCGGGAAGACGTGAGGATGGTATGAAGACCTCGAGCAAGTGGAGGCACAAGTGCGTGAGTGAGAAGTACACAAACATGCACACACATACACACACACGCACACACACGGCAAGACAAAGAGTGAGAAGCAATGGAGTTCTTAGATTACTTTCAAAAAGCTCTTACAAGTTCGTTTCAATTACAATCTAACCTCAAAAATGAGCTCTCTAGCTCCTTTTATAGTTTTTGACTAGCTTTGGCCCTGTTCAGACCTAGTGTTCGGCTTAGTTAAAAATTAGGTTCCAGGGCTTATTAGAGGGCTCAAACGAGATCTAAAAAATATGAAAATTGGCAGGTAGATACTTCTAAAGCTCCTCAAGCTCAAGGACTCCTTGGCTTGCACAAAATGGAGCTACAAAAATACAAAATGATATTTACAATGGTTTTTAGTGATGAAAATCACTATTTGTGTAGGGATTTTCTCTGTTGATTTGTCATACACCTCTTTGAGCTCCCTACTTGCTCTTTCTTCTTGTGTGTTCAACTCCTTGATGTCTAAAAAATTAGATGGCCTACTTGCCAGATCTTCTTTGACTGCCATGTCTGCTTGTGTTGTCCCTTCGCTCTGACTCTCTTCGTCTTGTGGCTCCTTCGGTTCCCTGACTGCTGCCAACACATGTCATCAACATAGACAACAATGATCAGAAGCACATCATTAGCACGCTTAACATATAAGGTGCTTTCAGTTGGACTATTCTCAAAACCATGTCATACCAAGCACGTGGTGCTTGCTTTAAAACATATAATGCCTTCTTTAACCTGCACACCTGGTTTTCATGCCCTTTCTGCACAAAGCCACGGGGCTGAAAAACATACACTTCTTCATGCGAGTCACCATTCAGAAATGCTGTTTTAATGTCCAACTGATGTACATTCCAACCATGATGGGCTGCAAGTGCACAAATGCTCCGAACAGTAGTCATACGGCATGTAGGTGCAAAGGTCTCATCAAAATCAATGCCTCTTTCCTGTGCATAACCCTTTGCAACAAGCTTAGCCTTATACCTGTCAACTGTACCATCAAGTTTACGCCTCAGCTTGTATACCCACTTAGTGCCAATGGCCTTCTTGCCAGGAGGCAAGTCACATAAAGACCATGTACCATTCTTCATTATAGCATCATATTCAGATTGCATAGCAACCATCCAATTTTTTGAATTATGTGCTTCATCAAAAGAAACAGGCTCATTCTCATCACAAAGACTAGACGCAGCCATAGCATAGCAATCTGATGCAAAGGAGGCACTATGAGAGCCTGAACGAGTACGATATGACAAAGGTGCATCTAATTTGCTGTCACGCAAAGTCTGCACCAGCCATTTTGGCATAGTTTTTGCCTGCTCAATATCAGCTCTCTCATCAACAAGTGCATCACGTAAATCTGCATCAGAAATGGAATGATCTGCATCATCATATGAAACTTGCAAAGGCTAAGAAGTTGCCTCATTAGGACCAACACTAGACTGTCCACTTGTAAAAAGAGGCATCAAAGTATCATACATGTCTTTAGAGCTAACAGATGTCTCCTTAGTACATGAAAGCAATGGCTGAATAGCATCTTCCACAAAGACAACATCATGGCTAACCAGAATGCGTTTAGTCTGTGGATGATACAGAGGATAGCCTTTACTTTCAGAACTGTACCCAACAAAAATACATTTTACTGCATTATCATCCAATTTTCTGTGATGTTGTTTAGGCACTAGTGCATATGCCAAACAACCAAAAACACGCAGATGAGCAACAGATGGCTTGCAGTCATGCGAAGCCTTATATGGCGTGATAGACTGCAATGCTTTAGTGGGACAGCTGTTCAGTACATATGCTGCACACATGACAGCCTCAAGCCAGAAACTATGAGGTAAAGCCTGAATCTTGACCATACACCTCGCCATCTCCATGAGAGACTGTAGCTCAATGATGAGTAGCACCTCCTTTAATGTCAATCCGGGAAGACGTGAGGATGGTATGAAGACCTCGAGCAAGTGACGGCACAAGTGCGTGAGTGAGAAGCACACTAGCATGCACACACATACACACACGCGCACACACGGCAAGACAAAGAGTGAGAATCAATGGAGCTTTTAGATTACTTTCAAAATGCTCTTACAAGTTCGTTTCAATTACAATCTAACCTCAAAAATGAGCTCTCTAGCTCCTTTTATAGTTTTTGACTAGCTTTTGGCCCTGTCCAGACCTAGTGTCCGGCCTAGTTAAAAATTAGGTTCCAGGGCTTATTTGGGGGTTCAAACGAGATCTAAAAATTATGAAAATTGGTACACAACTACTTCTAAGGCTCCTCAAGCTCAAGGACTCCTTGGCTTGCACAAAATGGAGCTACAAAAATGTGAAATGAGATTTACAATGATTATTAGTGATAAAAATCACTGTTGTTGTAGGGATTTCTTCTAGTGATCTGCCATACATATCTTCAAGCTCCCTACTTGCTCTTCTTCCCTGCATGTCCATCTCTCTGATTTGCATTAATGTCTTGAAAAAATATTGGCCTACTTGCCAGATCTTCTTTGACTGCCCTGTTTGCTTGTGCTGTCCCTTCGCTCGCTTGTGCTGTCCCTTCGCTCTGACTCCCTTCTTTGACTTTCACGTCTTGTAGATCCTGATGTACCAAGGCTACTGCCAACACCCCCCCCACTCTCGCGTCTGTCGCCCCTGACAGACCCTTGTCTAGCTGCTTTCTGGACGTAGTATTGTACCACATCGGCGGCGAGGTGGTGTTCTTCTAACCTGAGTCCCCTTGCTAGATCTGTCAGCAATGCATCCCAATTGACTGGCCCTGGGACATCTGGATGTGGCACCCGTAACTGCTCTGAGTGAATGGTTCGCTCCACAGCAAATAAATGGAGGAGATGTGAGGGTCTGGGTACAAATATTTCTGAGTGGTATTCCCAGAACCCTGTTATGAACATCTCTTCGAATGTTTGTTTAAAGCAGGCTGGGAGGTATTTTATTCTGGCGTGCCAAGCGTATATCACCTCTATGGAAGGAGTGGTGCTCATGTCATAAACTAAATCTTGGTTTCCTGTAAGGAATCCGACGCCTGAGAAGTGTGGGTCCTTGATATTCTTGAATGTCCTGAATGTAATAAGCATTAACTCAAAAATTTTCATGCACATCTGGGCCATTACATCAGGGGTATTCCTTAATCGGATGCTCCAGTGCCGTATAGTGGAAATCATGTAATTGACGGTGGGGGGCCCTTGAGGGGGTGCTAGATAGACGTAGTTTAACCATTTGGCGCATCCCTTGATAGTCTTGACTGCAATGGTAAACTCTGGCCATGTGCGTCTGCGGAGTACAGGAACATAACAGGGGTTATATTTAATAAAAAGAGGCATATTCGTCCAGGTGCGAACCATCTCCGGGTAGGTTTCGAGGAGTCGGATCCTCCAAGTGGGTTGATGAATGGATCCTTTTTTGGCGCTCTCTGGGATATCATCTGGCCCAAATTGTGTAGCAAACGTTGGAGGTTTGCCACATCTATGTTGGATTTCTGCATTGTAGTCCGCCAGGAGTATACAATAGGGCACGTATTGATCATCATTGGTTCCGATCCATCTATGGTGGGACATGCTGCGGAAGTATTCTGATTTAATAATAGTGTCCTCTATCTTTGCCATAGATTGGATTTGAACTGCTACTCGATCTTCATGAGTTGATGCTGTTTTCTCTAGTGTTTGGAGCCACTCAGGTACTTCGATTTCTAGCGTATCCATTCCTTCTGCGGTTTGTTCACCACCTGGCATTGGCATAGGAACGTAAGGTTCCTCATACGTCTCATCTACCTCGATGGGTACCAAATCCTCGGGTTCTGGTTCGACAACTGGAGAGGGTTGCCTTTCATGTGTGAGTAATCTTGCTTGTAATTCGGCCACCTGCTCTTTCAATGCCTTGACTTCCTCTGAAGTCGTGGTCGTTTCTGTGACTTTGGGTGCTGTCTGTTGCTCTTGGAGTTGATTGCGCAGCGCATCCCGTTCCCTTTCCAAGTCATCATGAGCTTCTAATAGATCTGCATAGCTGTCCAAGATGGTCTTCATTGTCTCTGAGGGCACAGCTTTAAACTGCTCTGGATCAATTTCGTGTGGAGAGCCTTCCATTGCAGCTTCTAGATTTGCTTCATTTTGCTGCTGCAATCTCTTGTTTTCCTCAAGGGCGGCCGCCATGTGTTTTCTGAGAAGTGCCAGGTTACGCCGGACTTTGAGATTATCGGCTTGGTATACCTCGAGCAAAGCTTCTAGTTGTTTGGCACCTGATTCTGTCGAGGGTTGGGGTGTCGCCAATAAGGTTTGGTGAGCCTGCTCAAGCGTCGTGTAGCGTTGATTCAGTTCTGCATTTTCTGTTTGTAGAATGAGAAATTGTCTTTGTAAGTTTTGATGGTGCGTTTCCAGATTCTGATACCGGTTGTCCAGAGCTTTGTACTCATGCTGGAGCTGGTGTACACATTGGTTTAATGCTAAGAATATGTTATTTACATTAAATAATGCTGGGAAGGGTGAAGATGCAGGGGGAATGGGGGTGGGAATGGGAGAGGTGAATGATGTGGATGTACATGGAGATGTGGGTGGAGGGGGTATGGGTGATGAAGGTGGCATGGGGGGAGGGAGCGGTGCTGTGGCAGGTGATGTTTCCATCGTGTCAACTGTTTGAGTGACTGTGTAGATGGGAATCGTTGGTGGAGTGGATGTGACATCGGTGAACAGGGTGGTGAAGGTGGGCATGGTGACTCCCCCGAATTGGATTCCCGGGGAGAGTGGGATGCCCATGACAACGGTAGTGGTAGTGGATGTGGTAGTGTTAGTGTCCTGTGGTGGAGTGAATTGTGTAGTGTGAGGTGGGGATGGGGGTGACAACGGTGCTTCCTGATATTCTTCTGCTTGCGCTGCCCCGCCTGGTGCTGATGTATTGATGTGAATTTGCTTCCCGGACCTCCTGGGACGAACGGGAACTCTTTTTTCAAACCTGTGGATGTAGGCCATTGCCTCATGAATGGCCTCGTCCAGTCCTACAGCGTCGGCATGAAGGTTCATGGACTCAATGAACAACTCGTCCACACCTTCCTCCGCTAGCAAGTCGTTCATGAGTCTTTTGCCCTGTTCTAGAGACATCTTATGCTGTTCCTGAACCAATCGCATGGTTCGATATAGTCTCTTGATTTGTGCCGAATATGCTGGGGCACTTGCTAACTCGGAGAGTTCGTCATATTCTTGATGTTGTTCTTCGTCGGCTTCTTCTTCGTCTCCTCCTGCCTCTTGTTCATCTACATCGACTTCTACAACTTGGGGTTGGGTGGGGGCCGATGTTGTTTTGGGTTGTGGTTCCTGAGCTTGCGCTGCTTCCGCTTCGAGGTTAGAGTCATAGATTAATCTGGCAATTTCTTCATCCGTGAGGTCCTCAAGAGTAAATCCCTGCGGGAATTCCAAATCAGATGGAATGGGTGGAAACACCAGATTAGGCCCCTCCGTGCTTGGTCGTGGTAGCCGGATTGTGAATGGCCTAACTCGTCGTGTCTGGGGAGGGGTGATTTCTGGTGTAGCGGTAGCTCCCCTTGGTTGGGCACAGGGTAGTTGGACTCCCCCCCTCATCTTCTTTGATGGGGGACCTGCTGCTGATAGTCTTCTTTGGAATTCTTGGACTCGGGACCATACGAGTGCCCGCTGAACAGGCACATCATAAGCCAAGCATCTGTAGATTATTCTGGTCAGAGCACAACACCCGTGGAGCACATTCTTCTATTTCTTGTTCCACCTTTGATGTGCTAGGTGGATCTGGTCTATGATCCAGTGTGGCACATTGATGGGCAGGCTTTCGGTTTCTGCTAGATATAAACTGAACCATATTTTTTTCGGGGGCATTGTGAATCGTTCTTGGGCGGGAAACGCAAAGTGTTGCATGATGGTTCGCAGGTGAAGCGCAATGGTAGGTGTCATTGCTACCATATCCTTCAACTTATTCAGATCCTTGTGCTTCATTCGACCTGGGACCATGGTTTCCTTTTCTGTGGGGATGTGCATGCCATACATTCCCAATGCTTCTCTTACCAGATTGAGGTCCAGCTTGAACCTTTTAAGCTCATTACCCGGCAGCAGTGATGGCAACACAAAGGTGCTGTCGCCTCCTTTGGCCCTGCTCGGCGTGATTGTACTGATCAGATATGAACATCGTAAAAAATCCGGCTTTGGTATGTGAGTCCTGAAATAACTTTCCACACCTGCTTTGACCCAAACTGATCTCATGACTTCGGCATTTTGGTAGCTTTCAAATTCGCGTGTGAAAAAGTGGTATCGACCCCATTTGCCATTGAATTCCAATTCTGCTTCCCAGAAGTAGGTTCCATCGCCCAGTGGTCCAGCAACATCACTGAACCAATGCGCATGCTTACCTACTTGAGAAGTGTGTCCTTGAGGAGGATCCTGGATGGGGAGCACATGCACTTCTCGAAGCTCTTGCGGTCTTGCGGTGAGGCGTGGCTCAAGGAGAAGTGTTTCTATGTCCACGATCTGGGGACCAGATCCGGCTTGAGAGCTGGTACCTGCTTCTGCCATGGCCTGTTTGCTGATTGGTTCTGTGAGAATATAGAACCAAGTGTTAACATCGTAATGGACAAAATAAATCCGTTGTTGTCCCCGTTACAACATTAACATGAGATGGATGATGAGTTAGTGGTTAGTAAGTGCATGAAGACAGTGTGTGTAGTTAGTGCTCGTGTTGTCCTAGGAGACTACTGCAGTTAGTAAGTGGGTACGGATTTACACATTGGGGTCGGGGGGTTTATTACAGGCCCTAGGCTGCCAAATGCAGTGAGTGGGCTTTGCCTTCGGTTTCGGAGAGTCTTTACAGAGCCTCCTCGGTGTCGTGGTTTGCAGATGAGGCCTTTTTGGGACCCATTTACAATTGATTACATGTACGCTCTTGGGTTTTGGTGTGTACATGAGTGTCGAGAACGAGTGAAATCTGGCAGTATGCGTCGCTGCGTTATGCTGTTTAAGTTGTGGCCTCAGCGTAGCTACTTGTGCCATCAAGCAAGCCTTAGGCACCCAAATTTGTCTTGATTGTGGGCTTGCCTTCATCGACTTCTTGGGCACCCAAATAGATTTTACTTTAGCAGAAGAATTTCTGAAGGACTTCTTATTAGCGTTGCGTTGTTGGTCACTAATAAGAGGCTTTGCCCCTGTAGTTGACGGTGGTGCAACCGGTCGTTCGCCTTTCCGCACCCATACCTGGTCTATTTTCTGGGCTGTTCTGCTGAGCAGGTACCTTTGATCTCTGACATAGGTAGTACCCTGCTTCTTCTGCCTTTGATCCACCTTGGGTTGCTGCCTCCTTCTAGCCTTTGGAAAAGAAGGGAGTTCCGTTGCATTCCTGACTCCTTTTTTGCAAATATCATTCCTCTGCAACACATAGTTTTGGACAAGAACAGCATGGTCATCTTCATGTGTACCCCTGGAAGGACCAGGAGTCTGTGCCTTTCCTAGTTCCTTGAGTGCTCCATTGTCTAATTCTACTGTAACTCGACTATGATTGACCCAAACCTGGAGAAGTCCACTTCTTAGGTTTAGATTGACTGCTTGGTCATAGATCCAATCCTGACCCAAGACGAGAGGTTCAGTGAGATCCTCATCTTGACACACTAGTACTTTAACGGTCATTGCCTCCTCGTGAATGTAGAGGGGGAGTTCCACCTCGCCCATGCAAGGGGTTTCCACGCCTCCCAATCCTATGAGGTATGCTTCCACAGGTTGGACAGTTAACTGTAACTCTTGACAGTAAGACATTCTAACAGCACTAGTGGCTGCACCTGAGTCAATCAAGGCTCTTACAGTCCTTGCACTTTTTCCTTGTCCTATATCTAGGGTTACGAAAGGACGTCGATCAGTTATCCTAGGTGAGCTGGTTCCTGCGACTTCACACATTGCCACATGATATCCTTGATCTGCATAGTCATTTGTCCTAGGCTGCTCTCTACCTTGCCTACGTAATTTCATCCTTCTAATGCGTTCTAAAGCTTCTGCTTGAGCTTCTTCTCGCACTCGCTTTTCTTCCTCTTTGCGTTTCTTAGCAGTATTGAGTCGGCTAAGCATTTCTTCCGTGAGGGGTTCCTGGTACAACTTGACTCTGCAACCGCTAATATAGTTTGGGAGAACATCACCCTCTAATGTGGCCAATTGTACCGCTCCGCTTGTGGAGATCCTATTGATGATCATAGGTCCGTAGCCTCTCTTTTCTAGCTTCCTCGCGTGTTGTTTGAGTGTATAGACCAAGACTAGATCTCCTGCTTTCAAGCCTTTATCTTTCACATGGGCATCGAAATATGCCTTCTGTCTCTTCTTGGCGGCATATATTCCTGCAGCGGCTCTTAGTCTTGTTTCCCCTAATCGTTCAAGGTCAAAGATCCTAGAGGAGAGTTCGTGACCTGTCCATTCGTGTTCTTGTGCTACTCTCAATGTAGGGATTAGGAAGTCCAAGGGTAGCACAGCGTTTTGGCCGAATACCATCTGAAAGGGGGTGGCTTGGAGTACCGTTTTGTAGGCAACTCGGTATGCCCAAACAGCATGGTGTAACTGTTTGTCCCAATCAGAGCGTTTAGTGTTCACTAATTTCGTCAGTACATTGCATAGAATCTTATTAGTGCTCTCAGCTTGTCCATTAGCTTGAGGGTGATAAGGGGCAGACTTCTTGTGTATTACCAAGAATTCTTGGAGTAGATTTTCAATCACTTCGTTCAAGAAATGAGTGCCTCTATCACTTACAAGCTCTATGGGTAGTCCATATCTCGTGAATACATTCTCAAACAAGAATTTGGCAGTTGTTTGAGCATCGTTCCTGGTTGTAGCTTTTACCTCTACCCACTTAGTGAGATAATCTGTTGCCACAATGATGTATTCCGCATGAGAACCCTTAGCTGGGGGATTAATAGGACCTACGAAGTCTATTCCCCACTTAGAGAATGCACGTCCACCCATCATAGGTTTCAATGGCATCTCATCTTTGCGTATAGGATACTGGGTCCTCTGACAGACATCACACCGTTTCACATAGGTATGTGCATCCATGTGAAGGGTAGGCCACCAGAAGCCCGCAAATAATATCGCCTTGATCACCCGATCTGGTCCAAAGTGTCCTCCTGCTACACCTTGGTGAGCAGTTTCCAAGATCTTAAGATATTCACTCTCATGGACACACAATCTGAGGTAACCATCCTTACCGCGTTTGTATAAATTATCACCAATGAGTGAGTAATCCAAGGCTTCTTGTTCTAAACTCCTTTTCCTAGCCAGAGTCATGTCTGGAGGGAATGTGTTTGTCCTCAGGAATGATACTAGTGGTTCGCTCCAATCTGGCACAATGGATACTTGATAGAGAGTGGCATGTTCCACTGGTGGTTTAGTGCAACAGATTGGGCATTCCTTGCACAACTTTTGGACATCAGCTTCCATAGTTGGCCAATGTACTCCGAATCTCTTTAGAGTCTGTAAAGTTCGTTGCTTTGAATGGTGTTGCTCTAACGCACTTACATGTGCTAATTGCAACCATTTAGCGTACTCATCCTCTTCTACGCAACAGGCCAAGATCCCTTGATCTGTGTGCTTGTACATGCTTCCTGCCATGATGTGGTATTTTTGGGCTTTTACAACCTCTCTGTTCCGTGTGTTTACCACAGGATGGTTAGGCCCGTATGTCAATACTGGTACCAATGGCTTAGCCCACTGCGGTACAACTTCCAAATTAAACAAGTAAGCATCAGGAAGGTCATCTGACACTCCTTGTGGGGCTTCTCCAGATGTGAGCCTAGAGAGATGATCAGCTCTCAAATGAGTCCTACCTTTTCTTACCACAACCTCAAAGTCATATTCCATTAGCAAGAGAAACCATCTCACTAATCTTCCTGTATTGCATGGCTTGTTTACAAGGTATAACAATGCCTGATGATCAGTAAAAAATTTAAACTTATTTGCAAGCAAATAGTGTCTAAATTTCTTGACTGCATATACCATGCCTAATCCTTCGCGCTCTGTAGTGGTGTAATTCCGTTCAGCCGCATTCAATTGTCTGCTGGCATAGGCAATTGGAAGATCCATATTACCTTCACCAGTAGGTTGTGCAAGCACACATCCAATAGCATAATTGGATGCATCCACATGAACATGGAATGGTTTATTCCAATCTGGTGTGGTCAAGATTGGTGCTGAACATAATCTTCGTTTAAGCTCTTGGAAGGAATTTTCGCATTCATCCGTCCACTCAAAGTTTGTCAAGAGGCCGTACATGGGCTTTGCAATGACAGCATACATGTGTATGAATCGTCGATAATAACCGCAATGCCCCATGAAAGCTTGTACTTCCTTGACATTCTTTGGCCTAGGTAGCTCTGCTATGGCTCGCACTTTCTCTTCGTCAGTAGATATGCCATTCTTTGACACGATATGTCCTAGGATCTTGCCTTGCCTGACCATAAAAACACACTTTTCGGGGTTCAGGCAGACTTGATATTCTCTACATTTGTCAAAGATTTGTTTGAGTTCAGGAATGTGGGTTTGCCTAACATTGGAATGAGCACAGAGATCGTCAACATAGACTTCTAAACTCTTCCTCAGGAACTCCTTAAACACATGGCACATCAGCCTCTGGAAGGTGGCTGGTGCATTGGTAAGCCCAAATGGCATTACTCTAAAAGCAAAAATGCCCCATTCTGTGGCAAAGGCTGTCTTATGCTGATCCTCTGGAGCTATGGCTACTTGATTGTAGCCCGAAAATCCATCAAGGAAGCTGTACACTTCCTTGCCTGCCACTCTTTCTAAGAGATGCTCTGTGATGGGAAGCGGATAATTATCTCGAATCGTAGCGGCATTAACCTTTTTCAAGTTAATGCACACACGCAGCTTGCCATTCTTCTTGGGCACCACTACGATGGGGGATACCCATTCGGTGTGCTCAATTTCGTAGATAAATCCAGCTTCAACCAATCTATCTATCTCTTCCTTGATCTTAGCAGCATAGTTATCGTTATATGTATAAGGCTTTTGCTTAGAGGGTTTAGCATCTGAGGTCATGGGAATGGTGTGTGAGCATATATCAGGGTCAACACCTTTCAAATCCTTGTAACTCCAAGCGAATACATCTCTGTATTCTCTTAGCAAGGCTATCAATTCGTACTCTTCTTCTTCTGTCAGGTCATGGCCTATATACGTGCATCTCTCCTCTCCTTCTTCTATGGCCACTACTATTTTCTTGGTAGTTTCTTTGTTATCATAGGCCTCTCCTGATTGTGCTTCTCGTTTAGGCATTCTTATCATGACTCTCCTGTCATCTATCTCGTACTTCTTAAAATTTTCTGGGACCTCAAACAAAGATTCCTCCTCTTCTGGTAAGGCTTCTCTCTTCTTTCGTTTCTTTCCTTCTTCCTTAGGGGTCATATGCGTTGCTAATCTTACATCATTTGTAACTTCTCCATGCTTCTGGGGTTGAAATTCTATTTCATGGAAGTATTCTTCATCTGATGCAAATGGTGGGTCCATAATGATTGACTCTAGATCGGAGTCACTTGCATCCTCAAATGCATCAGGGCTAGGTTCGCATTCTTCTAAAACTGCCTCTCCCATGATTGGCTCTATGGAGAAGACTGAAATATCATAGCCATCCTCATCACAGTGAGGTGTCCATTGTTCTTCATTGATGGCTACGTCCATTGTTGCTAAAATTTCCGCCCAGCCATGGGGTTCAAATTCCTCATCTGGAAAAACTACAGGTGCATAGGCTGGGTCTTGAATGGGTCTATGAGTTTCGTTCGCACCTACCTCTCTGGCTTTCTCTCTCTTCTCTTCTTCTACTGCTACCTTACACATCCATAAGTGGGTATCTTCATGCATCCATGAGGATCCAGATCCTATGGAATGCACCGATTCTGTGTCATCTTTGGCTCTATGGACGGGATTCCATTGGATAGGAGGGACATCTCTGTGAGAATAATCTTTGAGATTGACTTTGGTCGTAACACCCAAGTGTTGCAAATACAAGGAGTTGGTTCCCCAATCCTGTACCACTTGCAATTGTCGCATAAATGGCCTTCCCAAAATCATCTCATAGGCATGATTTTTGCTGAAATCACATATGGCAAAGGTATGTTCAAACTCGACACCACAAGTGGTGAGAGTTATTCCTTCTAGCAATCCTAGGGGTCTCTCTATGTGACCATCGGCCATCTGCAATTTCATTCTCGTCGACCTGAGTGCCGGCTTGCCCCAACGCTTCCAAAGGGAAGTAGTGGCAATTGCAACTCCTGCACCTGAGTCTAAAATTGCCTTGGTGGTGTACTCTTGGTAGGTGATGGGAAGATAGGTGTTCCCTTCTTCGCCTTCACACATATCCCCTATCTTATCCAAGGGAATTTCTGGCACTGTCCTATGGGATCCTACCTGGGAACGAGATTTTGCTATCTCTGGTACTTGTTTGGCTACATGTTTCCATAATTCAGGTCTAACCTTGAGTAGCTCTTCTAACTTGAGATTACACTGCACATTAGTGTTCTTCACTACCTCTGTGTTCCTAGGAATGACTGAGTCGTCGTTCCTTACCATGACTGTGGGTGCTCTCATACATGTGGACTTTGCTTCCCATGGGCCTGTGAAGTGGGGTAGCTCTTGTATGGAATTCGACTCAAAGTCTAATCTCTCGTGAGACTGAACACTCTCATGCTCCCCGTAAATAGATGGGATGTCTTGTGGGAATTGGTCGTGTGCATCGTCCACAAGTTCAAAAGGAGGGGCGACCTCGCTTTCGTTATCCCATTTGTCTTCTTGAATCTCTCGTAGGAAGTCTGGTGCAAACCGATTCATAGAAGAAGAAGTGTCTGGCTCCGTAGAATTGGGCGCATAAGCAACCTGTGAAGGAGGGCTGATTCTATTGTTGATTCTCTCCTCGTTCTCGCAAATGGCTGGAGCACAAGCTTCTTGGGGAGGATTACTTATTCTATTACTTTTCCGAACAGGCTCACACATCCCCTGAGAAGGAATGGAGGCAACCTGTGGAGGTACTTGAGCTTTCGAGGGAGGCTCATCTGCCTTTTGGGGGGGAAGATAAGCTTCTTGAGGAGGCCCACGGGCTTCCTGAAGAGGCTGGCTCACCCGTTCTCTTGCCCTTTCCTTTCTTTGAGGGGTAGGTTCCTTTTCTGGCTGTGCTATTGGCCTCTCTATTCTTTCTAAGGAGGGGAAGTTGTCCGGTTTAGGGGCCTTGGCCACATACACTTCTGATTGGGAATGATTCCTGTTTTTGCTTGCTTTTTCTTGGTCTTGATTTTTTTCTTCCTTGTCAGATCTTGCAATTATCCTCTCTAACTTCTCTAGGAATCCATCCAAGTGTAATTGCGTTTTGGCTGAGCCTGAGTAATTGAAAAGGCGACTGGCTTCGAACATAGTCTGAGCCAATGCGACCATTTTCGCGCATAGTTTTGTTCTTTCTATCTCTAGGTCAGCTCTAGGATAGCACTTGTCATGATCCGTGACGTTTGGCCCTTCTTGGATTCTGGCCTGATATGCCTTAAGCATCATGTCTATGTCTTCAGGAGTGGGATCTGCTAGGACTGATCCTACTCTAGGGGGTGGTGGGATTTGATGAGGCGGTGGGGAAGGTGGTGAGTCGGATGGAGATGGGAGTGGTGGAGGCGGGGTGAAGTGAGAGGGAGTTTGAGCTGTGAGTTCAGTTATCCTCGCTTTGGTTTCTCTTATGCTTTCCTCAAGCTCACTCATCTTTTTAGCCCATTGTCTTTTCATTCTTTCCCGACTATCTTTCCATGCTCTAGTCCTTTTCTTTGTTATGCTCTCGGTTTCACTAGCCTCTGAGTTCTTACCCTGGTTTGTCTCTTGGTTTTGCTGCAAAGCCTGAGCTCTAGTAACTACCTGCACTGGTGCAGTGGAAGTGACGCTTCCTGAGGAATCTACAACCAAACCAATCACATTGATCGGAGTGATTTTTGGCATATTATTGGGGTTCTTTGGGCAATCTCGTAAAAGATGCTCTTTTCCACAATCTTGGCAAAAACCTTGGATAGTCACTGACTGGGGTTGTGTAGGTGGGGGCAAGGGACAATCACGAATGAGATGATCTCCCTGGCATCTGTAGCACGGTCCTCTTGGGAATGGAGGTCTTACTTGCCTAGGTTGAGGCCTAGGGTTGGGGTTTGCATACATGACGTTCGTGTAATCTGACTCCCAACTAGGTTCACTTGGTTCTTCACTATAGTAAGACTCACCATGTTCTGGAGACTGCATGTGGTAAGCCTGGGGACTATCGACATGTGTAGAATCAAAGCTATGGTCACTTGGGTCACTTTCTGAGATCAATGGGGTTACTGGTACTATGGCCCTATTCAGGTTTTCTTCTGCAACAGCATACTTTACTGGAATTACGTTAGCGGGGTTTGGGGGCTGTTGAGCTAGTACCGGTTGGGGTCTCTGTTGGGCCTGATATGGTTGCTGATAGGGTTGTTGGGGTCTAGCATATTGTGGTGGTGGAGGATACTGGTTCTAGTACCTGCCTTGTTGGTAGGGTTGAGGGTAGGGTTGCCTAACTGCCTGCTTGTTGTATGGGCAATCTTGCGCAGTGTGGTTTGTGTACTTCCGTTCTATGGTGCAGTACTGGCTACTAGGGTTAACTTGGGGTTGAGCCATAATGGGACAGACGTTCGCCATATGGTCACCACCGCATGTATAGCACCTTTTCACAGGGGCAAACCTTGGGAATTGTTTGCTCGATACACCTAATTTCTAAGCTACCTTTTCGGCAAGTTCCTCAATTGATGTGGACTGCGAGGAAGAGTGACTAGATGCACTATCTGAATCTTTGTAGATTTTGGAAAGCTCTAGTTCTTCCCCTAGGTTATCTTCAATGTCAATGCACATGCGTACACACTCTTCTATAGTCCTAGGGTCCTTCAGATACACATAGGATCTCAATTTCGTACTCAACAATCCGTCAAGGAATAAGGCTACTTGTTTAGCAGATGTGGGTAGCTCCGAAATAGGACATCTTTCAAGGTATTGCCTAAATCTTCTTCCTGCAAGTCTCACAGTCTCTTGAGGGGTTTGCTTGAAGCTGTGGATCAATGAGGAAGTATTGTGTCTTATGCCACTCTTAGAGAACTCTACAATGAAGGCCTCTAGGAGTTGGTCTATGCTCCTGAACTGACGCTCATCCAATGGTTGGAACCATGTAAGTGCTGTGTTCCTAAGGGTTAGACCGAAAGCATTGTACTGCGTGAACAGATCCTCAACCTGTTCAGCTCTCAAGACTTGCTTGAACTCCGCCACATGATCATAGGGATCTCCTGTGCCGTCAAAGTAATTCTTCATGGACTTAACTAGCTGGGTGGGTCTCAAAGTTCTTGTGTGCTCTCTAGGCCTCGGCAGAGGGAATCCATCTACATTTCTTTGGTTCCTGTGGGCTCTATGCATCTCAGGTTCTACCCTATTCGTCTCTGTTCTCGTTCTTTCTCTGCCCACGGGGTTGGCAAAACTTACTTCTGGTTTATCCCTACTTCTATCTCTTTGTGTACCATGAGCTTGGGAAGTTCCAGCCCCAGGGTGACCATAGGATACATTTGATCTTGGTTGGGGGAAAATGAATTCACCCTTCCAAGTGTAGGCATGCCTATCATTTTCTGTCACCACAAAGATCCATTCTGAAGCATGATCTAAGTAGGTCACTCTGCCTGGGCTATCCGGATCCTTAAGCTCATAGATCATGATATTTCCTATATCAGTTGGCTGATTGGATTTATACCTCCAAAAGGCTTCATCAGTTTCCCGATTGAGGAGCAATTCTATGCTCTTGTTGTCCTGGGGTACCCACTCAGGTGTGATAATCCTAGTGAGAACTGATTTACCTCGAGGGGTTCTAGGTTCTACTCCCATATTTCCTTGTTCCAAGTCGCCTAAGTCCGCTTCTGAGATTACATTTCCAAATTCATCTGTCCTATCAGGGTGACTAGTGACAACATATATAGTTCCTTCTTTGTCCAGGTATGCACCATTTTCAAACTTGACAGCTGGGTGTTCTAGTCCTATGGATTGGTCATGGTTTTTAATCTGGACTACGGATCTTCCTAGGCCGTCCTCATAGATGCTAGCACCTAGTCGGTTGGTCCTAAGATATTCCAGCTGTGTTTTGTAAGGGCCTTCTACCCTGTACAAATAAGGCACTCCTGAACTTCCCGTAGGTCTATCCATGCCTTGAGACATTTCTGACTCACTGGTCTCAGAGCTAGGGTAGTATGAGTGGTGGCTCAACTGCTGGGCCCAAGACCTTGCAGTGTGATTGACACTAGCCTCTGAAGACCTAAGGCTTTGTCTCTCCCTTGCTAGGTGTCGTCCTGATCTAAGGTTCATATGCCTAACTGGTTAGCCCAATTTTTTCCAGAGTACAACCTCGTTGCCGATCAATTGGTACCAGTCACTTGATTCTTTTTAGTTAATTATTGTGTTTATGGTCTTGTCTGATATCACGTCGTCAGGAACACTTGAATGTTCTTCGTATTTTAAGTTGATCGTTCCACGTTAGATTCTTTTCCTTTAGGTTATCGACAGTACAGAGATTATGTTTTTAACTTGAACTTGAGTTTTTAGGTAGTCTTCAACTTGATAACTGCCTATCGTCGCCCTGACTTACTCCTATCTCTACTCGTTCTTAGCTTGAGCTAGGAAATGACAGAGGGAGTTGAGAATAATCCAACCTTACTTGTTGATCCCTTGCTTTCTGGTGCTCAAGAACCCGGTTCTCAAGCTTGCAAAGAAACCTTGCTTGGTACGCTCTCTGTTGCTCTCAATGGACCTATAAAAGTCCCACGGTTAGCTCGATGCTTAGATTCAAGGACACAACCCACAACTTTCATTCATGTAACATATACACATATTTGCATTGTGACTTTTTAGGAAAATAATTCTAAAGACCCCTGACTTTGAGTCCCCTGGGTATGGTCAACTTCAAAATACCCTCTCTGAAAATCAATGCATTATCTTTATAAAAAACAGTTGAGGGCGCGTAGTATATGCCACGAGCTTTCCAACAAGCCCAAGAGCTCAAAAATTGGATTTCGTATGAAAAAGTTAGGACTGTTCAGGGTTTAGGGAGTTAAATCAGGATTCAATACAAGCTAACAGTCAAACAGGAATACTCGAGTAGCTTGTGGCACGGCCTAACAATGCAATACTACACCCTAGAGTTTGTCCCACACTTAATCACAATTTAGACCAATCACTTTGCCTTGAAAATTTGACCTAATTTGCCCTTCTAACGCGTTCGCAAAGTCTGTCGGTCGCGATTGACAGGTCAGTCGCGATCGACGTGTCGATCGCGATTGACAGGTCCGTCGTGGCTGTCAATCGCGATTGACTGGTCAGTCGCGATTGACAGGGGTTACGAAAAGTCAATCAGTCGTGGTCAAAGCGTCGTTGACTCTGTCGGTCGCGATTGATGAGTCGATCGCGATTGACAGGTCGGTCGCGAGGGTCTGTCGATCGTGGTCAAACAGTCGTTGACCGTGTCGGTCGTGATTGAGAGAGCCGTCGTGGTCTGTCCGTCGTGGTCAAACCATCGTTGACCGTGTCGGTCGCGATTGATGAGTCGATCGCGATTGATAACTCGATCGCGATTGACACGTGTCACGCGTGTAGTCAGTCGGTCGTGGTCAATCGGTCGTTGACTCTGTCGGTCGCGATTGACAGAGCCGTCGTGGGCTGTCGGTCGCGATTGACGTGTCGATCGCGATTGACAGATCTGTCCGTCGTGGTTTGTCGATCGCGATTGACAGAGCGATCGCGATTGACAGAAATCTGTGGAATTTCAAAAAACTAAACACATTTTTGGGAAGCTCTAGGCCTGTAGGTCATGGATATGCACTTTGTTTAGCAATTAGAGCAAGTTTTCAGTCGGTCGCGATTGACAGAGCTCGGCGACACACAGACAGTTACTCAGATTTCCGTACCTGCGCAGGGTGCTGGGGATGATGATGCGGCCTGTACCTGCAGAAAGCTCACAAAACATGCAAAAAACAGCACATGCAAATTCGCTCTCTCGCTCTCTCTCACAAGTGAAATGAGGGAAATGAGGTGGAGATGGGGATATAGTCAAAAAACTGAAATTTTCGCGATGATGGAGATGGACGTGGGAGATGGTGATGATGATGATGGTGATGAAGATGGTGAAGAAGAAAGTAAAAGAAAATCGATGAGAGTGAAGAAAATACCTACAACTCCAACGCGTCAACTCTACGTCTTACCATCACACGCTCGTCCTCAAAGCTCGATCCCCGGCAACGGCGCCAAAATTTGGTGTAGCTCAATGATGAGTAGCACCTCCTTTAATGTCAATCCGGGAAGACGTGAGGATGGTATGAAGACCTCGAGCAAGTGACGGCACAAGTGCGTGAGTGAGAAGCACACTAGCATGCACACACATACACACACACGCGCACACACGGCAAGACAAAGAGTGAGAATCAATGGAGCTTTTAGATTACTTTCAAAATGCTCTTACAAGTTCGTTTCAATTACAATCTAACCTCAAAAATGAGCTCTCTAGCTCCTTTTATAGTTTTTGACTAGCTTTTGGCCCTGTCCAGACCTAGTGTCCGGCCTAGTTAAAAATTAGGTTCCAGGGCTTATTTGGGGGTTCAAACGAGATCTAAAAATTATGAAAATTGGTACACAACTACTTCTAAGGCTCCTCAAGCTCAAGGACTCCTTGGCTTGCACAAAATGGAGCTACAAAAATGTGAAATGAGATTTACAATGATTATTAGTGATAAAAATCACTGTTGTTGTAGGGATTTCTTCTAGTGATCTGCCATACATATCTTCAAGCTCCCTACTTGCTCTTCTTCCCTGCATGTCCATCTCTCTGATTTGCATTAATGTCTTGAAAAAATATTGGCCTACTTGCCAGATCTTCTTTGACTGCCCTGTTTGCTTGTGCTGTCCCTTCGCTCGCTTGTGCTGTCCCTTCGCTCTGACTCCCTTCTTTGACTTTCACGTCTTGTAGATCCTGATGTACCAAGGCTACTGCCAACAGAGACATGTTCTTCCGTTTAGCAACTCAATTCTGTTGAGGTGTATACGGCACTGTACACTGGTGTTTTATCCCATGTTCAGCCAGAAATGCATTAAAATCAGAAGACATATATTCCCCCCCTCGATCAGAATGGAGGATGCCCATTTTACATGCTGACAGACTTTCAACCAAAACCAAAAACTGTTTAAAGCACATGAACACTTCGGACTTTGCTTTGAGTGGATATACCCATGCATGCATGGAAAAATCATCAATGAAAGTCACGAAGTAAAGGTAATTTCCAAAAGAGGGTGTCTACATAGGACCAGAGACATCACTATGGACAAGCTGCAATTTCTGTGTAGCCCGAACTGAACCATCTTTTGGAAAGGAGGAACGCTGCATTTTGCCCAAAATATAGCCTTCACAAACATGTTTTCGAGATGCCTCAAGTTTGGGCAAAGAGGACACCATTTTAGATTTCTGTAGGCGTAGCAAACTAGCAAAATTCAGATGACCAAAGCGTGCATGCCAAAGCTTTGCATCTGACACAGCCTGAGAATCATTTACTGCACATGCCAAAGCATTTTCAGATCTTTCATAGTCTATGAGCTTATACAGCCCACCACATAAAATGCGAGAAGCAATAATCACATCGCCATTTGACAGATCATGAACTGTACACCTGTCATCAACAAATTTCACAACCAAGCCAATCTTGGCTAATGCAAAAACTGATAACAAGTTCTTTTTGATCCCTGGCACAAATAAAGCATGTGACAAAGTGAAAGAACTACCATCAGCAGTAGTCAAAATGATCTTACCAACTCCCATAACAGGATAAGAGGAGTTGTTGGTGCATGTAACAGTATTCCAAGTAGGGGCAGGCTTGAGTGAAGAGAAGAAACTGCGCTGCAAGGTAATATGTTTGGTCACCCCACTCTCAAAATACCAAACATCTGAGTCTACTGCAGACATGCACTGCTCATGAGAAGATGGGTCAAAACTGCAGACAGTAGTAAATGCCCATTCTTCTTCCTGCACAAGATTTGCAGACTCTGTTTTTGGTGTAGAGGCCTCTGCAACAACCATTCCAGCCTCTTTCTTCTTTGCCTCTTTAGCAGCCAGTTTTGGACAGTTCTTTATGATATGATCATTCCCTTTACAGTACTTACAAAACAATTTCTGCTTTTCTGATTTCTTCTCATCTTTATCTTTCTTCTTCGAATATGCAGAATTAGCAGATTTCTGCTTACTAGTTGAAGAGCTCCATTTTCCTTTGCCCTTCTGACTAGCTAGGAAAGCTTGATCTGCAACTCGCATAATGGACCTGTTTTGTGTGGACTGATCTTCCTGCAACTGAACAGAGACTAACTCCTCAAATGATAAGGCATTCGGATTGCCTTTCATCATCAACCAAAGAGTAGAAGCAAAACTCTGATATGAGTCAAGAAGACCATTCAGAACAGTCTGCACAAGTGAGCTATCTGGTATAACCTCATCAGCAGAAATAAAATATTCCTTCAAGTCTTTGATCTTTGTTAAGAAACTGTCCCTAGAATCACCTTCATTCATGTGCTCACTCTCCAACTGTTTTCGGAGGTAAGCAACATGAGCCTCATTCCTAGCTTGGTACAATGTGGTAAGTGTATCCCAAGCATCCTTAACTGTTCTGCAAGAGCGAATGTGAGGAATAATGGCATGTTTGACAAACAAAGCTATCAATGCATGTGCCTGGGCATCTCTGCCATCCCAGCAAATCTGCTCTGCAGTAGGTGCAGCAGAAACAGCAGCACGAACAGGAATCTACGGAATATCATCTTCGACACCATCTTCATCAGCTCCAGCACCTGTATTTGCAGTACCTGTCGTTACAGGTGTAATAGGACGTCTTTCAACACCCTGCACAATGTTCCACAATCCTTTTGCAACCAATACATGTCGCATCATATAAGCCCATAATGGGTAGTTGGTACCATCCAATGTATCCTCAACAGCCAACATACAGAATACATCATTGCTTTCAGCCATGGCCGATGACTAAAATACCTTGATGCAAAAAATTGACTGTATCTCAAAAAGTTGAATGGAACTACCCAAACAAATTCTGCTAGACATGTAGTAGACTTCGAGACGCTTAAACTGGCGAACAGAAACTGGTATATACCTTTGGCACAAAAAGACGAAATAGCTTGCACAAGCACTGTGATAGTGCGTTCGAAGCCCAAAACGAGCTTAGATCGCGATTTCGGCACCACAAAGCGAAGCAGTTTTGATCTCTGAAACACCCTGAGTATGCTCACCAAATTTCTTGCGAAACTGAGATTGCAAATGGAGGAGTGTCGATGGCGCCCTAGATGAAGCGACGACCTGCTCTGATACCAACTGTTGGAGTTAGATGTCTGCGGAAGCACACGAATAGTACAAGGAAGAAGAAGAAGCTTGGAGCACAAACACACAATCCTGAATGTATTACTAGAGAATGTACAAAGATAAGTAGCCCATTAGGGCAATAGGCGTATATACAAGCCGGGGGAATAAAACCTCCTAACGAGGGAAAAAAGTGCCTTGACGGTCCTAGTATGTTCACACACATCACTACCTAAATATATCAACATGTATTTGTCTTCTTATAATCAATCGACAGAGGCTTCCAGTGTTGTATCTTTCCTCTTATCTTTCCCTTTTATCCTACAAACACTCAAATCCCTTTTCGCACAAGAATCCCCTAACAAAATTAGGCATGTGTAGCTCAGTGATGAGTAGCACCTCCTTTAATCTCAATCCGGGAAGATGTGAGGATGGTATGATGACCTCGAGCAAGTGAAGGCACAAGTGCGTGAGTGAGAAGCACACTAACATGCACACACATACACACACACGTGCACACACAGCAAGACAAAGAGTGAGAAGCAATGGAGTTCTTAGATTACTTTCAAAAAGCTCTTACAAGTTCATATCAATTACAAGCTAACCTCAAAAATGAGCTCTCTAGCTCTATTTATAGTTTTTGACTTTTGGCCCTGTCCAGACCTAGTGTCCGGCCTAGTTAAAAATTAGGTTCCAGGGCCAATTTGAGGGCTTAAACGGAGTCTAAAAAATACGAAAATTGATATGTAGGTACTTCTAAGGCTCCTCAAGCTCAAGGACTCCTTGGCTTGCACAAAACGGAGCTACAAAAATATGAAATGGTATTTACAATGATTGTTAGTGATAAGAATCACTGTTATAAAGATGTTGATTTGGAAAAATTTGAAGGGCCTATCTGCCAGATTTGCGTCGACTGCTTTGTCTACTCAATCCTTCACCTCGCTCTGACTCTCTCCGCTGGCTTCCTTGTCTAGTCAGTCCTTGGGTGCCCATACTGCTCTCAACACCCCCCCCTCTCTCGCGTCTGTCGTCCTTGACAGACCCTTGTTGCTGGGAGTG
This sequence comes from Ceratopteris richardii, assembly GCA_020310875.1. Lineage (NCBI taxonomy): Eukaryota > Viridiplantae > Streptophyta > Polypodiopsida > Polypodiales > Pteridaceae > Ceratopteris > Ceratopteris richardii. Next base: position 58,716,216 of record CM035426.1, read on the forward strand.
TTGAATGTAATATTCCACAACCTGAGTGGCAAGCTGATGTTCTTGTATGCGTAGTCCTCTGGCCAAGTCTGTCATCATACGATCCCAATCAATTGGTCTTGGAATGTCCGGATGTGGCAGACGTAACTGATCTGCATGGATCGCTTGTTCTACTGCGAATAGATGTAGCAAATGTGTGGGTCTGGGAATGAAAATTTCTGAATGATATTCCCAGAATCCCGTAGAGAACATTTCCTCAAATGTCTGCTTGAAGCATGCGGGTAAGTACTTTATTCGTGCATGTCAGGCAAAGATTATAGTGACTGAGGGAGTCTGGCTCATGTCGTAGACTAAATCCTTGTTACCTTGAGAGAATCCAGGGGCAGAGATATATGGAGCTTGTACATTCCGAAAGGTTTTGAAGACAATGGTCATGAGCTCGAATATTTTCATACACATTTTCGCTGCTATGTCGGGTACATTATTTAGACGTGTAGACCAGTGCCGAATTGTTGATATCATGTAGGCTACGGTTGGGGTCCCTCAAGGTGGAGCAAAATATGGATAGTTAACCCAAGCCGAGCATTCTTTATTGTTGCGTACCTTGATGGCAAATGCTTGCCATGATCTGTGACGTACCACTGGGCAATAACATGGATTATACTTGATATACAGTGGCATGGTTGCCCAAGTGCTCATCATCTCAGGGTAATCGGTTAGTAGACGTGCACGCCAATTAGGTTGGAAGATCGAGCCAACACGTGCATTAGTCGGTAAATCCTCTAGCTCAAATTGAGTGGCGAATGTGGGCTCCTTCCCTGTATGTCTTTTAACTTCTGCATTATAATCATGTAGCAAGACAAAATAAGGCATGTATTGCGACTCTGATGTTGTGATTAACCGTTGGTGGGATAGGTTCTGAAAGTAAGAAGACCGAAGGACAGTTTCTTCCAGATTTGTGAGAGATTGCATTTGCACTGCAACGCGATCATCATGTGTCTTACCCACTTTCTCGACCCTTTTGACCCAATCTGGAACTTTCTAAAGTGTCTTGTCCTTCCTCTATAGTCCGACCACCGGGTGTTGGCATCGGCTCGTACGGCTCTTCATAGCTGTCATCGACGGGGATTTCCACCACTGTTTCAGGTTCTGGTTCTTCAGTTGGCGAGGGCGGCCTTTCATATGGTAAGAGACATGCTTGGAGTTCGGTCACCTGTTTTTGGAGGGTCTCTAATTCTTCTGTAGAGGGTTGCAAGATTATTGGTTCCTGTTGAGCTGTGGGGGCACTGGCTATCTGCTTCCTTAGATCCGCACATTCAGTCTCTAAATTTTCATATGGCTCCAAGAAATTTGCATGCTCCTCGAGTAAGATGCGAATGTCTTCCGATGGGACTGCTCTATACTTGGTAGGGCTAATGGTTGCTCCTGCAGTTCCTTCCATAGCGGCTTCAAAGTTGTCTTGGTTTTGTTGCTGAAGCCTCTTGTTCTCTTCTAGTGCTACTGCCATATGCTTCCTTAATAGCCCAAGGTTGCGTCTGAGTGTAGCATTAGATATCATTTGCGCTTGGAGCACTGTTTCTAGTTCCTTGACTGCTTGATCATCTACAGTGGATGTCTTTGATTCCAATTCGGAGTGAGCCTGCTGTAAGGTGGTATGCTCGGTTAGGAGCGTTTGGTAATCAGCTTCAAGAGTTTTGACTCTAGCTTGCAGACGTTGAGATTCTGCCTGGACGGCAGCAGTGCGTTCTTCCAATTGATGGTATTCTTGTTGTAGTTGATGTGCACACTGAAGTAATGTATTGAACGTGCTATTTAAATTATGAGATGCAAGGGGAAAATTTTGAAATGTAGGGGAGGTGGGATTGGGGAGGGGGGTAGTGAATGCTGTGTGTGCCAATGATGTGGTGAGTGGTGAGGTGGGGAGTAGTGGAGGGGAAGAGGGTGGAATTGTGGGGAGAGGTGCTGTGGTGGGTGAAATATCCATTGGGTCAGATAGAGTGGTGTGTACAGGGGCTACCATGTAGGTGGGTATGGTAGGTGAAGTGAGTGTGGTGTTCGTGTAAATTGATGTCGTTGAGAACATCGGGGAAATGTGCCTCTGAAACATTGGAGAGCAGATGAATTGCTCCACAAAGGACGGGTATTGGGGTGGTGAGGTCAGGTTGAAAGAGGTGTAGGGGCCAGATGGGAAGTGAGGGTCATGGAATGGAGGTACCCGTATTGGGGGATAGGCTGGGAAACACAGGGTGCCTTCTGTGGGTGCCAGGTTTCCAACCACACTTGGAATTATGGGATGGCCAGTTATGGGTTCGGAGGATAGAAGGGTTGAAGTGTACAAGGGATTGGTGACGAAAGAGAAGAGGGTGTCTTGTGAGGTGGGTTCTCGAAATGAGAATGATGTGAATGAGGATGGGTTATAAGTGAAGGTAGAGGTGATGGCTGTCGTTTCTTCCATGGTGGGAGGTGGTGGTGGGGGTGGAGAAGGTGGTGATGGGGGATGCTGGGGTGAGATGGGTGATGTCTGAACGAAGGTTTTAGTAGAGAGGTCAATGGTGGTGGTGGGGGTAGCTGTGGTTTCAATGGGTACTTCCTGTTCTGTGACGGGTATCCTGATAGTCTTACCTGCGCGTGGTAATGTGTCAACTCTGCGTTTGTCATACCTTACGGACTGGCGGACTGCTGTGTGGACAGCCTCCAGAACTCCTAAAGATTCTGACACTAATTTGAGGGTGTCAATGAAATGTTGATCCACCCCCTCATTTGATAGCATTTCTTGCATCAAAGCTTGACCTGACACAAGAGAGAGTTGATGTCGTTCTTGCACTGCTTTGATTGTGTCGTATAACCTTTGTAGTTGAGCTGTATATGCAGGTGCACCTACAATTTTTGGCACTTCTTGTTGCTCATCATGTTGCTCTTGATCATAATCCTCCTCATCTTCCTCCTGTTCTTCATCTTCATCATCCTCTTGATCCACTTCAACTGTGGTGACAGGTACTTGGGAGGTTGTTGCCTGCGTTTGCGCATTCTCCACTTGTTGTGCCTCTTCTGCCTCCAACTCTACATCTTGTAATAATTGTTCGAAATCTTCATTCGTGAGTTCTTCCAAAGGTGCACCACTAGGAAATTCAAGACCGATTGGGATGGGAGGGAATATCAAGGTAGCTGCGTCTTGGAAGTCGAAGTGTGAATGGTCGGACTCTTCGGGGTGGAGGGGTGACTTCTGGTGTTAGGGTGGCTCCACGTGGTTGAGCACAAGGGACTTGGACAGTACCTCTCATCTTCTTAGAAGGGGGTCCAGTGGATGTCCTGCCTGATGGAGAGTGTTAATCTCCAAAAGAACAAGTTAATCTTGAATTTAGATCACCTCTATATCAAGATCAACTTTAGACTCCACCAAATTTAGAGATCATTCATCAATTTATCAGAAAAATTGATTATTATGAAAAATTCAACTTCTCAGAAAAGTCTGCTGCAGATTAATCACTCATTGATTAATCAATCCTGTAAAGTTTTTTATAAAACTTTGTAGACTACTTTGCCTTAAAGTTGCGCACCTTCTCCAACTTAAATCTCTGCAAATGGTTTAGTATACTCTGAGAAATCACACAAACAAGTTACCTATGTGTAAAACACCTTCTCTGTAGAAGCGACTTTGACACCTGCAACTTCTTAGCTACAGCTCTCACAATGTCGAACCCGTTTGATCAAGATCTTTTAGCCATAGATGGCTTATCTTCCAACTTAGATTTTAAGCCCTCACTTGTGTAAAACTTTACACCACACACTGAGTAATGTTCATTTCTCTGAACATGAAATCTGCGCCAGTTTTGTCGACTCTCAGAACATCATTACATATGAATGTTCCTAAACTAAATTCTCTCAACCTGATTACAATTAGCCTCTCAAACTCTAGCCATAGATAGATTAGCTATGGAGTTAGATATGTGCAGAAGGATTTCTCAAAAGATTAAACACAGAAGGAGCAGACAGCAAAACATCGGGCGCAAGTTTTTCGATTTTCTCAGAAAATTACAACTGAGTGAAGTTGATCATTTCAACTCACTTCTCATGTGTCTAATGACACTCTCTACTACTCCTTTCTCTCTTCCTATTCTCTATTCTTCTTCTGCTCAATTTGCCCCGACATTTTAAAGTATTTATAGATAAATATATACAAGTGTATGACTAGACAAAAGTATATGTCAGCTAATGTACATATGTGTACATATCTTTGAGTTTCTGAATATGTCCTTCTTCCAACCTTCTGAATTTGTTCTCTTCTTGACTCCTTGACTTCATTTCTTCATAATCCTTCAATTGATGATTGACATGCACCAACAGCTCCCCCTCAATCATTAATTGAGGTTCTTCTCTATCTTCTTGATTCCTGCCATATCCTTGAATCTTTGTAGCTTTGGTCCATCTAGACTTTTTGTCATCATATCTGCAAGTTGATCTTTTGTAGGTGTATGCATAACCTCAATTTCTTTATCAATGACCTTCTCTCTCAAAAAATGATATTGTATTTCAATATGCTTAGTTCTAGCATGAAACACAGGATTAGCTGCCAAGTATAGAGAACTCATATTATCTCCACAAACAATAGGAGTACATTGAATCACATCAAACACCCTCATAAGTGTCTTTAGCCATATTACCTCTTTTGCAGCTTCCACCATACCTTTATATTCTGCTTCTATAGATGACAAAGCAACTGTATGTTGCTTCTTAGAACACCATGAAATCAATTTGTCTCCTACATAGCACAAATATCCATGTGTTGATCTTCTATCATCCACATTACCTGCCCAATCTGCATCACTATAAACTTTCACTCTTGTATCAGAAGTAAATCCATAGTACAACCCTTCTCTGAGTGTACCCTTGATGTACCTAAGTACTCTTTGTCCTGCAATCCAATGTTCCTTTCTAGGACAATGCATAAATTGTGAAAGCACACCAACTGCATATGACAAATCAAGCCTTGTTAATGTAGCATAAATCAAGCTACCAACCAAACTTTGATAGAGCTTCATGTCTCTGAATTCTTCACCTCCAAATCTAGACAATTTATGGTTCACTTCCAAAGGTGTAGGTGCAACCCTGCAATCTTCCATTTTAAATTTGGTTAGCAAATTTTTAAGATACCTTTCTTGGGTCACATATACTCCATGTTGAGTATAAGAAATCTCCATTCCCAAGGAAAATGATAAGTTCCCCAAATCACTGATTTTGAACTCTTTCTCCATCTGCTTCTTGATCATTTGTATTCCCTTATCATCTATTCCTGTAAGTATTATGTCATCAACATAAATACAAACATAAATGAACCCATCTTCACTTGCTTTGACTAGCAAGCTACTATCTGCCTTTGATGCTTGAAATCCAAGATCATTCAAGAACTTTACAAGCCTATAATTCCATGCCCTTGGGGCCTGCTTTAATCCATACAAAGCTCTCTTGAGCATACACACATAATTTGGATTCATTTGATCTTTGAATCCATGTGGTTGCTCCATGTAAACTTCATATGAAATGTAACCATTCAAAAAAGCATTTTTAACATCTAATTGAGACAACTTCCAACCTTTGCAAGCAGCAATTGCTATGAGGGTTCTGATTGTTGTCATCTTTGCCACAGGACTATAAGTCTCATCATAGTCCACTCCATATGTCTGTGCATACCCTTTCACAACAAGTCTAGCTTTGTACCTAGACACACTTCCATCTGCAAACCTTTTTTTTTTGTAAACCCACTTACATCCAATAATTTTTTGGCTATTAGGTTTAGGAACCAGATCCCAAGTCTGATTCTCTATCAATGCATCATACTCCTCTTGCATGGCTTCTTCCCAATTTCTCTTGCCTTTGGCTTCATCATATGTAGATGGATCTTCATCTGCTTTTATCAAATAAGCATAATCTTTAGTAGTCAAAAATGAGGTGTCATAGCTATACCTTGTAGGTTGCCATTTGTGCCTAGATGACCTCCTAACTTCTGCACTTCTTGAAGTCTCTGGTTCATCACATTCTGGATCAAACCTTGGCCTCTCTTCAACTTCGACCTGTACTTCATTATTTTCATTTTCATCAAGTAATTGAATCTTTGCTTTACCTTTCCTTTGATCCACTACTTCTTCATCATCTGCATGTACATTATATTTACCTGCATACCAAGTACCTTGCTCATCAAATGTAACATCCTTGGATACAAGGAATTGCTTTGTGGATGGACTCCACAACCTGTATCCCATTTGCTTATCATCATAACCAATGAATACATACTTTTTTGCCTTAGGCTCCAACTTATGCCTCAATTGAGATGGCACATATGCATATGCCAAACATCCAAATATTCTGCAATGATCCAAGGTAGGTCTCTTACCCCACCAAGCTTCATATGGTGTCATACCTTGCAAAGATTTACAAGGCAATCTATTTACCAAATAAGTAGCTGTATTTACAGCCTCTGCCCACAAATAATTTGGACAATTCTTCTCTTTCATCATGGACCTTGCAAACTCAACAAGAGTCCTATTTCTTCTTTCTGCTACCCCATTTTGTTGAGGAGAGTACCTGCAAGTAACTTCTCTCTTTATACCTGCATTCCACAAGTAATCATTGAATTCATTTGAAAAATACTCTCCCCCTCCATCTGACCTTAGTCTCTTCAATTTTTGACCTGTAATCCTTTCTGCATATGCATGATAGTGTTTAAATGTATTAAACACTTCTGACTTTTCTTTAATCACATAAATTGTGATCCACCTGGTAGCATCATCAACATAAATGACATAATATCTTGAACCATTTATACTAAAGTCCTTTGAAGGACCCCACACATCTGTATGCACCAATTCAAGTCTTTCTGAATACATAAACCCATGCTTGGAATATGATTGCTTATGAGCCTTACCTAATTGACATGCCTCACATCTGTATGTCATGTGTTGACCTGCAATGTTAGGCAACCCAAGCACTGAGTCATTGTTAATCATTTCTTTGATACCTCTTTCATTGAAGTGTCCAAGTCTTTTATGCCAAAGATCCAATTCTGACACCTTCTGCTCTCCATATGTGAACATAGCATGTCCAACATTTCCTTGTACCTTCAATGTGAAGAGCCTTCCTTCTTTCTTTCCTGTAACAACCTGTTTATACCCTTGACTAGGGTCTTCAACATATACTCCATCATTAGTGAATCTTACCTCATATCCTTTTTCCACAATTTGACCTACACTGATCAAATTCTTTGGAATTGTGGGAACATAAAGAACCTTACTCAGAAGAGTGCTCCCATCTTTAGCCTTGATTGAACCAATTGACTTTACCTTATGCTTTGTATTATCACCTGTCTGAACTGTATGATTAATTACATTATGATCTAGGTCAGTCATCAAAGCAATATTTCCACTTAAATGATTACTACATCCTGAATCAATGTAAAACACTCTCATGTCCTCATGTGAGGTCTCATATGTTGCATTCATAATGAGAGTCGAATCCTCCTTCTGATCTGATGCATAGTTGTAGTAGGTGTTGTTATAGGATTGGTTTTGGAAGCTTCTTCCTCCACCTCTTCCAAAAGAATTCCTACCACCTCTACCTCTAAAATTTCCTCTCTGAAATCTACCACCTCTTGCTCTTTGATTAAAGTTCTGATAATTACCATTATTTTGATTATTGTGCCAACAATCATGAGATAGATGATTGGTCTTACCACATATCCAACAAGCTCTTGCATTATCTTTGTTGTTTCTGCCTCTTCCTCTACTTCTGCCATTTCCTTTCCCTCTTATGAAATTTGCTTGGTTTGAAGTACCTTCTTCTTCACCTGATTGTTGCTTTCCTTTGTTAGCTTTCTTCTTGTCTTTAGAGTACATTGCATGACCTGCACTCTTATCAACATCTCCTTTGATATCATTCTCAAAAGTTAGCATATGACCTAACAATTGATTCAAATCAGGAGTAAAATGATCTAATGAAAGTTCTGTAGATAAAATGAAAGGCTTCCACTTCTCATCTCCTCTTAGCCCTGTGAGAATTTGTCTTACCAATTTGCCTTCTTCAATATCTTCATCCACTGCTCCTAGAGAATCTGCAATGTCCTTCATCTTTGTCACATAATCAGAGATTGATTGTGAGGCCTTCTTCTTGAAGGTAGTAAATTCTGCCCATAGTGAAGCCTTCCTTGATTTGGTTGTGTTTTGGAAATGCTCCTCCAAAGCATTCCAAATGTCACATGCACTCTCAAGTCCTCTAATGTGAAGAAGCAAATAGTCATTGACTGCCATGTAGATTATGCTCCTTACTTGAGCATCCTTCTTCATCCAATTCTTCAAGTCTGCAAGCTCCTCTCTAGTTGGAACACTAGAGTCTCTAAATTCTGGCTTTTCTTCATCTCCTGTGATATATCCCATCAGATCTTTGCTCATAAGATGAGCTTCCATCCTCATTGACCATGCAGGATAGTTCTCTCTATCCAGCTTCTCAATTTGGAGACTATCTCCCATTATTTCTTTACTTGTATTGTCAACTCTTTAATCTTTATGAGAAATAAATGTACCTTGACTTTGAATCTCGCTCCTTCTGATCCTTTTGATAGCTTCAATGTGTCTACCTTCGAGTTTTCCTCAACCTTTATCCTTTTGCACCTTCAAGATGTAAAGATTTGTACTTCTGCAATAGTCGGAGTCTTCTTCACTTCAATTTTGACACATCCTGCTCTGATACCACTGATGGAGAGTGTTAATCTCCAAAAGAACAAGTTAATCTTGAATTTAGATCACCTCTATATCAAGATCAACTTTAGACTCCACCAAATTTAGAGATCATTCACCAATTTATCAGAAAAGTTGATTATTATGAAAAATTCAACTTCTCAAAAAAGTCTGCTGCAGATTAATCACTCATTGATTAATCAATCCTGTAAAGTTTTTGATAAAACTTTGTAGACTACTTTGCCTTAAGGTTGTGCACCTTCTCCAACTTAAATCTCTGCAAATGGTTTAGTATACTCTGAGAAATCACACAAACAAGTTACCTATGTGTAAAACACCTTCTCTGTAGAAGCGACTTTGACACCTGCAACTTCTTAGCTACAACTCTCACAATGTCGAACCCGTTTGATCAAGATCTTTTAGCCATAGATGGCTTATCTTCCAACTTAGATTTTAAGCCCTCACTTGTGTAAAACTTTACACCACACACTGAGTAATGTTCATTTCTCTGAACATGAAATCTGCGCCAGTTTTGTCGACTCTCAGAACATCATTACATATGAATGTTCCTAAACTAAATTCTCTCAACCTGATTACAATTAGCCTCTCAAACTCTAGCCATAGATAGATTAGCTATGGAGTTAGATATGTGCAGAAGGATTTCTCAAAAGATTAAACACAGAAGGAGCAGACAGCAAAACATCGGGCGCAAGTTTTTCGATTTTCTCAGAAAATTACAACTGAGTGAAGTTGATCATTTCAACTCACTTCTCATGTGTCTAATGACACTCTCCACTACTCCTTTCTCTCTTCCTATTCTCTATTCTTCTTCTGCTCAATTTGCCCCGACATTTTAAAGTATTTATAGATAAATATATACAAGTTTATGACTAGACAAAAGTATATGTCAGCTAATGTACATATGTGTACATATCTTTGAGTTTCTGAATATGTCCTTCTTCCAACCTTCTGAATTTGTTCTCTTCTTGACTCCTTGACTTCATTTCTTCATAATCCTTCAATTGATGATTGACATGCACCAACACTGCCTCTAAACTGCTCTACACGATTCCACATTAGGGCCCGTTGAATAGGGATGTCATAAGCCAAACACCTATAAATTATTCTCGTCAGAGCACACCATCCATATAAAACCTATTTCCGCGGCCATCGTTTGTGAGCTAGGTGTATCTGATCAATTATCCAGTGGGGTAAGTTGATGGTGAGGCTCTGTGTCTCTGCCAGATACAAACTAAACCAAATTTTTTTGGGCGGCATGGTGAATCTATCTTGGGCAGGAAAAGCAAAGTGTTCCATGCACATGCAAAGGTGTATTGCAATATTAGGTGTCATGGACACCATGTCCTTGAGTTTGGTGAGACTTCGATTCTTCATGTAATCGGGTACTAGGGTTTCCTTCTCTGTAGGAATATGCATTCCGCGCATATCTAGAGCCTCTCTCACCAAGTTGTTTGATAGCCTGAACCTCTTGAGCTCATTCCCCTTTGTCAGAGATGGAATCACAAATGAGCTTGCACCTTTTGGGTTCTTGTTTGGAGTCAAGGTGTTGATGAGATAGTAACATCGCATGAAGTCAGGCTTTGGGAGCCGTGCACTGATTCCATGAGAACGTAGACCTTCTGCATTTTGTAACTTCTCGAATTCTCTTGTAAAGAAATGGTATTTGTCTTGCTTCCCATTGAAGTCCAACTCTGATTCCCATAGGTACGTTCCCTCACCCAAGGGTCCTGCCACTTCACTAAACCAGTGGGAAGTTTTTCCTACGGGCATGGTATGGCCACTGGGAGGGTCCGCAATAGGTATGATTTTGATGGCCTGCAATTCTTCTGGTCTTTCATTTGTCTCAGGCAAAACGGGTAAACTGTCTAAGTCCACCACTTGCTGGCTTGTTTCTGTTTGAGAGCTAGTTCCTGCCGCCTCATCCATGTTGAAAACTTTGCAGCTGGTTCTGTGAGAATATATGAATAAATGTTAACATTGCCATGGACACAAAAATGACACTGTGTCCCCTTCACAACATTAACATGAGGTTCGGGAGAGGTTAGGGGGTTAGTAAGTGCTCGGTGCTTGTGTGTGTAGTTAGGAATTGGGTAGACTACAGAGCTAAGCGGAATGATGTGGTGTGAGAGTGAAGTAGTTAGTAGGTGGACATGGATTTACAATTGGGGTCCGGGGGTTTATTACAAGTTTTAGGTTGCCAAATGCAATGGATAGGTTTTGATTTTGACTTTGTGGAGGCTCTCGAGAGTGTGATAGGGTATTTACTTGAAAAATGGAGCTTTTTAGGGACCCATTTACAAGTGATTCTACTTGTGCTCATGGAAGAATACGTGTTAGTGCGTGATATGTAAGTCTGGGCCTCATATGTTCACGTGAGTGAAACATGTTGTACAGGGTTTGGCCTTGGTGTAGCTATTTGAGCCCGCAAGCAAGCCTTAGGCACCCAGATTTGTCGTGATTGTGGGCTGGCCTTCATTGACTTCTTGGGTACCCAAATAGACTTCACTTTCGCAGAAGAATTTATGAAGGACTTCTTATTAGTGTCGTGTTGTTTATTACTAATAAGAGGTTTAGGCCATGGTGTTGGCCTGGTCGGAACAGGGTGTTCGCCTTTTCGCCTCCATACTTGTTTCATCGGCTGAAACAATCTGCTTTGCTCCTTTTTTTGGCCTCCAGTATAGGTAGTGTTCTGCTTCTTCTGTATTTGATCTGCCGTTGGCTGCTGCATCCTTTTGGCCTTTGGGAAAGAAGGGAGTACCGTCTTATTCTTGACTCCGTTGTTGAGACAATCCTCTTTCTGCATCATACATTTTTGGACAAGAATAGCATTGTCAACTTCATGTGCACCTCTGGAAGGACCAGGAGTTCGTGCCTTACCTAGTTCCTTGAGTGCCTCATTTTCCAATTCAACTGTAATTCGACTATGATTTACCCATACCTGAAGAATTCCACTTCTTAGGTTTAGGTTGACCGCATGATCATAGATCCAGTCCTGACCCAAGACAAGAGGCTCAGTGAGGTCCTCATCTTGACACACTAGTACTTTGATTGTCATTACTTCATCTTGAATATAGAGGGGAAGTTCCACCTCGCCCATGCAAGGGGTTTCCACACCTCCCAATCCTATGAGATATGCTTCTATAGGATTAACAGTTAATTTCAACTCTTGACAGTAAGACAATTTAACAGCACTAGTGGCTGCACCTGAGTCAATCAAGGCTCTTACAGTCCTTGCACCCTTTCCTTGTCCTATATCTAAGGTTATAAAAGGACGTCGATCAATTATCCTATGAGAGCTGACACCTGAAACTTCACACATAGCCACGTGATATCCTTGATCTGCATATGCATCTGGCACAGGTTGCTCCCTGCCTTGTCTTCTTAATTTCATTCTCCGTATGCGCTCTAAAGCTTTTGCTTGAGCTTCTTCTCGAATTCGTTTTTCTTCTTCTTTGCGTTTCTTAGCAGTATTGAGTCAATTTAGCATTTCCTCTGTGAGAGGTTCCTGATACAACTTGACCCTGCATCCGCTTATGTAGCTTGGGAGAACATCGCCTTCTAATGTGGCTAGTTGCACTGCTCCACTTGTTGAGATTCTATTAATGATCATGGGTATGTAGCCTCTCTTCTCCAGTTTCCTCGCATGTTGTTTCAACGTGTATACTAGTACTAGGTCGCCTGCCTTCAAACCTTTATCCTTAACGTGGGCATCAAAGTATGCCTTCTGTCGTTTCTTAGCTGCATATATCCCTGCAGCCGCCCTCAGTCTTGTTTCTCCTAATCGTTCTAGGTCAAAGATCCTAGAGGAGAGTTCATGACCTGTCCATTCATGCTCCTGTGCTACTTTCAATGTAGGTATTAAGAAATCCAACGGTGGCCAAATACCATCTGAAAGGGGGTGGCTTGGAGTACCGTTTTGTAGGCCACTCAATATGCCCAAACAGCATGGTGTAGCTGTTTGTCCCAATCAGAGCGTTTATTGTTCACTAATTTCGTCAGTACATTGCATAAGATCTTATTGGTGCTCTCAGCCTGGCCATTTGCTTGAGGGTGATAGGGGGCAGACTTCTTATGTACTACCAAGAATTCTTGGAGCAGATTTTCAATAACTTCATTCAATAAGTGAGTGCCTCTATCACTAACTAGCTCTATAGGTAGTCTGTATCTAGTGAATACATTCTCAAACAAGAATTTAGCAGTTGTCTGAGCATCGTTCTTTGTCGTAGCTTTTACCTCTACCCATTTGGTTAGATAGTCCGTGGCAACAATGATATACTCAGCATGGAAACCCTTAGCTGGGGGATTAATAGGACCTACGAAGTCTATTCCCCACTTGGAGAATGCACGTCCACCCATCATAGATTTCAGTGGCATCTCATCTTTGTGTATAGGACACTGAGTTCTCTGACAAACATCACACCGTTTCACATAGGTATGTGCATCCATGTGAAGGGTCGGCCACCAGAAGCCCGCAAATAGTATTGCCTTGATCACCCGATCTAGTCCAAAGTGTCCTCCTGCTACACCTTGGTGAGCAGTTTCCAAGATCTTAAGATATTCACTTTCATGGACACATAGTCTCAGGTAACCATCTTTACCACGCTTGTATAGATTATCAGTGACCAATGAGTGAGTAATCTAGGGCTTCTTGTTCTAAACTCCTTTTCCTAGCCATAGTCATGTCTGGAGGGAATGTTTTCGTCCTCAGGAAGGATACTAGTGGTTCACTCCAATCTGGCACTATGGACACTTGATAAAGAGTGGCATGTTCCACAGGTGGTTTAATGCAGCAGATTGGGCATTCCTTGCACAACTTCTGGACATCAGCTTCCATCGTCGGCCAATGCACTCCGAGTCTCCTTAGTGTCTGTAGGGTTCGTTGCTTTGAGTAGTGTTGCTCTAATGCACCTGCATGTGCTAGTTGCAACCATTTAGCGTACTCATCCTCTTCCACACAACAAGCCAAGATCCCTTGATCTGTGTGCTTGTACATACTACCTGCCATGATGTGATACTTTTGAGCTTTTACTACCTCTCTATCCTGTGTTTTTACTACTGGGTGGTTAGGCCCGTATGTCAATATTGGCACTAATGACTTAGCCCACTGCGGTACCACTTCCAAATTAAACAAGTAAGCATCAGGAAGGTCATCTGACACTCCTTGTGGGGCTTCTCCAGATGTGAGCCTAGAGAGATGGTCTGCTCTCAAGTGAGTCCTACCTTTCCTTACCACAACCTCAAAGTCGTATTCCATTAGTAAGAGAAACCATCTCACCAATCTACCTGTGTTGCATGGCTTGTTTACCAAGTATAGTAGAGCTTGATGATCAGTAAAAAATTTAAACTTGTTTGCAAGCAAATAATGTCTAAACTTTTTAACCGCATACACCATGCCTAATCCTTCTCTCTTCGTAGTGGTATAATTTCGTTCAGCTGCATTCAATTGTCTACTAGCATAGGCAATTGGGAGATCCATATTACCTTCACCGGTAGGTTGTGTGAGTACACACCCAATAGCATAATTGGATGCATCCACGTGAACATGGAATGGCTTGTTCCAATCCGGGGTGGTCAAGATTGGTGTTGAACACAATCACCGTTTAAGCTCATTGAAGGAATTTTCACACTCATGAGTCCACTCAAAGTTAGTCAAAAGTCCATACATGGGCTTTGCAATGACCGCATACATGTGAATGAACCGGCGGTAGTAACCACAATGCCCCATGAAAGCCTGTACTTCCTTGACATTCTTTGGCCTAGGTAACTCGGCTATGGCTCTCACTTTCTCTTCATCAGTGGATATGCCATTCTTTGACACTATGTGTCCTAGAATCTTGCCTTGGCTGACCATAAAAACGCACTTTTCGGGGTTCATGCAGACCTGATATTCTCTACATTTGTCAAAGATTTGTCTGAGTTCAGGAATATGGGTTTGTCTAATGTTAGAATGAGCACAAAGATCATCAACATAGACTTCTAAGTTCTTCCTCAGGAACTCTTTAAATACATGGCACATTAGCCTCTGGAAGGTTGCTGGTGCATTGGTAAGCCCAAATGGCATTACTCTAAAGGCAAAAATGCCCCATTCAGTGGCAAAAGCCGTCTTATGCTGATCTTCTGGAGCTATGGCTACTTGATTGTAGCGCGAAAATCCATCAAGGAAGTTGTACACTTCCTTGCCTGCTACTCTTTCCAAGAGATGGTCTGTGATGGGAAGCGGATAGTTATCTCGAATTGTGGCTGCATTGACCTTCTTCAAGTTAATGCATACACGCAGCTTTCCGTTTTTCTTGGGCACCACTACAATGGGGGATACCCACTCAGTGTGCTCAATTTCATAGATAAATCCAACTTCAACCAGTCTATCTATCTCTTCCTTGATCTTGGCAGCGTAATTATCGTTATATGTGTATGGCTTTTGCTTAGAGGGTTTGGCATCTGAGGTCATGGGAATTGTGTGTGAGCATATATCTGGGTCGACACCTTTCAAATCCTTGTAACTCCAAGCGAATACATCTCTATATTCTCTTAGCAAGGCTATTAGCTCTTGTTCTTCCTCTTCTGTCAGGTCATGGCCTATGTACGTGCATCTCTCCTCTCCTTCTTCCAGAGCTACCACAATTTTCTTGGTGGTTTCTTTGTTATCATAGGCCTCCCTTGATTGTGCCTCTCGTTTAGGCATTCTGATCATGACTCTCCTGTCATCTATCTCATACTTCTTAAAATTTTCCGGGACCTCAAACAAAGATTCTTCCTCTGCTTGTGTGACTTCTCTCTTCTTTCTTTTCTTTCTTTCTTCCTTCGGGGTCACATGTGTGGCTAGCCTTAAATCATTTGTAAGCTCTCCGTGCCTCTGGGGTTGAAATTCTACTTTGTAGAAGTATTCTTCATCTGATGCAAAAGGTCGGTCCATAATGATTGACTCTAGATCGGAGTCACTTGCATCCTCAAATGCATCAGGGCTAGGTTCACACTCTTCTAACACTGCCTCTCCCATGATTGGCTCTATGGAGAAAACTGAAATGTCATAGCCATCCTCATCACAGTAGGGTGTCCATTGTTCCTCATTTGGCTACATCCATTGTTGCTAAGATTTCTGCCCAGCCGGTTCAAATTCTTCATCAGGAAATACTACAGGTGCATAGGCTGGGTCTTGAATGGGTCTATGTGTTTCGTTTGCACCTATTTCTTTGGCCTTTTCTCTTTTCTCCTCTTCTACTGCCACTTTGCACATCCATAAGTGGGTGTCTTCATGCATCCATGAGGATCTTGATCCTATGGAATGCACAGATTCCGTATCATCTTTAGCTCTATGGATGGGATTCCATTGGATAGGAGGGACATCTCTATGAGAGTAATCTTTGAGATTCACTTTGGTCGTAACAGCTAAGTGTTGCAGGTACAAAGAATTGGTTCCCCAATCCTGTACCACTTGCAACTGTCACATAAAGGGTCTTCCCAAAATCATCTCATAGGCATGATTTTTGCTAAAATCACATATAGCAAATGTATGCGCGAACTCGACACCACATGTAGTGAGAGTTATTCCTTCAAGTAGTCCTAAAGGCCTCTCTATGTGGCCATCAGCCATCTGCAATTTCACCCTCGTTGGTCTGAGTGCTGGCTTGCCCCAACGCTTCCATAGGGAAGTGGTAGCAATTGCAACTCCTGCACCTGAGTCTAGAATGGCCTTGGTGGTGTATCCTTGATGGGTGATAGGAAGATATGTGTTTCCCTCTTCGCCCTCACTCATGTCTCCTATCTTGTCCAATGGTATCTTTGGCACTGTTCTCTGGGACCCTACCTGGGAACGAGGTTTTGCTATCTCTGGTACTTGTTTGGCTACATGTTTCCATAGCTCTGGCCTTACTTTGAGTAGCTCTTCTAAGGTGAGGTTGCATTGTACTTTAGTGTTTCTCACTACCTCTGTGTTCCTAGGTATGAATGAGTCCTCATTTCGTACCATGACTGTGGGTGCTCTCATACAAGTAGACTTAGCTTCCCATGGGCCTGTGAAGTGGGGTAATTCTTGTAGAGAGTTAGACTCAAAGTCTAATCTTTCCTGAGATTGGGTGCTCTCCTGCTCCTCATAAATGGATGGGATGTCTTGTGGGAATTGGTCATGTGTGTCATCCACAAGTTCAATGGGAGGAGGGACTTCACTTTCTTTAGCCCATTTGTCTTCTTGAATCTCTCGTAGGAATTCTGGTGTGAACCGATTCATAGAAGAAGATGTGTCTGGCTCCGTAGAGTTAGGCACATAGACTTCATGGGCAGGAAGGCTTACTCTTTCACTTGCATTGCCCTTATTTTGAGAGGAGGGTTCCTTTTCTGATTGTGCAATTAGCTTCTCTATCCTTTCTAACAGTCCTTCAAAGTGCAACTACGTCTTAGCTGTACTAGAGATGTTAAAGAGGTGACTGGCTTCAAACATGGTTTGAGCCAATTCCACCATCTTAGCACAAATTTTGGCTCGTTCTAGCTCTAGTTCTGCTCTAGGGTAACACTTTTCATGATCAGTTACGTTTGGCCCTTCTTGGATTCTGGCCTGATATGCTTTAAGCGTCATGTTTAGGTCCTCGGGAGTGGGATCTGCTAGGACTGATCCTACTCTTGGGGGTGGTGGTTTTAGGTGAGGCGGGTTGGAAGGTGGCGGTTCGGATGGAGTTGGGAATGGTGGAGGTGGGGTAGTTTGAGAGGGAGTTTGAGCTGTGAGTTCGGTTATCCTGGCTTTGGTTTCTCTTAGGCTTTCCTCAAGTTCACTCATCTTTTTTGCCCATTCCCTTTTCATTCTTTCACGACTATCTCTCCAAGCTCTAGTCCTTTTCTTGGTTATGCTCTCAGTTTCACTAACATCTGGGCTCTTTTCCTGGCCTACCCCTTGGTTTTGCTGCAATGCTTGAGCTCTAGTGACCACCTGTACGGGTGTAGTGGAAGTGACACTTCCTGTGGAATCTACCACTAACCCAATAACGTTAATAGGAGTGATTTTTGGCATATTATTAGGATTCTTAGGGCAATCTCGTAAGAGATGCTCCTTTCCACACTCTTGGCAAAAGCCCTGGATCGTCACTGACTGGGGTTGTGTAGGTGGAGGTAAGGGGCAATCACGAATGAGGTGATCTCCCTGACATCTGTAGCACGGTCCTCTAGGAAATGGGGGTCTTACTTGCCTCAGTTGAGGTCTAGGGTTGGGGTTTGCATACATGACGTTTGTGTAATCAGACTCCCAACTAGGTTCATTTGGCTCTTCACTATAGTAGGACTCACCATGTTTAGGAGATTGCATGTAGTAGGCCTGGGGGTTGTCAATATGCGTCGAATCAAAGCTATGGTCACTCGGGTCACTTTCAGAAAGCAATGGTGTTACAGGGACTATAGCTCTATTCAGGTTCTCTTCTGCAGTTGCATATTTTACTGGGATCACATTAGCTGGGGTAGGGGGTTGTTGTGCCAACACAGGCTGGGGCCTTTGTTGGTTTTGGTATTGTGGTTGGTAGGTTTGTTGAGGCCTAGCATATTGCTGCGGTGGGTACTGATTCTGGTATCTTCCTTGTTGAGGGTATGGTTGTGGGTACGTCTGCCTAACGGTTTGCTTATTGTAGGGGCAATCTTGCACGGTGTGATTGGTGTACCTCCGTTCTATGGTGCAGTACTGGCTACTAGGATTTACTTGGGGTTGAGCCATAATGGGACATAAATTCGCCATGTGGTCGCCACCACAAGTATAGCATCTTTTCACAGGGGCAAACCTTGGGATCTGTTTGCTAGTAACACCTAATTTCTGAGCTACTTTCTCTGCAAGTTCCTCAATTGATGTGGATTGTGTGGAAGAGAGGCTAGAGTCACTATCTGAATCTTTGTATATCTTGGAAAGCTCTAACTCCTCCCCTAGGTTATCCTCGATGTCAATGCACATGCGTACACACTCTTCTATGGTCCTAGGGTCCTTCAAGTACACATAAGATCTCAATTTGGTACTTAGCAATCCATCCAAGAATAAAGCCACTTGCTTAGCTGGTGTGGGTAGCTTCGAAACAGGGCATCTTTCTAAGTATTGCCTAAATCTTCTTCCTGCAAGTCTCACGGTTTCTTGAGGGGTTTGCTTGAAGCTGTGAATCAGCGAGGAGGTATTATGTCTTATGCCACTCTTAGAGAATTCAATAATGAAAGCCTCTAGGAGTTGGTCTATACTCCTGAACTGCCTCTCGTTTAGAGGCTGAAACCATGTTAGGGCAGTGTTCCTAAGGGTTAGACCAAAGGCATTGTACTACGTGAACAGATCTTCAACTTGTTCAACTCTCAAGACTTGCCTGAACTCAGCCACATGATCGTAGGGATCTCCAGTGCCATCGAAGTAGTTTTTCATGGACTTAACTAGCTGGGTCGGTCTCAGGGTCCTCGTGTGTTCTCTAGGTCGTGGTAGAGGGAACTCATCAACATTTCTTTGATTCCTGGGAGCTCTAAGTACATCAGGTTCTACTCTATTTGTTTCCGTCCTCATTCTTTCTCTGCCCCCTGGGTTGGCAAAGCTTACTTCTGGCCTATCTCTACTTCTGTCTCTTTGAGTTCCATGAGCTTGGGATGTTCCAGCTCCAGGGTGACCATAGGACACGTTCGATCTTGGTTGGGGGAAAATGAATTCACCTTTCCAAGTGTAAGCATGCCTATCATTTTCTGTAACCACAAAGATCCTCTCTGAAGCGTGATCTAAGTAGGTCACTCTACCTGGGCTATCTGGATCTTTAAACTCATAGATCATGATTGTTCCTATATCATTTGGCCGATCAGATTTATACCTCCAAAAGGCTTCGTCAGTCTCTCGGTTCAGAAGCAGATCTATACTCTTGTTGTCCTGGGGAATCCACTCAGGAGTGAGAATTCTCGTAAGAACAGATTTCCCTCGAGGGGTCCTGGGCTCTACACCCATGTTTCCTTGTTCTAGGTCATCTATGTGTTAGAGTATGATCAATGTCTACCCCTCATGATTGTATGCACATTTTGTAAGGCCCCCTTTATGAGGAGAAGCCAAGCGTGCATTACCCAATTGATGGGAATCCCAACTTGAATGTTGGATGAAGGTCATATTGGACCATGTAAGATATTATAAGGAAAGGGAGTTACCAGGGTCCCCAATTGTGGGGTCCGGGGCAGCGGTGAGCAGCCCCGGCTGGGGGGTCCAAGGGGGCCAGCGGGCCCCCTGGCTGGGGGGTCCCAGGGGGCCAGCGGGCCCCCTGGTGGGGGTCCGGGGGCAGCGCCCCCGGCGCGACGGTAAAGGGAATATTCCATGGAATATTCCCTGTCGGAGTCAGAAATCATTTATATTTGTTAGGTCGGTTCAACCAGTCTAAGCCGTGTATGGCAATTACGCGGGCGGTGGCCGCCCACGCCCTACCGCCCATGTATAGCCGTCCATGGCAGGCCACCCATGATCCTATATATACATGACTTCTGCACTACCTAAGACACCGAGTTGAGCCAGCATACCTCTACCTTGTATCTCCCTATCTAGAGTTGTCTAGATCACCATTTAAGCTCTACCTTGAGAGCGCACGGGTGGACAACGCCATCATCTTTGTACTTGCTGCTAGTAGAAAATTGTTGAGATTCTCCTATATCTGTTATCTTCTCTGCTATTGCTCCTGTGTTATATTGCGTAACTATTGTCTTTCATGGTATCAGAGCTGTAAGGTTCGAATAGCTTGAGAAGTATCATTATTTTAGCCTACTAGCAGACTAGAATATCAGTAGATTATTCGAGTGATTACATGATGGCTTCATCGTCGAACAGTAGTCTTGGTGCTTCACCTAATGTTAATGCTGCACCTATTCGAATTCGTCCACCTGCATTCACTGAAGGGAAGCTGGATGGAACCAACTATACACTCTGGAAGTTCAAAATTTCTGCAATTTTGGACTCCTATGAATTACTTGACACTGTCATGGGACCGATGGGATTGGATCCAGAGCCTATACCAGTTGAAGATCCAGCAAATTCAAGATTGATGATTCAGCCAGATCCAGATCTTCTACGAGCTTGGAAGAGGCGGAATGCGGATGCATTATGTGCGATTGTCACTAGTGTAAGTGATTCTGTGCTTACTTTAGTTCAACATACTACTAAAGCACATGAGGCTTGGGGCATATTGGCTCGACAATATGAGACCAAGAACCACACTAGGATACAGAATTTAGAAAATCAGTTGGCAAATGAAAAGCATTCTGATTCTGAAAAGGCTGAAGATTTTATCAAACGGATAAAGCATCTTCAAGATCAATTGGCTGCAGTTGGTGTTGTTATAACACCAGAAGAGCTAGCTCGAAGATCTGTACGTGTTCTTCCAGCAAAGTATGATGGATTAGTAACAGCCCTTAACACTCAGGTAAGGCCAACTCCTCTTACATTTGAAGAGTTTTGTGCCATGCTTTTAGAAGAAGAGATGCGGCTGAAGAATCGGCAAAGTACAACTGATGCTGCATTCTCAGCAAATGCAAAAGGTAAAGGCTCTTCAGAGGGATCAAAGAAGAAGCCAAAGAAGAAAAAGTTCACAGGAAGTTGCTTCTATTGTGAAAAGAAAGGCCATGCCATCAAGGATTGCAGAAAGAAGCAAGCTGATGAACGGAATGGGACTGTAAAATCATCATGGAAGAACAAAGAGTCTGCAAACAACACAGAGCTGGAACTTTGGGTAGCTATTGAAGAGGTATGTTCATCTGCTCGAGCTCGTGTTGATGAGCCATGGATTTTAGATAGTGGAGCTTCTCGCCATATGACTAGTAAAAAGGACTGGTATAGTTCCCTAGTGCCTCTGCGGGAATCCATCAATGTAGTGGTGGGAAACGACTCCAAGTGTCCAGCTGAAGGAACTGGAACCATCTCTTTTATCACTTCTCCAGGTGTTGAGAAAAAGTTATCCGATGTTCTCTATGTACCTACACTCAAAAGAAATTTGTTGTCAGTTTTTGCAATAACAGATCGTGGACTCGAAGTTCACTTCAATAAGAGTGGTGCGGAAATCATGGATTCATCAGGTAATGTTGTAGGTAAAGGCACACGACGGGATAACTTGTATGAGTTAAGTGCTTTAACTGCTACAGAAGATAAAGATGTAAGCAGGTTATGGCACCAACGATTTGGGCATCTCGGATTTGCAGTTTTGAAGGAGATGCAACGAACAGGGATGGTTGCTCATTTGCCTGCATTTTCAGAGTTGCAGGAACCTTGTGAAGCTTGTATGATGGGCAAGCAACAACGAAAGGCATTTCCAAGAGAGACCAGCAATCGATTTCAAGCTCCTCTAGAGTTGGTACATGCTGATCTCTGCGGTAAAATGTCTACACCTGCTTTAGGAGGATCTTTCTACTTCTTGCTGTTAGTCGACGATTATAGTAGAAAGATGTGGGTTTATTTCATTCGAGAGAAGGCTGATGCTTTTGAAAAATTTAAAGCGTGGCATAAGTATGTAGAAAGTGAATCAGGAAGGAAACTGAAGAAATTTAGAACAGATAGAGGAGGTGAATTCTTGTCAACAGAATTCAACAATTACTGTAAGGAGCATGGTGTGAAAAGGCAACTTACCACAGCTCATACACCTCAACAAAATGGCGTTGTTGAGCGCAGGAACAGGACAGTAGTTGAAATGGCTCGTTGTATGTTAAAGGCTCAAGACATGCCTGATTCATTCTGGGCAGAAGCAGTCAATACAGCAGTCTACATCCTCAATCGAAGCTACACAAAAGCTCTAAAGGGGATGACTCCTCAAGAAGCATATTCTGGTAAAAAGCCTTCAGTTTTGCATTTCAGAATTTTTGGTTGTTTCTGTTATGCACATATTCCTGATTCAACAAGATCAAAGTTGGATTCAAAAAGCAAAAAGTGTGTCTTCCTAGGATATAGTGAAGAGTCTAAAGCATACAGGTTATGGGATCCTGAGGCAAGGAAGATTTTTGTCAGCCGAGATGTGGTGTTTGATGAACGACCACACTTAGTAGAAGATAAAGGTAAATCTACTATCTCATCAAACGGAGAAATATCTCACCTTGTGCCTATCAAAAGACAGGTTAAAGTTGAGGAGGAGGAAACATCTGATGGAGAAATTTCCTCAATAAAAAGCCAACCAATTGTAGCTGCACAGCGTAAGCCACTACCGAAGTGGGCACAACAGCTCTTTGATGATCACAATCCACATGTAGATGCACCAGAATCATCATCGGATGGATTACGAAGATCAAAGAGAATACAGGAGCAAAGAAGAGCCTCAGAACACATTGTTAACATGGCTCTAATGGCAGATATCATGGGTTCGATAAAGGAACCTACCACCATTGAAGAAGCCATTGATGATCCAGATTGGAGAGCGGCAATGCAGTCTGAGTATGATAGTATACTCAAAAATGATACATGGGATCTAGTCGACTTGCCGCCAAAGAAGAAGGTAATAGGTACTAAATGGATTTGGAAAGCTAAGTATAAAGCTGATGGAACATTAGAAAAGTATAAGGCACGATTAGTTGCACAGGGTTTTTCACAGATTGAAGGATTTGATGTTCAAGAAACTTTTGCACCAACAGCACGCATGACAACTATTCGGACGGTACTTGCAGTAGCTGCACAAAAGTCTTGGCCTATTTTCCAGATGGATGTCAAATCTGCATTTTTGAATGGTCACCTCAAGGAGGAGGTATATGTATCTCAACCACCAGGTTTTGAGGTGCCCAATTCAGAAAATAAAGTTTGCAGGTTGAAGAAAGCTTTGTATGGACTTAAGCAAGCTCCACGGGCTTGGTACCAACGAATAGATCATTTTTTCAAAAATATGGGTTTTGAAAGAAGTACTTCTGATGCTAACTTGTATGTAACGAAAAGGGATAGCAAGCTAGTTGTTGTCATTGTATATGTAGATGATTTGATCATTACAGGAGATCATCAGGAACTCATCAATCAAACTCGGATCAGCTTGGGAACTGAGTTTGAAATGACAGACTTAGGTCTACTCCATTTTTGTCTGGGAATTGAAGTATGGCAAAGGAAGGATGGCATTTTCATCTCACAACAAAAATATTCCAAAGAAATTCTCAAGGCATTTGGAATGATGGACTGCAAACCAACTAGCACACCTATGGAGGTAAACCATAAGCTATCTATGGATGATAACATGCCTGATGTAGATGCTAAGAAGTATAGGAAGCTCGTTGGAAGTCTTATTTTTCTGTGCAACACTAGACCAGACATTTGCTATGCTGTTGGAGTGTTAAGCAGGTTTTCCAACAAACCTAAGGAGAGTCACTGGAATGCTGGAATGCGAATTCTAAGGTACATTGCAGGAACCTTGGATTTTGGTATTTTGTATACCACAGGTGATACACTCCAAGGATATTGTGATTCAGATTGGGCTGGAGATTGTGATTCTAGAAAATCAGTTTCTGGATATTGTTTCTCACTTGGTTCAGGAATATTTTCTTGGGTAAGTAGGAAGCAACCAACTCTCGCACTCTCCTCCACTGAAGCAGAGTACAAAGCAGCTTGTTTTGCTTCTTGTGAGGCAGTCTGGTTAAGGAGAATTCTTGCAGATCTTGGCTTTCCATCAAATATGCCAACTGTACTCAAGTGTGATAATCAAAGTTGTATGGCTATTGCAAAGAACCCAGTATTTCATGCTCGCACCAAGCACATAGAAGTACAGTACCATTACATTCGTGAGCTAATTGAAGATGAAATTGTGGAGCTAGAATATTGCCCAACAGAGGCAAATTGTGCTGACATATTCACTAAAGCACTTGGAAGAGAGCAGCTCAACAAGCATCTTCAACAGATGGGCATAGGACCGAGACCTACTTGATTTATCATCGGTAAACATTGAGGGGGGGTGTTAGAGTATGATCAATGTCTACCCCTCATGATTGTATGCACATTTTGTAAGGCCCCCTTTATGAGGAGAAGCCAAGCGTGCATTACCCAATTGATGGGAATCCCAACTTGAATGTTGGATGAAGGTCATATTGGACCATGTAAGATATTATAAGGAAAGGGAGTTACCAGGGTCCCCAATTGTGGGGTCCGGGGCAGCGGTGAGCAGCCCCGGCTGGGGGGTCCAAGGGGGCCAGCGGGCCCCCTGGCTGGGGGGTCCCAGGGGGCCAGCGGGCCCCCTGGTGGGGGTCCGGGGGCAGCGCCCCCGGCGCGACGGTAAAGGGAATATTCCATGGAATATTCCCTGTCGGAGTCAGAAATCATTTATATTTGTTAGGTCGGTTCAACCAGTCTAAGCCGTGTATGGCAATTACGCGGGCGGTGGCCGCCCACGCCCTACCGCCCATGTATAGCCGTCCATGGCAGGCCACCCATGATCCTATATATACATGACTTCTGCACTACCTAAGACACCGAGTTGAGCCAGCATACCTCTACCTTGTATCTCCCTATCTAGAGTTGTCTAGATCACCATTTAAGCTCTACCTTGAGAGCGCACGGGTGGACAACGCCATCATCTTTGTACTTGCTGCTAGTAGAAAATTGTTGAGATTCTCCTATATCTGTTATCTTCTCTGCTATTGCTCCTGTGTTATATTGCGTAACTATTGTCTTTCACTATGTCCGTCTCAGGGATCACATTCCCGAATTCATCTGTCCTCTCCGGGTGACTAGTGACCACATATATTGTCCCTTCCTTGTCTAGGTATGCTCCGTTTTCAAACTTGACAGCAGGGTGCTCTAGCCCAATAGATTGGTCTGGGTTTTTGATTTGGACCACGGATTTTCCTAGGCCGTCCTCATAGATGCTAGCACCTAATCGGTTGGTTCTAAGGTATTCCAGCTGTGTCTTGTACGGGCCTTCTACCCTGTGCAAGTATGGCACTCCTGAACTTCCTGTAGGTCGGTCCATGCCTTGAGACATCTCTGATTCACTGGTCTCAGAGCTAGGGTAGTATGAGTGGTGGCTCAACTGCTGGGTCCAAGACCTAGCAGTGTGGTTGACACTAGCCTCTGAAGACCTAAGACTTTGTCTATCTCTCCCTAGATGTCGCCCTGATCTAAGGTTCATAAGCCTAATTTAATAGCCCAAATTTGCCCAAGCACAACCTCGTTGCTGAGTTCTTTTGTATCAGTCACTTGATTCTTTTTAGTGGTTACCGTGTTTATGCTCTTGTCAGAAATCACGTCGTCAGGAATATTTGAGTTAATTTTCGCACTGTAAGTTGATCGTTCCACGTTAGATTCTTTCCTTTAAGGTTATCGCATCACGAAGAAATTATGTTCAATCTTGAACTTGAGTGCATACGTAGTCTTCAACTTGATTGATGCCTATCATTGCCCTGACTTACTCCTAACACTAGTCGTTCTTAGCCTAAGCTATGAATTGATAGAGGGTGTTGAGGATTTTCCAACCTTGAGTTTCCTTCTTTGTGTTGTTGCCCTAGTGTGCCCAGGATGCGTGTTCCCAAGCTTGCACTTACTCTTGCTTAGAATGCCCTCAAGTGCTCTTGCTGGACCTGTAAAAGTCCCACGGTTAGCTCAAGACTTAGATTCAAATGACACAATAGACCACTTTCATGCATGTAACTCACAGACCAAATTATCCTTTGCCTTTATGGACAACAATCCCAAGGATCCCTCAGTTTTCCTACCTCGGGGTATGGTCAACTTCAAAATCCCCTATATAATAATCCTGATATTAATTTTCACATAACCAATGGAAGTTTTGGTTGTACTCCCCACGAGCTTTCCAACAAAACAAGAATCACAGCAAACGGATTTTGTATGAGAAAGTTATGTCAGTTCAGGCTTCAGGGATTAAAACAGGATTCAAACAAGTCAACAGGGCAACAGGTTTTCCTCGGGTTATTTGCCTATAGCCTCCTTATGTGCTCTAGAGTCCATGATCCATGTCCCAAATTAGCCAAAATCTTCAAATTAAAAAACCCTAAAAAATTGGCCGAAATTGGCTGTCAATCGCGATCGACTGGGCTGTCAATCGCGATGGACACGTGTCAATCGCGATTGATGGGTGTCAATCGCAATGGACAGGGGGTGTCGGTCGCGATGGACAGGGGGTGTCGGTCGTGATTGATGGGTGTCGATCGCGATGGACTACTGTCGATCGCGATGGACAGGGGGTGTCGGTCGCGATTGATGGGTGTCGATCGTGATGGACTGCTGTCGGTCGCGATGGACAGGGGTGTCCGTCGCGATTGATGGGTGTCGATCGCGATGGACTGCTGTCGATCGCGATGGACAGGGGTGTCCGTCGCGATTGATGGGTGTCGATCGCGATGGACTGCTGTCGATCGCGATGGACAGGGGTGTCCGTCGCGATGGACACGTGTCCGTCTGGGTCTGTCAGTCGCGATGGACTGGTTGTCCGTCGTGATGGACAGTGTCAATCGCGATTGATGCTATCAATCGCGATGGACTGAAAAAATGCAAATTTTCCAAAACTTTTTGTGGATTTGTGATGTGCAAGGTCTCTAGTCTACTGTGGTGCACTCAGTTTTACCAAAAGATGAAAATTTTTGTCAATCGCGATCGACAGAAGCTGGCGACTACGAGACAGTTCTGCACATTTCCGTACCTGCGCAACGTGCTGGAGGGGATGATGCTGTTGGAACCTGCAAGAAACTCAACAAACATGCAAACACACGGCACACAATATTGCTCTCTCGCTCTCTCTCACAAGTGGAATGAGGGAAATGAGGTGGAGAAGGTGATATGATCAAAAACTGAAAAATTTCACGATGATGGAGATGGAGGTGGGAGATGGTGATGATGATGATGGTGATGGTGGTGATGAGATGAGGAAAAGAAAAATAAGAAAAGTGAAGAAATTACCTACAATGCCAACGTCCCAAATCTACATCTTACCATCACACGCTCGTCCTCAAAGCTCGATCCCCGGCAACGGCGCCAAAATTTGGTGTAGCTCAGTGATGAGTAGCACCTCCTTTAATGTCAATCCGGGAAGACGTGAGGATGGTATGATGACCTCGAGCAAGTGAAGGCACAAGTGCGTGAGTGAGAAGCACACTAACATGCACACACATACACACACACGCGCACACACAGCAAGACAAAGAGTGAGAAGCAATGGAGTTCTTAGATTACTGTCAAAAAGCTCTTACAAGTTCATATCAATTACAAGCTAACCTCAAAAATGAGCTCTCTAGCTCTATTTATAGTTTTTGACTAGGTTTTGGCCCTGTCTAGACCTAGTGTCCGGCCTAGTTAAAAATTAGGTTCCAGGGCCAATTTGAGGGCTTAAACGGAGTCTTAAAAATGCGAAAATTGATATATAGGTACTTCTAAGGCTACAAAAATATGAAATGGTATTTACAATGATTGTTAGTGATAAGAATCACTGTTATAAAGATGTTGATTTGGAAAAATTTGAAGGGCCTATCTGCCAGATTTGCGTCGACTGCTTTGTCTACTCAATCCTTCACCTCGCTCTGACTCTCTCCGCTGGCTTCCTTGTCTAGTTAGTCCTTGGGTGCCCATACTGCTCTCAACAGCATACCCGGTGGGACTCCAAGGAGATTTGAGCATAGGAAAATTCCAAGACTTAAGGTATTAGCTTAACCCTTCGGGCCTTAAGTGAACTAAGCGCGCTTTGTTTTGCTAATACCGTTTACGTTTACAACTCAGTCAACTCTCCAATCGGGTTTCTATCTACGTTAGGTATTAGCTTCAACGTTAAGGTGAAGTGTAGAAGAGTTCAAGTGTGGATAGTGCTATAGTACTACTTCATTGGGGTAAGAGGTAAATCTTCTTATTAATTCTCTTAGCTTATTAAGAGGATTATGAAGAGCTCATGATCGCAACCCGGTCCCAAACATTGAGGGTTACTTGGAAAGAAACAAGAAGGAAGGTTGTTAGAAGATCCTCTAGTCCACTATCATCGACATCATCAGTCATGAATATGGAAGCTCATGTAGATTTGGAAACTTTACTTTCTAGATTGAATATAAAATTTCCTTCTTTCAAAGTCTTAGCTCAGGAAGATCTAGATGAGCATATTAGGAGGTTCTTAGCATTATGCAAAACAAGAGGTTTGATGGGAAGAGAGGATGCCTTTTTGATACTCTTTCTTGCCACACTAGAAGGTTTAGCAAATAAATGGTTCAGCCAGTTTGCTGAAAACCATTTTACCACTTGGGATTTAATTGCATTCAAAATGCAATTCCAACATGGGAATACTACAGAGATAATCATAGAGGAATTAGAAAACTTGAGACTAGGTCCAGGTGAAACGTTTCCAGAGTTTGTAACTAGGGGCAAGGCACTAATGGCTAAGTTGCCAGATCCTCCACATGATTTCTTTATTAAGAAATGGTTAGCTGAACCACTTCCAATGACCACACAATGTAAAATCAAGGAATTAGTGTTGCCAATAGCCTCCATATAGGAGTTCATCAATACAGCTACACGACTAGAACAAATAAGGCAACAATATGGAGCAACTTCTTCTCAACTACCCTATTCTATAGGAATGGAGGATCCAGTAATCCAGCTAAGGAAAGAGATGAAGGGATTAAAAAGGAATAAGCCCCATAAAGAGGAGGAGAATGCTGTGACTCAGTTGAGGAGGGAAATCGAAACATTGAAGCTACAAAAGGAAGAGGAAGCCCAAGCAGAAGAACTGGCTCAGCTTCGACAAGAGTTGTAGGAACTCAAAGGGGGTGGCATCAAAAGGGGGCTATGGTGTACCATGTGCAGCAAGCAAGGTCATGTAGTAGGTGAATTTCCTCTGTTAAGTGTAACTTGCCAGCTATGCAAAAAAGCTGGTCATGAGGCCCATGAATGTCAATCAAGAGGAATGCCTGCAACAACATATTGGACACAAGGAGGAGCCCTACCACTAGCAAATGTGATGGTGGCTGCACCTAATCAAGGTAACAATTATAACCCTAGACATAGGGATAACTTTGGAAATGGGCCAAGGAGGCCAATTATTTGTTTCAGATATGGAGAATGTGGGCATTACCAAAGTAGGTGCACTCTACCAGAAAATGCCACTCCTTGCAAGAACTGCCCAGAGGCCAGAGACCACTATACTAACTGTTGTCCTAAGAACCAAGCATCCTCATCTGGGCCCCACATTCAAATGATTTTTGTGCGCAAAGAAGAAATGGTAGATCAAGTCAATGGGCCATCACCATCTACCAGGGTGGTGTAGTTAGAAGAAATTGAATCTTTTACAATGCAGACAAGAAGCAAGGGGAAGGCTCAAGTGGAAATAGGTCAAGAATCAAGGATTAATGGATTGAACAAAGACAAAGAGACATCTAAAGACAAATCCACCACATGTGCAGATACAAGGAAAAAAGGAAATCTCATATGTACCAATGATGACATTGGGCATACATTCAAGAGGGCTCACGAGGGGTTTGATAAGTCAATTCGAGCCCATGCTCTTAAGGGATCAGAAGCTTCAAGACTACTCAAGTCCATGAAAAAGGAGGTCAGTATTTTTGATTTAATAAAGATGGATGGGAAATTCAAGTGAGAACTCTTGTAGATAATTGATGAGGCTTCCACAACAAGTTTAGTGGCAAAGGCTGCTGTTATGCATAAAGGTGAAATTGTAGGGGAAGCATCCCTCACAGATTAAGAGCCCTCCGCTAAAAGTCTCTATCAAAGGTCATGAGTTTCAAGGAGTTATTGTGGATGGTGGTTCTCATATTAACTTGATGCCTGAACATACAATGGAAAAGATTGGACCACACCCTTCAAGACCTACCAAATTCACTGTAACACTGGCAGACCAGAGCATAGTAAAGCCTATGGGAGTGGTCCCTGGAGTCCTATTCAAGATACAAGGTACCATCTTTAACTTGGATTTTGTTGTTTTAAGGCTACCACAGGTAGAAGGAAGTTTCCACCTGTTAATTGGGAGACCTTGGTTAAGACATGCCAATGTACTGCATGACTGGGGTAAGGACAAAATGTGGGTAAAGTGAGAGGGAAAAGAGTTGCAGCAGATATTTTTAGAAGAAGGACCAGATAATCAGAGACATACCAGCGTGATGCAGATAATTGGTATTTGTATGGAAGAAGAATTGTTGGACAAACCAGAAGCAGATCTATTTGAAGAAGCAAGTTTATATGAAGAAGAAAACATGTTGGCTTGGCTCCACACAAAAGACACATCTTCCTGCTATGGGATTTTTTCAAACTCAAGTAGAGAGGAAGCCTATGAAGAAAAAGAGGAGATCACTCAGTTTACTAATTCGAGTGAAATAGTCTCAATCAAAGGCCATAGCAGAGAGAAGAAAAGAAAAGCCCTTAAGTGCAGCAGTGATGAAGCTACTTCAAATCATATGTGAGTGGCCATTTTTTTTATAGATACTGGTATGGATATCATCTGTTATGTCAATTTTTATGATAGTAAGTGCAGGGCTTTACAAGAATGTGGAAAGAGTACTTCTAAGTCTTTGGAAACAGAGGGTTCCATTGGATGAAGAAGTTGGAATAGTAATATTGAAATTTTGCAGATTAAGTTATAAAGTAGCTGAAACAAAGATACAAAAGATGAAGTATGGAGGAGATAATATTCTAATGAAGGATTTAGGGTACCCCTATCAGATGGTCAGTATGCCCAAAAAGAAGACAACACAAATGAAGTGCCGTATAATTGGAGATTATGGAGGAGTTTCTCTTAGTCATCATATCATGGTTCAAGGCCCGTCATCAAAACAACTGAAGATTTATGGATCACTTGGAACTTGCAAAATCTGCCCAGGTTGTACATAGCCTTCTCATTTCATTTTTAGTTTTTATCTATTTTCATGTTTGTTCCTTGATTTTTATGCAACTTAGAAGTCATTTCACAACCTTAGTATAAGAAAAATTTTTAGGAGATTTTTGGGAATTTTTAAGGCATTTTTAGAATTTGTTTAGCATTTTTTTAATCATTTTCAATGCCATTTTCTTGATAAAATGGAAGAAAAAAGGGGAGATCTTTGTGGTTTTCAGTGAGAAACTGGCTTAGAAATGCTAGGAAATTTTTTCAGAATTTTTCTTGATTTTCTTGCATTTTTAAATTTTTTTTTGGATTTTATTAGCATTTTTTTTAATTTTCAGGATAATTTTTTCACCCAAAAAAAGACCAGCAACCTAGAGGCCAAATTATTTTTCAAAAAAAAATCTCTCTCTCTCTCTCTCTCTCTCTCTCTCTCTCTCTCTCTCTCTCTCCCACCTGCCCGCCCCTCCCCCACCCCACTCCCGTGCCCCCCCCCCACCCTCCACCCACCCACCCCCACCCCCACCCACCCGGCCCACCCCATCCCCCCCCACCCACCCCCCACCCGCCCAACCCCCACCATCCCCCTGTCCCCCCCACCCACCCCCCACCATCCCCCCACCCCCCGACCCACCCACCCCCCACCATCCCTCCACCCCCCTCGAATCCCCCCACCCCCCACCATCCCCCCACCCACCCCCCACCCTGGATGCGTTTGCATATATATTATCAATAATAATAAAAATACTTTATATATATATATATATATATATATATATATATATATATATATATATATTTATTTATTTATTTATTTATTTATTTTTCTCAGTCCCATTCTTTTGGCTCTAGATTGTGCCTCAGATGGCAAATTTTTTCAAACTTGTGGTCATTTTCATGTATTTTGGCACCTTTGGACTTATATTTTGCCTAATTTTTCCAAAATCCAACCTTTTCTCTGACTTTTGGTCAAAAGCCACATATCTTGAGCACATTTCTCACGTGTTTTTCATTACACACATGGTTCACATGGTCTATTCTCAGTTTATTTTACCATATGTTTCATAATTTCCCATATGCACCCTCTGTAGCTTTACTGTTTTATCATTTTGGCCCTATCCATAGCCCATAATCCCACTCCCTCACCCTGCCCTTACCCTTCTACCGAGCCCCATCCTTACCCCTCCCTGCCCTATCCATCTCAGTCCCTTAGCCCTCCCTTCCCCCTCATTCCTACCCTCCATTCACCCTCCTTTGCTTTTCCATGCAATAGCTACACTTTTGGTTCTTCTCTGCTGTTTTATTGTTCTTTACTGCTCTTGTGGACTTGGTAGCTGCTCAAGTGTCCCTTTGTTGATTTTGCTGCACAGAAACATTGGTGTAATCTCTGCTCAGAGTTTTGGCTATGGCTCTCCGGAACAGAGAGCCCATTAGGTGGTGGGCAACTGTTGAACCCATAAAAGTCACATTGGTCAAAGTCAATCATAGTCAAAGTCAAAGGGTCAAATCAAAGAGATCAAAGCCAACATGCTCAAGATCAAAGTCAACATGGGTGAAGTCAAAATGTGCAAAATTCGGGTGTCAAGGTGCATAGGTAGTGCACAATTAATTGTCACAAAGGGTATAATTGCAGAAAGCTGGTTGTAGGTTGCAGAGGTATTTCTGTAATTTCTCTAAGGTTCAAAGTGTTCTTAAAGTGTTTTGGAAGGTTCAAGGGAACCCTCTCTTAGGCGCACATTTGAATAATTAAAAGGCAAAATGTGAAGGTATGTGAAGCGACAACGTATGGAGAAGTGAAAGTATCCCCCCCCCAATTAAAATTTTTGTTTTAGTCTAAAGTCACTACAAGACAAAATAGGGATTCGTTGGCTGCCCATCTTTGGAGACAATCTTGGGACATCAAAGTAAGCACCAAGATACTCTAGCAGTTAGTAGTGTACATGAATCGACACTCAAATCAAGGCAAGGCATTATTCTTTAGGACTAAGCAAGGTGAGCATAGTCTAAGCTAAGCAAGAGAGAAGTGCAAGAGACACACAGTGTGCGACGTAGAGAAGTGAAGTGCAAGGTGTGCATGAAGAGTGACTAAGAAGTGTGCAGAGAAGTGCTAAGCATACAACCGAAGATCCCAAGGTCCCATTGAAGCTATGCACGTGCCGACAGAAGGTGTCCATCCCTCCCCCTATTGGAAGCTTGAGTGCAAGGTGTGCACAAGGGCAAGCTTGGAGAAGGTGGAGGTCTGGTGCAGAGAAGGCCGGCAGCAACAAGACCCTTGGGTATTTTGTATCTTGTGATTGTGCATTCTGTGGGATTTTGCAGAGAAAGCATTGGATTGTATTGTGCATCATCATTATATTTGTCTTCTTATAATCAATCGATAGAGGCTTCCAGTGTTGTATCTTTCTTCTTATCTTTCCCTTTTCTCCTACAAACACTCAAATCCCTTTTCGCACAAGAATCCCCCAACACTAGGTATGTGCATAAATTGACTTAGCACACTCACACTATAACATACATCTACTCTTGCCAATGTGGCATAGTTCAAACTACCCACAAGACTTTGATAACCTGTGATATCTTCTATGAGTTCACCTTCATGTGAGCTCAATTTATGATTAACCTCCATTGGAGTACCTGCAATCCTACAAGCTTGCATCTTGAACTTTGTCAACAAGTCTTTAATGTATTTCCTTTGAGTAAGGAATAGACCATGATCTATGTATACTACTTCCAATCCTAGGAAGTATGTAAGTGAACCTAAGTCACTTATCTTGAACTCTTCTTTCATCTACTCCTTGATCTTCTTTATTCCATCTATATCATTCCCTCTAAGTATAATATGTTGGAACAAACCAATCACAAATTAGTGATTATAAAGACCTTGAAGAAGGCTTATGGTCAGAATGAAGTGAAAGAAGACACTTGAGAAAGTGAAGGAGATTTCAGAATGATAGCTTGTACACATATGTACATATAAGTGGAAATCCTTGTAATTTGAGTTGAGCTAAATCCTTAGGATGATAAGGAGTAATGTCATAGACGCGGAATAAGTCTAAAATCATGTATATATAAGTTAATGATGATAAGAAATGTATGTGAGAGTCATTTGTAGATGACAAATGTCTTAGAGATGTGTAGAGAGTTTTTTTCCCAAAAAATAGCGACGGGTTTTTCTCTGAGTGCTCTCTGTCTGATCATGTGGATCAAGATTCTTTTTGTACACATCTAATTGAGAAGCTAATGAAGCTATGTTCAGAGTTTCATGATCTAATTCCTCTCCTACTGTGAGAATGGTCAATAGGAACATTTGTATGTAGAATGTGGAAACTGAAGTCTGAGAGTAGCGCACTTTTCCGTCTCAGTATTTTGCTTAGATCTCAGTGTATACTGTAAAGTTTTTGATGAGTGAGCACTTAAAATCTAAGTTAGGAGATAAGGAAGCTATGGCTAGAAGCATTTAGCAAAACGGGACTTAACTGTGAGAAATCAACTTAAGAAGTTGACCATGTCGAAGGCGCTACCTCTAGAAGACAGTTATGACATATCTTTGATCTTAAGGATCAAATTAAACTTTTGATGATTAGTTTTGAGAACTAATGATTGGTACGATTGCGCAAAGGTATTGCGAATACTTGTGCATCATTTGTTTGAAGAAATTTGAAGTTATGTGCAGGTAATGAAGTTGATTTCTGAAGCAGACTTTCTGAAGTAAACACTTCTTCACTCAGAGAAGTGTTAATGAAAGTTTTGGTAAAGAAGAACAATATTTGTGTAAAGTTTGGTTTATAACTGACATAGAAGTGTTCTTAAGTCAGTATAGATCAAACCTTTGGAGATTAAGAGGTCTCCAACAGTGGTATCAGAGCTGAAGGTGCAATACAAGAGAAGAAAAGACAATTGAAGTTCCGATTGGTGCAGATATTGGAGTTCTTCCAAATCAAAGGAGGACAAGGACAAATTATTGAAGATAACCTGCAGAAGTTCAAAGCACGAGTTCGAAAAGAATCAAGAAGGACAAAGCTCATATCAAAGGTACACTTTATTCTCATAAACCATAGTAATTGCAGATACAGAAGGTCAAGGATGGGAGAAAGCTTGCAGATTGATAAGCTAGATAGGGAGAACTATCCAGCTTGGTCCATGAGGATGGAGGCACACCTCATGAGTAAAGATTTGATGGCATTCATTATAGGAGATGAAGAAAAGCCTGAATTTGCAGATCCTAGTATTCCAACTAGGGAAGAGCTTGCAATTTTGAAGACTTGGATGAGAAAGGATGCTCAAGCAAGGAGTATCATTTACATGGCTGTAAATGATTATCTTCTACCTCACATTAGAGGATTGGAAAGTGCAGCAGATGTTTGGAATGCTTTGGAAGAGCATTTCCAAAATACAACCAAGTCAAGGAAGTCCTCACTATGGGCTGAGTTCACAACCTTCAAGAAGAAGAGCTCACAATCAATTTCTGATTATGTGGCAAGGATGAAGGATATTGCAGATAGCTTGGGAGCAGTGGATGAAGACATTGAAGAGGATAAGTTGGTAAGACAAATACTTAAAGGTCTGAGAGGAGATGAGAAGTGGAAGCCTTTCATATTGTCCATAGAGTTGTCACTTGATCACTTTACTCCTGATCTTAATCAATTGCTAGGACACATGCTAACTTTTGAGCAGGACATTAAAGGAGACAATGATAGAAGTGCAAGTCAAGCTATGTACTCCAAGGACAAGAAAAAGAATGGTAAGGGAAAGCAATCGATTGATGATGAAGGGAATCCAAGTCAAGCTAACTTCACAAAAGGAAAGATGAATTTCAGAGGTAAAGGAAGAGGAGGTAAGAACAAAGATAATGCTAAAGCTTGTTGGATTTGTGGCAGAACCAATCATTTGGCAAATGATTGTTAGTATAACAATCAAAATTGTGGAAGCAATAATCAGAATTTTAATCAAAGAGGTAGAGGAGGCAGAAACCAAAGAGGCAACTTCAGAGGAAGAGGTGGTAGGACATCATATGGTAGAGGAGGTGGAAGAAACTTCCAATCTCAGTCCTACAACAACAATTATTATAATTATGCATCAGATCAGAAGGATGATATGACTCTTATCTTGAATGCAACTCATGAATCAGTGGGAGAAGATCAAAGAGTGTTTTATATTGACTCAGGATGTAGTAACCATCTGAGTGGGAATCTATCCTTGATGACTGATATGGAAGCAAAGGTGAATGGACATACAGCTCAAACAGGTGATAATACCAAACATAAAGTGGAGAGCATTGGATCAGTGAAGACAAAGAGTGGAAGTACACTTCTGAGCAAGGTACTTTATGTTCCTACTATTCCTAAAAATTTGATAAGTGTAGGGCAAATTGTGGAGAAAGGATATGAGGTAAGATTCACAAATGATGGTGTTTATGTGCAAGATCCAAATCAGGGATATAGAAACATAATTGCAGGAAAAAAGGAAGGAAGATTATTCACTCTCAAAGTCCAAGGTAATGTGGGACATGCATTATTTACTTATGGAAGTCAAAAGGTGTCTGAATTAGACCTATGGCATAAAAGGCTAGGTCATTTCAATGAGAGAGCTATAAAGGAAATGTCAAAGAATCAGGTGGTGCTTGGATTGCCAAATATTGAAGGGCAACATATGGTGTACAAGTGTGAAGCTTGTCAATTAGGTAAAGCACATAAAGGTTCTTACAACAAATCAGGGTACAAGCATTCAAATATGCTTGAATTGGTTCATACAGATGTATGGGGTCCCTCAAGGGACTATAGCATAAATGGATCTAGATATTATGTGTTGTTTGTTGATGATGCAACCAGATGGATTACTTTATATGTAATCAAGGATAAATCAGAAGTTTTCAAGACATTCAAACATTATCATGCCTATGCAGAAAGGATCACAGGGCAAAAGCTTAAGAGGTTAAGGTCAGATGGAGGGGGAGAGTATTTCTCTAAAGAGTTTGATGATTATTTGTGGAATGCAGGTATAAAAAGAGAAGTAACTTGCAGGTACTCTCCTCAACAGAATGGAGTAGCAGAAAGGAGAAATAGGACTCTTGTAGTATTTGCAAGAGCAATGATGAAGGAAAAGAATTGTCCAAATTACTTATGGGTAGAAGCCATTAATACTGCAACATACCTTGTGAATAGGTTACCTTGTAAAGCTTTGGATGGAGGAACCCCTTATGAAGCATGGTGGGGTAAGAAACCTACTCTTGATCATTGTAAAGTATTTGGATGTGTAGCATATGCTTATGTTCCTTCACAATTAAGACATAAGCTAGAACCCAAGGCAGAGAAGTATGTGTTTATTGGATATGATGATAGACAGATGGGTTACAGGTTGTGGAGTCCATCCACAAAGCAATTTCTTGTTACCAAAGATGTGACATTTGATGAGCAAAATACATGGTATACAGGATCAACAAATGATTATGCAGGTGTTGAAGAGATACAAAGAAAAGGAAAGGCAAAAGTAAAAATGTATGAAGAAAGTATTGATGATGTTGACTCTAAAAGTAGATTGCAGGATCATGTAGAAGATGGGCCAAGATTTGATCCAGAATCAAATGAGGCTGAAACTTCGAGAAGTGCAGAAATCAGAAGATCTTCAAGGGAAAGGAAAGAACCTATAAGGTATAGTTATGATACATCTTTTCTAACAACAAAAGATTATGCTTACATTGTGAAGACAGAAGAAGATCCAATCACTTATGAAGAAGCCAAAGGTAAACAGAATTGGGAGAAGGCAATGCAGGAAGAGTATGATGCTCTACTTGAAAATGAAACTTGGGAATTAGTACCAAGACCAAAGAATCAGAAAGTCATTGGATGTAAGTGGGTATATAAAACAAAAAGGTTTGCAGATGGTAAGGTGTCTAGATACAAGGCTAGACTTGTGGTCAAAGGTTATGCCCAAACTTATGGGGTAGATTATGATGAAACCTTTAGTCCTATTGCTAAAATGTCTACAATTAGAACATTGATTGCTATTGCTGCTTGTAAAGGATGGAAGTTGTCACAATTAGATGTGAAAAATGCATTTCTTAATGGATACATTGCAGATGAAGTATACATGGAGCAACCAGAAGGTTTTATGAATTCAATTGGATCAGATTATGTGTGTAAGCTCAAGAGAGCTTTGTATGGGTTGAAGCAGGCCCCAAGAGCTTGGAATTACAGACTTGTCAAGTTCTTGAATGAATGTGGATTTCAAGCATCAAAGGCAGATAGTAGCTTGCTAATGAAGGCAAGTGAAAATGGATACATTTACATGTGCATTTATGTTGATGATATTATTGTCACAGGAACAGATGCTCAAGGAATCAATGAACTTAAAAGGCAAATAGAGAAGGAGTTTAAGATAAGTGATTTGGAAAACTTATCTTATTTCCTAGGAATGCAGATTGTATATACTCAACATGGAGTATATGTTTCACAAGAGAGATATTTGAAGAATCTTCTAGTCAAGTTTAACATGGAAGATTGCAAGACTTCAACTACACCATTGGAGGTAAATCATAAATTAAGCAGGTATGGAGGTGAAGAATTCGATGATATGAAGAAATATCAGAGTTTGGTAGGTAGTTTAATCTATGCTACCTTGACAAGGCCAGACTTATCATATGCAGTAGGTGTGTTGTCACAATTTATGCATTGTCCAAAGAAGACTCATTGGATTGCAGCTCAAATGGTACTCAGATATATCAAAGGAACCTTAAGTGAAGGTTTGTATTATGGGTTTACTTCTGACACAAGAATCAAAGTGTTAAGTGATGCAGATTGGGCAGGTGACTCAGATGATAGAAGGTCTACTCATGGGTATCTCTGTTATATTGGAGATAAATTAGTTTCTTGGTGCTCAAAGAAGCAACATACAGTTGCTTTGTCATCCACAGAAGCTGAGTATAAAGGAATGGTAGAAGCTGCTAAAGAAGTGATATGGTTGAAGACCTTGATGAAGAGTTTTGAAACTGATCAGAGTACTCCAATTATTTTTGGAGATAATATGAGTTCTTTGTATTTGGCAGCTAACCCTGTTTTTCATGCCAGGACTAGGCATATAGAGATTCAGTATCATTTCTTGAGGGAAAAGGTACTTGATAAAGAGATTGAAGTGATGTATACTCCAACAAAAGAACAAGTGGCAGATATGATGACAAAGAGCTTGGATGGACCTAAGCTACAGAGATTCAAAGAGATGGCAAGAGTGAAGAAGAATGGAATAATCACAATTAGTGATTGAGGGGGAGCTGTTGGAACAAACCAATCACAAATTAGTGATTATAAAGATCTTGAAGAAGGCTTATGGTCAGAATGAAGTGAAAGAAGACACTTGAGAAAGTGAAGGAGATTTCAGAATGATAGCTTGTACACATATGTACATATAAGTGGAAATCCTTGTAATTTGAGTTGAGCTAAATCCTTAGGATGATAAGGAGTAATGTCATAGACGCGGAATAAGTCTAAAATCATGTATATATGAGTTAATGATGATAAGAAATGTATGTGAGAGTCATTTGTAGATGACAAATGTCTTAGAGATGTGTAGAGAGTTTTTTTCCCAGAAAATAGCGACGGGTTTTTCTCTGAGTGCTCTCTGTCTGATCATGTGGATCAAGATTCTTTTTGTACACATCTAATTGAGAAGCTAATGAAGCTATGTTCAGAGTTTCATGATCTAATTCCTCTCCTACTGTGAGAATGGTCAATAGGAACATTTGTATGTAGAATGTGGAAACTGAAGTCTGAGAGTAGCGCACTTTTCCGTCTCAGTATTTTGCTTAGATCTCAGTGTATACTGTAAAGTTTTTGATGAGTGAGCACTCAAAATCTAAGTTAGGAGATAAGGAAGCTATGGCTAGAAGCATTTAGCAAAACGGGACTTGTACTGTGAGAAATCAACTTAAGAAGCTGACCATGTCGAAGGCGCTACCTCTGGAAGACAGTTATGACATATCTTTGATCTTAAGGATCAAATTAAACTTTTGATTATTAGTTTTGAGAACTAATGATTGGTATGATTGCACAAAGGTATTGCGAATACTTGTGCATCATTTGTTTGAAGAAATTTGAAGTTATGTGCAGGTAATGAAGTTGATTTCTGAAGCAGACTTTCTGAAGTAAACACTTCTTCACTCAGAGAAGTGTTAATGAAAGTTTTGGTAAAGAAGAACAATATTTGTGTAAATTTTGGTTTATAACTGACATAGAAGTGTTCTTAAGTCAGTATAGATCAAACCTTTGGAGATTAAGAGGTCTCCAACATAATATCATCCACATACACACACAAGTAAATGACTTCAGAATTACTCTTTTTGATGAAGAGTGATGGATCTGCCTTGCTAGGTTGAAATCCTTTATCTTGCATGAATGAAACAAGCCTGTGATTCCAAGCCCTTGGGGCTTGTTTGAGTCCATATAGAGCTTTATTAAGTTTACACACATCATCAGGATGTATTTGATTCTCAAAACCAAGTGGTTGTGCCATATACACCTCTTGTGTTATCCATCCATTAAGAAATGCATTGTTTACATCCAATTGAAGCATCTTCCAATTCTTGGAAGAATCAATACTGAGTAGGACTCTAATTGTAGGCATCTTTGCCGCAGGAGAGAATGTCTCCTCATAATCAATTCCTTGAGTTTGTGCAAAGCCTTTTTCCACAAGCCTTGCCTTATACCTATTAATGGAGCCATCTGAGTTCTTCTTCAACTTGTAAATCCATCTTGAACCTATCGATTTCATTGATGAAGACTTGGGAACTAATTCCCAAGTGTTGTTTTCCTCAAGAGCTTTAATTTCTTCTTCCATTGCATGCCTTCACTCTCATTTCTTCTTTGCTTCCTCAAATGTTGAGGGTTCCTCTTGATTTATGTCCTAGTTAGATATATTGAATGTTTAGTAACTAGAAAAGTATCAAACCCATACCTCTCTAGTTTTCTTTTTTCCCTCATGGACCTTCTTAGGCCATGATGTGGTGATTTTGCCTCTTGTCCAAGTTCTTGCATTTTAGCTTTACCTTTAGAATTCCACATTTTTAGTTTTTCAATCTAAGTTGCTTCATCATCTTTTGAGGTATCCCGTTCTTCAATCTAAGTTGCTTCATCATCTTTTAGAAGGGTTATCCTTCGCATGCTTTAGAAAATCTTCTGTTGGGTTGTATAACTTGTAGCCTTTTTGCTTGTTGTCATATCCAATGAACACACATCTTTTAGCTTGCATAAGCA
Organism: Ceratopteris richardii; assembly: GCA_020310875.1. Classification (NCBI taxonomy): domain Eukaryota; kingdom Viridiplantae; phylum Streptophyta; class Polypodiopsida; order Polypodiales; family Pteridaceae; genus Ceratopteris; species Ceratopteris richardii. Next base: position 58,757,913 of record CM035426.1, read on the forward strand.
ATACATCCAAAAATCTTACAATGATCCAAGCTTGGTCTTCTTCCATTCCAAGACTCATATGGTGTCATGCCATCAAGTGACTTTGAAGGTATCCTATTAATCAAATAAGTGGCTGTGGATACAGCCTCAACCCATAAATAATTAGCTAAGTGTGTTTCATTTAGCATAGACCTTGTAGCTTCAACAATTGTCCTATTCCTTCTCTCTACCACTCCATTTTGCTTAGGAGTGTACCTTGTAGTAATCTCTCTTTTGATCCCCCTCTTTTGAAGAAAGGAGTCAAATTCATGGGAGAAGTACTCTCCCCCTCCATCTGACCTTAGCCTCTTTAGTGTTTTACATGTTTGATTCTCCACAAGAGCTAAATATCTTTTGAAGCATGAAAAGACTTCATCTTTGTGTTTCATAAAGACTAGTATAGTCCATCTATTGCAATCATCAATAAAGGAGACATAATACCTTGATCCAAATATTGAAGCATCCTTGTAAGGTCCCCATACATCTGTATGAACCAAGTCCAAGAGATCTCCATGCATATATCCTTTCTTCATTAATGGTAACCTATGAGACTTTCCAAATTGACATGCACTACACTTATAAATCATGTGTTGCTTTGACAGATTAGGGAGTCCAAGTACACTTTGGTCCCGACAAATTTTCTTTAATGATCTTTCATCAATATTTGCTAACCTCTTGGCCCATACTTTTGATTTTGTGAGTGACTAACTACCATAATTAAAGAGAGCAATGTTCCTAGTGTCTTGTAATTCAAATGTGAATAATCTACTTGTCTTTTCACCCTTTGCAATCCTCATGAATGCTTGAATTGGATCTTCAACAAATGCTCCTCCTTTTGTGAACCTTACTTGTAGGCCTTTCTCCACAATCTGTCCTACACTTATCAACTTCTTTGTGATGGTGGGGACATAGAGTACCTTGCTAAGTAGGTTGATGTTTCCATCATGTGATTTTTCATTTCCTATCTTCTCCACCAGATGCGTTGTATCATCACCTGTTTGAATTTGATGCTTGTTCCTTGGATCTTCTAAATCTGATAGGAGGGCCACATTTCCTACCACATGATTTGAGCAACTTGAATCTATGTAGAAAACATGCTCATTAGATTTACATTGTGACATTGTCATATTCATGAGAAGTAGGGAGTCTTCTTGATTTGATTCTTCTGTGTAATTATTTTAATCTCTTCTCCCTTGATATCCTCCTTGGTAGGTTGAATTCTTGTAGTTGTTGTGGTTGCCATGGAAATTATTGAACCTTCCTCTTGAGTAGCCATAACCTCCTCTGTTGTAACCTCTGCCTCTTTGATTCTTGGAATTCCTAAAGAAATTCTCAGTTGTGTGATTAGTTAATCCACAAATAGAACAAGGATTAGAGACTTGGGGTCTCCTCCTACCTTGTCTTCCTCCTCTGCATCTACCTCTACCATGTCTTCCTCTACCTGCATAGTTAGCTTGTTGTGTACTTGCTTCATCATCCACTTTCTTTCCTTTCCCTTTGTTGTCTTTGGCTTTATTTTTATCAGTATACAAAGCAGAAGATTGATTAGCTTTGGAACCTTCTTCATTCTTCATGAGCTTGGCCTCTTGAGTAAGTAGTTGTCCCATAAGTGTATTGAAATTTGTTACATGCATATCCATGTATAGGTCCATTGTTGTTGTAAAGGCTTCCCACTTGTCATCTAGCTTTAGACAATTGATGACTTGCCTTACAATTTTTTCTTCATCTATCACTTCGCCAATGCTTCCTAGCTGATCAACAATATCTTTGATTTTTGTGGAAAAATCAGTCACATTTTTCTTGGAAGATTTCTTCAGTGTTGTGAAGTCCAACCATAGTTAGTTCTTTTTGGCCTTTGTGCTTGAAGAGAATGTTGGTGCAGACCAATCACCAATTGAAGATTTGAAGCAAAGAAGATGGATACATTCACAAGAGTGAAGGACATGTACACATATGTACATTAGTTAAGACATAGGTTACATATACTTATGCTTTGATAAAAGTTTGTACATAATTGCCTATAAATACTTTTGGAAAATGTCGGGGTAGAGGGAGAAGACAAGGAGAGATTATGTATGAGCATAGGAATAGAGAAATAAGTGGTTGTAAATGTCATTAGACACATGAGAAGTGAGTTGAAGTCTCTCTCTCATTTCAGTTGTAGTCTTCTCCAGAAATGAAAGAAATATTGCGCCCGATGTTTCTGTGTTTGCTCCGTCTATGGTAGATCATTTGTGAAATCCTTTTGAGGATATCTAAGTTCATAGTTAATGAGTCTATGGTCAGAGTTTCAGAGTCTAATTGTAAACAGGCTAGGAGAATTGTGTGTAGGAACATTCATATGTGATGAGTGTTCACAGTTCTCTGAAATAGGCGCAGATTTTGAGTCCAAAGAAATGAGTAGTGCTCAGTGCACAGTGTAAAGTTTTACACATATGATAGCTCAAAATCTAAGTTGAGAGATAAGCTATCTACAGCCAAAAGGATTTGGTAAAACGGGTTCGACATTGTGAGAACCAAAGTTAAGAAGTTAGGGGTCTCAAGTCGACTTCTCAGAAGTGCAGATTTAGACATAGGTAACTTGTGAAGTTGATTTCTCAAGTTATACTAAACCTTTTGAAGAACTTTAACTTGGAGGAGGTGCGCAACTTCTAGGCGACACTCCATACAAAATTTCATAGAAAACTTTACATGTTTGATAGGTCAATGAGAAGAAATTGTGCAGCAGACTTTTTGTGTTTTATCTTCTTCACAGAATTTTTCAACTTTTGATAATTTGGAGGTTGGACCTCTAATTTGGTGAAGGTTTTGACTTACTCTTGATATAGAGGTGTTCTAAATTCAAGAGTAGGTTGTTCTTTTGGGGATTAACACTCTCCATCAGTGGTATCAGAGCAGGAGACATCAAATCAAGGAAAGGAGGATCCCGACTGCTGCAGATTCAAGAAATTCAATAATTGAAGAACTAAAAGGTGAAAGCTTGAAGGCAAAGCTTGAGGAGGAGATCATACGACATCAAGAAGGACAAAAGGAGTCTAATTCGAAGTAAAGGTACATATATTGTTCATAAAGCTTGAAGATTTCAATACACAGGTGGACACAAGATGGGAGATTCTCTACAGATAGAGAAATTGGATAGGGAAAACTATCCTGCTTGGTCAATGATCCTAGTGTTCCAACTAGGGAAGAGTTAGCAGATTTGAAAAATTGGATGAAGAAAGATGCTCAAGCTAGGAGCATTATATATATGGCAGTCAATGATTACTTGTTACCTCACATTCGAGGTCTTGAAAGTGCAACTGATATTTGGAATGCTTTGGAGGAGCATTTCCAGAATACTACAAAGTCAAGGAAGGCATCTTTATGGGCAGAATTTACAACCTTTAAGAAGAAGGCTTCTCAATCTATTTCAGACTATGTAACAAGGATGAAAGACATTGCAGATGCTTTAGGAGCTGTTGATGAAGACATTGAGGAGGATAAATTGGTAAGGCAAATTCTTACAGGTTTAAGAGGTGATGACAAATGGAAGCCATTCATTTTGTCTACAGAATTATCACTTGATCATTTCACTCCTGATTTAAATCAGTTGCTAGGTCATATGCTGACATTTGAGCAAGATGTTAAAGGAGATGGTGACAAGAGTGTAGGTCATGCAATGTATTCAAAGGACAAGAAGAAGAATAGCAAAGGAAAGCAACAAGCAGGTGAAGATGAAGGTACAACTAGTCAAGCCAACTTCCTAAGAGGAAGAGGAGGTGGCAAAGGTAGAGGAAGAGGCAAGAACAACAAAGATGGAGGCAAAGCTTGCTGGATTTGTGGTAAGACAAATCACTTAGCTAATGATTGTTGGCATAATAATCAGAGTAATGGTGGATATAATCAGAACTATAATTCAAGAGGAAGAGGAGGCAGAAATCAAAGAGGTAATTTCAGAGGCAGAGGTGGTAGGAGTTACTTTGGAAGAAATGCAGGTAGAGGATTCCAAAGTCAACAATACAACAACACCTACTACAATTATGCTTCAGATCAAAAGGAGGATTCAACATTGATAATGAATGCAACTTGTGAAAGGCAGAGTGAAGATCAGAGAGTCTTCTACATTGACTCAGGGTGTAGCAATCACCTAAGTGGTAATATAGCTTTGATGACTGATTTGGAGAATAAGGTTTTTAATCATGTTGTTCAAACAGGTGACAACACAAAGCACAATGTGAAGTCAATTGGATCAGTAAAGGCCAAGGATGGTAGCACCTTATTGAGTAAGGTCTTGTATGTTCCTACAATTCCTAAGAATTTGATAAGTGTAGGACAAATTGTTGAAAAGGGATATGAAGTAAGGTTCACTAATGATGGAGTATATGTGGAAGACCCTAGCCAAGGGTATAAACAGATTGTTTCAGGGAAGAAAGAAGGAAGATTATTTACATTGAAGATTCAAGGCAATATTGGTCATGCTATGTTCACATATGGAGGACATAAGATCTCTGAGTTAGATCTTTGGCACAAGAGGCTTGGACATTTCAATGAAAGAGGTATTAAAGACATGATTAACAATGGTTCAGTGCTTGGATTGCCTAATGTTGCAGGTCAACATATGACATATAAATGTGAGGCATGTCAATTAGGTAAGGCTCATAAGCATTCCTATTCCAAGCATGGTTTTATGTACTCAGAGAAGCTTGAATTGGTACACACAGATGTGTGGGGACCATCAAAGGATTTCAGTATAAATGGGTCAAGGTATTATGTGATTTATGTTGATGATGCTACTAGATGGATCACTATTTATGTGATCAAAGATAAGTCAGAAGTGTTTAATACATTCAAACACTATCATGCATATGCAGAAAGAATTACAGGACATAAGTTGAAAAGACTAAGGTCAGATGGAGGGGGAGAGTATTTTTCTAATGAGTTCAGTGATTACTTGTGGAATGCAGGTATAAAAAGGGAAGTTACTTGCAGGTACTCTCCTCAACAAAATGGTGTATCAGAAAGGAGAAATAGAACACTTGTTGAGTTTGCAAGATCCATGATGAAGGAGAAAAATTGTCCTAATTATTTGTGGGCTGAGGCTGTAAATACAGCTACTTATTTGGTCAATAGGTTACCATGTAAAGCCTTGCAGGGTATGACACCATATGAGGCTTGGTGGGGTAAGAGACCTACCTTGGATCATTGCAGAGTTTTTGGATGTGTGGCATATGCATATGTGCCATCACAATTAAGGCACAAGTTGGAGCCTAAAGCTGAAAAATATGTTTTCATTGGTTATGATGATAAGCAGATGGGTTATAGATTGTGGAGTCCATCTACAAAACAATTCATGGTTTCTAAAGATGTTACATTTGATGAGCAAAGCACTTGGTATGCAGGTACAATCAATATCAATACAGGTGATGAAGAAGAAGTGAGCCAAAGGAAAGGTAAATCAAAGGTTCAGATATTTGATGAACAAGAGAATAATGAAGTGCAGGTTGAAGTGGAAGAAACACCAAGATTTGATCCTGAATATGAAGAACCAGAAACCTCAAGAAGTGGAGAGCTTAGGAGGTCTACAAGGAATAAATGGCAACCTACAAGGTATAGCTATGATACTTCATTTTTGGCCACAAAAGATTATGCTTATATGATGAAAACAGATGAAGACCCTTCTACATATGAAGAGGCAAAAGGTAAGGAAAAATGGGAGAAAGCTATGCAGGAAGAATATGATGCACTATTGGAGAATCAAACATGGGATTTGGTTCCAAAGCCAAATAGTCAGAAAATCATTGGATGCAAGTGGGTTTACAAGACCAAGAGGTTTGCAAATGGAAGTGTGTCTAGATATAAAGCTAGACTTGTTGTCAAAGGGTTTGCTCAGACTTATGGTGTTGACTATGATGAGACTTATAGTCCTGTGGCAAAGATGACAACCATCAGGACACTTATAGCTATTGCTGCATGTAAAGGTTGGAAGTTATGTCAACTTGATGTGAAAAATGCTTTTTTGAATGGTTATATTTCAGATGATGTGTTCATGGAGCAACCTCAAGGGTTCAGAGATACAAGGTATCCAGATCATGTGTGCAAGCTCAAGAGAGCTTTGTATGGCTTGAAGCAGGCCCCAAGGGCATGGAATTATAGACTTGTAAAGTTCTTGAAAGAACTTGGATTTCAGGTGTCTAAAGCAGATAGTAGCTTGCTTGTCAAAGCAAGTGATAATGGTTTCATATACATGTGCATATATGTTGATGATATAATTCTTACAGGTACAGATGAAGAAGGAATACAAAGACTCAAGAAGCAAATGGAAAAGGAGTTCAAAATAAGTGACTTGGGAGACTTGTCATATTTCTTGGGCATGGAGATTACATATACTCAACATGGAGTATTTGTGACCCAAGAAAGGTATTTGAAGAACTTGTTAATCAAGTTTAAAATGGATGATTGCAGGGTAGCACCTACACCAATGGAGGTGAATCACAAATTGAGTAAATTTGGAGGTGAAGAATTCAAGGACATGAGACAATATCAGAGTTTGGTTGGTAGTCTTATCTATGCTACTTTAACTAGACCTGATTTATCATATGCAGTAGGGATTTTGTCTCAATTTATGCATTGTCCTAGGAAAGAGCATTGGATTGCAGGTCAAAGGGTGTTGAGGTACATTAAGGGTACACTCAATGAAGGTTTGTATTATGGTTTCACATCAGATACAAATATCAAGATCTATAGTGATGCAGATTGGGCAGGTAATCCAGATGATAGAAGATCAACTTTTGGATACATGTGTTATGTGGGAGATAAGTTAATCTCATGGTGTTCCAAGAAGCAACATACAGTTGCTTTGTCTTCTACAGAAGCTGAATATAAAGGCATGGTTGAAGCTGCAAAGGAAGTGATTTGGCTCAAGACATTGATGAAGAGTTTTGACATTGTGCATGGGATACCAATTATATATGGAGATAACATGAGTTCATTGTATTTAGCTGCTAATCCTATTTTTCATGCCAGGACCAAACACATTGAGATACAGTATCACTTTCTAAGAGAGAAGGTGATGGATAAAGAGATTGAAGTCATACATACTTCAACTAAAGATCAAATAGCTGATATGCTTACAAAGAGCTTGGATGGACCAAAGCTACACAAGTTTAAAGACATGGCAAGTATAAAGAAGAAAAGAGAAACCTCAATTGATGATTGAGGGGGAGCTGTTGGTGTAGACCAATCACCAATTGAAGATTTGAAGCAAAGAAGATGGATACATTCACAAGAGTGAAGGACATGTACACATATGTACATTAGTTAAGACATAGGTTACATATACTTATGCTTTGATAAAAGTTTGTACATAATTGACTATAAATACTTTTGGAAAATGTCGGGGTAGAGGGAGAAGACAAGGAGAGATTATGTATGAGCATAGGAATAGAGAAATAAGTGGTTGTAAATGTCATTAGACACATGAGAAGTGAGTTGAAGTCTCTCTCTCATTTCAGTTGTAGTCTTCTCCAGAAATGAAAGAAATATTGCGCCCGATGTTTCTGTGTTTGCTCCGTATGTGGTAGATCATTTGTGAAATCCTTTTGAGGATATCTAAGTTCATAGTTAATGAGTCTATGGTCAGAGTTTCAGAGTCTAATTGTAAACAGGCTAGGAGAATTGTGTGTAGGAACATTCATATGTGATGAGTGTTCAAAGTTCTCTGAAACAGGCGCAGATTTTGAGTCCAAAGAAATGAGTAGTGCTCAGTGCACAGTGTAAAGTTTTACACATATGATAGCTCAAAATCTAAGTTGAGAGATAAGCTATCTACAACCAAAAGGATTTGGTAAAACGGGTTCGACATTGTGAGAACCAAAGTTAAGAAGTTAGGGGTGCCAAGTCGACTTCTCAGAAGTGCAGATTTAGAAATAGGTAACTTGTGAAGTTGATTTCTCAAGTTATACTAAACCTTTTGAAGAACTTTAACTTGGAGGAGGTGCGCAACTTCTAGGCGACACTCCATACAAAATTTCATAGAAAACTTTACATGTTTGATAGGTCAATGAGAAGAAATTGTGCAGCAGACTTTTTGTGTTTTATCTTCTTCACAGAATTTTTCAACTTTTGATAATTTGGAGGTTGGACCTCTAATTTGGTGAAGGTTTTGACTTACTCGATATAGAGGTGTTCTAAATTCAAGAGTAGGTTGTTCTTTTGGGGATTAACACTCTCCATCAGAGAAGAAGGCCTCGAGTGCATTCCAAACTTACTGGGATGTTTTAGAACTTCTAATGTGAAGCAAAAAAAAAATTGAGATAGATTTGAGGAGATAAAACCTTGCAAGTTCATCCTTGGATCACCATGTGCTCAATCTTTCTTGCTCTTCTTGTGTAGGTTGACCTTTATTCTTGAAACTTGGCATAACTTCATCTCCAGCAATATAACCATATAGATTCCTGCCTTGAAGGGGAAGATAAGCTTCCATCCTAAATGACCAAGCTGAGTAGTTACCTCTATCCAATTTTTCAATTGATGAAGGAAATCCATCTCCCTTGTTGTCCAACCTTGCTCTGATACCACTATGAGGATGGATTTGTACTTGATGAAGATGAAGTGGTGTTGCACAGACTTTACACTACACCAATCAAATGAAGTCTAGAGATATATATTGGGACCTTTTAGCTTGCCAAAGGATGTATTAGACACCCTATGTACCTTGGAAGATCACTCTCAAAAAGATGAATCAAAACAGATAGGTAAGAGTTGATCCAAGAGTAAAAAACTTGTTATTTTTGTTCCTACACCTGTTCAGTGTTTTGAACAGTTCTCTGAGCACGGTAGCAATTGGCTTAATTCCTTTTGGGGAACTATAACTAACTTATTAAGCTAACAATCATGACTAATTTCATAAAAAATGATGGACTACATGCAGAGAAAAGAGTTTAGCAAGTCACAACTCCATCTCGACATTCATGGGCTGCAATACTCATCAGACTAGTGAGCAAAGATATGCTGATATCTGATGATCCCGAATAGCAATGCTAATGCAACTTTGTAGGATTATATTAGATAGTATTCTGATTATATCATGCTTTAAATCATGGAAAATGATCAACTACACACTGAGAACAAGCTCTGAGAAGATCACTATTTTGATGGAGTTATGACAGAGAAGTAAGATGAGAATGTAATGATCATATATGTATTAAACATGTACAAATACAATGTCATTGGCAATGAAGAATTGCTAAATGTGTGAGAGGTGAAATATCTATGAGGTGAGCTCTCACTTCACAATGGATGTACTACAAAATGATCTCTCAACATCGAGATGCACATGGGTCTTTTAGATCCTCTTCTTATAGTTGAACGTGGATCCAAAGTTTGAATTCAAATTCAAACTTCTACCTAAAAGGTGAATGCTAACATATAGGATAGATTCTCTCATTGCTCAACAACCAAGTGATACGTGATTTAGAGCTTCCTAACTCCTCATGGGTGTAATCCACTTTCACAAGGATAAATGTGAAGTTTTTTTACATGAGGTTGATCATATGAAGCCATTTATAGGTTATGCCAATAAGTTAAGCATAAGTGAATTGATCAAGCATGTGGGCTTGGATATAATTGCACCACCGATTTTGACCACTAGAGAGAATATTTCATCAAAATCAACACGATGGTGTTGCTTAACACCCTTTGAAAAAACAATTCATGCTTTATACTTTGGAGAAGTACTATCTTATGTGAATTTCAGCTTATATACCCATTTACATGGTAAAGCTTTCCTACCCTTTGGTAAAGGTACTAAATCCCAACGACTATTCTTATGAATAGAATCCAAGTCACTCTTCGTGGCACACTCCCACTTGACATGATCCGTTGTCTACATAGCCTCTTGTAGCAAGAAGGCTCACCAGCATCTCTTAGCATAACAAAATCTGGAACATATCTATCATGCAGATGTGAGATACATGTAGAGCATCTCAATGGTTGAGCTAAATAGGAAAATTTGTGGACTGATTTGATTGGACATTCTCTTGAACATCCCTATGTGCATCATTTTTCTGCATGCTAAGTAGAGGACTAGTATCCTCAAACCCCACTCTTCTCACTTCAACCTCCTTAGTGGGTTGTTTATGCATCTTCAAATCATTGAAAATGACATCACTACTTTTGATCAACAATCATGTTTCAGGATCCCATAAGAGATATCCAAATTGTCCTTCTTGATCATATCCAAGAAGAATGCAACTTTTATCTAAGATTCTTGGGTATATGAGCATATGCTTCACACTTAAAAAATTGAAGATGATAATAACATGGTGGCTTCCATCTCCATAACCATCACGTGAATTGCAATCGATACTACTTCTACCCAAAAGCCTTGTGAAAGGTTTGCATGATGCATCATAGAAACTACTCTATCTTGAATAGTTCTATTCAAACTTTCAGCTACACCATTTTATACTAGGGTATAAGGAGCTGTAAACTCTCTATGAATTCCTCTAGACTAATAGAAAAGGTTGAATTCATGCGAGGTATACTCACCCCCATTATCTAAGCGTAAAGCCTTAATTTTAGTTCCTTTTTCAGTCGCAACTAAAACAAGCCATTTTCTAAAGGTATGGAATACCTCATCCTTTTCTTTGATAGGATGTACCTAGAATTTCTTAGCAGCATCATCTATGAAAGTGACAAAGTAGAGAGAACCACCTAATGACCTTGTGGGCATAGGACCACACACATTTGCATGAATGAGATCTAAAGGCTGAATTGAATAGTCAATGTACATCTTGTGCACATTCCTAGTTTGCTTTCCATGTTGACAATGCTCACAAAATTAAAAATTAGAGAAAGATAACACAGGTAAGTAGCCAGGACAAGAAACATTTTCCGTTCCACTATGTGATATATGGCCCAAACGACCATGCCAAATACAAGCCATAGGCTGTTTAGTAACAGCTAACACGTTTTCTTTCTGTGATACAAATAAAGGATAAAATGAGCCAACTTTTCTTCTTTTTGCAATAACCATATTTCCCTTTGATATACAAAAGGACTGAGCATAGAAGACCACCTTGTAACAAAGGTCATCAAGTTGAACAACTAACATCAAACTATGTGATAACTGAGGTACATGGCATACATTATGCATAGTAAACTTTGAACCATAAATGAACTACACAATCGCATCTGAAATCCCCACAACGTCACACTAGTAAGAGTCACCAAGTCTCACAGTACCAAGAGTCTTTGTTGCATAATTAGAGAACCATTCTCTGTGTGGTGTCACATGGAGAGAAGCACCAAAGTCTAGTAGCCATGTGTGGCAAAGAGAATAAGCATAAGAGCTTATTTGTCTCAGTGCTATCAAGTGTCAACACATCAGCATCATCAGAAATAGCATTAATTTCTTCAATCTTCATAGTCAAGGTAGATAGTGCAGGTAGCTATTTAACATGCCCATCAACATTTTGTTCTTTACCTTTACTATTCTTTAATGCATATTAGTCTTTCTTCATGTGTCCTTTTTTATGACAATAATGGCACTCTATATCCCTCTTCCTTGATTTACTTCTACTCTTATTCCATTGACCATTCTTTTCCTTGTTCTTGCTCCTGCCACATTGTTGATTCTTTCCTTGGTAAGAATCATGAGCATTATATGCATTTCCACTCTAAGTTCCAACCATAGATTTTCTATGAATCTTCTCACTCAAGAGTGCTCCACATATGCCATCATAGACCAGTTTACCACTAGGTGCACTATTGCTAATAGCTATGCAAAATTTATCTCATAATGATGGAAAGGTGCATAACAACAAGATTGCTTTCATTTTATTATCCATATCCATTTTCTTAGCCTGTAACTAGGAGAATAAAAGATTAAATCATTTAGATGAGCAACAACACTATCTATGTCCTTCATGCGAAGGTCATATAACTTTCTCATCAGATACACTTTATTTGATGTGGTCTCTTTTTCATATGTGTTGCATAACTTCTTCCAAAGCTCCTCTGCACTTTCACAATCTAATATTGTAAAGTAAACATTGTATACTAGGTGCAATTTAATGGTAGACCTGGCCATTTCATCTATCTTATCCCAATCATCTTCATCCATAGTAGGCTTCTTTGAGATTCCTGCTTCCATTGCCACCTCTGAACTCACCACATCTTTAATTTGATTCTTCCATAGAGAAAAGTTTGTGCCATCAAACTTTTAGATCTCAAAATTGTCTTTGCCCTACAAGTTATAGTTCCTCCTCGCAACACTGGCACTAGACCTTGATCCACCAGACATGCCTAAGACCTCTAATGCCATGATGGTAGAGAGCTGTATAGAATGATAATGGAGGTAGAAGAGTCCAAATACCACTAAGGCTCAAAGAAGGATGACAAAGTGTCAAATTCTAAGAGAGAATTTAGCAGTCTTCCAAGAAACATGATTTAATGAACAGTAATGACCAACCAAAAGGATTATGTGAGATTAAATGTGCTCACACCAATAAGTGTATCAAGGAGTAAATCAACCATTGTATAGTTGACAAAACCGAAAAAATCTCAAAAATTTTGCTAGAGTATCCTCTACAAAATGAGCATATGACTAGTGTCAAAATCTCATAAAACTGCAAGTATTGACATGTTTACGTGCATAGTGAATCGCTAACTCCATTGCATATAATCAATCACCCGAAAGAAGCCAACTAGGCTTATCAAGCACCTATGAACAACTATCATACATCTCCTATGGAGAGGCTGGGTAAATCTTCCACCTACATCACCAAAGAGACCATGACATCTGGGTGTCTCCTAGTAAAGAAAACCTGACCACGACACTCTTTATCAAACATAAAAGGCTTTACGCAAAAATGTAACCACTATATCAATGAGCACATGGACATAAATAAGTGGTATCTGTAAAAGTGTACATAGTGTGTATGTGCTCAATATATGTAGTATAATGGCACTAAAAATTTGAATTCACTACCCAAACACTCGCCAACAAAAGCTGCAAGTATCTATCAAATCTACTCTTTAGGCTCTAAAACCTGCATAGACTTGTGGTGGCTGCTTCCACCGCAACTAAAACCTTTCAAGAAACCTATAGATTAACTAGTGTGGCTGAAAACGTGGCCCAAAAGATGAACATTCATTGTCGAAGAAGTAAAAAGAACACTCTTCTTAATGTTCTTGGACCTTTGTGGAGAGAACTATGCATGAATGTACTTTAAAATGGCTCCAAAAATCACCCCAAAAATGCTTCAAAAATAGGCTTTGAAAGCAAAGAATGAAGCTTTGAGGGCCCAAAACTTGTTGAAGATAATGTGAACCTTAGTCTTGATAATGTGGACCTTAGTCTTTCCCCTTCTTAAAGCACCCCAAGAGTGTATCTTAGTGGTAAGAGATTGCCACGATTAAGCGAGCTCTAGGGGGAACAATACTGGGATGGGTGATGTTGCAGAGCTAAGAAGAGTAAAAGGCAGAGAAAAAGAAGGGCCCCAAAATTTTTCCGATTTGGACACTATTTTTGTATCATAACCATTTTGTAACATATTTTCCGTTGTAAATGCACTAGAGGAGTCCTCTAGATGCATACCCATGGAGATTAGTAGCTTACCCATGTGAATTAGTAGGAAATTAACCTTTTAGTGAATAAAGTGCCAGTCTCTTGTGTGAAAGGACCATTTTTAGGACACATGTATATAAGTCAATTTGTGACTCTTTATAAGGACTTTTGGCCATTATGAGAATCAAGAGCATAGAATTTCGAATTTGTGTCTTCTCCTCTCTGTATCTTCTTCTTGGTGAGCTTGTATGCATGTGTGTTGCTTGAAAAGAGTGTTTGGAAGTGTTGTCTATCCATGAAAGTGCTTGTATGCTGTTGTTAGGGTGTGTGTGAAGTGTAGGAAGTGGTGGTGTAGGAAGGTCACTTCTATGGCTCAGTATTTTGCTCATAACTTGAAGCAGAAGTGTCAGAATTGAGTGCAAATACTACCATTGGATGCGTCTTCTCGAGAGCTTTGAAAGAAATTTGCTATTTGCTATATTCGGAGTTTGGAGCTGAGAGAAAAGCTTGATTTACTATTGGCTGTTGCTCCAAGTATCGCGGCATGTCCACAGATTCTTGACACTTGTTTGGAATAGTCGTAGCCTTGTTTGCACTCTTTGGGAAGCTCATTTGCATTGATCATCATTTGAATGCATGTCTTCATACACTCGGCTAGGTTTTGATACTCCTCGGATTGATAAATAAAGCGTGAATCCCCACTATATGCACTTGAGGGGGATCGAGGTATAGTCTCTTTCTCCACAAGTCCCTAGGTTGGATCTTAGGTACACACGTGTTTGGCGCCGTTGCCGGGGAAGTCAAATCAAACCGAGGCATTCGTGTGATGGTAAGTAACTTTTAGCATTGAAGTGAGTAGAGGAGTTGTGAATTTCTCTTCTTTGGTAAGTCACACTCATCCGCACTTACTACTTCTCACTCTTGGAGTGTGTGTAGTGAGTTGATAGTTTAGGGAAGTGAGTGGAGTGAGTAGAGTAGGAAGGAGGAAGTAGGCAAGTAGGTTAGGAAGTTAGAGAAGCATTCAACCTTTGTGTCTATTAGTCTTTTTAGTTAGGAAGAACTTTCAAAAGTATAAAAGCCAAAAAACTGTCTTTTTCAAGTCACTTGTTTTCAAAGCAGGTATCGTGAGAGCTAGCAGTCGAGTATCGCGATCAGAGATCAGGGCTTTTGAGCTATGCAGGGCGAGTAGGAGTGATTGAAGAGCTGAAAGGTAGCTTCCAAGGTGAGCACATTAATCATTCACTCATCACTGTCAACTAAATCAAGCATCTTAGTAGAACGATCTGCAGCAAGTATCGTAAAGGCCACCCAGGGGTAAAGAAAGTATATTTTTGTGATACAGACTAAGGGGAGGGGGTAGATAAGCTCTACGAACATTTGCATGCACTCCAAATCCAAAAATACTAGCTAAAAATTTGAAAAAAGGCCAAGTATCGTGTTCTCCCGTGGTTGAAGTATCGCGATACCTGGATATCGTGAACTTCTATGGTTGAGTATCGTGATACTTGAAGTGGTCACATATCTGTTGGTGCATACCAATCACCAATTGAAGGCTTGGAAGACCAAATGATGAAGGAAGAATCAATTCCTAAAGTGTGGAAGAAGATTACATTCAGAGGACAAGAGAAGTGTACACATATGTACATTAGCATAGTCATAGATGACTTAGATCATTTTGTTCAGTAAGAATTATGTACAAATTATCTATAAATACCTTGAGAAAAGTCGGGGCATGTATGAGAGCAAATGAGAGCATATGTAGAAGCCAAGATTGAGGAAGTTAGGAGTCAAGAGATAGAGAAAAATTAGTTTGAGTTAGCTCTCATCACTCAGTTGTAAGTTTCTGAGTTAATGAAGAAATATTGCGCCCGATCTTTTCGTGTCTGCTCCTTCTGTGTTTGATCAATTATGAAATCCTTTTGAGGATATCTAAGTTGTTAGTTAATGAGCCTGTGACCTGAATTTCAGAGTCTAATTGTAAACAGGCTAGGAGAATTGTGAGTAGGAACATTCATATGTGTTGAGTGTCTACAGTTCTCTGAAACAGGCGCAAATTTCGAGTTTAATCTTTTGGTCAGTGCTCACTCCATAGTTTAAAGTTTTGTGCAAGCAAGCACTTAATCTTTAAGTTGGAAGGTGATCTACTCGTGGCTAAAAGCATTTGGCAAAACGGGTTAGATATTGTGAGAACCAAAGTTAAGAAGTTAGGGGTGTCTAGATCGACTTCTCAGAAGTGCAGATTCAGACATAGGTAACTTGTGAAGACAATTTCTCAAGTTATACTAAAGTTTTGAAGTAATTCAACTTGGAGGTGATGCGCAATCTCTAGGAGATGATTCGTACAAAGTTTCATCAAAAACTTTACACATTTGATAAGTCAATGTGAAGAAATTCTGCAGCAGACTTTTCTGTGTTTCATTTTCTTCACAGATGTGTTAATTTCTGATAAGTTAGCAATTGATCCTCTAAATTAGTGAAGTGTTTGACTTACTCTTGGTATAGAGGTGCTCTAATCACAAGAGTAAGTTGTTCTTTTGGAGATTAACATTCTCCATCAGTGGTATCAGAGCAGGAGACATCAATTTGAAGAAAGGAGGATCCCGACTGCTGCAGATTCAAGAAATTCAACACTTGAAGGACTAAGAAGTGAAAGCTTGGAGTCAAAGCTCGAGGAGAAGATTATTTGACATCAAGAAAGGCAAAAGGAGTTCAATTCGAAGTAAAGGTACATACATTGTTTGTAAAGCTTGAAGTTTCAATACACAGGTGGATACAAGATGGGAGAAAGCTTGCAGATTGATAAGCTAGATAGGGAGAACTATCCAGCATGGTCCATGAGGATGGAAGCACACCTCATGAGCAAAGATCTTATATCATTTATTACAGGAGATGAAGAAAAACCAGAATTTGCAGATCCAAGTATTCCTACTAGGGAAGAGCTTGCAATGTTGAAGACTTGGATGAGAAAGGATGCTCAAGCAAGGAGCATCATCTACATGGCTGTAAATGATTACCTTCTACCTCACATCAGAGGTTTAGAAAGTGCTACAGATGTTTGGAATGCCTTGGAAGAGCATTTCCAAAATACAACTAAGTCAAGGAAGTCCTCACTATGGGCTGAGTTCACAACTTTCAAGAAGAAGAGCTCACAATCAATTTCAGATTATGTGGCAAGGATGAAAGATATTGCAGATAGCTTGGGAGCAGTGGATGAAGATATTGAAGAAGAAAAGTTGGTAAGACAAATACTTACAGCCTAAGAGGTGATGAGAAGTGGAAGCCTTTTATCTTGTCCATAGAATTGTCACTTGATCACTTTACTCCTGACCTTAATCAATTGCTAGGACATATGCTAACCTTTGAGCAGGATCTTAAAGGAGACAATGATAGAAGTACAAGTCAAGCTATGTACTCTAAGGATAAGAAAAAGAATGGCAAGGGAAAGCAATCAAATGATGATGAAGGGAATTCAAATCAAGCCAACTTCACAAAAGGGAAGACAAATTTCAGAGGTAAAGGAAGAGGAGGTAAGAACAAAGATAATGCTAAAGCTTGTTGGATTTGTGGCAGAACAGATCATTTGGCAAATGATTGTTGGTATAACAATCAAAGTGGAGGATACAACAATCAGAATTATAGTCAAAGAGGTAGAGGAGGCAGAAACCAAAGAGGTAATTTCAGAGGAAGAGGTGGTAGGACATCATATGGTAGAGGAGGTGGAAGAAACTTCCAATCTCAGTCCTACAACAATAATTATTACAATTATGCATCAGATCAGAAGGATGACATGACTCTTATCTTGAATGCAACTCATGAATCAATGGGAGAAGATCAAAGAGTGTTTTATATTGACTCAGGGTGCAGCAACCATCTGAGTGGGAATCTATCCTTGATGACTGATATGGAAGCAAGGGTGAATGGACATACAGTTCAAACAGGTGACAATACCAAACATAAAGTGGAGAGCATTGGATCAGTGAAGACAAAGAATGGAAGTACACTTCTGAGCAAGGTACTTTATGTTCCTACTATTCCTAAAAATTTGATAAGTGTAGGGCAAATTGTGGAGAAAGGATATGAGGTAAGATTCACAAATGATGGTGTCTATGTACAAGATCCAAATCAGGGATATAGAACCATAATTGCAGGTAAAAAGGAAGGAAGATTGTTTACTCTCAAAGTCCAAGGTAATGTGGGACATGCATTGTTTACCTATGGATCTGAATTAGACCTATGGCATAAAAGGCTAGGTCATTTCAATGAGAGAGCTATAAAGGAGATGTCAAAGAATCAGGTGGTGCTTGGATTGCCAAACATTGAAGGGCAACATATGGTGTACAAGTGTGAAGCTTGTCAATTAGGTAAAGCACATAAGAGTTCTTATAACAAATCAGGGTACAAGTATTCAAATATGCTTGAATTGGTTCATACAGATGTATGGGGTCCCTCAAGGGACTATAACATAAATGGATCCAGATATTATGTGTTGTTTGTTGATGATGCAACCAGGTGGATTACTTTGTATGTAATCAAGGACAAATCAGAAGTCTTCAAGACATTCAAACACTTTCATGCTTATGCAGAAAGGATCACAGGACAAAAGCTAAAGAGGTTAAGATCAGATGGAGGGGGAGAGTATTTCTCAAAAGAGTTTGATGATTATTTGTGGAATGCAGGTATCAAAAGAGAAGTGACTTGCAGGTACTCCCCTCAACAGAATGGAGTAGCAGAAAGGAGGAATAGGACTCTTGTAGAGTTTGCAAGAGCCATGATGAAGGAAAAGAATTGTCCAAATTACTTATGGGCAGAGGCCATTAACACTGCAACATACCTTGTGAATAGGTTGCCTTGCAAAGCTTTGGATGGAGGAACCCCTTATGAAGCATGGTGGGGTAAGAAGCCTAGTCTTGATCATTGTAAAGTATTTGGATGTATTGCATATGCTTATGTTCCTTCACAATTAAGACATAAGCTAGAACCAAAAGCAGAGAAGTATGTGTTTATTGGATATGATGATAGACAAATGGGTTACAGATTGTGGAGTCCATCCACAAAGCAATTTCTTGTTACTAAAGATGTGACATTTGATGAGCAAAACATGTGGTATACAGGATCACCAAATGAGTATACAGGTGTTGAAGAAATTCAAAGAAAAGGAAAGGCAAAGGTAAAAGTTTGTGAAGAAATTGTTGATGAAGTTGACTCTAGATGTAGAGTGCAGGATCATGTAGAAGAAGGGCCAAGATTTGATCCAGAATCAAATGAGGCTGAAACTTCAAGAAGTGCAGAAATCAGGAGATCTACAAGAGAAAGGAAAGAGCCTATAAGGTATAGTTATGATACATCTTTCCTAACAACAAAAGATTATGCCTACATTGTGAAAACAGAAGAAGATCCAACCACTTATGAAGAAGCCAAAGGTAAACAGAATTGGGAGAAGGCAATGCAAGAAGAGTATGATGCTCTACTTGAAAATGAAACTTGGGAATTAGTACCAAGACCAAAGAATCAGAAAGGCATTGGATGCAAGTGGGTATATAAAACAAAGAGGTTTGCAGATGGTAAGGTGTCTAGATATAAGGCTAGACTTGTGGTTAAAGGTTATGCCCAAACTTATGGGGTAGATTATGATGAAACCTTTAGTCCTGTTGCTAAGATGTCTACAATTAGGACATTGATTGCTATTGCTACTTGCAAGGGATGGAAATTATCACAATTGGATGTGAAGAATGCATTTCTTAATGGTTACATTGCAGATGAAGTATATATGGAGCAACCAGAAGGCTTTATGGAATCAATTGGATCAGATTATGTGTGTAAGCTCAAGAGAGCTTTATATGGGTTGAAGCAAGCCCCAAGAGCTTGGAATTACAGATTGGTCAAGTTCTTGAATGAATGTGGTTTTCAAGCATCAAAGGCAGATAGTAGCTTGCTAGTGAAGGCAAGTGAAAATGGATACATTTACATGTGCATTTATGTTGATGATATTATTGTTACAGGAACAGATGCTCAAGGAATCAATGAACTCAAGAAGCAAATAGAGAAGGAGTTTAAGATAAGTGATTTGGGAAACTTATCTTATTTTCTAGGAATGCAGATTGTGTATACTCAACATGGAGTATATGTTTCACAAGAGAGATACTTGAAGAATCTTCTAGTCAAGTTTAACATGGAAGATTGCAGGACCTCAACTACACCATTGGAGGTAAATCATAAATTAAGCAGGTATGGAGGTGAAGAGTTCAATGATATGAAGAAATATCAGAGTTTGGTAGGTAGTTTAATCTATGCTACCTTGACAAGGCCAGATCTATCATATGCAGTAGGTGTGTTGTCACAATTCATGCATTGTCCAAAGAAGACTCATTGGATTGCAGCCCAAAGGGTACTCAGATATATCAAGGGAACCCTAAGTGAAGGTTTGTATTATGGTTTCACTTCTGACACAAGAATCAAAGTGTTTAGTGATGCAGATTGGGCAGGTGACTCAGATGATAGAAGGTCTACTCATGGATATCTATGTTATGTTGGAGACAAGCTAGTTTCTTGGTGTTCAAAGAAGCAACATACAGTTGCTTTATCATCCACAGAAGCTGAATATAAGGGAATGGTAGAAGCTGCAAAGGAAGTGATATGGTTGAAGACCTTGATGAAAAGTTTTGAGACTGATCATAGTACTCCAATAATTTTTGGAGACAATATGAGTTCTTTGTATTTGGCAGCTAACCCCGTTTTTCATGCCAGGACTAAGCATATAGAGATACAGTATCATTTCTTGAGGGAAAAGGTACTAGATAAAGAGATTGAAGTGATGTACACTCCAACAAAAGAACAGGTGGCAGATATGATGACAAAGAGTTTGGATGGACCTAAGTTACAAAGGTTCAAAGACATGGCAAGTATCAAGAAGACAGAGAAGACCTCAATTGATGATTGAGGGGGAGCTGTTGGTGCATACCAATCACCAATTGAAGGCTTGGAAGACCAAATGATGAAGGAAGAATCAATTCCTAAAGTGTGGAAGAAGATTACATTCAGAGGACAAGAGAAGTGTCCACATATGTACATTAGCATAGTCATAGATGACTTAGATCATTTTGTTCAGTAAGAATTATGTACAAATTATCTATAAATACCTTGAGAAAAGTCGGGGCATGTATGAGAGCAAATGAGAGCATATGTAGAAGCCAAGATTGAGGAAGTTAGGAGTCAAGAGATAGAGAAAAATTAGTTTGAATTAGCTCTCATCACTCAGTTGTAAGTTTCTGAGTTAATGAAGAAATATTGCGCCCGATCTTTTCGTGTCTGCTCCTTCTGTGTTTGATCAATTATGAAATCCTTTTGAGGATATCTAAGTTGTTAGTTAATGAGCCTGTGACCTGAATTTCAGAGTCTAATTGTAAACAGGCTAGGAGAATTGTGAGTAGGAACATTCATATGTGTTGAGTGTCTACAGTTCTCTGAAACAGGCGCAAATTTTGAGTTTAATCTTTTGGTCAGTGCTCACTCCATAGTTTAAAGTTTTGTGCAAGCAAGCACTTAATCTTTAAGTTGGAAGGTGATCTACTCGTGGCTAAAAGCATTTGGCAAAACGGGTTAGATATTGTGAGAACCAAAGTTAAGAAGTTAGGGGTGTCTAGATCGACTTCTCAGAAGTGCAGATTCAGACATAGGTAACTTGTGAAGACAATTTCTCAAGTTATACTAAAGCTTTTGAAGTATTTCAACTTGGAGGTGATGTGCAATCTCTAGGAGATGATTCGTACAAAGTTTCATCAAAAACTTTACACATTTGATAAGTCAATGTGAAGAAATTCTGCAGCAGACTTTTCTGTGTTTCATTTTCTTCACAGATGTGTTAATTTCTGATAAGTTAGCAATTGATCCTCTAAATTAGTGAAGTGTTTGACTTACTCTTGGTATAGAGGTGCTCTAATCACAAGAGTAAGTTGTTCTTTTGGAGATTAACATTCTCCATCAATATCGTGTATCGCTGGGAAACACTCATGATACTAGACTGATAGCGTGTATCGTATATCGTGATTTTTTCGTGATACCTGATGAATATCATGTATCGTGACAGTTAGCTTTGCGATACCTGGTAGATATCGAGTATCGTTGGAAAATTATCACGATATTGGACACATATCGAGTATCATAGAGATCTGAAAATGATACTTGACGAATATCGAATATCGTGGGAATTCCAAGTATCGTGTATCGTGATTTTTTCGCTATACTCACCCAATATCGTGTATCGTGACCTTCAGTGTCAAGTATCGTGTGTTGAGTTCTAGCCTGATATCGAGTATCGTGTATCGTGGGATTACCTCTTGGCGATACCTGTGCAATATCGAGTATCGTGAGGGTCCTTCCGTGATACTTGCTGGATATCGAGTATCGTGATTGGTCTAGTTGGTCAAACATCATGTATCATGTGGCTAAGGTATCGTGTATCGTGATCCTTAAAGTATCGTGTATCGTGATCTTCTTAGGTGCCTAATAGCGTGTATCGTCTTGCTCAAATATCGAGTATCGTGGTTTTTGTTGAGTTCAAGTATCATGTGTTGTGACATCTTGGTCAGTCTTAATTCAACCAAATATTCCTTAGAATTCAGATCGTTAGTAAAGAACTCTAGGAGCTGTAGGTTAGTTAAGTTAGACTAGAATTCGTCAATTGAATGAACTTAAGATCCGGAAGAACCCTAGGAAGCTGAAGAAGTGTAATCTCGCCAGTGGGAAGTGTAGCTGAACCAAGTAGCCGTTCACATTACTCTGAAACCTCGAGTGATTCTGAAGAAGAAATTCCCATGGCTTCAGAGGATATGCAGAGTTCTGTACCAATAATTAGCATGATGCCAATTATTGAGGGAGAATATTGGACATCTTTAGAATATGTGAACACCAACCGACATGGGATACCTATTTACCTAGATGGTCTAAACCGATCAGTGGCCAGACTAAAGAAAGCTACAGATGCTTACATAGTACCTAGGCCAGCAGTTAAATATGCAGGAGGGTTCTATGTGGACAAAAGATAAATTCAGTATGTCGTTACGGAACACCCTGAAAGCATCAACGAACAAGGGGAAGAAGGCAATGTTCACAACCTTAATGAAGAGGGACAGGAAGAGTAGGTGACCACCCCTAGAGGGAGATCCACGGTTGTTAGGGTTTGGAGAGGAGACCTAGTTCCCCAAGATGATTCCCTAATGGATGTCTATATGATCAATGGGATGGAACATCTCCTCAAAGCCCACTCTTCATTATGGGAAGTGGCCACTAATCCAGTTACTATCTATGAGTTACAAGATCCTGAACTCCCCACCATTATCACATATTTGGATAAAAATCAAAAGAGGTACTGGCCCCTAACGGAGTTAGAAAGAGCAGGGCTGAAATATTAGAACATTCCAGTATTCCCTCCTAGGGATTAAGCCACTACTTCACAAAACCCCCAAGGAACTTTTCAAGATAATTCATATCAGCATTCTAGACAAACACAACAAATGCATATACCTGTCAGACCACATGTGCAGTTTGCTATGCCGGCCAATAATCCTAACTATTGGCCTCAACCACCTGTTGAACCAAGGAATAGAATCCCTATCCCAGATAGACCACCTGTAGTAAGAGGACCAGGTATACCAATAGGAAGACCAATTTTCCCCGTGATGCCTAGACCACCTGAAGCAGGAAGAAGATTAAGACCTATTCAAGTTGCTAAATGCATGAGGAACCATTATGATGGCTCTAGCGAACCTTACAATCATATAACTGAATTTAAGCAAGTAATAAGAGCCGAACAAGTGGAAGATTTTTTGATTCAATATGAATCCTTTGGTCTAACTTTGACAGACACAGCTTTAGCTTGGTTCCAACCATTAGACCCTAATAATTTTCAAAACATGGAACAAGTCTATCAAGAATTGATTGAAGAATTCACCAAATCTGGGAGTAAAAATAACTCTTCCTCATTGATCCATAGTTTTAAGCAAGCTCCTACGGAATCAGTGAGATTGGCCGCAAGAAGATTTAAGCAGTATGTGGATAGATGCCCAGTTGAAGAGAGACCCACTCAAAACAAAATGGTGTCATTGTTTTTGAAAGGATTAGTGAATGGATCATTAAGATCTCTGGTATATGTGAAAAGAGTTCAAACTTTGCAAGAATGTATGAAAGAATGTATTGACCTAGAGGACAATCTAGCAGAAGATCTGAAAATACCTCAAGGTAGCGTGAAAAGTGAAGATTCCTCCAGTAGCGTGTCAAACTCTAAGAATAATATAGAGGAAATAGACGATTTAGTAGCAAAGAAATTGAATGTTCAAGGATAGAGGAACTACCCCAACAACCCAATGAGAGTACCCATGCTTAGAAGGTGTGTGCAATGTGGAGGTGATCATCCCTCTCATTTGTGCACTAGGGGAGTAGTCCCACCACCTGCTTATGCTTACAATAGACCACCCGTCCCGGGCCCTCTACAATATTGTAGCATAAAACAAAAGTATAAATCATAGCTCAGAAAACTGTCCTTACAATTGGCAGTCAAGACGAGTACAACCTCTCATGAGACCCTATGGATACTATCCGAGAGATCAAGGAGGTGAAGCCCTTAGATATCCCACATATCAGCAGCAGGCACCAGCACCACGACCTTATGCTTATCAAAGTTAGGCTCAACCACAACCAGTGTTAGGACAACAACTGCCGCATCCTCAGAATGTTGTCCTAGTGAAAATAGCTCTACCTGAAGAAAACCCCGAAAGAGCAATAGTCCCAGCCACACCCTTGGCAAGTAACGAACCATATGATCCATCCTATGACCATAGTCAAGGAAACTATTCTGCTTATGAGAGCTCTATAATTGAATATGGACAATCTTACGAGCCATATGCATATGACATGGAAGGACCAGATAGTTCTTACGGATATGAGCAGGATTATGTGTCATTGATGTATACTGCTCCCAGAGCACCCATACCATCCCAACCGATGAACAAACCACCTGCACCTAGAGGACCATGTTACAGATGCGGAGGTGATCATTTTATCAGAGAATGTACATTACCAAACCCACCACCACCACATCGAGTTTGGGAAGGATACTATAGTAATTGTGGTAAAGAGCACCTTTTTAGAGATTGCCCCAAAAACCCCAACAAAGTTAACTCAAACGTGCAGATCAATGTGATAGAAGTGATAGAGTCGTTAGGGAGTGACAAGGAGTACACCGTGCCATTGAAAGCAATAACAAGAGCTAAAGCTAGAGAGACCCCAGAAAAAACTGGAGAGAATAATCGAGTTGACAGAGGAGTGAATATACCTACACCTCAAATAGTTGAAGACTCAGAAGAGCCTGGTAAAAGTTTCACAAGTAAACGAACACAAAGATGGAAGATTCATAGAGACAGGACAAAGGAAAAGAAACTACAACAAAAGAAGGAGAATGAAAAGAATGAACAAGGTCAAGAAGAAAAACAGAACCGTGAAGGAGAAAATAAAAAAGGAACGTATAAAAAAAAGAGGTAGGATCAGTTTTAGCAGATCCCATGCCGGAAGAGTTAGCCATGTGGATTCAGGCGTACCGGGCATGAATAAGAGCAGGACCAACCATTGAACAACACGAAAAGGAATACCGTAGAGGTGACTTAGAGAAAGAAAGGTTGGAGATATGCAAAAAATTAATTGAAGTAGCTCAACAGACCCTAGAAAACCTGTTCTTTGATTACCCAATTCACGAATTCCCGAAAAAGAATTCCAAGAGTGTGTCATCCCTAATGATCCCGAGAAAGGAAAGGAAGGTGAGACATGTAATGGAAGTTACTGCGAGGATAAAAAAGAAGGATCCATTGTCCCCGAAGTAGATGGGGAATGGCCTAAAGACTTGTGGGCAAGAGTCCAAGAAGATAGATGGAAGAAAGTGGAAGGAGTTGAACCACCCTTTGAAGAGTTAGAAGCAAAAGTTGAACTAGATTCAGAAGGATTATTACAATTTAGAAGGATTATTACAATTTGACAAGAGCAACAAGGAGGATGACAGTGTGAAGGTTTTGCCAAATTACACTGGGGAATACGAACATAATTTAGAATTATACTGCATTCCCTCAATAAGAAAAAAAGAGCAAAACCCATCAATCCAAACTTCGGATATCATACAACATCTTAGAAAGGTAAAAATCCCGTGCACTCTGACATTGGAAGAACTTTTGAAGATAAAACCACATTTGAAGAAGCTAACCAATCAATTGCAGACCAAGCCAGAAGAGAAGGAGATGCCTGATGAAGTGACCACAGTTAAAATCCCAGTCAATAAGGTTGGAGATTTCAGCGAGGGAGATGAAGGAAACACATGCCTTCCAATTACTCATAGGGGTTACACCACTAAAGCTATCTTAGATTCTGGA
The DNA here is from genome assembly GCA_020310875.1 of Ceratopteris richardii. Classification (NCBI taxonomy): domain Eukaryota; kingdom Viridiplantae; phylum Streptophyta; class Polypodiopsida; order Polypodiales; family Pteridaceae; genus Ceratopteris; species Ceratopteris richardii. The sequence goes on from CM035426.1 coordinate 58,783,887, forward strand.
GCTGGAGTAGGAATCGCTACTAAAGAAATATGGGAGAAATGGGGATGGAGAAAATAAACCTCAGGATCAATTCGAAGTGAAGTAGAAGAGAGGAAAATTGCTATCCAAATGCCAAAACAAGAAGCACAACCAGGAATAGCATATGACAACAAAGAACTGACCAAGAAAATAATAGTAACGTTGGAGGAAGGAGAAGAACGATGTACTTTTATAGGACAGGATGTCTCAATGGAAGAAGAACAAGAGTTAATACGAGTCATAAGAGAATATAGGGATGTCTTTGCTTTGACATATAAAGATTTAAAAGGAGTAGATCCTACTATTTGTGCCCATAGAATCCCTATGACATCCGAAGCCAAACCTTCCAAACAAAGACCATAACGATGTGTACTCAGCAAAAATTAAGGAAGAGATAGATAAGTTGTTAGATGTTGGGTTCATTTATGAGATCGAACACACGGAATGGGTGTCACCTTTGGTGGTCGTGCCGAAAAAGAATGGCAAGTTAAGGGTATGCATTAATTTGAAAAAGGTAAATGCTGCCACCATAAGAGATAGTTACCCATTACCCATCACTGATCATCTTTTGGAAAGATTGGCAGGAAAGGAAGATTATAGTTTTTTAGACGGCTTTTCAGGGTATAATCAAGTAGCGATTGCCCCTAAGGACCAACATAAAACAGCCTTTGCAACTGAATGGGGAGTGTACACTTTTAGGGTTATGCCTTTTGGTCTAACCAATGTCCCAGCCACTTTCCAAAGATTGATGTGTCATGTATTCAAGGAGTTCTTGAGAAAAAGCATGGAGGTATACGTGGATGATTTATGCACTTATTGAGTTATACGATCAGAACATATTCCGGAACTAGGAAAGATTTTTGCCAAATGTAGACAATATAGAGTATGCCTCAATCTAGAAAAGTGTGTCTTCATGGTTCGACAAGGAAAGATATTAGGACACATTGTCTCTAAAAATGGAATTTCCACAGATGAAGACAAAATCAAAGTGATTCTCGATTTGCCGAGACCAAAGACTGCCAAATAAGTGCAAGCATTTATGGGACACTGTGGATACTACCGTAGATTTATACATATGTATGCCATAATTGCTAGACCTCTTTATGCGTTATTGTCTCAATTTAATTGGACAGAAGAATGTGAAAAGGCCTTTAACGAATTAAAGAATCAATTAAGTTCAACACCAATCCTTCGAGTACCAAATTGGAACAAACCATTTCATGCTTACTTGGAAAATGCATCGGAAGAAGTATGGTGCAAAAATTGGGGTTCTTGAGCTAAGTGCTCAAGGGTATGTCGACGAAGAGGTTTCCTAAGCTATCATGGTTATGATGTTTTCAAAGTAAAGATACGTACCATGGAGAAGGTCGATCGATGTTCATCCCTTTGTGTTGTACACTTGGCCTTTGGGATGGAACATTGTTGATGAATGTCTGTGTTGATGGTCCACTGATGAGATCTTTTGAATGGCTGATCCTGTCTCCTCTTTTCAAAGCATCATTTGCCAAATACACAGAATTGAATTTCTTTATATTCCTTGACAAACAACATTCAATAACTACACCAAGCTTAGTTTCACATATTCTCTCTAGCTCATCATAAGCAGGAGTCTTCTCATCCAATATACATACAAAGATTTGCAGGGTACCAGAACTACCCCGTGCAAATATCTCCCTGGGTGCTCTCGTACATGCAATAGTTAAGCATCACTCAAGTTGCGGACCTTCCAGCTCTTCACTCCTACCATGGTAAGAGGAAACCATAGTTGTGGATTGTAGCTCAGTGATGAGTAGCACCTCCTTTAATGTCAATCAGGAAAGACGTGAGGATGGTATGATGACCTCGAGCAAGTGAAGGCACAAGTGCGTGAGTGCGAAGCACACTAACATGCACACACATACAGACACGCACACACAAGGCAAGACAAAGAGTGAGAAGCAATGGAGTTCTTTAGATTACTTTCAAAAAGCTCATACAAGTTCAAATCAATTACAAGCTAACCTCAAAAATGAGCTCTCTAGCTCTATTTATAGTTTTTGACTAGGTTTTGGCCGTGTCCAGACCTAGTGTCCGGCCTAGTTAAAAATTAGGTTCTAGGTCCCATTTGAAGGCTCAAATGGAGTCTAAAAATTATGAAAACTGGTAGGTAGCTACTTCTAATGCTCCTCAAGCTCAAGGACTCCTTGGTTTGCACAAAATGGAGCTACAAAAATATGAAATGGTATTTACAATGGCTTTTAGTGATGAAAATCACTATTTTTGTAGGGATTTCCTTTAACGATTGACATACACATCTTCGAGCTCCCTACTTGCTCCTTCTCCTTATGTCTCCACCTCTTTGATATGCTTTAGCTTCTTGAAAAAATAATGGCCTACTTGCCCGATCTTCTTTGACTACTCTGTTTGCTTGTACCTTCTCTTCGCTCTGACCCCCTTCGTTGACTTCCTTGTCTTGTGAGTCCTTCAGTTCCTTGACTGCCAACACCCCCCCCTCTCTCGCGTCTGTCGTCCCTGACAGACCCTTGTTGGGTGGGTCATTGGATGTAGTACTCCACAACGTCTTGTGCTAAGTGATGTTCCGCAATTCGCAATCCTTTGGCCAAGTCAGTGAGTAGGGCATCCCAATCTACAGGCCCGGGAACCTCTGGATGTGGTATACGTAGCTTTTCTAAATGGAGAGCTTGTTCCACGGCAAATAATTGTAATAGATGAGATGGTCTGGGAATGAATATCTCTGAATGATATTCCTAGAACCCCGTGATAAAAATTTCTTCAAATGTCTGTTTGAAGCAAGCAGGTAGATACTTTATACGGGCATGCCAGGCATAGACGACGTTAATGGAGGGCGTGGTGCTCATGTCATAGACAAGGTCTTGATTCCCTTCATGAAATCCAATAGCCGAAAGATGAGGTTCTTTGATGTTCTTAAATGTCCAGAATGTAATCAGCATGAGCTCAAAAATTTTTAGGCACATCTGTGCCATAACATCTGGGACATTCTTGAACCGGACTACCCAGTGTCGGATGGTTGAAATCATGTAGTTGACTGTGGGTTGGCCATTAGGAGGTGCTAGGTACACATAATTTAACCACTTTTCACATCCTTTAACCGTCAAAACTGTTTTTGTGTACTCCGGCCAAGACCTTCTTCGAAAGACAGGGCAGTAGCAGGGATTATACTTGATATATAGAGGCATGTTATTCCACGTGCGATTCATCTCAGGGTAGGTTTCAAGCAGGCGGATCCTCCAAGTAGGTTGATGTATATTCCCTTGCTTGGCACTTGCAGGGATATCATCCGGTGCAAACTATGTCGTCGAGGTTGGTTCTTTTGTTGTGCGTTGCTTGATTTCAGCATTGTAATCTGCCATTAATACACAGAATGGAACATACAGATCATCAGACGTGCCAATCCACCTATGATGGGAGAGGTTCCTGAAGTAATCCGATTTAATTACAACTTCTTCCAATCGAGACATTGATGCTATCTGTACTGCAACTCTCTCATCATGGGTTGTGGCCACCTTCTCTAACCTCTACATCCATTCAGGGGCCTCGATCTCAATGGTGTCCATTCCTTCTTCTGTTTGCTTACCCCCGGGTATTGGCATGGGAACGTATGGGTCTTCAAAGATCTCCTCCACTTGAATTGGCACTAAGTCTTCAAGTTCTGGTTCCGCCAGGGGAGAGGGTTGACGCTCGTATTGTAGAACTTTATTTCTTAGTTCTTCTAATTCTGCTCTGAGTTTTGCGACTTCTTCAGATGTGTCGGCTTCAGTTGTGACTTTGCTTGGTGACTCCTGCTGGGTTGCCAGTTGCTTTAGTAAGTCATCTCTTTCTCTTTCCAATGCTGCGTGGGCTTCTAGGAGGTCGGCATGGGCTTCCAAGACGATTTGCATATTTTCAGATGGGATAGCCTTGAATTTCTCTGGATTGATTTCCTGTGGTGAACCCTCCATTGCTGCTTCCAAGTTTTCTTCGTTCTGTCTCTGTAGTCGCTTATTTTCCTCGAGTGCTGTAGACATGTGTTTCCGTAATAGGGCTAGGTTGCGTCGAAGCTTGAGGTTCTCTGGGTGGATTGGCCACTAACTGCTCATGTTGTTCCTGTAAAGTGACATACTGTTGTTGTAGTAGTTGCGGGGGTGATGGGGGTGCACTGGATGTATGGGCTTCCTCAGTTTCCTGAATGATATGAGTTGTGCCCGTGGTTGTGGATGTGGTGCCCTATGGTTCTAATACTAATATATTCATTTGTTTTCCTGATCGAGGGGGGCATTTGCCGTATCGTCGCTCCGATCTTCTCGAGTATGCAAGAGCTGTATGCACCGTCTCAGGTACCCCCAACGCATCAAAAATCATATAAAGGGTTGCTCGGTATTGCTCGTCCACACCTTCCTCTTCAAGGATTTGGTTCATGAGGGCTTTTCCTGCTGCCAGGGATAGTTTGTGCTGTTCTTGAACTCTGTTGATGGTATCATACAGTTTTTTCAACTCCTTCGTATAAGCCGGGGCACCCTCAAGCTCCTGTAGAACTCCTTGTTCATATTCCTGCTCTTCGTCTTCTGTTTGTCCACCTCGTTCCTCCTCTTGTTCTTCTTCTTCTTCATCCACTTCAACTACCTCTGGTTGTCTAGGATGGGGTTGGTCTGTAGCAGCTTGTTGCCCACTAGCTTGCTCTACCTCGGCTTCCGCATTAATAGCCTCGATTATTCTGGCTACCTCCTCATCAGTTAGGTCTTCTAATGTGAAGCCGTGAGGAAACTCTAAGTCGGTTGGCACAGGTGGAAACACCAGATTCGGTCCATCAGTGCTGTGTCTTGGTAATCTGATAGTGAAGGGTTGTACACGCCTCGGAAGTCGTGGAGTTGTCTCAGGTGTCAGTGTCGCACGACGGGCTTGTGCACAGGGCATCTGAACTGCGTCTCTCATTTTCTTTGATGGAGGCCCTACGGTTGATAGTCTACGTTGAAATTCCTGTACCAAAAATGCCCTTTGAACTAGGACATCATAAGCCAAACATCTATACACAATCCTGGTGAGGGCACAACATCCATAGAGTACAGACTTTTGCTTTTTATACCACCATTGATGTGCCAAATGGATTTGGTCGATAATCCAATGCGGCATGTTGATTGTCAAATTGAAGGCATCTGCTAAATATAGACTAAACCATATTTTCTTGGGTGGCATTGTGAATCGCTCTTGAGCTGGGAACGCGAAATGTTGCATGACCATTCGCAAGTGAATGGCAATTGTAGGTGTCATTGCTACCATGTCTTTGAGCTTAGTCAGGTTCTTGTTTTTCATGTTATCCGAGACCATCGTCTCTTTTTCGGTGGGGATATGCATGCCTTTCATGTTAAGAGCTTCCCTCACCAAGTTGTTCGTCAATTTGAAACGCTTTAATTCATTGCCTCTGGTCAGTGATGGTAGAACGAAGGTACTATATCCCTTTTTCTCTTTACTAGGGGTCAGAGTGCTAACTAAGTAGGAACACCGTAGAAAATCTGGCTTGGGTAACTGAGCCTTGAAATAGTCGTAGAGTCCAGCCTTCTTCGAGATGGGTTTCAGACCTTCATCATTCTGAAGCCTCTCATTGGTGAAAAAATGATATCTGCCCCATCGCTCGTTGAACTCTATCTCGGCCTCCCACATGTAAGTGCCTTCACCCAGAGATTCGGCCACATCACTGAACCAATGTGAGTTTTTGCTGACCGGCATTGTGTGCCCCTATGGAGGATTCTGAATTGGTATGGCGTGTAATGCCCTCAATAACTTCATTCAAGAAGTGTGTGCCTCTATCACTGACTAGTTCTATGGGTAGCCCGTATCTAGTGAACACATTCTCAAATAAGAACTTAGCAGTTGTCTGAGCATCATTCTTTGTCGTAGCTTTTACCTCTACCCACTTTGTTAGATAGTCTTTGGCAACAATGATGTATTCAGCATGTGAAACCTTAGCTGGGGGATTAATAGGACCTACGAAGTCTATTCCCCACTTAGAGAATGCACGTCCATCCATCATAGGTCTGAGTGGCATCTTATCTTTGCGTATAGGATACTGAGTTCTCTGACAGACATCACACCGTTTCACATAGGTATGTGCATCCATGTGAAGGGTCGGCCACCAGAAGCCCGCAAATAGTATTGCCTTGATCACCCGATCTGGTCCAAAATGTCCTCCTGCTACACCTTGGTGAGCTGCTTCCAAGATCTTGAGATATTTGCTCTCATGGACACATAGTCTCAGGTAACCATCTTTACCACACTTGTATAGATTATCACCAATGAGTGAGTAATCTAGGGCTTCTTGTTCTAAACTTCTTTGTTTGGCTATTGTCATATCTTGAGGGAATGTTCTCGTCCTCAGGAAATCTACTAATGGTTCACTCCAATCTGGCACTATGGACACTCGATAGAGAGTGGCATGTTCCACAGGTGGTTTAGTGCAACAGATTAGGCATTCTTTACACATCTTATGTACATCAGCTTCCATAGTAGGCCAATGCACTCCGAGTCTCCTTAGTGTCTGTAGGGTTCGTTGTTTTGAGTAGTGTTGCTCTAATGCACCTACATGTGCCAATTGCAACCATTTAGCGTACTCATCCTCTTCCACACAACAAGCTAGGATCCCTTGATCTGTTTGTTTGTACATGCTTCCTGCCATGATGTGGTACTTCTGGGCTTTTACTACCTCTCTACCTTGAGTGTTTATGACTGGGTGGTTGGGCCCGTATGTCAATACTGGCGCTAATGGCTTAGCCCACTGAGGTACAACTTCCAAATTAAACAAGTAAGCATTAGGAAGGTCATCTGATACTCCTTGTGGGGTTTCTCCAGATGTGAGCCTAGAGAGATGGTCTCCTCTCAAGTGAGTCTTCCCTTTCCTCACCACTACTTCAAAGTCATATTCCATTAGTAAGAGAAACCATCTTACTAATCGGCCTGTATTGCATGGTTTGTTTACCAAGTACAATAATGCCTGATGATCGGTAAAAAATTTAAACTTATTTGCAAGCAAATAGTGTCTAAACTTTTTAACTGCATATACCATGCCTAATCCCTCTCGTTCAGTGGTGGTATAGTTTTGTTCAGCTGCATTCAACTGTCTACTAGCATATGCAATTAGAAGATCCATATTACCTTTGCCCGTAGGTTGTGCGAGTACACACCCAATAGCATAATTGGATGCATCTACATGAACATGAAAAGGCTTATTCCAATCTGGTGTGGTCAAGATTGGTGCTGAACATAATCGCCGTTTAAGCTCATTGAAGGAATTCTCACATTCATCAGTCCACTCAAAGTTGGTCAAAAGTCCGTACAGAGGCTTTGCTATGATGGCATACATGTGTATAAATCGTCGGTAATAACCACAATGGCCCATGAAAGCTTGTACTTCCTTGATATTCTTTGGCCTAGGTAGCTCGGCGATGGCTCTTACTTTCTCTTCATCGGTGGATATGCCATTTTTTGACACTATGTGTCCTAGAATCTTGCCTTGCCTAACCATGAAAACACACTTTTCTGGGTTCAAGCAGACTTGATACTCTCGACATTTGTCAAAGATTTGTCTGAGTTCAGGGATATGGGTTTTTCTAATGTTGGAATGATCACAGAGGTCATCAACATAGACTTCCAAATTCTTCCTCAAGAACTCTTTAAACACGTGGCACATCAGTCTCTGAAAGGTTGCAGGAGCATTGGTAAGCCCAAATGGCATTACCCTAAAGGCAAATATGCCCCATTCTGTGGCAAAAGTAGTCTTATGCTGGTCCTCAAGAGCAATGGCTACCTGATTGTAGCCAGAAAATCCATCAAGGAAGTTGTACACTTCCTTGCCTGCTACTCTTTCTAAGAGATGTTCTGTGATAGGAAGTGGATAGTTATCTCGAATTGTGGCTGCATTAACCTTCTTCAAGTTAAAGCACACATGTAGCTTTCCATTCTTCTTGGTCACAACTACAATGGGGGATACCCACTCAGTGTGCTCAATTTCATAGATGAATCCAGCTTCTACCAGTCTATCTATCTCCTCTTTGATGTTGGCAGCATAATTATCATTGTATGTGTATGGCTTTTGCTTAGAAGGTTTAGCATCTGAGGTCATGGGGATTGTGTGTGAGCATATGTTCGGGTCTACACCTTTCAAATCCTTGTAACTCCAAGCGAATACATCTTTGTATTCTCTTAGCAAGGCTATTAATGCATGCTCTTCTTCCTCTGTTAGGTCATGGCCTATGTATGTGCATCTCTCCTCTCCTTCTTCTAGGGCTACCACTATTTTCTTGGTGGTTTCTTTGTTATCATAGGCCTCTCCTGATTGTGCCTCTCGTTTAGGCATTCTTATCATGACTCTCCTATCGTCTATCTCATACTTTTTAAAGTTTTCAGGGACCTCAAACAAAGATTCTTCTTCCTCCGGGGGGACTTCTTTCTTCTTCAGTTTCTTGCTATCATTATTAGCAGTCACTTGTTAATCGTACATCGTTCGTTATCTCTTCGTGTCTCTGAGGCTGAAATTCTACTTCATAGAAGTATTCTTCATCTAATGAAAAAGGTGGGTCCATAATGATTGACTCTAGATCGGAGTCACTTGCATCCTCAAATGCATTAGGGCTAGGTTCGCACTCTTCTAAAACTGCATCTCCCATGATTGGATCTATGGAGAAAACTGATATGTCATAGCCATCCTCATCATAGTGTGGTGTCCATTGTTCTTCATTGATGGCTACATCCATGGTTGCTAGGATCTCTGCCCAGCCGTGGGGTTCAAATTCTTCATGAGGAAATACTACAGGTGCATAGGCTGGGTCTTGAATGGATCTATGGGTTTCTTTTGCACCTATCTCTCTGGCCTTTTCTCTCTTCTCTTCTTCCACTGCCACTTTACACATCCATAAGTGAGTGTCTTCATGCATCCATGAGGATCCTGATCCCATGGAGTGCACAGACTCTGTATCATCTTTGGCTCTATGAATATGATTCCATTGGATAGGAGGGACATCTCTATGAGAGTAATCTTTGAGATTAACCTTGGTCGTGACACCTAGGTGTTGCAAATACAAGGAATTGGCTCCCCAATCTTGTACCACTTGCAACTGGCACATAAATGGTCTTCCCAAAATCATCTCATAGGCATGGTTCTTGCTAAAATCACAGATAGCAAATGTGTGCTCAAACTCTACACCACATGTAGTGAGAGTTATTCCTTATAGTAAACCTAGGGGTCTCTCTATGTGACCATCAGCCATCTGCAATTTCATCCTCGTGGGCCTGAGTGTTGGCTTGCCCCAATGTTTCCATAGGGAAGTGGTAGCAATTGCAACTCCTGCACCAGAGTCCAGAATTGCCTTGGTTGTGTATCCTTGATGGGTGATGCGGAGATAGGTGTTTCCTTCTTCTTCTTCACTCATGTCTCCTATCTTGTCTAGAGGAATTTCTAGCACTATCCTATGAGAACCTACCTGGGAACGCGGTTTGGCTATCTCTGGTACCTGTTTGGCTACATGTTTCCACAGTTCTCGCCTTACTTTGAGTAGCTCTTCTAAAGTGAGGTTACACTGCACCCAAGTTATCTTCTATGTCAATGCATGTCTGCACACACTCTTCTATGGATCTGAGCTCTTTCAAGTACACATATGATCTCAACTTTGTGCTCAATAAGCCATCTAAAAACAAAGCCACTTGTTTGGCTGGTGTGGGTAACAGGGCATCTCTCTAAATACTATCTGAATCTTCTACTTGCTAGTCGCACTGTTTCTTGGGGTGTCTGCTTGAAGCTGTGGATCAGGGATGATGTGTTATGTCTGATACCACTCTTGGAAAATTCTACAATGAATTTGTCTAGCAGTTGACCTATATCGTGATAGTTGTGACTAATCAGTGGCTGAAACCAAGCTAAGGCAGTGCCCTTAAGAGTCAAACCAAATGCCTCGTACTGGGTGAACAAATCCTCAACCTGTTCAGCTCTTAACACTTGTTTGAACTCGGCCACATGATCATAAGGATCTCCTGACCCGTCAAACTAATTCTTCATTGCCTTGATCACTTGACTTGATGTCTCTCTCTTTCAGGTCTTTCATTTTCAAATCGTGCTCTATTTCTGCCCACAGGGTGTGCAAAACTTACCTCAGGTCGCTCTCTAGTTCTTTCTCTTTGGGCTTCATGAGCTTGGGATGATCCTACTCCTTGGAGGCCATGGGAAACATTGGATCTTGGTGGAGGGAAAATCAATTCACTCTTCCAAGTATATGCATGTCTATCATGTTCTGTTACCAAGAATATCTTCTCTGATGTGTTATCCAGGTACACAACTTTGCCTGGTATCTCAAGATCTTTGAATTCATAGACGATGACTATGCCCAGTTGGCTAGGTTGATCTGGTTTGAATCTCCAAAAGGCTTCCTCTGTTTCTCTATTCAAGAATAGTTCTATGCTTTTGTTGTCTTGAGGGATCCAATCTAGAGTGATCACTCTAGTCAAAACTGACTTACCTCTAGGCGGCTGGGGTCCTTGTCCTACATTTCCTTGTTCTAGGTCTCCTATCTCATTCTCATGAATGACATTCCCCAACTCATCGGTCCTATCTAGTAGGTTGGTGACCACATACATGGTTCCTTCCTTATCAATGTATGAACCCTCTTCGAACTTGACCACTGGGTTTTCAAGTCCAAAGGGTTGATCAGGATTTTTGAGTTGGACCACTGATCGCCTCAGGCCATCCTCATAGATGTGAGCACCTAATCGGTTGGTCCGAATATATTCCAATTGTGTCTTATAGGGACCTTCTAGTGTTTGTAGATGGGCAGTTCCTGAGCCACCTGCTGGTTTCCCCATGCTAAAAGACATTTCAGAGTCACTTGTGTCAGAGCTTAGTATGTAAGGACAACCACTTAGTTGTTGTGCCCAAGACTTAGCTGTATGGTTGACACTAGACTGAGAAGATCTAATGCTTTGTATATCCTTGCCTAGGTGTCTACCAGATCTCAGGTTCATAAGCTTTGGTTAAGTTATGTCAAATCAGGCTCCTGGGGGTCAAAACAGGCAAACAAGGCCTTATGGAAAAATCACAATTTTGTAAGAGAATCGCGATTTTGTGAAATCAAGAGAATCGCGTTGCCGTGAATCTCAAGAGAATCACGATGCTATGAAATCAGAGAATCGCGATGCTGAGAAATCAGAGAATCGCGATCCTATGAAACCAAGAGAATCGCGATCCTATGAAACCAAGAGAATCACGATGCTATGAAATCAGAGAATCGCGATGCTGAAAAATTAGAGAATCGCGATCTTGTGAAACCAAGAGAATCGCGATCCTGTGAAACCAAGAGAATCGCGATTCTATGAAATCAGAGAATCACGATGTTGGGAAATCAGAGAATCACGATCCTGTGAAACCAAGAGAATCGTGTTTTTAGAGAATCATGTTTTTAGAGAATCGTGTTTTTAGAGAATCGGGATTGCCAATAGAAAATCGTATTTTTGAGAATCAGGATTGTCAACAGAGAATCGTGTTTTTAAGAATCACGATTGTCAGCAGAGACTCGTGTTTTTGAGAATCGCGATTGCCAGCAGAGAATCGTGTTTTTGAGAATCACAATTTTGTCTTAGAGAATCGTGTTTGATCACAATCGTGTTTTTGGCTGAAAATCATGATTTGTGAGAATTGTGATTTTGAGCACAACCAGAGAATCGTGATTCTGACCACAGAATCGTGTTTCTTTCAGCAAACTTTTAGTCGGGAAATAGAAAACCGCAATTTTCAAAAAAATTTGAATTTTTCACAGAATCGCGATTTTCATCACAAAATCGTGTTTTTTGGTGGGAAATTCAAATTTCTGAGCGCCGAGCAATGGCGAGCTCCGTACGTGCAGAAAATCATGAAAAAACACAAGCGGTTGCTCTCTCTTGCACTTCCTAACTCCTCCTCACACAATAATGCATGAAAGATGGTATGAACATGGTGAAAATGTAGTAAAAAACAAGAAATTTCTATGAAGAAGAAGATGGAAGAAGATGGAGATGGTGATGATGATGAAGATGAAGAAGAAAAATCAGAAAATGAACAAAAATGACAATTTTTTTACCTTCCAACATCGCAATTCTACGATCTTACCATCACAACGCTCGTCCTCGAAGCTCTCTCCCCGGCAACAGTGCCAAAATTTGGTGTAGCTCAAGCGTAAGCACCACCTCCTTTACTTGTCAATCCGCAGAGACGTGAGGACCAATATGAAGACCACGAGCAAGTGAAGGCACAAGTGTCTGAGTGAAAGCACACAAACATGCACACACATACACACACACACGCACACAAAGTAAGATCAAAGAGAGGAACAATGGAAAGCTTCGATTGCAAAAGAGTTATCTTACAAAAGCTCTATTATCTAACAAGCTAATCTCAAAAATGAGCTCTCTAGCTCTTTTTATAGTTTTTGGACTACTTTTGGCCCTATCCAGACCTAGTGTCCGGCTTAGTTAAAAATTAGGTTCCAGGGCTTATTTGAGGGCTCAAATGAAGTCTAAAAATTATGAAAATTGGTAGGATGATACTTCTAATACTCCTCAAGCTCGAGGACTCCTCAGCTTGAACAAAATGGAGTTACAAAAATAGAAAATGGTATTTACAATGGTTTTTAGTGATGGAAATCACTATTTTTGTAGGGGATTCTTCTAAAAATTTGACATGTACTTCTTGGAGCTCCCTACTTGCTCCTTCTTCTTGTGTGTGTCCACCTTCCTGATGTGCTTCCATGCTTGTGCTTGACCTTGAGTTCCAACAATGAAGCAGCATCATCAGCTCCAGACACAACTGACAGATTTACAAAGACAGCATGAAGCTAGTGAAGCAGACAAGGAGAGGATGAAAGCTCGAAGCAATCTGCTCGAAACACAACTAAAAGTATACATGGAGGAAAATGATAACTTACGCGGCAGAAATAAAGAACTGATGAAGGCATTGTTGTATGACCAACCTATAGAAAAACCAGAGACATCAGTCACTGACCAGAAGGAACTGAGAGATCAGATTGAGAAATATGCAGATCTGCTAAAACAAGAGCAAGCCCAAAAAGAAGAATGGGAACGCAGGTACATTAACGACACCAATGAGCTCAAGAAATAGCTGAACACTGCCAATGGAAAACTTGCAGTGAGTTACAGTGAAAATATGGATCAGGTAGCAGAGATTGGTAATGAGTTACTTGCTACAAAAGAGGCTCTCTGGGCAGCTATGCAAGAAGTTAAAGAGAAGACTGAACGCCTTGCACGATTAGAAACTAAAGCAGAAGAAAAAGTACCCATCGGTACACCAGTAGAGCCACGACCAAAGAGTCCTACTGATGAGGTAGAGGTATGTCCTCTATCTCCCCCGATCTATAATTCTCAAATAAAAGAGCAGATGGCGGAACCATGTGATGATCATCCAATGCCATATACTGCAGAAATAGGTCAGAAGGAACGGGCACTATTGGTGTCCCGATTGAAAAAAAATTTTGAAAATGAAGTGGTCAAAGTTATGAAAGAGGCCAAGATAAAAGGAAAAGATCTGGACACAATAATGAAGCCTTTCAACATTCCGTATGGACTATTGAAAGAGAAAAAAGGCAATACATAAAGAAGATCACACAGAAAGATCTTGATGAGCAGCTACATTTCAAAGATGATACATTCAATTATACTCAAGAGGAATTTGAAGGTGCACAACCTGTATGGAGGAGAAATTTTTTGGAGAAAAATCCGACTTTGCGGGTGCACTGGCAAGCAGCACCATATTTATTACAGGTAAACCCTTCATTTTGCCCAACACCCCGTTGCAGAGAAACTAGAGAATTTTTGGACATGCAAAAGAATGGTGCAATCAACAAATAGTGGCTGAACTATCTGCTACTTCCAAGTCCACCCCATAATTATCTACCAACGGAGGATTACATGGTAAAAACCATTGAATTTTGGCTATGCTGTTATGCAACAGTACCTGACCTAACTATCAAGATGATGAATAAAATCCTAAGCTTGATTCTTACAGTTTTGAAGGTGTTCAAGCACGCGGCTTATACATTTTTAAATTTCATTGGTATTAATCAAGGCACAAATATCCTCATTTTTTATCTCTCAGTTATGCCCAGCCGACCCACAATAATGGCCTATTATTCTAGGCTTATGTTTTTACCAAGTACATATATGCAAACCTGTTACATAGGAAGATTGTGTGGATTGGGCAATCTAGTAGCATGTTGAATATGAAAAAAAGTTGTCAAAAATGTTTTTTTAATAATTAGAGAATTGTTGAGGGTTGTATTGACGTTCATTGGGTGCGTGCATGTGTTAGCATGGAAAGCTTCTTGAGTGCAGGATTTGCAATAGGAAGGTGCATTAGCATAAGAATGTGTAGGTACATGTGCATGTGCGTCTACGAGTAGAAGAACGGATATATGTGCAGCTTACAATGTGTGGAATCTTGAAGTTGTTTTGCGATAGTCACATGTATGTCGATAGGGATCCCTTAGTGTTGGTACGTGTGCGTGCACTCCAAAATAAATGTGTAAAATACAGCATGAGGACATACATGAGAAGATTGTGTGGTTATGTACATGTGGTGTGGCGTAAATACAGGAATGCATGTTGTCATTTGCTGAGGTTGCCATCGAAAGGAAGATGTCTATCGGGCGCGTTTTTTATTTTAGCTGTTGAGTACGATTGGCCAATGTCAGCTCGTACGTTCTCGACCACTTAGTTGTGTACCACGATTTTGTCCATCAGCAGCTATGGAGTTTTGTGGTGTCGTTTGTGTTTAGTTTGAGTATACATCTTCTGTGTAAAACTGTTGATCCTTGGTGTTGAGGTTTCAAGTGGTAAGTCAGAAACTTGTAAGCCGGGTCCCGCTTCGTATGTCCATATCTCACAGGCGATGATTGGAGACAGTAAGAATGCCAAAGGCAACGATCGTGTCATCTTGAAGGTGAAGGTTGGGACCAATGAAGTAACTGTTGGTACTCTTCAAAGAGAAAGTGTGACTAGGCTACATGTTTGAAAAGGATTTCGTGCTTTCTCATACTGGTTCAGGCAGTGTATATTTTTGTGGGTACAAAACTGACTCTGTTAGGGATGAAGATACGCTTTTTCAAGGGCACATCTCGGCAAAAGAGCAAGGACTTTTGTGCCATTATAGAATATTTTTTTGTCAAATGGATTATCTGAGGATAAAGGAAACGCAAAAGTGATATGCAGGCCAATGGAGATTGCAAAGACGGACGGTAGCAGGATGATGGTTGAGAATGAAATGCTTTTGTACAAACTTGGAAAATCAAAAGTTATTCCAATTATTATTTTTTTGCCTTTGATAAGTTCGTCATTTTGAAGGAATGAGATCGGTTGCATGTCTCATTAAATAGACACCTTGTTGAATATGATGATATTGATAGCCTTGACAACAATGCTATTAGGAGCCTTGGATTTTTTGGGGAACCATGCTCAAAACAAGAGACATAACATTTTCTTGTCATTTTCATCCTTATAGAAGTCGGTGCTCCTCGATCCTTAGTATGATTCGTAATAAGTAAACTACTTGCCATCCAAAATAGACTTGCTTGGCTTTTGAAATCATTTGGTTAGCATTTGGTGTTAGCTTCAATGTGTTTTACATTGAATTCTCCATTGTTATCACATGATTATCATATTTTCGATCATTAGCCATTCCAAAAGCCATATGTATTATGCATGCCACTTGCTTATGTACAGGAAATCACTAGCAACCATGCTCCCTGACGTTTTGGGGCCTCGGCCTCTCCCGACATGCAAGGAGGGAGATGGCAGAGGTGGTCAAGGGGGAGGGAAGTGAGGGTTTCATGCTTCCCACTTCTCTACACTAAGGTACGCACCCACTTCCTAGTGCATGGCGGCCGTTCCTGCCACTACAAGCCGAAGCTGTATCTCCGTCTTTTGAATCTGACTTCGGCACATTGCTCTTCTGTTCCCTGAGGATTTTGCCTTCCTGTGCCTCGATGGCCTTGGCTGAAGTGGTGGGTGCAACGCCTGATTTCGCACAACATACAGGTGACCAGGTGCTGAGCGTGGGTGGCGGTTGGCTGCCTCCCTGATGTTAGATGCAGCAGGGTAAAAGCCATGAAGGCACACGAGCAGGGAAAGAGGAGGGGATTTTTGGGGGCTCTCGGCTACGCCTTTTCACTCAGAGGATGGGGTGTGCATTCATGGAAGGAGAGCCTTCCGTCATCAGAGGGGGTAATTTCTCTTAATCTAGAGTGGGGCAGATATACGGAGGAAGGTCCTCTCTTGCTGGTGGACAACAATAGAAAAGAGGGACTTTTGTCGGGGGTCTAGAGAGGTGTAGAGAAGACCAGACAATAGCAAAACAAAAAGGGGGAATTCAGTTTTTTGAGGCTTGTCTTTTTGGTGGATACAGGCATACAGGAATGTCGTTGTACAACAAGAAAGGGAAGGAATTCTGATCTTCCACTCTATTCGGTCCATTTGAATTGGTTCTAACCATCATCACGCAGAAGGGGGAATCTATTTAAGCTGAAGTTCATGGAAATTCTATCCCTCCTGTTCCTAGTAGTGGGCCTGGGAGGCCTCATAAATTTCCACGGGTTCATTCAAGTTCCAATATTTCTGTGAGAACCTTCAAAGGCTACTCGTACTCAGCTAAGGGTGGAGTAGTGGGGACCAACTGGAGAGTAAAGGATGTCACAAAATCCCAGAGCAAAATCAAAGGTGCTGCCTGTCCAGGAAGGGAGAGATGTGGTGAATCAAGCTTCTCTTGGTCAAGATATCGGCAGAAGTTCTATCTCAAGGAGTGATTATAATAGGGATGATTTTCAAGTGTCATATGATGCAGCCAAATTCTTTATAATAAAGTCTTACCGTGAGGATGATGTCCACAAAAGCATAAAACACAGTGTCTTGTGCAGAACTCCGAATGGCAACAAACGTCTAGATGAAGCTTATAGAAAGGCTCAAGAGAAGAAATTGGAGTCTTGTACTTCTTGTCTTGTTTTTTCTCTTTCTCGGTTAACTGTAGTGGACAATTTTGTGGTGTTCTTGAGATGGTGGGACCTGTTGATTTTGGAAAGAACATGGATTTTTGGTTGCAAGGGAAATGGAATGGTTGCTTGCCTATCAAGTGGCATATAATCAAGGATATTCCAAATAGCCACTTCAGGCACATAATCCTATCAAATAAATAAACCTGTGACACACAGTCAGGACACACACGCGCAAAGGAAAGGGTGAGAATGTAGCGAACATGTGGGTCTTGCACATTGGCATTCGAATTTTCGTCACTTAGGCACTTCTCCATGCCGGGTAATCTCCTGCATGTCTGTTTTTGTGAACAATTTGGGATTTTTTTTCAGTCCTTGACACTATTGAGGATGGTTGAATTTGGGGGACTTGATTGAGATCTCTTCCGTGCAAGCAAGAGCAGGGACGTTCCTTGTTTATGCCGACGAGGATTAGATGCCTCTTTGAGTGGGTCAGTGATAGTTACTTGGTGCTTGGCCATTAATTAGGTTCGGATTCGCAAATATGGGTGACAGGAATGATCACTACATAAACTCATTGATGCACAAACAGTTCAAGAAATTCGGGTGGATATTCACATGCAAATGCTTTCCTGGTTGAAATTGCACTAAGGACGTGTTATGAAATTGCTACCCACTGCATCTAAAGGGCCCAAGGGCTTCTACAAAGGTAGGGATATGAGGCTGGCAAGCCTGAGCTATCTTCTGTCATACCTGCTGCTGTTGTGGGTTGGATGCTTTCACTCGCAATGATTGTATGCTGAGGAGATGATAATCTTTCCAAAACATCCCGTCCTGCTAAGCTTTCATTCTAAGCAATTTTTGTTGTATTTCACAACTTTTCAGTTTTATGTTGGGGTCCTTTCAGGAATGGAACTCGGTTTCCATTAGGAGAATCTCTTCCTAGCGCATGTACGACTATTCCATGTGATGAAAAGATCTACATACAGCCAATTACTAACTCATCAAGCAGCTCCATTCGCTCAAATGTAGTCACATGTGTGCCTACCGTGCAGGACTGGGAGCCAAAGTTCCTTCATTACGACTGCTCAATGTTTATCTGATCATGACATTAGTTGTAGTGCATTGCCTGGGATACCATCTATCATTAGTCAGCCGCCTTAGTTATGGTTGTTACAAGAAATAGATTAAGCAAGGGTCTTACTGTTCTTTTAGCCTTTCGTGCTGTTGATGTTTTGTGCGGCCTTCTCACCATTGGATGGTATGTGTGGGAAAAATGTTGTGGGCCTGTAGGCCTCACGTGTGATGGATCATAGAGCTGCATACACCATTCTCCTGGAAGCTCCTCACCGCACGTGTCCTCTGGATATGAAGAGGCCCCCTGGACAAGGTGTTCTTGTTTTTTGGGCACTTCCATGACTGACAGATAAGGAAAAGCTTGTGGAGAGGGTCGATCCAGTTATGGAAGGACTTAGGATAGTACGCTGAGAATGGACCTTTCCCTAAATCTTGGATTTCAGGAACTTGTGCCCTCTCTCTCTCTAACTTTTGTCAGGGTCTCTCTCCCTCTACCTTTGTCAGACCATGCATCTATTATTGTCCCGCACCCCTCTGCCCACTCTTCCCCCCCACTTCCTCTGCCATCACTTGACAGTGAGTTCCACTCCTCTGCCGTGGTCAGATCCTGTAACTGCCGTCCTCTGTCCATTGTCCCCCCACTCCTTCCCCCACTCTCCTCCACTCCTCTGCCCACTCTCCCTCTACCCTGACACCCACTCCTACAAACCCCAAACCCCGACATGCACCCAAGGCTTCTGCAGCCCCACGTGTGGTCAACAAGAACTTGATCTCTCCCCCTCCCCATTCTATAAAAACTGGCACTCCATTGGCCAGGAAGTTGGTTGGCTAGTTGCTCGATTATTGAAGAATAGTGTTGGGTGAATTTGCTGATCGATTATTCAAGAGAGGAGAGAGCACCAGGTGGGGGGAGGTCTGTAGATTGAAAGAGAGAGGGTAGTAAGGTCTGACAAACAAATAGTCATCCTTCAGAATGGATGATTGGAGAGAAAAGAGTGTTACTGCTGCTGAGAAGAGGTGCAGTTAAGGGGCTCACCCAGTGCAGAGGAATCTAAGAAGGGAGGAGTTGTTCGAAGGGTGTTGTATATTTGGGGGAGGGACCAAAAAAAAGGGAAGCCAAATTCAGTTACTGGCACCAGGAATAGTGATTTGTGAAGATCTCTCTACAACACATTGATCTATTCAAAGGGGAATGGCATAACATTCATTTCTTTGATGTGGAAAGCTCTTCGTCAAGGAAGATACAATTCTCCAAAGAACTTGTTAGAAGGTATTCTCGCTCAGCATTCGACACTGTTTTTTTTGGGAATTAAGAAGCTGCAGATGTAAGTACATGTGCATCTTTCCTATGCTTGCTAGTGGTCTCTTGGTCTCTACCTGATGGCAAGAAGGTACATAATGGTATAGTGGTGCATGGTTATGATGGGGGGGGGGGGATTTTCATTGGGAGACTTGATTGTACAGATGTATGTGCAATGCGCACAATTGAATGGTGCACATTTCTGTTTTGAATCTCTTCATGACTACAGTCTGTCATATGTCTGCATGCCCTTCACATATGCTATTAACTCATCTGCATTAGGACATGCAAAAAGTATCCATTGCCGTGCTATAGATGTGGGTCTCGATGTAAAATTGGTTGTTGCAACTGCACTCATTAATTTGTATGAAAGAAATCAAAAGATTTAGAGCATGCATACGATGTGCTTGATGAGTCCGGATAATTTGTTTAACGCGAGCATCCCAAAGTGTGCAAAAGATTGCAGAGGTGAAACATCAGCTGAACAGTTTGTCATACTAGAATTTATGGGACGACTAACATGACTTGAATCCTGTTGCTGCTTTATTCTTCTTCTTATTCCCACTTCTTACGATGAATGTTATCACTATGTCTTTGTTTTGAGTATGTCATACATGTCTAATGATGAAAATCAACTCCTAATTATATTGGTCTTCTTCAAGGAATTTCAAAACGTGTTGACATATGTGAGTGCCTTTGAGTGTCTAAGTTCGTGTGTCACATTCTCTAAGTCTGTGAGCCTGAGTATCTCAAAATGAATGTCTCTGTGATTGAGTGAGATCTTCGAGTGCCCAAAAAATAAAATAAAATAAAATAAAATAAAATAAAAAAATAAAATAATGATTGTGAGAGTGATTGTCTGAGTGAGTGTTTGAGTGAAGGGTTGCAGGGGATGGGGAAAGGGGAAGTGGGGTTGATGAGTACATGTGAAGAAGGGAGAGCATGAAATGTGTGCGAAATAGAATATATAAGTGTATGTGTGTGCATGAGAATTTTGTGGCTGAGGGTGTGAGAGTAAGTTTTGAGCGAGTTTCTAGTTAAGTGTTTTTGTGAATGAGTGAGAGTAGGGGTGTGTGAGCGAGTTTGTGTGCGCAACTCAGTGTGTTTGAGTGAGTGTGTCTGAAAGTAAGAGTGAAACGATGGGGAAGAACGAGAGAAAATAGAGCAAGGCTGAGGTAAGAGGATGCTGATAACTAGGTGAGTATGGGTTGGTGTGTGTATGCATGCAAGCTGGGTTGATTATGTGTGTCTGAGGGAGAAAACATCATAAGTTGTGACTAGATAGGGAGTGTGTGGGTGTGTAGGGGCGAGCTAGTGTGTGAGTGATTGCATGGTCGGAGTTGTGAGTGAGTTTGTGTTCAGCTTGGTGTGTGTGTGAGTGAGAAGTGTACAAGTAAGGATGGTTGTGTGGGACCATGTGATTGTATTATCGAGAGCTAATGAGTGAGTAAGTTGGAGCATGTGGGTGAGGAGTATCCAAGCCCTAGGTGTGTTTGAAAGGAAAAGAATGTGTGAAAGTGTGTAGGTGTGCAGGTGGGTACATCTGTGAACCAGTGTGAGTTAGCGTGCAAGTGCGAGAGTGCATGTGTAAGCGCTAGCCTATTAAAAAGGGGTTAATTGTGAACATCAGTGCTTGGCTATTATGTGAGTGCGAGCGGAAGAGTAGAGTGAAGAAGAGAAAGAGTGCACCGTATAGGGAGAGACAAAAGGAAATAGAGAGAGAGTGTCTTAACTAGAGGAAGAGGAAGGGAATGTACTAGAGTGTGTATGGCTTGGTGAGATTGGGTGAGCTTGTGAGGAGGTGAGCGTGAGATTATAAGGGGAAGTACACAAGGGGGTTAGGGTTGAGAGGGAAGAAGAAAAGGGAAGGGGCGTGATAAAATAAGGCTCAAGACTAGGACTTTCATGTATCAAAGCAGGCAGTAGGACCAAGATCAAGGATTGTCAAAGGACCAGAGAATAATCGAACAAGATTAGAACTGTGTGCCACAATGGACACCATTGTGGCTTAAGGGTAAAATAAATTTGGCCAATTACGAGAAATTAGAGTAGAAATAGCTAGATATAGGTGCAACTACTTGCACGTTGTGGGGGCTTAAGACCTTATCCATTTGGCGATCCTACTGGGGATGAGCTTGGTACGTCTCTACGAGAGAGTGCCATAGGTTCGCATAGCGCCACATGTTGCCTGAGCTCTCTGACCCAGTAACTAGTACATGAGCGAAGAAAGTTCTTCTTCAAGAAGAACTAGGACTGAGAGAGAAGAACGAGCCGCTCGAAGGGCTGAAGCCGAGAAAGGCGTAGGCAGGAATCATATGCGTCATCTTCGAGTAGTCGGAAAGAATTAGAAGAAAGAACATATTATCGGAGAAGAGTAGCTGCTCAGGTAAGGAGACTCGAGGGAGTCTTGAAACCAAGGGCTCTGAACTTCTGGGAAAGAAGTGACATTGACATCACCCCTTTGTTTGAAATGGCTTACCGTATTCCGGTACATCTGGGAGACTTCCCAAAATTCTCAGGCCTCTGGGATGAGGACCCAGACAATTTCATTCAGCTTTTTGAAGTGACTTCCGAGGTGTTGAGCCCATAAAAGTCATGTTCATCAAGCCAACAGGTGCAAAGTCAAAGTGCCTAAGTGACAATTAATTGTCCCGCAAAGGGTAAATTGGAGAAGCGGGTTGCGTATTTGAATGTGTTTTAAAGTATTTGGGAAGGTTTAGGTGAACCCCCCTTAGTACACAAAGGAAGAATTAAAAGGGAATGTGAAGGCATGTGAAGCGGAAAAGTGTACGCACAAGTGAAAGTATGACCCCCATTAACATTTTTTGGTTTTACACTAAAATCACTACAGGACAAAGGGCAATTCGTTGGCCGCCAACTAAAAAGAGAATCTTGGGACATCAAAGGAAGCCAAAGAGTCCATGGCAGTTAGAAGTCACGGGACCGGCGGGTTCAAGAGGAAGGACAAAGGCTATTCTTGGGGACACATTGAAAGTAAGGAGCAAGAGAGAGCTCAGAAGAAGCAAGAAAGAAAAGGAAGAGCCACCAGTGTGCGACGACACTGAAGAGTGCAAGAGGTGCCAAGAGGAAGGTGTGCAGAGAAGGCGGATTGGATTCCAAGAGTCCCAAGGTCTATTGTGTGTGTGCGCCGAGATACCAATTCCTTAGCTTGGTGGAAGCTTAGTGCAAGGTGTGCACAAGGGAAGCGTGAAGCAAGTGAAGGATTGGTGCAGGAGAGGCCGCTGCCAGAGGACTTGAGATAATTGGTCTTCAGTAATTGATATTCTCTGAAGTTGTATTTAGTCATTGATTAGACTGTGTGCAGTCATTGTAATTGTTGCAAGATAATCAATATTCAAGGTTTCCAAGAGTATTCCTTTGCAGAAGCTCTCACTCTTATTCCATTTTCATCATCTCCTTTTTCTCCTACAAACCCTCAAACTCCTTCTTGTCCACGAATCCCCAACAAATTTGGCACGCCCGGTGGGACTTCCAAGGAGATTTGAGCATAGGAGACTATATATTGCCATTGGAGAGCAATATTCCAGTGTCAACAACACTATTCCAGTGGGCCAAAAGGTACATATTTTTATCAAGTGTCTCATTTTAAGTGGACTATGAATAGCTCATGACCGCGACCCGGTCACAAACCTTGAGGATCAAGTGCAAGCAGACAAGAAGAAAGACGAACAGAAGATCATCGAGTCCACTTTCATCGACTTCATCGGTAGGAAGCATGGCAGGACAGGTGGACCTAGAAATCTTGCTCTCCAGATTAAACATAAAATTTCCCTCCTTCAGAGGTTTAGCCCATGAGGACCCAGATGAGCACATTCGAAGATTTCTTGCATTATGTAAGACTAGAGGGCTAATGGGTAGGGAAGATGCTTTCTTGATACTCTTCCCCGCCACATTGGAAGGTCTGGCAGACAAGTGGTTTAGCCAGTTTGCTGAAAATCACTTTACCTCTTGGGATTTAATGAAAGAGGCTTTTAAAAATCAATTTCAGCATGGCAACACGGCTGAGATCATTATAGAAGAGTTGGAAAACTTGAAAATGGGTCCAGGAGAAAAGTTCCCGAGTTCGTGACCAGGGCCAAAGCACTAATGGCTAAACTACCGGATCCACCACACGACTTCTTTGTCAAGAAATGGTTAGCCAAACCTCTACCTGTGGTCACCCAATGCAAAATAAAAGAGTTAGTGCTACCTACTGCATCTGTTGAGGAGTTCATCAATACGGCCACACGCTTGGAACAGATAAGGCACCAGTATGGTACAACTTCTTCCCAACCATCATATGGTACAGAACTGGAGGACCCAGTGAGCCAGTTAAGAAGGGAACTAGAGGGCTTGAAAAGGAATAAGCCCTACACAGAGGAGGAGACTACTGTAGCTCAGCTGAGAAAAGAGATTGAAGCCCTCAAGCTCCAAAAGGAAGAGGAAGCCCAAGCAGAAGAACTAGCTCAGTTGAGGCAAGAGTTGCAAGAACTAAAAGGAGGCAGCATTAAGAACGGACTCTGGTGTTCCATGTGCAGTAAGCAAGGGCACATAGTAAGTGAATGTCCTTTGCTAAATGTGACTTGTCAACTATGCAGGAAGATTGGGCATGAGGCCCATGAATGCCAAGTAAGGGGAATGCCGACAACGACATACTGGACACAAGGAGGACTCTTGCCACCAGCAAATGTAATGGCAGCAGCAGCAAACCAAGGTAATAACTATAATCCTAGACCGAGAACTAACTTTGCAAATGGGCCTAGAAGGCCAATTATTTGCTTCAGATGTGGAGAATGTGGGCACTACCAATCTAGGTGCACCCTCCCAGAAAATGCACCTCCTTGCAGGAACTGTCCAGAGGCCAGGGATCACTATACAAACTGTTGTCCTAAGAATAAAGCCTCTACTTCCGGACCCCATCTCCAAATGATCTCTGTATTCAAGGAGGAAACACTCCCTGAGGTGAATGAACCTTCACCATCTACTAGAGTGGTACAATTAGAAGAACTCGAATCTTTTGCAGTACAGACAAGAAGCAAGGGAACGGCAAAAGTGGTAGAAAATCAAGAATTGATAATTAAGGAATTGAACAAAGACAGAGTTGCAATTGAAGACAAAGATACTACAAGTGCAGACACAAACCACAATGAATGTCGCATAGGCACCAGTGATGCCATTGGGCATGCCTTCAACAGGGCTCAAGAAGAGTTTGGCAAAGCAAATGAAGCTCACTCTCTTAAAGAGTCAGAGGCTTCAAAATTACTCAAGTCAATGAAGAAGGAGGTTAGTATTTTTGAATTAATAAAGATGGATGGAAAATTCAGGTCAGAATTATTGCAGATAATTGATGAGGCTTCTACTACAAGCTTAGTGGCCAAGGCTGCTATTTTACATAAAGGGATAATTAGGGGGGAAGCACCCCTTACGGATTATAAAAGTCCTCGGCTTACAATATCAATCAAGGGTCATGAATTTCAAGGTGTTATTGTAGATGGTGGTTCTGGTATTAACTTGATGCCTGAACATACCATGGAAAAGATTGGACTCCACCCTTCAAGACCTGCAAATTTCACGGTTACGCTGGCAGATCAGAGCAAAGTAAGGCCCTTGGGGGTAATCCCAAAAGTTCCACTTGAAGTACAAGGTAATCTATTCATTCTGGATTTTGTGGTTCTAAGATTGCCCCAGGTTGAAGGAGGATTTCCTCTCTTAATTGGAAGACCTTGGCTGAGGCATGCCAGTGTCATTCATGATTGGGGTAAGGACACTATGTGGGTTCAAAAGAAAGGGCAGGAGCTGACACAAATTCATTTAGAAGAAGGCCCAGACAATCAAGGAAACACTAGTATGATGCAAACAGTGAGCATTTGCATGGAAACAGAAGCGGAGGATCAACCCCAAATAGATTTTGAGGAAGAAGAGGATATTCTAAGTTGGCTCCAAGCAGGCAACTCTTCTTCTTGTTTTGGAATTTTTCTTGATAATCCTGGCACGACTGAAGATTATGATGAAGGTAAGGAAAAGGTCCAGGTTGATGGATTGGGAGAGCCCATCACTGACCACAGAAGGGGCAAGAAGATACCCCTCAAACACAAATTAGAGGAGGATGTGTCAACCGCAGATAACGAAGTTTCTAAAGCTAAAAACAAGGTAAAAAATTCTGAGGTTGAATGTTCTTTCCCAATTCAAGAAATCCCTGCAGGATGGATGCAGGACAAGGAGGAACACATCGAAATCCAAAATACACCTGCTTATGAAGCAATGCACGAAAAGCTAGTAGAAGAAGAAAAGGAAGCAGATGCACAGGGAGATAATATGGTAACAAGAAATCCGGTCCAAGAAATATACTTAGGCACTCAAAACAATAATCAACCAGTTCTGGTGGCCACTTGGTTGTGGATCCACCCAGAGCTTCTGGAAAAGGTAAAATCATTCTTGACCCAGTATGCAGATGTTTTTGCCTGGCATTATAAAGACTTAGAAGGAGTGCCTGCATCTTATGGAGAGCACACAATCCCTCTGGTTGATGGAGCCAGACCCATCAGAGGAAGGAGCTATAGACTTAATCCAAAGTATGCCGAAGCCATCTATGTGGAAATCCAAAAGATGGAGGATGCAGGAATCATCATTCCTGTGGAGCACTCAGAGTGGCTCTCACCTATGGTTATAGTACCGAAGAAGAATACAAATAAAATCAGAATTTGTGTTGACTTTAGAGCTCTCAACAAGGTGACCATTCCAGATGGGTTCCCTATGCCTTTTGCAGAACAGGTCATTGAAGAAGTGGTTGGGCATGCCTTATATAGTTTTATGGATGGATTCAGTGGCTATAATCAAATATCAATACATCCAGAGGATCGGGAAAAGACTGCTTTTATCACACCTTGGGAACATATGTGTATGTAAAAATGCCATTTGGGCTCAGAAATGCTCCAGCCACCTTTAACAGAACGGTCAATCTCATTTTTGGCCCCCTATTGCTGGAATCACTTAGAATCTTCATGGATGACTTCTCTTCGTTTTCAGGATCTCACAAGGAAACTCCTCTAGATTGTTTGGACCACCACTTGAGGCAGCTGCAGAATGTTTTCAAAAGATGCAGGGAGACTAAGTTAAAGCTCAATCCAAACAAATGTCATTTCCTTGTGACAGAAGGAACCCTCTTAGGACATGTGGTGTCGGTTAAAGGTATGGCCCCAGATCCTGACAAAATCATTTCTATATTAAAGTTGCCTAAACCTAAATCCCCTAAAGAGATCCAGAGTTTCTTGGGGCATACTGATTATCATAGAAGGTTCATAAAAATGTATGCAGAGATAGCTAGACCTCTGACTAGACTTACAGGTAAGGAAGTACCCTTTAAATGGGAAGAAGAGGAGGAAAAAGCATATCAGACATTACGGTCACGGTTAGTGTGTGCTCCTATCTTGATCACCCCGGAGTGGTCAAAAATCTTCCATATACATGTCGATGCCAGTGCATATGCAGTGGGGGCAGTTCTGACTCAACCCAGTGAAGAATTTAAAATGGACAGGCCAATTCAATATGCCAGTAGAGTCTTGACCAAGGCTGAAAGGAATTACAGTACGACTGAAAGGGAAGCACTAGCAATGGTCTTTGCCGTCCAAAAATTCCGTCATTACTTACTGGGGGTAAAATTTATTATTATATCAGATCACCAACCACTAAAATACCTCCTCAACAAACCCCAGGCCACCGGCAGAATATGGAGGTGGCTATTATTGTTCCAAGAGTTTGATTTTTCTGTAGTCCATAAACCAGGAAAAGACAATGTTATGGCAGATCACTTATCCAGAATAAATATGATGAATCAATCTAGTGGAATCAATGATGACTTTCCCGATGCTCATCTGTTTGCTGTAAAAGCTCAAGGCTGGTATCACGACATTAAAAATTTCATTAAAACTGGATTGTATCCAGAAAATGCTAGTGTTGTACAAAAGAAGAGCCTGCTAATCAAGAGTAGACCATATACCTTCATCGAAGATAAATTGTACAGACAGGGCAAAGATGACCGGTTCAGGAAATGTTTGGAAGAAGAAGAAGTGAGGGAAGTCCTTCACTCTGCACATGAAGGTACAGGTGGTGGGCACCTCCCAGGACACATTATGAGTCAGAGGATACTGGATGCGGGTCTATGGTGGCCTACACTATTTAGGGATGCAGATGAATGGGGAAAAGCATGTGACATTTGCCAGAGGTGTGGACCTAAGCCAACAAAGCAGAGACATAACCCCTTGGTTATTTCCACCTCCTGGCAACCATTTGAGAAGTGGGGGTTAGATTTTGTAGGGCCAATCTACCCTCCCGCGTTTCTAAAAAGAGAAAAATATCTCCTGATAGCTACTGATTATGCCACAAAGTGGGCTGAAGCTATTGCCTCCTCCGATTGCACTGCCCAAACTGTTGCTGATTTCATTTATAGTAACATCATTTGCAGGTTCGGTTGTCCACTTGAAATTTGTACCGATCAAGGTACCCATTTTGTCAATAAAGTCCTGCAAGAAATCTTCAACAGGTATAGAATTCTTCATAGGACCTCTTGTGCTTACTATCCACGAGCAAATGGACAGGCTGAGTCGACAAATAAGGTTTTAATTGCAATGTTAAGAAAGGAGTGTATGTTGCAACCCACTTCATGGGGCATTGCGTACCTAGGTACACTTTGGGCATACAGGTTAGCCTACAAAGAGGCCACTGGATATTCCCCATTCCAATTAGTCTATGGCATTTTACCTATCGAGCCCTTTGAATTTTACATGGATCACCTAAGATAGCATTTATGCAGGGAAAGAAGGATTGTGATATCTCTCAGAGGCTAGGAGCACTACATAAAGTGGAGGAGATTCGTCTACTTGCGACCAATCAATTGATAGAGACTCAGATAAAAAGGAAGGAGGCTCATGACCGAAATTTATGGCATAACAACTTGAAGCCCGGTGATTTAGCTCTATTACACAGACCACAATTGTCTAATCAACCCAAAGGGAAATGGATCCCTCACTGGGAAGGCCCTTTTCGCATTACGAAAATGCTGCATTGGGGTGTTGTGCAATTGGAAACACTGGATGGCGACACCCTACCCTTGGTCAACATTTCCAGACTCAAGGTTTATCATAAAATGTCATAACCATTGCATTTTCAATTATTTTTGTTTTGTCATAACCATTGCAATTTCAATCATTTTGTTTCCTAATAATTTTTAATTGTTTTAATAAGTAGTCTTAATCAAAATTTTTTCAGCGCAAGTTTTCTTTCCTGGTTGTATTTCATAAATAAAATCAATAAATTTTCAGAGTTCATAAAATTGGGCGCCATTTTTTTTTGGATGGATCTCAATTCAGCGAAAAAACTTTCATCATGCTCTCTTCTTTTGTTTAACTCTTGAATGGATGAGATTAGATCTTGCATCTCCTCTCTTTTGAGCTCTCTTTTGGGTTGAACCATCCATTCCTGTGAGGTAATCCTTCATACCTACTTGCTATATAAGGTGTTCTCTCTTTCATTCTTGATCCCCTCAGAAGTGCAAATATCATTCTCCCCCGCACAATACCTCTCCTCCAACCCCATCGATTGCCATCGATTACGAGGTTCTGATGTGAATTCCACCTGTGAATTCCACCTCCGCCTCAACCACCAACCACCCCTCAACCAACCGAAGGCACCCCTCTCCTCCGCACTCAACCGCCCTCAACCACCAATCTCCAACCTACGCCCTCACAACCAGCACACCAACATCCTCCAACCCCACCCCCTCATCCGCCATCAACCTCCCACACCCTCCGCCATCCCCTGGCTCCTCTCCCCCCACACCCTCCTCCTCTCACCCCACACCCTGACCTCCGCAACCTCCCGCCCTTCCCCGCCTCCGCCCTTGCCGCCCACCCCCTCCCACCCCGCAGGCACCCCCTCCGCCGCCTCACCATAGCCTCCACCCTTCCCTTGCCAACCTTTTCCGCCCCTTGCCCTACTCCCCCTCGGCCCCATCCGCTCCTTTCCGCCCCCCTTCATCCTTCCCCAGATCCTCTCCTCTCCGCCCCCCCCTTCATCCTTCCCAGGTCCTCCATCTCCGCCCCCTCCACCCTCCCCAAGCCCAACCATCCCTCCCCCCTCCTTCCGTCGACTGCCAGAGAACCTCTCCGCCCCCTCCACCCTCCCCAAGCCCAACCATCCCTCCCCCCTCCTTCCGCCGACCACCACGCCCACCCATCCCTCCCCCCTCCTTCCGCCGACCCATCCCTCCCCCCTCCTTCCGCCGACCGCCAGAGGACCTCTCCGCCCCCTCCACCCTCCCCAAGCCCAACCATCCCTCCCCCCTCCTTCCGCCGACCACCACGCCCACCCATCCCTCCCCCCTCCTTCCGCCGACCCATCCCTCCCCCCCTCCTTCCGCCGACCGCCAGAGGACCTCTCCGCCCTCCACCCTCCCCAAGCCCAACCATCCCTCCCCCCTCCTTCCACCCACCGCCGCTGCCCCCCCGCAGGCACCTCCTCCGAGCGCCGCCGCCTCCGACTCCGCAGCTCCGCAGCCTCCGCAGCTCTGTCCTCCTCCACCAATCTCCGCAGCTCCGCAGCCTCCGCAACTCCGCCGGTCTCCGAGCCAACTCCCATCCCACCCGCAGGCGACCTCCCATCCCTCCCCCGCCTTAACCTTCCCACTCCGCCCCACTCCCCTCCCAACTTCCTCCTCCGCCAACCCCATACCCCCTTAACCCTCCCACTCCGCCCGCCGACGCAGCCCACGCCCTTTTCCCCCCCCCTCCGCTGTCCGCAACCCCCGCACCACATCCTTTCCCCCTCCGCCTCCTCCCTCCGCTGCTCCGCCGCCCGCCCCCCTCCGCTGCTCCGCCACCCGCCTCCGCTGCTCCGCCACCCGGCCCCGCTTCCGCCAACCCCCGCTTCCGACTCCGTCGCCATCTTCAGACTCCTCCGCCAACCCCCGCTTTCGACTCCGCCGGTAGCTGCATCCTCCCGCATCTCCGAGCCCGCCTCCCTCTCCAGACTCCTCACTCCACGGCCCTCCGCCTCCGCCATAGACATCCGCCTCCGCCGACAGCCCGCCCACTGCCTTTCTCCTCCGCCTCCGCCATAGCCATCCACCTCCGCTCCCTCCGCCCTCCCTCCGCGCCGCCGCCCAACACCCGCCCTCCGCCTCCGCAGTCACCCCCTCCTCCGTCGACCGCAGCCCCCGCCCCCCGCTGCCCTTTTTCCATTCATCCTCCGCCGACACGCATACCCCCTTCCACCTCCCACTCCGCCCGCCGACCGTAGCCCGCAGCCCGCGCTCGCCTCCGCTGCTCCGCCGTCTCCCGCCGACCGCAGCCCGCGCCCGCCTCCGCTGCTCCGCGCCGCCGCTCCGCCGGTCTCCGAGCCCTCCGCCCGCGCCCTGCCTTCCTCTCCTCCCGCCCGCGCAACCCGCCCCTCACCAAGCCTCTCCTCTCCTCCCGCCTCCGCAGCCAGCCCCTCACCAAGCCCATCCTCTCCTCCCGCCTCCGCAGCCCGCCCCTCACCAAGCCCTCCTCTCCTCCCGCCTCCGCAGCCCGCCCCTCACCCCGCCCCCGCCATAAGCCCCTCTCCTCCCGCCTCCGCAGCCCGCCCCTCACCCCCCCCCGCCATCAGCCCCTCCTCTCCTCCCGCCTCCGCAGCGTTTCCTCCGCAGTCCGCCGCCGTCCTCACCCCGCCCCGCCATAAGCCCCCCGCCCCTCCTCTACTCCCGCCTCCACAGCCCGCACCGCCACCCCCGCAAGATTCCCCTCTACCCGCATCCCCCTTCTGCCCCGCCGTATTCCCCTCCGCCCGCATACCCCCTTCCGCCCCGCAGTATTCCGCCCGCGCCCTGCCTTCCGCCGCACCCCCCTCCATCATACGCCTATGCCCGCCCACGCCCTGCCTTCCGCCGCACCCCCCTCCATCATCCGCCTCCGCCCTCCGCCCCGGGCCTCCGCAGTGCGCCACCGTCCCGCCGATCAGATCCCGCCTCCGACTTGGCCAGGCGGCCTCTTCAATTTTTCGTCGCCCCCTCCGCCATCAATAAACCTCAGCCGTCCTTGCTCCATTCACCTTCGCCGTCCTTGCTCCAACTATCCGCACCCAAGCTCCGCCAATCCACCCGCTATTCGCACCCAATCCACCCGCTAACCCGCCATCACCGTCCAACCACCCAAAACGACCCCTCCGCCGTTCCCCGGCCACCGAAACCCAAACCACTCCCCGCGGCCAACTCCTATTCCAACACCACCAGGGACTTCATCCTCCAACCATAATCTTCTCCATCTCATCCAACCATCAGCCACATCTCCTTCCCTTACCTCCCCGCACCCACATTCCCATCTCTTAAACGATTCCGCGTCCCCTTTCTCGGCATCCTCCCAATCCTTTTATGGCTAATCCACCCCCGCCGGATGATCCTTCGGCGTTTCCGACCCCCACTCCTACTCCGACAGTGCCCGCCTCTCTGACCCCACTGATTCCACCATCCGCCATCACCAACTCTCCTCCAGCTTCTGCATCGCCTTCCGCTCTTCATCCTCCCCTTATTAATGTTCCTACTTAC
Source organism: Ceratopteris richardii (assembly GCA_020310875.1). NCBI lineage: Eukaryota > Viridiplantae > Streptophyta > Polypodiopsida > Polypodiales > Pteridaceae > Ceratopteris > Ceratopteris richardii. The sequence goes on from CM035426.1 coordinate 58,815,859, forward strand.
TCAATTCCATCAGAATCCACCGACCCTTATTCTCCCCCTTCGCTACCTCGCCCCCCTTCACCTTCTCCCTCTCCTTCTGCTTCCCATAATTCAATCCCTACAGGCGATTATATGAGCCTTTTCCTCCCACCTGATCTACCTATCCAAATAAAAATTCATTTATCTCCACCTCCAATTGACCTCCGCAATCTCTTCTCGACAGAAAATCTTCGGTATGCAGGTCTTTTAGGCTTGGCGGACGTTCTGTTGCAGGACCCTTCCAACCTTAATGACGTCTACGAAGCTCTTCGGCTGTTCCCCCAATTTCGTACCGGCACTCTTACCATCCAGGACATTGCCAACCATATAGGATCCTCCCTCATCGACTTCATCAGTCCTCCACTCTTATATTCGGGAGTGTCACCCGCGGAAACCATTGCTTTTTGTAAAGAGCGATTTGCTAACCAAGCCCGTTTTTCCATCCGCATGCAAGCCATTCTGACTTCATTTATCTTCTTCTTTTTACTTAGAAGCCCCACCGCAGCACTTCCCCTCTCAGACATTCGTATTGCAGATCCACTGTACTGCTTCCTCACTAGCCGCCCCTACCCTTACGCCGCCCTCCTCTATAGTTCCTTGAGCGTGCGCTCCCGTAGACTCCATGAGGCTGTCCCTCGCCGCTCTCGTACCTTTAACATATATTCTGCTCCCCTCCTAGCTTGGGTCTATCAAATCCCTGCACAATTGGCTAACCCTTCCACTATTTCCCCACCCCCTCAATTCCCGGTTAGCAACCCGCCCAACGATCCCCCTATCCCTTCCATATCCCGGCCTCCCCCCTCCCCTTCACTCTCCACTGGCTCAACATCCGCTTCCACCCAACCCTCTGCACCCCCGGATATCCCTCCACTTAATCCACGGTCTCCTTCCCCTATTCTCACCACATCTCCTGCCACGGCCCCCATTCATCCTCCTACTCCTGTTCCCCCACATAGCTCTTCTTCATTCCGCCCACTCATTCAAACCCAGCTGAACCCGCACAACCCTACCTGTACTCCCCCACGTCCCCCTGTTTCCCAATTTCCTACTCCAAGTAATGCACCTCCCACCCAACCCCACCATTCCAATCTTCATTCCACAACCGGTCCCTCTCCCATTCCAACCAATTCTCAAACTCCGCCTGTAGCACCTGTTCCTCCATCTGATACCCAGGCTGAACCCTCCTTTTTCCTATTACTTCGCGAAGCCTGTAACATTGCTCAGGGAAGTGCTGATGCTTCCAAGTTGTCCATGGATTCCATTTCAGCTGCAGCCAGCATTCATCAACAATATATTTCGACTATAGACAACATAAATCGCATGGCCACCTCACAGTGGCAATCTCTTACTGAATCCGCCCGCTTGCTCAAGGAGGAGCGAGATAGGTATCGAGATATTGCGGATTCTGCGCTCCAAACTTTAGAGGATCTTCAAACTCGTTTAAGTTAGGTTTATGTGACAATGCAGCGTGTCGGCGTATCAAGCGCGAACGGGACCATCTTCGCAATTGCCTTAGTTCTATCCAAAACATTATTGAGCAAGCTTCCGTTCCCCTCCCATCTTCACCTCAGCCACCTCCGCAATAATCTCAGTCCCAGTTTTAATACTGCTGGCCACTTTTCAATAAATTACCACTTTTCAATAAATTACATGGCTTCTGCCTTAGTTCTAGCTTCCCAATAATTGTATCATCCTTCTGCTTTTGCCAATCAGCATTCAATAATCATCGGATATTGTTCTTCCTTTCTCTAGTAATCAATAAAAGTACCCTTTCTCTCTTTTTCGGCTTTACCTCCTCTCTGTTCATATACATGTTCCTTTTGGTTCTTCAACAGTTCTTGTATCCAGCGTGTTGTCTCTCCGGGTCGGAGAGTCCTTTAGGTGGTGGGCATCTGTTGAGCCCATAAAAGTCATGTTCATCAAGCCAACAGGTGCAAAGTCAAAGTGCCTAAGTGACAATTAATTGTTCCGCAAAGGGTAAATTGGAGAAGCGGGTTGCGTATTTGAATGTGTTTTAAAGTATTTGGGAAGGTTTAGGTGAACCCCCCTTAGTACACAAAGGAAGAATTAAAAGGGAATGTGAAGGCATGTGAAGCGGAAAAGTGTACGCACAAGTGAAAGTATGACCCCCATTAACATTTTTTGGTTTTACACTAAAATCACTACAGGACAAAGGGCAATTCATTGGCCGCCAACTAAAAAGAGAATCTTGGGACATCAAAGGAAGCCAAAGAGTCCATGGCAGTTAGAAGTCACGGGACCGGCGGGTTCAAGAGGAAGGACAAAGGCTATTCTTGGGGACACATTGAAAGTAAGGAGCAAGAGAGAGCTCAGAAGAAGCAAGAAAGAAAAGGAAGAGCCACCAGTGTGCGACGACACTGAAGAGTGCAAGAGGTGCCAAGAGGAAGGTGTGCAGAGAAGGCGGATTGGATTCCAAGAGTCCCAAGGTCTATTGTGTGTGTGCGCCGAGATACCAATTCCTTAGCTTGGTGGAAGCTTAGTGCAAGGTGTGCACAAGGGAAGCGTGAAGCAAGTGAAGGATTGGTGCAGGAGAGGCCGCTGCCAGAGGACTTGAGATAATTGGTCTTCAGTAATTGATATTCTCTGAAGTTGTATTTAGTCATTGATTAGACTGTGTGCAGTCATTGTAATTGTTGCAAGATAATCAATATTCAAGGTTTCCAAGAGTATTCCTTTGCAGAAGCTCTCACTCTTATTCCATTTTCATCATCTCCTTTTTCTCCTACAAACCCTCAAACTCCTTCTTGTCCACGAATCCCCAACACGAGGCAAATAAAGTCGTAGACCAAGGGCAGAGATTAAGAATTTTTCCAGCAACCCTCCGAGACGAGGCAACAAACTGGTATGGAAATCTTACACCTCAGGAGAGAGGGACGTACCAAATGCTAAAAGATGCTTTTTTGGCAAAATTCCGAAGACAGGGGTTTCAAGATTGCCTTGCCCAACAAATGGACTACCTGCGGCAAGGGGTAAATGAAAGCATAGACCATTATATCCAGAGAATAGAGACATTGGTAAGGAAGATGGGTGTAAATGCCCCAAATGATGAAACACTAAAGAGGAGGTTTATAGCTGGATTGAGGGATCCCACTACACAGCAACATATAAGCCTTATGCGGCCCGCCAATTTGATAGCTGCCAAAGAGCAGGCTAGGGTATGGGAGGAAGTGCAATTGGGTCAACAAAGGAGAATAGAGCTCTTATACGAGCCATCAGAAGGATTAGGGAGTGCACCAGTAAGAAATCTTGACCATGGAGGTCTTACATTGACCACTCCAGCCTTTGTGGCTGCGACCAATACGCCATGCGAGGTTAAACCCGCATTGACAGAGGAGCGAATATTAGAGCTGGTCACTCAAGCAATAAAAGCTGCCACGCTCACCCAAGAAACATACACTGTGAAACATAAGACAACCTCGGACCCTAATCAGGGCGTGTTTAGGTTCGACACATGGTGTGGGAAGTGCCATGGCTATGGTCATCTAGCTTCGGAGTGCCCCATAGTTTCAAGAGTGTTCATGGATAGACCACCACCTAGATGGTTTTGCACTTTTTGCAGTAGGCCGAACCATACAGAAGACCAATGTTATCATAAAAGGGCTTATGAAGAACGGACCCTACAATCGGAAAACACCCAAAGGCGTCCTTACATAGGACTGCCGGCTCAAAGCATCCCACCCATACCTCGTTGGGAGACAAGACAGACTTATGGGCATGGTGCTCAAGGTCAGGTGGGTGGCTATCCTGGAAGGGAAGCACAGGCCCAGGGAAGGGGAACTGGTCCAATTCAATGTTGGAGATGCCATGGTTTTGGACATACTCAAACTAGATGCCCAAATGAAAAGAAACCCGTTGATTACACTCCAATGTGCAGGTACTGCAGTGGAGAGGGCCACTTTGACGAAGACTGTCCAAAAAAGAAAGTCGATAGTGGCAAGGGAAAAGGGCCCGTAGAAGCCTTGAACTATGTTGAGACTCAGGCACATCCCACTCCTAGAGTACAAGAACAAATTCCTACAATAGGGATGGTGTTTAGAACACCTGATTCCTGAGAAGGACCCAGTTCTTCCATGCACTTTGTAGAAGCTAACCCCGGCAAGAGTGGACGGAAAGATCCTATTGTGGCAGTAGTCACGAGGACTCAAGAATATATGAAGAAAGATTCGGAAAAAAATAGTGATAATGCCGATAAAGAAAAGGCACCCAAGCATAGGGAGGTAGAAGAGCAAGTGGAGGAACTTGTTGAGCAACGAGAAATTGAAGACGGAGACGAAATCGAAATACTTCCGCGGGTGACGAAGAAGTTTATGCCAGGCATTGCTCCATTCCCAGAGAGATTAAAAACCACAAAATGTCGTAAGGAAAGGAAAAGCACAGAGGAAATTGACATTGCGCAAATGTTGGCCGAAACAGAAGTTACTTTGGACATTGGCACCTTGCTAAGATGTTCCCCGACATGTAGGAAGCAATTTTATAATGAATATATCAAGAAACCGAGGAAAGCTCGAGATAAGAAGAGAAAGGAAAAAGATGTCCAAGGAATTATTCAGAGCATCACAACCCAGATCAATTCAAATGCTCCTTCTGTGGTCGTTGAAATTAAGGGATATGCAGTCCCAGGTGCTCAATTGGATAGTGGGGCAACGGTCAACTTAATGACAGAATATATGATGAAGGCTCTTGGCCTAACCCACATGGAGGAGACTTCAATGTCTCTAAGGATGGCGGACCAAACTCAAGTGAAACCGGCTGGCCTTTTGAAGAATGTGAGCACAGTGGTTGGAGGATTAGAGTTTAGTGTCGATTACTTGATAGTCAGACCGAGAACGTCAGAAGCGACCTTCTCAATCCTACTTGGACGACCATGGCTTGTGCAAGCCAAATGTGTGCATGACTGGCGCACGGGGTTCATTACAATCGGGCCAAAATCCGATCGCGTGCAAATCCAAGTTTCCTCGAACTCAAGTGACAAGAGGCCAACAACAGAGGAGGAATTGGAGAAAAAAACAAAGGATAAAGCGAGGCAAGAAAAAGCACGGGTAAAGTTTGCCCTGAATGCTGAACCCTACAAGGATTTGCTTCAAGATGGATTCAATTTGCAATTGTTTAAATTCCAAAGCACGAAAATGGGAGAGTATAAGAACCCATTAGCTTACAAGGATGATTCAGACCAAGAATTGCTTGGATGGTTGACACGCACAAGTCAACTTGACTGTTACATGATGAACATAGACTCAGGGGAAAGCAAGGCTACCAATTCCTTGGAAATAAGGACTTCAGAAAAGGAATCAAGTTCCAAAGTAGTTTCATCCATGGAGGTAAGGCGATTAAGAGAACAAGTTAGGGTTTTGGAAGAAGAGCTCCAAAAGAGACGTCAAGAGACGGAGGTAGTGACGGAAGGAGAACCCAAGTCGCAGGTCAGGATTGCAAAAGCGGAACTAAGGAAATTGAGTCCAATTGGAAAAGAACAAACGAATGATTTATTGGCAAATCATACACGTATGATCGGGGAGCATTTTCCGATCAAAGCAATATCAAGAGGTGAGGGATATTTGAGAGAAGATAATGTGGAAAAGTGGGAAGTCTCCACAGAAAAGTTCTTAAGCATCGGATCGAAGTTACCAGAAGAAGTGCGGGAAGGAATCAAATTAGTACTAAGGAATTACAGTATGGCCTTTGCATGGTCATAGAGTGATTTGAGAGGAATTGATCCCCGAATTTGCCAGCATTATATAGACTTGGAAGAAGGCGCCAGACCAATATGTCAACGACTTAGGCAGACAAATCTAGTCTATTCGGAATTGATCAGGCTGGAATTGACGAAGTTGTTGGAAGCGGGATTCATATATCCCATTGCATCCAGCGAATGGGTATCACCAATTGTAGTTGTTTCAAAAAAAAATAATAAAATTTGCATTTGCATAGATTATCGAAAGTTGAACGAACGCACAAAAAAGGATCACTTCCCTTTGCCGTTTACTGATCAAATCTTAGATAGAGTAGCTGGCCATAAATTGTACTCATTTTTAGACGGTTTCAGTGGATATAACCAGATCCAAATCCATGAAGAGGATCAATCAAAAACAACTTTCACCACGGAATGGGGTACGTACGCATATCGTGTTATGCCATTTGGATTATGCAATGCACCAGCCACATTCTAGAGGGCAATGATAGCTGCATATTGTTGGGGCTTCACTCACTAATTAGGCATGGATATATGAAGATATATGAAGAAAGGAAGAAGGAAAGGAGAAGTGAAGAAAAAGCATACAGAAAATTAAGCCTAAGTGAAGGGACAATTTCACTATTGTAAATTAGTGCAAATTAGAGTCTAGTTTTTTTCATTTGATCTTCAGAACTTACGAGTTCAACTTTAGGAGAATGTAAACCATAGGTATATAAGTTAATTTGAGATAAAAAACATGTAGAGAGAACTCAATTTTGTAATCTGAGTGAGTAGAGAAAAGTCGTGTCTTTTCTAAGAGAGATGTTTAGGAAAAACTTCTGAGTCTGAGAGAGTTTTCCATGGCTATGAGAAAAATTAGGCTAAGCCAATTTGTACACATCCTCTCTGATATACAACATATGTTTGTGTAGAAGGATTAAGTCTAATTCCTCTTGTACATTGAGTTCTAAGTGATTTCACATGACTGTGTAAGTTAGTTGACAGTTACGACTTTTTTGGCACACATTTATCTGAACTTCTTAAGGTCAGATCTCGAAGTATACTGTAAAGTTTTCAGTAAGTGATAGCTCATTTTAAAGCTACTATCTTCAACTACATTTGGTCAAAAGATATTTAAGAAACGGGACGCATACTCAGAGAAATCAGCTTAACAGTGAAGGTATGTCAAATCGATGAAGTCGATTTCCAGTTTTCAGACATAGTGAAAAGTTTGGAGCAAATTCAGAAGATTTTGAAGTTATTACTTGAAAGTTTTGCTTGTTATATATTACTTAACATTAGCAAGAACTTTTCTTAGTAAATGATCAAAGGAATTTGCAAAGATCAAGCTAATACAGGTCAGATTGAAGGTTTGAAGAAAAGGCGCAGATTTCTGTGAAGTGAAATTTTGATTTTCACTAAGTTCAGAGATGAAGACTCATATTAAGAGTGTTGCTAAGCTAATGATGGTTATGGAGGTCTTCTAATACCACATTAGTTTAGTTCTTGTGGTGGTTTATACACCAACAAGTGGTATCAGAGCAGATAAGGTCCTCGAGAGTAAAGGGAGAGCAGATACAAGAAGAATTGAAGAGTTCTTTATCAAAGAAGGTGGAAGTTGAGGTGTTCAACAAACAAAAGTCATCAGAAGATTATTTCGAAGTTACTTCCAAAGGTAAAGTTATACAAAAGGTATCATTCTTTAACTTTATACTTACAGGTTGAAGCAGAAGCAAGAATACTATGGCAGATCATGTGTCCATTGATAAATTGGACAGAGATAATTATCCTGCTTGGGTGATGAGGATGGAAGCCTTACTTATGAGTAAGGACCTAATGGTATATGTGACAGGTGAAGAAGAAAAACCTAAATTTGAAGATGAGAGTCATCCAAGAAAGGAAGAGCTAGAAGCTTTGAAGCTATGGTAGAAGAGAGATGCAAGTGCAAGAGCTTATATATATAACACTATTACAGATCATTTGTTACCACATATCAGAGGTTTAGAAACAGCTGAAGACATTTGGAATGCTTTGGAGGATCACTTCCAAAACACTGCTAAAGCTAGGAAGGCTAGCTTATGGTCAAAGTTCACCACATTCAAGAAAAAGCAAAATCAGAGCATTAGTGATTATGTTACTAAGATGAAGGACTTGGCAGATAGCCTTGGATCTATTGATGAGGATATTGAAGATCATAGGTTGATAGCACAATTACTTGCAGGGTTAAGAGGTGATGAAAGATGGAAGCCTTTTGTACTTTCAACAGAGCTCTCATTAAATCATTATGTGCCAGAATTGAACCAATTACTTGGATTGATGCTCACATTTGAGCAAGACTTGAAGTCAGATGGAGACAAAGGACAAAGTTTTGCAATGTACATGAAGAACAAGAAGAAAGGAGATAAAGGTAAAGCAAAGGATGAAGAAGAGTCAACAACTCAAGCAAATTATGCAAGAGGAAGAGGTATTGGCAGAGGTAAAGGTCGAGGAAATGGAAGAGGTAGAGGTAATCAGAACAATAACAAGAAGACATGTTGGATTTGTGGATTGAGCAATCATCTAGCATATGATTGTTGGCATAATCAACAAGGATCAAGCCAAAATCAAAACAACAATGGCAGAGGAAGAGGTGGAAGATTTCAGAATCAATTTCAAAGAGGAAGACATAATTCAAGAGGAAGTTATGGTAGAGGTGGTGGAAGAAATTGGAATCAGAATTAGTCTTATAATACCACATATTACAATTATGCAAATGATACACAGAATGACATTCATAACATTGATGATGAATTCAATAAGTCCATCAGAGAAGGAGGATCTCAAGGTATTTTATATTGACTCTGGTTGTTCAAATCATTTATCAGGTAATATAGAATTATTGTCAGAATTGGAAGAAGGCAATTCAAGTCATACAGTACAAACAGGTGATAATACAAAACATAATGTGCATTCAATTGGAAAAGTGAAGTGCAGGAGTGGAGCTGATTTGTTAACAAATGTTTTGTATGTTCCAACAATACCAAAGAATCTGATTAGTTGGACAAATAGTGGAAAAAGGCTTTCAAGTCAGATTTACAAATGAAGGGGTATTTGTTGAAGATCCAGAGGATGCATACAATCCCATTGTTTGTGGTAAGAAGGAAGGTAGACTTTTTACTCTCAAAGTGCAAGGAAATGTTGGTCAAGCCCTAATTACACATGGTGATGAAGTAATTACAGAGTTAGATCTTTGGCATAAGAGATTGGGACACTTCAATGAAAGAGGAATCAAAACTATGGTGGAGAACCAATCTGTAATGGGGCTACCAAATGTGAAGAATCAACATATGATATACAAGTGTGAAGCTTGTCAGATGGGAAAAGCACATAGACTACCATTTCAGAAGAAAGGTTTCAAGCATGATGGTTTGCTTGAACTCATACATACAGATGTATGGGGACCAACAAAAGAAGGATCAATAAATGGATCTAGGTATTATGTTTTGTTTATTGATGATGCTACAAGGTGGATAACCCTTTATGTTCTAAAAGAAAGATCAGAAGTATTTGGAGCCTTCAAACATTTTCATGCTTATGCAGAAAGAGTTACAGGTCAAAAACTCAAGAGGTTAAGGTCTGATGGAGGGGGAGAATACTTCTCCCAAGAGTTTAATGACTATCTTTGGAATGCAGGTATCAAGAGAGAGATAACTTGCAGATATACACCTCAACATAATGGGGTGGCAGAAAGGAGAAATAGAACATTGGTTGAATTTGCAAGAGCAATGTTAAAAGAAAAGAATTGCCCTAATTATCTTTGGGCTGAGGCTGTAAATACAGCTACATACCTTGTGAATAGACTACCATGTGGAGCTTTGAATGGTATGACCCCTTATGAAGCTTGGTGGGGTAAGAAACCAACACTTGACCATTGTAAAGTGTTTGGGTCAATTGCCTATGCTTATGTGCCATCACAACTCAGACATAAGCTCGAACCAAAGGCAGAAAAATATGTGTTTATTGGGTATGATGAAAAGCAAATGGGTTATAGGCTATGGAGTCCTTTAACTAAACATTTTATTGTTTCCAGAGATGTGACCTTTGATGAACAGAAGAGTTGGTATGCAGATAAAGATTGTGACCTTGAAACATTTGAAGAAGAGATAAGAAGGAGTGCAAGAGGTAAGTCACATATGCAGATAGATGGAGATGAAGAATATATGCAAGCAAGCACATCAAGAGTTGGATCATATAGAAGAAATGAAGATGGACCAATATTTGATGAAGAAGCACATCCAGATATACATGAAGAGTGTGAACCAAGAAGATTAACCAGAATGAAGAAGCAACCTACAAGGTATTCATATGATACTTCTTACTTGACTCAGAAAAATTATGCTTATATGGTTAAGGAAGATGAAGAACCTCAAAGCTATGATGAAGCAAAGGGTAAGAGACAATGGGAAGAAGCAATGAAGGAAGAGTTTGTTGCACTTGAAGAAAACAAAACTTGGGAACTTGTTCCAAAGCCTAATGGTAAGAAAGTGATTGGAAATAAATGGGTTTACAAAATTAAGAAGCATGCAGATGGAAGAATAGCCAGATACAAAGCTAGATTGGTGGTTAAAGGCTATGCTCAAACTTTTGGCATAGATTATGATGAGACATTCAGTCCTGTGGCAAAGATGTCAACCATAAGGACAATCATTGCCATTGCAGCATCAAAAGGATGGACATTGAGTCAATTGGACATTAAGAATGCATTTTTGAATGGATATATATCAGATGAGGTTTACATGGAGCAACCTCAAGGGTTTGTAGATCACAAGTTTCCAAATTATGTTTGCAGGCTAAGAAGAGCACTTTATGGTTTGAAGCAAGCTCCAAGAGCTTGGAATTATAGACTTGTAAAGTATCTTAATGATCTTGGATATCAAAGTTCAAAGGCAGATGCAAGTTTACTTATCAAAAGAACAGATGAAGGTATGATCTACATTTGTATTTATGTGGATGATATTATAATTACAGGTACTTCAAATGAAGGAATCAAGGAGGTGAAGAAGTTACTTGAGAGAGAATTCAAGATAAGTGATCTAGGAAAATTGTCATATTTTCTTGGAATGGAAATCACTTATGCAGAACATGGCATATATGTATCACAAGAAAGGTATCTTTTGAATCTTCTAAAGAAGTTTAACATGGAGAATTGCAGAGAGGCATCAACACCACTAGAGGTCAATCATAAACTCAGTAGATATGATGGTGCAGAGTTCAAAGACATGAGGAAGTATCAATCTTTAGTGGGAAGTTTGATTTATGCTACATTAACAAGGCTTGATCTTAGTTATGCAGTGGGTGTTCTTTCTCAATTCATGCATTGTCCAAAGGATCCACATTGGATTGCAGGTCAAAGAGTTCTTAGATATATTAAAGGGACTTTGAAAGAAGGATTGTATTATCCTTTTACATCAAATATAAGATTGAGAGCCTATAGTGATTCAGATTGGGCAGGAAGTCAGGATGATAGAAGATCTACTCATGGCTACATGATATACATTGGAGATAAGCTTGTGAGTTGGTGTTCAAAGAAACAACATACAGTGGCTTTATCATCAACAGAAGCTGAGTACAAAGGACTTGTGGAAGCAGCAAAAGAAGTAATATGGATGCAGACATTATTCAAAAGTTTGGGAATTGATCAAGGTATACCTATCATTCATGGAGATAATATGAGCTCATTATATCTTGCAGCAAATCCTGTATTTCATGCAAGGACAAAGCACATAGAAATACAGTATCATTTTCTCAGAGAAAAGGTAATGGAGAAAGAGATTGAAGTGGTGTACACTTCTACAAAAGATCAGATTGCAGATATTATGACAAAGAGCTTGGATGGAGTGAAGACAAGTAGGTTCAAGGAGATGGTAGGAATAAAAGAGAAGAAGAATATATGAAGAAATCAAAGCATGCTAATTAGTGATTGAGGGGGAGCTGTTGGGGCTTCACTCACTAATTAGCAATGGATATATGAAGATATATGAAGAAAGGAAGAAGGAAAGGAGAAGTGAAGAAAAAGCATACAGAAAATTAAGCCTAAGTGAAGGGACAATTTCACTATTGTAAATTAGTGCAAATTAGAGTCTAGTTTTTTCATTTGATCTTCAGAACTTACGAGTTCAAGTCTAGGAGAATGTAAACCATAGGTATATAAGTTAATTTGAGATAAAAAACATGTAGAGAGAACTCAATTTTGTAATCTGAGTGAGTAGAGAAAAGTCGTGTCTTTTCTAAGAGAGATGTTTAGGAAAAACTTCTGAGTCTGAGAGAGTTTTCCATGGCTATGAGCAAAATTAGGCTAAGCCAATTTGTACACATCCTCTCTGATATACAACATATGTTTGTGTAGAAGGATTAAGTCTAATTCCTCTTGTACATTGAGTTCTAAGTGATTTCACATGACTGTGTAAGTTAGTTGACAGTTACGACTTTTCTGGCGCACATTTATCTGAACTTCTTAAGGTCAGATCTCGAAGTATACTATAAAGTTTTCAGTAAGTGATAGCTCATTTTAAAGCTACTATCTTCAACTACATTTGGTCAAAAGATCTTTAAGAAATGGGACGCATACTCAGAGAAATCAGCTTAACAGTGAAGGTATGTCAAATCAATGAAGTCGATTTCCAGTTTTCACACATAGTGAAAAGTTTGGAGCAAATTCAGAAGATTTTGAAGTTATTACTTGAAAGTTTTGCTTGTTATATATTACTTAACATTAGCAAGAACTTTTCTTAGTAAATGATCAAAGGAATTTGCAAAGATCAAGCTAATACAGGTCAGATTGAAGGTTTGAAGAAAAGGCGCAGATTTCTGTGAAGTGAAATTTTGATTTTCACTAAGTTCAGAGATGAAGACTCATATTAAGAGTGTTGCTAAGCTAATGATGGTTATGGAGGTCTTCTAATACCACATTAGTTTAGTTCTTGTGGTGGTTTATACACCAACACATATCAAGACTATTTGCAGGATTGGATGGAGATATTCCTCGATGACTTTGCGATTAGAGGCGATGATGAAAACATGATGGAGAGGATCGAAGCTATTTTAAAAAGAAGCATTGAAAAAGGTATCGCATTAAACCCTAAAAAGTGTACGTTTGGAGTACGAAGAGGATTGCTCTTGGGACATGTTATTTCCGAAAGAGGGATCTCGGTTGATGAGGATAAAGTGGAAAAAATTGGGCGACTCCCACCCCCTCAAAACCTACGGCAACTCAGGGGATTCTTGGGACATGCCAACTATTACCGGCGGTTTATACCAAACTTCGCCTCGGTAGCTGCACCATTGACAAATCTTTTGAGGAAAGATCAGCAGTATCAATGGACCGGAGAATGTCAAGTGGCATTTAACTCTATTAAAGAGAAGTTGGTAAATGCCCCAATTTTGGTAGCACCTGATTGGACAAAAGAGTTTCATGTGCATACGGATGCATCCCATACCGCGGTCGGGGTAGTGCTTTGTCAAGCCGATGAAAAGAAGTTGGATCATCCAATTTATTATGCAAGTCGAAACCTGAACAGTGCCGAGAGGAACTACACAACTACAGAAAAGGAATGTCTATCAATGATCTTTGCAGTAAACAAGTATCGGCACTATTTGATGGGCAAGCACTTCACATTTTATGTGCATCACGAAGCCTTAAAGTATATCATCAACAAACCCAAGTTATCAGGACGATTGATGAGATGGATGTTACTTTTGCAAGAGTTTCAATTTACGGTGGTAACTAAACCAGGGAAATCGCACATGCTCGCATATCATTTATCTCGCGTTGTTAATGAAGAATCAATCTCTGGTGTGCCCGACGACCTTCCTGATGGTCACTTGTTTCAGGTTGATGTTAAAGTACCTTGGTACGCTGACTTAGTAAACTTCTTATGCATAGCCAAGTATCCATCGGGAGCGAGCAAGAGAGATAAGCAGAAATTGTTAGCACTTGCTAAACACCATAGCGTCATTGGAGGACAGCTCTATCGATATTTTGTTCATGAGAGCATTTATCGAAGATGTTTAGAGGAAGAAGAAGCAGCCATAGTTCTAAGGGCGTTACGTGATGAACCTTGCGGTGGACATTTTGCGGGTGAACTTACGGCCAAGAAAGTCTTATTGGCTGGATACTAGTGGCTGACGTTGTTCAAAGATTGTTACACCTATTGAAAGAAATGTGACAAATGCCAAAGGATGGGTAAACCGACAATGGTGCATGCAGCTCCTCTTACCCCAGTGCTAGCTCTTAAGCCTTTCGAGAAATGGGGAATTGACTTTGTGGGACCCATTGACCCTCCTTCCAGACATAGGTCTAATAGATATATCTTGGTTTGCATAGATTACGTCACCAAGTGGGTAGAAGCAAAGGCTTTGAAGACCGATAGAGCTATCGATGTAGCCAAGTTCCTGTATGAACAGATTATCACACGATTTGGATGTCCCCTAGAGATAGTGAGTGATAGAGGAACACATTTTGTTAATGAATTGATCGAGGAGTTGATGGAGCTATATAAGATCAAACATCGAAAGAGTACTCCATACTATCCGAGAGTGAATGGACAAGTGGAGGTCACCAACAAGATTCTGGAACAGATTTTGACAAAGACGGTGGCGGCTCATAGACGAGATTGGGATGAGCGACTTTTAGAGGCCCTGTGGGCGTATCGAACGTCTTATCAAGTAACGACAAAGAGCACTCCATTCTCACTAGTATATGGCGAGGAGGCCATTTTTCCCATTGAAAAAGAAATCCCAACACTGAGGGTGGCCATCGAGGTCAGGCTGGGAGAGGAAGAATCATTGAAGGAAAGATACATCCAATTGGTCAAATTAGAGGAAAAGAGATTGCTTGCGCAACAAAGCTTAGAGGCCATTCAGAGAAGACGAAAAGACAAGCATGATAAGAAGCTCAGAACCCATGCAATTCAAGAAGGTGACCTGGTGTTAGTTTACGATAGCAAGTACTACAAATTTCCTGGGAAATTGCAAACAAGATGGGTTGGACCATTCAAAGTGGTGGAAGTAAATTCAAACGGTTCAATACAAATACAGGATGTAGACGGAGAATGCGCTCCAGTGAAAATCAACCTACTTCGTGTCAAAGCATACTTCAATTAGCAGATGAGGTTATTGAAAAAAAAAAAAAAAAAGAAGAAGAAGAAGAAGAGGAAGAAGAAGAGAAGGTCAGGGGTAGAAAAGAAGGGAGAAGCCAAGGAAACAAGAAGGAGAATGAGGAAGGTGGGAAAGAAGAAATGGACGAAGAAGAAGATGAGGACGAGGAGTAATGATAGGAGAGCGGAATGAGGAGAATGAGGAGACAAAAAGAAGAAAAAGAAGAAGAAGAGTGATAGACAGAAAATGAAGAAATAGCATGCGAGTGGGGGGATTTGCACATATATGCATATTAGTCTTATTTTTCTTTTCTTTTAAATTAAGCATTATTTCTTTCTATTTCCCTAAAAGAGAAAATTGTTGACGTTCAGGGATATTAGAAACAAGGTGACAGATGGCAGATCACATAACCCAAATGTATTTGTACAGCCTCGTGGTATATTTTTCGGATCAGGCTCTAGCCAATATGGACATAGATGTCGAGAACTTGGAAACGGAGTATGATGTGGAAGAAGCTCATCGGTTGGTATGTTTTCTAAATCAAGACATAGATGTTATCTTTCACATTCCATGGTTCGAACGATATTTGCTTGAATGCGTGGGATGCACAGAGGGTAGATATTATTATTTTGACTCCACTCGAGAAATGCCCAATGAGGAAAATGACATCCGTTGGGATTGGGCTGATATGTTAGTAATTCACAGCGACGATGATGCTCCTCCAGCGGAGCCTGACTCACCTCCTGGAGAACATTGATCACCAACTATGAAATGAGGCTGAGTAGAGATTTTTTGAGCTATCTTATATAACATTGCCACCTTAGGAAAGAACTCTAAAATAAGATGAGAAGAATTCGGATTGGTAAAGGTGATTGCGGTTAATCAGTTGTGTCATATAATCTTTATATCTTAGTAGGTTATGGCAAGAGGAAATCGACCTATCAGCTTTCATGGGTTTTTTTTGTATTTTTGTACTTCTGGTTGCATGATGTGTGGGTTGGGTGGGTAGATGCTCCTTTCTGCCTCTCCCTAACTCTCAGGACATGGGAGATGATTGGAAAAAAAAAAAAAAAAGATATAAGTATTATATGCATGAATGGTTGGTTTGTAATCCATTTTTCCAATTTGGTTTGTTCTCATTTTATCAGCAAGTTGGTTCCAAAAGTCGGTAGTGTTGTATTTGTTTCTTAAAAATTCTTTATTCATGTCTCGCTTCATCTGTTGATGATCTGTTTTTTGGGATATGAGGTAAGGCCGTGCTTTAGGAAATCTCAATGTTGCTTGTGTGTACATAGCCTGCTGAATCTTTATGTGCAATATGATTATGTGACATTTTGGGTTTTTTGTTTTTTATTCGTGCATGTTTTTGGTCTAACATCTTTTGATGAGTAAGCAGATAAGAAAGAAAAGGAAATCAAGAAGGTTTTCAACAAGGTGAGCAAGGTAAGAAATTTGTTTTGGAAAAAGGTTAAAAAGTCATTACTTCACCAAGGGCAACATCTTCATCTTGAAATCATTTAGTCGAATGCAAAAAAGTTGTTGTCATCGATTAAAATCATGTTTTGGAATAAGACATGCATAAGTTGCATTGCTTTGGTTTTATTGCATAAGAGCATGATATGAAAAGGAAAGGAGTCATGCATGAGTATGAAAGAGAGAATGTGATCAACGGTGTAATGGATGAGTTACATGAATGTATTGATGCATGTGATTGTGAACATGGTTGGCATGATGAGGCGATTAACAAATGAAGAAAAATAGTTATGAGGATTGTGCATGAGAAGAGAGCATGATATAGATATATTTCTGGCTTGTCGGGTCTTATCTCTTGATTGATTGAATGGTTGTATTTTATATATCTCTATGGAAAATTTAACCATTCGAATGAGTGACAGGTGGAACAAAGTTACAAGTCGCTCGTCGAGGACGACATCGCAAGCAAGAAGAGGGGAGTATGTTACAGAGGAAGGTTGTGTGGATTGGGCAGTCTAGTAGCATGTTGAATATGAAAAAAAGTTGTCAAAAATGTTTTTTTAATAATTAGAGAATTGTTGACGGTTGTATTGACGTTCATTGGGTGCGTGCATGTGTTAGCATCGAAAGCTTCTTGAGTGCAGGATTTGCAATAGGAAGGTGCATTAGCATAAGAATGTGTAGGTACATGTGCATGTGCGTCTACGAGTAGAAGAATGGATATATGTGCAGCTTACGATGTGTGGAATCTTGAAGTTGTTTTGCAATAGTCACATGTATGTCGATAGGGATCCCTTAATGTTGGTACGTGTGCGTGCACTCCAAAATAAATGTGTAAAATACAGCATGATGACATACATGAGAAGATTGTGTGGTTATGTACATGTGGTGTGGCATAAATACAAGAATGCATGTTGTCATTTGCTGAGGTTGCCATCGAAAGGAAGATGTCTATCGGGCACGTTTTTTATTTTAGCTGTTGAGTATGATTGGCCAATGTCAGCTCGTACGTTCTCGACCACTTAGTTCTGTACCACGATTTTGTCCATCAACAGCTATGGAGTTTTGTGGTGTCGTTTGTGTTTAGTTTGAGTATACATCTTTTGTGTAAAACTGTTGATCCTTGGTGTTGAGGTTTCAAGTGGTAAGTCAGAAACTTGTAAGCCGGGTCCCGCTTCGTATGTCCATATCTCACAGGCGATGATTGGAGACAGTAAGAATGCCAAAGGCAACGATCGTGTCATCTTGAAGGTGAAGGTTGGGACCAATGAAGTAACTGATGGTACTCTTCAAAGGGAAAGTGTGACCAGGCTGCATGTTTGAAAAGGATTGCGTGCTTTCTCATACTGGTTCAGGCAGTGTATATTTTTGTGGGTACAAACCTAACTCTGTTAGGGATGAAGATACGCTTTTTCAAGGGCACACCTCGGCAAAAGATCAAGGACTTTTGTGCCATTATAGAATATTTTTTTGTCAAATGGATTATCTGAGGATAAAGGAAACGCAAAAGTGATATGCAGGCCAATGGACATTGCAAAGACGGACGGTAGCAGGATGATGGTTGAGAATGAAATGGTTTTGTACAAACTTGGAAAATCAAAAGTTATTCCAATTATTATTTTTTTGCCTTTGATAAGTTTGTGATTTTGAAGGAATGAGATCGGTTGCATGTCTCATTAAATAGACACCTTGTTGAATATGATGATATTGATAGCCTTGACAGCAATACTATTAGGAGCCTTGGATTTTTTGGGGAACCATGCTCAAAACAAGAGACATAACATTTTCTTGTCATTTTCATCCTTATAGAAATCGGTGCTCCTCGATCCTTAGTATGATTCGTAATAAGTGAACTACCTGCCATCCAAAATAGACTTGCTTGGCTTTTGAAATCATTTGGTTAGCATTTGATGTTAGCTTCAATGTGTTTTACATTGAATTCTCCATTGTTATCTCATGATTATCATATTTTCGATCATTAGCCATTCAAAAAGCCATATGTATTATGCATGCCACTTGCTTACGTATAGGAAATCACTAGCAACCATGCTCCCTAACGTTTTGGGGCCTCGGCCTCTCCAGGCATGCAAGGAGGGAGCTGGCAGAGGTGGTCAAGGGGGAGGGAAGTGAGGGTTTCATGCTTCCCACTTCTCTACACTAAGGTATGCACCCACTTCCCAGTGCATGGCGGCCGTTCCTGCCACTACAAGCCAAAGCTGCATCTCTGTCTTTTGAGTCTGACTTCGGCACATTGCTCTTCTGTTCCCTGAGGATTTTGCCTTCTCGTGCCTTGATGGCCTTGGCTGAAGTGGTGGGTGCAACGCCTGATTTCGTGCAACATACATGTGACCAGGTGCTGAGCGTGGGTGGGGGTCGGCTGCCTCCCCGATGTTAGATGCAGCAGGGTAAAAGCCATGAAGGCACACGAGCAGGGAAAGAGGAGGGGATTTTTGGGGGCTCTCGGCTGCGCCTTTTCACTCAGAGGATGGGGTGTGCATTCATGGAAGGAGAGCCTTGCGTCGTTAGAGGGGGTAATTTCTCTTAATCTGGAGTGGGGCAGATATATGGAGGAAGGTCCTCTCTTGCTGGTGGACAACAGTAGAAAAGAGGGACTTTTGCCGGCGGTCTAGAGAGGTGTAGAGAAGACCAGACAATAGCAAAACAAAAAGGGGGAATTCAGTTTTTTGAGGCTTGTCTTTTTGGTGGATACAGGCATACAGGAATGTCATTGTACAACAAGAAAGGGAAGGAATTCTGATCTTCCACTCTATTCGGTCCATTTGAATTGGTTCTAACCATCATCATGCAGAAGGGGGAAGCTATTTCTGTGTTTTCGGGATTCGGGGAAGTCTCATGAGGAAGCTGAAGTTCATGGAAATTCTATCCCTCCTGTTCCTAGTAGTGGGCCTGGGAGGCCTCATAAATTTCCACGGGTTCATTCAAGTTCCAATATTTCTTTGAGAACCTTCAAAGGCTACTCGTACTCAGCTAAGGGTGGAGTAGTGGGGACCAACTAGAGAGTAAAGGATGTCACAAAATCCCAGAGCAAAATTGAAGGTGCTGCCTGTCTAGGAAGGGAGAGATGTGGTGAATCAAGCTTCTCTTGGTCAGGATATCGGCAGAAGTTCTGTCTCAAGGAGTGATTATAATAGGGATGATTTTCAAGTGTCATATGATGCAGCCAAATTCTTTATAATAAAGTCTTACCGTGAGGATGATGTCCACAAAAGCATAAAACACAGTGTCTCGTCTAGGACTCCGAATGGCAACAAACGTCTAGACGAAGCTTACAGAAAGGCTCAAGAAAAGAAATTGGAGTCTTGCTTCTTGTCTTGTTTTTTCTCTTTCTCGGTTAACTGTAGTGGACAATTTTGTGGTGTTCCTGAGATGGTGGGACCTGTTGATTTTGGAAAGAACATGGATTTTTGGTTGCAAGGGAAATGGAATGGTTGCTTGCCTATCAAGTGGCATATAATCAAGGATATTCCAAATAGCCACTTCAGGCACATAATCCTATCAAGTAAATAAACCTGTGACACACAGTCAGGACACACACGCGCAAAGGAAAGGGTGAGAATGTAGCGAACATGTGGGTCTTGCACATTGGCATTCGAATTTTTGTCACTTAGGCACTTCTCCATGCCGAGTAATCTCCAGCACGTCTGTTTTTGTGAACGATTTGGGATTTTTTTTCAGTCCTTGACACTATTGAGGATGGTTGAATTTGGGGGACTTGACTGAGATCTCTTCCGTGCAAGCAAGAGCAGGGACGTTCCTTGTTTATGCCGACGAGAATTAGATGCCTCTCTGAGTGGGTCAGTGATAGTTACTTGGTGCTTGGCCATTAATTAGGTTCAGATTTGCAAATATGGGTGACAGGAATGATCACTACATAAACTCATTGATGCACAAACAATTCAAGAAATTCGGGTGGATATTCACATGCAAATGCTTTCTTGGTTGAAATTGCACTAAGGACGTGTTATGAAATTGCTACCAACTGCATCTAAAGGGCCCAAGGGCTTCTACAAAGGTAGGGATATGAGGCTGGTAAGCCTGAGCTATCTTTTTTCATACCTGCTGCTGTTGTGGGTTGGATGCTTTCGCTCGCAATGATTGTATGCTGAGGAGATGATAATCTTTCCAAAACATCCCGTCCTGCTAAGCTTTCATTCTCAGCAATTTTTGTTGAAGACTCCTTTACCTATGGTGTTGTATTTCACAACTTTTCACTTTTATGTTGGGGTCCTTTCAGGAATGGAACTCGGTTGCCATTAGGAGAATCTCTTCCTAGCGCATGTACGACTATTCCATGTGATGAAAAGAGCTACATATAACCAATTACTAAGTCATCAAGCAGCTCCATTCGCTCAAATGTACAGTCACATGTGTGCCTACCATGCAGGACTGGGAGCCAAAGTTCCTTCATTACGACTGCTCAATGTTTATCTGATCATGACATTAGTTGTAGTGCATTGCATGGGATACCATCTATCATTAGTCAGCCGCCTTAGTTATGGTTGTTACAAGAAATAGATTAAGCAAGGGTCTTACTGCTCTTTTAGCCTTTCGTGCTGTTGATGTTTTGTGCGGCCTTCTCACCATTGGATGGTATGTGTGGGAAAAATGTTGTGGGCATGTAGGCCTCACGTGTGATGGATCATAGAGCCGCATACACCATTCTCCTGGAAGCTCCTCACTGGACATGTCCTGTGGATATGAAGAGGCCCCCTGGACAAGGTGTTCTTGTTTTTTGGGCACTTCCATGACTAACAGATAAGGAAAAGCTTGTGGAGAGGGTGGATCCAGTTATGGAAGGACTTAGGATAGTACGCTGAGAATGGGCCTTTCCCTAACTCTTGGATTTCAGGAACTTGTGCCCTCTCTCTCTCTAACTTTTGTCAGGGTCTCTCTCCCTCTACCTTTGTCAGACCATGCATCTATCATTGTCTCGCACCCCTCTGCCCACTCTTCCCCCCCACTTCCTCTGCCATCATCTGAGAGTGAGTTCCACTCCTCGGCCGTGGTCAGATCCTGTAACTGCCGTCTCTGTCCATTGTCCCCCCACTCCTTTCCCCACTCTCCTCCACTCCTCTGCCCACTCTCCCTCTACCCTGACACCCACTCCTACAAAGCCCAAACCACGACGTGCACCCAAGGCTTCTGCAGCCCCACGTGTGGTCAACAAGAACCTGACCTCTCCCCCTCCCCATTCTATAAAAACTGGCACTCCA
Organism: Ceratopteris richardii; assembly: GCA_020310875.1. Taxonomy (NCBI): domain Eukaryota; kingdom Viridiplantae; phylum Streptophyta; class Polypodiopsida; order Polypodiales; family Pteridaceae; genus Ceratopteris; species Ceratopteris richardii. The sequence continues at coordinate 58,837,408 of CM035426.1, forward strand.
TTGGCCAAGAAGTTGGTTGGCTAGTTGCTCGATTATTGAAGAATAGTGTTGGGTTAATTTGCTGATCGATTATTCAAGAGAGGAGAGAGCACCAGGTGGGGGAGGTCTGTAGATTGAAAGAGAGAGGGTAGTAAGGTCTAACAAACAAATAGTCATCCTTCAGAACGGATGATTGGAGAGAAAAGAGTGTTACTGCTGCTGAGAAGAGGTGCAGTTAAGGGGCTCGCCCAGTGTTGAGAGCAGTATGGGCACCCAAGGACTGACTAGACAAGGAAGCCAGGGAACCCAAGGATTGACGAGACAAGGAAGCCAACGGAGAGAGTCAGAACAAGGTGAAGGAGTAAGTAGACAAAGCAGTCGACGCAAATCTGGCAGATAGGCCCTTCAATTTTTCCAATCTACATCTTTTAACAGTGATTCTTATCACTAACAATCATTGTAAATACCATTTCATATTTTTGTAGCTCCATTTTGTGCAAGCCAAGGAGTCCTTGAGCTTGAGGAGCCTTAGAAGTACCTACATATCAATTTTCGTATTTTTTAGACTCCGTTTGAGCCCTCAAATTGGCCCTGGAACCTAATTTTTAACTAGGCCGGACACTAGGTCTGGACAGGGCCAAAAGCTAGTCAAAAACTATAAAAAGAGCTAGAGAGCTCATTTTTGGGGTTAGATTGTAATTGAAACGAACTTGTAAGAGCATTTTGAAAGTAATCTAAAAGCTCCATTGATTCTCACTCTTTGTCTTGCCGTGTGTGCGCGTGTGTGTGTATGTGTGTGCATGCTAGTGTGCTTCTCACTCACGCACTTGTGCCGTCACTTGCTCGAGGTCTTCATACCATCCTCACGTCTTCCCGGATTGACATTAAAGGAGGTGCTACTCATCATTGAGCTACACCAAATTTTGGCGCCGTTGCCGGGGATCGAGCTTTGAGGACGAGCGTGTGATGGTAAGACGTAGAGTTGACGCGTTGGAGTTGTAGGTATTTTCTTCACTCTCATAGATTTTCTTTTACTTTCTTCACCATCTTCATCACCATCATCATCATCACCATCTCCCACGTCCATCTCCATCATCGCGAAAATTTCAGTTTTTTGACTATATCCCCACCTCCACCTCATTTCCCTCATTTCACTTGTGAGAGAGAGCAAGAGAGCGAATTTGCATGTGCTGCTTTTTGCATGTTTTCTGAGCTGTCTTGCAGGTACAGGTTACATCACCATCTCCAGCTTTCCGCGCAGGTACGGAACTCGACGAAACTGTCTCGCAGTCGCCGCCTTCTGTCCATCGCGATTGACAGAAATTTTCACTTGTTGGTAAATCTGAGTGCACCACAGTGGACTAGAGACCCTGCACACCACATTCCCACTAAAATTTTTGAAAATCTTGCAAAATTTCAGTCCATCGCGATTGACAGCTCTGTCCATCGCGATTGACAGCCCTGTCCATCGCGACAGACTGCCTGTCCATCGCGATTGACTCAATCCCTGTCCATCGCGACAGACTGCCTGTCCATCGCGATTGACTCAACCCCTGTCCATCGCGATTGACTGAGGTCCCTGTCCATCGCGACAGACTGCCTGTCCATCGCGATTGACTCAACCCCTGTCCATCGCGATTGACTGAGGTCCCTGTCCATCGCGACAGACTGCCTGTCCATCGCGATTGACTCAACCCTCTGTCCATCGCGATTGACTGAGGTCTCTGTCCATCGTGACAGACTGCCTGTCCATCGCGATTGATTGAATTGGGTGTCCATCGCGACCGACTGAATTCTCTGTCCATCGCGATTGACTGAGTGTCCATCGCGATTGACAGCCCTATCCATCGCGATTGACAGCCAATTTTAGCCAAAATTTTTAAGGTTTGTTAATTGAAGAGTTGGGCTAATTTTGGTCACAAATATTATACTCTTGAGCACATAGGGAAGCCTTAGGAAAACAACTTGGGGAAAACCTGTCGCACAGTTATCCTGTTTGAACCCTGTCGTAACCCTAGAACCCTGAACGGTCATAACTTTTTCATACGAGATCCATTTTTTGAGCTCTAGGGCTCGTTGGGAAGCTCGTAGCATATACTACACGCCCTCAACTGTTTTTTATAAAGATATTGCATTGATTTTTAGATAGGGTATCTTGAAGTTGACCATACCCAGGGGGATCAAAGTCAGGGGTCCTTAGGTTTGTTTTCTTGAAAATCACTATGGAAGTTTGTGTTTGTGCTACATGAATGAAAATAATTGGTTCTGTCTTTGGAATGTAAATTTCAAAGCTAACTTTGAAACTCTTACAGAGCATCGAGAGGCGTTATAAGCAAGTGTAAGTGCGAGCTTGGGAACACATTTCCTGGGCACTCAAGGGCAACCGAGCAGGAAACAAAAGGTTGGACACTTTTAACCCCCTCTGTCAATTCATAGCTTAGGCTAAGAACGACGAGAGGTAGGAGTAAGTCAGGTTGACGATAGGCAGTTATCAAGTTAAAGACTATTAAAAAACTCAAGTTTAAGCTAAAAACTTAGTTACTGTACTATCGATAACCTAAAGGAAAAGAACATAACGTGGAACGATCAACCTAAAGTACGGAAAACATTCAAATGTTCCTGACGACGTGATATCAGACAAGACCATAAACACAATAATTAACTAAAAAGAATCAAGTGACTGGTACCAATTGATCGGCAACGAGGTTGTACTCTGGAAAAAATTGGGCTAATCAGTTAGGCATATGAACCTTAGATCAGGACGACACCTAGCAAGAGAGAGACAAAGCCTTAGATCTTCAGAGGCTAGTGTCAATCACACTACAAGGTCGTGGGCCCAGCAGTTGAGCCACCACTCATACTGCCCTAGCTCTGAGACCAGTGAGTCAGAAATGTCTCAAGGCATGGACAGACCTACGGGAAGTTCAAGCGTGCCTTACCTGTACAGGGTAGAAGGCCCTTACAAAACACAACTGGAATATCTTAGGACCAACCGACTAGGTGCAAGCATCTATGAGGACGGTCTAGGAAGATCTGTGGTCCAGATTAAAAACCCTGATCAATCCATTGGACTAGAACACCCAGCTGTCAAGTTTGAAAATGGTGCATACCTGGACAAAGAAGGAACTATATATGTTGTCACTAGTCACCCTGATGGGACAGATGACTTCGGGAATGTAATCTCAGAAGCGGACTTAGGTGACCTGGAACAAGGGAACATGGGTGCGGAACCTAGAACCCCTCGAGGTAAATCAGTTCTCACTAGGATTATCACGCCTGAATGGGTTCCCCAAGACAACAAGAGCATAGAGTTGCTCCTCAATCGAGAAACTGATGAAGCCTTTTGGAGGTATAAGTCTAATCAGCCAACAGACATAGGAAATATCATGATCTATGAGTTTAAGGATCCGGATAGCCCAGGCAGAGTGACCTACTTAGATCATGCTTCAGAACGGATCTTTGTGGTGACAGAAAATGATAGGCATGCCTACACTTGGAAGGGTGAATTTATTTTCCCCCAACCAAGATCAAATGTATCCTATGGTCACCCTGGGGCTGGAACTTCCCAAGCTCATGGTACGCAAAGAGACAGAAGTAGAGATAGACCAGAAGTAAGTTTTGCCAACCCAGTGGGCAGAGAAAGAACGAGAACAGAGACGAATAGGGTAGAACTTGAGATGCATCGAGCCCACAGGAACCAAAGAAATGTAGACGGATTCCCTCTGCTGAGGCCTAGAGAGCACACAAGAACTTTGAGACCCACCCAGCTAGTTAAGTCCATGAAGAATTACTTTGACGGCACAGGAGACCCCTATGATCATGTGGCAGAGTTCAAGCAAGTCTTGAGAGCGGAACAAGTGGAAGATCTGTTCACGCAGTACAATGCCTTCGGTCTAACCCTTAGGAACACGGCACTTACATGGTTTCAGCCATTAGATGAGCGTCAGTTCAGGAGCATAGACCAACTCCTAGAGGCATTCATTGTAGAGTTCTCTAAGAGCGGCATAAGACACAATACCTCCTCATTGATCCACAGCTTCAAACAGACCCCCCAAGAGACTGTCAGATTGGCCGGAAGAAGATTTAGACAATATCTTGAAAGGTGCCCTATTTCGGAGCTACCCACATCTGCTAAACAAGTAGCCTTATTCCTTGATGGATTGCTGAGTACGAAATTGAGATCCTACGTGTATCTGAAGGACCCTAGGACTATAGAAGAGTGTGTACGCATGTGCATTGACATTGAAGATAACCTAGGGGAAGAACTAGAGCTTTCCAAAATCTACAAAGATTCAGATAGTGCATCTAGTCACTCTTCCACGCAGTCCACATCAATTGAGGAACTTGCCGAAAAGGTAGCTCAGAAATTAGGTGTATCGAGCAAGCAAATCCCAAGGTTTGCCCCTGTGAAAAGATGCTATACTTGTGGTGGCGACCACATGGCGAATGTCTGCCCTATTATGGCTCAACCCCAAGTAAACCCTAGTAGCCAGTACTGCACCATAGAACGGAGATACACCAATCACACCGCACAAGATTGCCCATACAACAAGCAGGCAGTTAGGCAACCCTACCTGCAGCCCTACCAACAAGGCAGATACCAAAACCAAAATCCACCACCACAATATGCTAGACCCCAACAAACCTACCAACCACAATATCAGGCCCAACAGAGACCCCAACCGGTGCTAGCTCAACAGCCCCCAAACCCCGCTAACGTGATTCCAGTAAAGTATGCTGTTGCAGAAGAAAACCTGAATAGGGCCATAGTACCAGTAACCCCATTGATCTCAGAAAGTGACCCAAGTGACCATAGCTTTGATTCTACACATGTCGATAGTCCCCAGGCTTACTACATGCAGTCTCCAGAACATGGTGAGTCTTACTATAGTGAAGAACCAAGTGAACCTAGTTGGGAGTCAGATTACACGAACGTCATGTATGCAAACCCCAACCCCAGGCCTCAACCTAGGCAAGTAAGACCTCCATTCCCAAGAGGACCGTGCTACCGATGTCAGGGGGATCACTTCATTCGTGATTGTCCCTTACCTGCATCTACACAAAATCAGTCCGTGACGATCCAAGGCTTTTGCCAAGATTGTGGAAAAGAGCATCTCTTACGAGATTGCCCAAAGAACCCCAATAACATGCCAAAAATCACTCCTATCAATGTGATTGGGTTGGTTGTGGATGCCTCAGGAAGTGTCACTTCCACTGCACCAGTGCAGGTGGTTACTAGAGCTCAGGCATTGCAGCAAAACCAAGAGGCAAGCCAAGAAAAGGGCCCAGAGGCTAGTGAAACCGAGAGCGTGACAAAGAAAAGGGCTAGAGCGTGGAAAGATAGTCGAGAAAGAATGAAAAGACAATGGGCAAAAAAGATAAACGAACTTGAAGAAAGCATAAGAGAAACCAAAGCGAGGATAACTGAACTCACAGCTCCAACTCCCTCTCACATTACCCCGCCTCCACCACTCCCACCTCCATCCAACCCACCACTTTCCCCACCGCCTCATCAAATCCCACCACCCCCTAGAGTAGGATCAGTCCTAGCAGATCCCACTCCTGAAGACCTAAACATGATGCTTAAAGCATATCAGGCCAGAATCCAAGAAGGGCCAACCATAACCGATCATGAAAAATGCTATCCTAGAGCCGAGCTAGAGCTTGAACGAACTAAGATTTGTGCCAAAATGGTAGAATTGGCTCAGACAATGTTTGAGGCCAGTCGCCTGTTTAACATTTCTAGTTCAGCTAAGACGCAGTTACACTTTGATGGACTGCTGGAAAGAATAGAGAAGTTAATTGCACAATCAGAGAAGGAACCTGCCCCTCAAAGAAAGGAAAGGGCAAGAGAACGGATAAGCCAACCTCTTCAGGAAGCCCATGTGCCTCCTCAAGAAGCTTATCTTCCCCCCCAAAAGTCACATGAGCCTCCCCCGAAAGCTTATGTACCTCCACAGGTGACCCACATTCCTTCTCAGAGAGCGTATGAGCCTGTTCGGAAAAGTAATAGAATAAGTAATCCTCCCCAAGAAGCTTGTGCTCCAGCCATCTATGGGAACAAGGAGAGAGCCAACGATAGAATAAGCCCTCCTTCCCAGGTTGCTTATGTGCCTAATTCTACGGAGCCAGACACTTCTTCTTCTATGAATAGGTTTGCACCAGACTTCCTACGAGAGATTCAAGAAGATAAATGGGATAACGAAAGTGAAGTCGCTCCTCCTTTTGAACTTGTGGATGATGCACACGATCAATTCCCACAAGACATCCCATCTATTTACGGGGAACATGAGAGTGCTCAGTCCCACGAGAGATTGGACTTCGAGTCTAACTCCATACAAGAGCTACCTCACTTCACAGGCCCATGGGAAGCAAAGTCCACATGTATGAGAGCACCGACAGTCATGGTAAGGAACGACGACTCAGTCATACCAAGGAACACGGAGGTAGTAACGAACACCAAGGTGCCACGCGATCTCACTTTGGAAGAACTGCCCAAGGATAGACCAGAAGCGCGGAAATATGTAGCTAGTCAAGTAACTAAAATTGCACAACCACGTTCCCGGGTAGGATCCCATAGGACAGTGCCAGAAATTCCCTTGGATAAGATAGGAGAAATGTGCGAAGGTGAAGAAGGGAACACCTATCTTCCCATTACCTACCAGGACTACACCACTAAGGCAATTTTGGACTCAGGTGCAGGAGTTGCAATTGCCACCACTTCCCTTTGGAAGCGTTGGGGCAAGCCGGCACTCAGACCAACGAGAATGAAATTGCAAATGGCCGATGGTCACATAGAGAGACCCCTAGGATTGCTAGAAGGAATAACTCTCACCACTTGTGGTGTCGAGTTTGAGCATAGTTTTGCTATATGTGACTTCAGCAAAAATCATGCCTATGAGATGATTTTGGGAAGACCATTTATGCGACAGTTGCAAGTGGTACAGGATTGGGGAACCAATTCTTTGTACCTGCAGCACTTAGGTGTTACGACCAAAGTCAATCTCAAAGATTACTCTCATAGGGATGTACCTCCTATCCAGTGGAATCCCATCCATAGAGCCAAAGATGATACAGAATCGGTGCATTCCATGGGGTCTGGATCCTCATGGATGCATGAAGATACTCACTTATGGATGTGCAAGGTAGCAGTAGAAGAAGAGAAGAGAGAGAAAGCCAGAGAGGTGGGTGCGAAAGAAACCCATAGATCAATCCAAGACCCAGCCTATGCACCTGTAGTTTTTCCAGACGAAGAATTTGAACCTCATGGTTGGGCAGAAATCTTAGCAACAATGGACGTAGCCATCAACGAAGAACAATGGACACCTCACTGTGATGAGGATGGCTATGATATTTCAGTCTTCTCCATAGAGCCAATCATGGGAGGGGCAGTTTTAGAAGAATGCGAACCTAGCCCTGATGCATTTGAGGATGCAAGTGACTCCGATCTAGAGTCAATCATTATGGACCCACCATTTGCATCAGATGAAGAATACTTCTATGAGGTAGAATTTCAACCCCAAAGGCATGGAGAGGTTACAAATGATATAAGATTAGCAACACATATGACCCCTAAGGAAGAAGGAAAGAAACGAAGAAAGAAAGAAGTTTTACCAGAGGAGGAAGAATCTTTGTTTGAGGTCCCAGAAAATTTTAAGAAGTACGAGATAGATGACAGGAGAGTCATGATAAGAATGCCTAAACGAGAGGCACAATCAGGAGAGGCCTATGATAACAAAGAAACCACCAAGAAAATCGTAGTGGCCCTAGAAGAAGGAGAGGAGAGATGCACGTATATAGGCCATGACTTGACAGAAGAAGAAGAGCAAGAGTTGATTGCCTTGCTAAGAGAATACAGAGATGTATTCGCTTGGAGTTACAAGGATTTGAAAGGTGTTGACCCTGACATATGCTCACACACCATTCCCATGACTTCAGATGCCAAACCCTCTAAGCAAAAGCCTTATACTTATAACGATAATTACGCTGCGAAGATCAAAGAAGAGATAGATAGACTGGTTGAAGCTGGATTTATCTATGAAATTGAGCACACTGAATGGGTATCCCCCATCGTAGTGGTGCCCAAGAAGAATGGCAAGCTGCGTGTGTGCATTAACTTGAAAAAGGTTAATGCCGCCACGATTCGAGATAACTATCCGCTTCCCATCACAGAACATCTCTTAGAAAGAGTGGCAGGCAAGGAAGTGTACAGCTTCCTTGATGGATTTTCGGGCTACAATCAAGTAGCCATAGCTCCAGAGGATCAGCATAAGACAGCCTTTGCCACAGAATGGGGCATCTTTGCTTTTAGAGTAATGCCATTTGGGCTTACCAATGCACCAGCTACCTTCCAGAGGTTAATGTGCCATGTGTTTAAGGAGTTCCTGAGGAAGAGTTTAGAAGTCTATGTTGATGACCTTTGTGCTCATTCCAATGTTAGACAAACCCACATTTCGGAACTCAGACAAATCTTTGACAAATGTAGAGAGTACCAAGTCTGCCTGAACCCGGAAAAGTGTGTTTTTATGGTCAGGCAAGGCAAGATTCTAGGACACATAGTGTCAAAGAATGGCATATCTACAGACGAAGAAAAAGTGAGAGCCATAGCAGAGCTACCGAGGCCAAAGAATGTCAAGGAAGTGCAAGCTTTCATGGGGCATTGTGGCTATTATCGACGATTTATACACATGTATGCTATCATTGCAAAGCCCATGTACGGACTTCTGACAAACTTTGAGTGGACGGATGAATGTGAGAATTCCTTCCAAGAGCTTAAACGAAGATTATGTTCAGCACCAATCTTGACCACACCAGATTGGAATAAGCCATTCCATGTTCATGTGGATGCATCCAATTATGCTATTGGATGTGTGCTTGCACAACCTACTGGTGAAGGTAATATGGATCTTCCAATTGCCTATGCCAGTAGACAATTGAATGCGGCTGAACGGAATTACACCACTACAGAGCGAGAAGGGTTAGGCATGGTATATGCAGTTAAGAAATTTAGACACTATTTGCTTGCAAATAAGTTTAAATTTTTTACGGACCATCAGGCATTGTTGTACTTAGTAAACAAACCATGCAATACAGGTAGATTAGTAAGATGGTTTCTCTTGCTAATGGAATATGACTTTGAGGTTGTGGTAAGAAAAGGTAGAACCCACTTGAGAGCAGATCATCTCTCTAGGCTCACATCGGGAGAAGCCCCACAAGGAGTGTCAGATGACCTTCCTGATGCTTACTTGTTTAATTTGGAAGTGGTGCCGCAGTGGGCCAAGCCAATAGTACCAGTATTGACATACGGGCCTAATCATCCAGTGGTGAACACACGGAATAGAGAGATAGTAAAAGCCCAAAAATATCACATTATAGCAGGAAGCATGTACAAGCACACAGATCAAGGGATCTTGGCTTGTTGCGTAGAAGAGGATGAGTACGCTAAATGGGTGCAACTAGCACATGTAGGTGCACTAGAGCAACACCATTCAAAGCAACGAACGTTGCAGACTCTAAAGAGATTCGGAGTGCATTGGCCAACTATGGAAGCGGACGTCCAAAAGTTGTGCAAGGAATGCCCAATCTGTTGCAATAAACCACCTGTGGAACATGCCACTCTCTATCAAGTATCCATTGTGCCAGATTGGAGTGAACCTCTAGTATCATTCTTGAGAACAAACACATTCCCTCCAGACATGACTCTAGCTAGGAAAAGGAGTTTAGAACAAGAAGCCCAGGATTACTCACTCATTGGTAATAATCTATATAAGCGCGGTAAAGATGGTTACCTGAGACTATGTGTCCACGAAAGTGAATATCTGAAGATCTTGGAAACTGCTCACCAAGGTGTAGCAGGAGGACACTTTGGACCAGATCGGGTAATCAAGGCGATACTATTTGCGGGCTTCTGGTGGCCTACCCTTCACATGGATGCACATACCTATGTGAAACGGTGTGATGTCTGTCAAAGGACTCAGTATCCTATACGCAAAGATGAGATGCCACTGAAACCTATGATGGGTGGACGTGCATTCTCTAAGTGGGGAATAGACTTCGTAGGTCCTATTAATCCCCCAGCTAAGGGTTCTCATGCGGAATACATCATTATGGCAACAGATTATCTCACCAAGTGGGTAGAGGTAAAAGCTACAACCAAGAACGATGCTCAAACAACTGCCAAATTCTTGTTTGAGAATGTATTCACGAGATATGGACTACCTATAGAGCTTGTAAGTGATAGAGGCACTCACTTCTTGAATGAAGTTATTGAAAATCTACTCCAAGAATTTTTGGTAATACACAAGAAGTCTGCCCCATATCACCCTCAAGCTAATGGTCAAGCTGAGAGCACTAATAAGATTTTATGCAATGTACTGACGAAATTAGTGAACACTAAACGCTCTGATTGGGACAAACAGCTACACCATGCTGTTTGGGCATACCGAGTGGCCTACAAAACGGTACTCCAAGCCACTCCCTTTCAGATGGTATTCGGTCAAAATGCTGTGCTACCCTTGGACTTCCTGATCCCTACATTGAGAGTAGCACAAGAGCACGAATGGACAGGTCATGAGCTCTCCTCTAGAATTTTTGACCTTGAACGATTAGGAGAAACAAGACTGCGAGCGGCTACAGGCATATATGCTGCCAAGAAGAGACAGAAGGCATACTTTGATGCCCACGTAAAGGATAAGGGTTTGAAAGCAGGAGATCTAGTCTTAGTCTATACACTAAAACAACACGCGAGGAAGCTGGAAAAGAGAGGCTACGGACCTATGATCATCAATAGGATCTCCACGAGTGGAGCAGTACAATTAGCCACGTTAGAGGGTGATGTTCTCCCTAATTATATTAGCGGTTGCAGAGTCAAGTTGTATCAGGAACCCCTCACGGAGGAAATGCTCAGCCGACTCAACACTGCTAAGAAACGCAAAGAGGAAGAGAAGCGAATTAGAGAAGAAGCTCAAGCAGAAGCTTTAGAACGCATCAGAAGGATGAAATTACGAAGGCAAGGTAGAGAGCAGCCTAGGACAGATGACTATGCAGACCAAGGATATCATATGGCAATGTGTGAAGTTGCAGGAACCAGCTCACCTAGGATAACTGATCGGCGTCCTTTCGTAACCCTAGAAATAGGACAAGAAAAGAGTGCAAGGACTGTAAAAGCCTTGATTGACTCAGGTGCCGCCACTAGTGCTGTTAGAGTGTCTTACTGTCAAGAGTTACAGTTAACTGTCAATCCTGTGGAAGCATATCTCATAGGATTGGGAGGCGTGGAAACCCCTTGCATGGGCGAGGTGGAACTTCCCCTCTACATTCATGATGAGGCAATGACAGTTAAAGCACTAGTGTGTCAAGATGAGGATCTCACTGAACCTCTTGTCTTGGGTCAAGACTGTGTAGCTCAGTGATGAGTAGCACCTCCTTTAATGTCAATCCGGGAAGACGTGAGGATGGTATGAAGACCTCGAGCAAGTGGCGGCACAAGTGCGTGAGTGAGAAGCACACAAGCATGCACACACATACACACACACGCGCACACACGGCAAGACAAAGAGGAAGAATCAATGGAGTTTTTTAGATTACTTTCAATAGCTCTTACAAGTTCGTTTCAATTACAATCTACCTCAAAAATGAGCTCTCTAGCTCTTTTTATAGTTTTTGACTAGCTTTTGGCCCTGTCCAGACCTAGTGTCCGGCCTAGTTAAAAATTAGGTTCCAGGGCTTATTTGAGGGCTCAAACGAAGTCTAAAAATTATGAAATTTGGTACGATGGTACTTCTAATACTCCTCAAGCTCGAGGACTCCTCGGCTTGCACAAAATGGAGTCTAATCTACCAAAACGGGATTTACAATGTTTGTGTAGTGATTAAAATCACTTGGGTTGTACATAATCTATGGGAAAAAATGATCTGGCCTTGTTGCCGTATTGTGCATGACTCCTTTGTTGCTTTGTATGCCAACACTCCCCCCTTCCTAGCGTCTGTCGCCCCTGACAGACCTTTGTTCCCTCGGGTGGTCGATGTAATATTGGATGACATTGGTGGCCAGTTCATGTTCTCCTATCCTTAAGCCTCTTGCTAGATCGGCTTCCAATGCCTCCCAATTTATTGCACCGGGGGTTTCTGGTTGCGGGGTGGTGTAGTACTCTGAATACATTGCTTGTTCACAAGCAAACAGTTGAAGCAGATGTGTCGGCTTTGGTGCAAAAATCTCCGAGTGGTACTCCCAGAAACCTGATCTGAACATTTCTTCGAAGGTCTGTTTGTAGCAGGCGGGGAGGTACTTGATGCGTGCATGCCAAGCGTAAGCCACACGGATACTGGGGGTGGTGCTCATGTCATACACCAAGTCGTAATTTCCATTGCTAAACCCCGGAAGACGTACCTGTGGTGCGGCTGCATTTCTAAAGGTCTTCAGCACTACTTGCATCATATCTAAGATTTTAAGCATCATTTGCGCTGCTACATCTTGCATGGGCTTCAAGCGCGGCATCCAGTGGCGAATGGTCCCCATCATATATGCTACCGATGGTGGTCCTTGTGGTGGCGCGATGTACGGGTAGTTCAGCCATTCCTTGCATTGCGCATTGTTCTGTACCTTGATATTAAATGCCTTCCACGACCTGCGGCGGGGGACTGGACCGTAGCATGGGTTGTACAGGAGGTGCAACGGCGCGTTGTTCCATGTGCGTAGCATTTCTGGATAAGTCTCTAAAAGTTTCTGCCGCCATGTTGGTTGACGAATCTTGCCTTTTCGCACCTCTGGAGGAAGGTCTTCGGGTTGAAATTGGGTCGCAAAAGTAGGAATCTGACCCGTGACTCTTTGTATTTCTGCATTATAATCAGCCAAGATAATATAATATGGCCTGTACTGGAGTTCCGATGAGAGAATCAGGCGTCTCGATGACAAGTTCTTGAAGTAATCTGATTGTAAAACAGTCTCCTCTATGACCCTCATAGCCTGATTTTGCACTACGGTGCGCTCTTCATGCGAGGTCCCTATTTCCTCCACTTGTCGTAACCATGGCGGCCGTGGTGCCTCGAACGTGTCCTGCGCTTCTTCTGTTTGTTGGCCTCCTGGGAATGGTTGCGGATCATATTCTTCATCAAACGTTTGTTCCACAGGAATTTGCACAACTTCTTCGTCCGTGGGAGCCTCCGGAGGGGAAGATGGCCTCTCATATTGTAGTAGGCGTGTCTGCAATTCAGTTACCTGTTGCTGGAGATCTTTTATGGCCTCTGCGTCGGAGGGAAGCGAAGTTGCAGAGGGGGTGGTTGGAGGGGCAGCTGTTGGGCCTTGTTGGTGTTCCTGCTTCAGTTGTCCTAGCTCCTCTGATAGCTTATCATGTGCTTCGAGCAACATGGCATAGTCTTCCAATATAATCTTTATATTCTCGGGGGTCACTGCTTGAAACTTGGATGGGCTGATGGGTGCCCCCGGTGTGCTCTCAATAGCTGCTTCCAGGTTCTCTTGATTTTGTAATTGCAGGCGTCTATTCTCTTCCTGAGCAGCCGCAAGATGGCGTTTAAGTAGCGCCATATTTCGCTGAAGTTTTGAGTTGCGTTCCAGCTGTGTCCGTAGGTGACCTTCTACCACCTGCACTGCTTCCTGATCTACGTTCTGTAGCTGTACTTCCAATATATTATGGGCGTCTTGGAGGGTTTGGAACTGTGTGTGAAGGCGAGCGTTCTCCTCTTCTAGTACCGCAAGGCGGAGCTGTAGTGTCGCTGAGTGCTCTTGCAGGCATGCATTTTGTTGCTGGAGCTGAATGTAATCTGTTCTTAAATTTGATATACAAGCCAACATGGTGTCCAATGCATTACCTATAGATGAGTGGGGGGTGTTTACCGTGGAAGATGCATGGGAAGGGAATTGGGGAAGGGAGACAGTGAATGATGTGTCTACAAAAGTTGTGTGTGTGGGTGAAATTGGTGGAGGGGGAATGGGAGGAGGTGAAACCGTGGGTGGAGGTGCCGTGGGTGGTGAAATGTCCATCCCTTCTGGAGTGGGTGTTAGTGTGGGGCCTGCCATATACACTGGTATGGTAGGTGGTGTGTGTGTGGAAGTGGTGAATAGATGTGAAGTGGGGTGGGGAGCTGAAAAGACAGGGAATGGTTGAGGGCCTGGTTGGAAAGCCCTAGCAAAGATGTCCTGGAGGGATTGTAGAAATGGAGAAAGGGATATCGGGGGTTGGGGTCGTAAATTTGAGAAGGGTGGAAAGGGTGGCATGGTAGTAGGGAAACCCATGAATGTGGATCTGGGGTCAGGATGACCCGTGGCTGAAGGCATTGGGGATGGTTGTCCTTGGGCAGGCTCGGGAATGGTTTCGGTGGGTGGTGTAGTGATGGGGTTTGCGTCAAAGACCGGGTTATCAGTGGTAGAGAATAGGGTGGCACTGGAGATCGGAGTACGGAAGGTGAAGGTGGGGTCGGTGGGTTGAGCAGTCGATGTGGTTTCCACTGTTTCTCTTCTAGGAGGTGATGGTGGGGGAGTGGATGGTAGTGGTTCGGTGGACTCCTCATGGGTGGCGGGGTGCTGTTGACTAGCTGTTTGGGAGGTTGGTGTAGTAGTGGGCTCTTCTGCAACTGTAACGGGAATTTGGATATTTTTACCTGAGCGAGGTCGTGTCTGGAACCTTCGTGGGTCATATTGAACTGAAGGCCTCTGAATGGCAGTGCGCACAGCTTCTACAACTCCATATGTTTCTGCCATCAATAAGAGACCTTCCCTGTACTCTGAGTCAACTCCCGCTTCTTCCAACAACTGAGTCATAAGTACTCTGCTGCTCTGTTCAGTGAGTAACTGCTGTGATCGCACTCTTTCCATAATCTGATACAGCCTTCGGAGTTCTGTTGTATATGCTGGGGCTTCAGTGGTCTCTTCTTCATATGCTTCTTCTTCTTCCGGATGTCCGTGTTGTTGGCTTTGCTGAGCGTCACTCCAATGGACATGTCTACCGTCTGTAGACTTTCTTCTTCTCCGTGAGGATGTGCCCTGCTCCTCTGCCTCTGAATAAAACTCCACATCAGAGAATTGTGTGCTTTGTAGGAATGCTTCGAAATCCTGGGGGTCCAGTCCTTCAGCCTCTCCAGTGGCAGCAAACTCGAATTCAGGTGTAACCGGAGGAGCCGATGGGGTGGGTTGTGTCGT
Source organism: Ceratopteris richardii (assembly GCA_020310875.1). Taxonomy (NCBI): domain Eukaryota; kingdom Viridiplantae; phylum Streptophyta; class Polypodiopsida; order Polypodiales; family Pteridaceae; genus Ceratopteris; species Ceratopteris richardii. The sequence goes on from CM035426.1 coordinate 58,852,540, forward strand.
AGTGTCAGATTCCGACCTGGGTATCCTAATGGTAAAAGGAGGTACAGTGCCCTCTCTTAATGGTGATGCCTCAGGAGTAGTCAGGACTTCCCTTGTCTGGACACACGGAATCGCGCCCCTCATGCGCTTGGACTGATGTGTGGATGTCTTGAGCCTTTTAAACATTTGTAATTGTGCCCAAGTTAAGGCGCGCTCAATGGGGACATCATATGCCAAGCATCGGTAAATGATGCGTGTGAGTGCACAGCATCCGTTCACCACTAATTTCCTAGAAGCCCGTTTGTTCGCTTCATACAACTGATCTATAATCCACATTGGTAGCTTAATAGGTAGCGCACCTGCTTCCGCCAAGTAGAGAGCAAACCAGATCTTCTTGTGTGGTTGCGTGAATCGGTCTTGACCGGGGAAGGCGAAATGTTGCATGCACATGCGGAGAGGGATGGACACATTTGGGGTGAGGGCTGCCATGTCTTTCAGCTTCACTACTTTCCTGTCCTTCATGTTGTTGGGAACGAGAGCATCCTTTTCTGAGGGTACATGCGTGCCATGCATCTTTAAAGCATCACTCACTAGCTCCACAGTAAGTTCAAACCTCTTCAACTCGTTGTTGCCCAGCAATGAGGGGAGAACAAATGATCCGGGTTGGTCCTTATCTTCATGAGCTTGTAATGTAGAGACCAGATAGTAACATCGGAGGAGGTCGGGTTTAGGTAGTGGGGCTTCAAAATATTCCGCCAACCCTGCTCGTTGCCATATGATCTGGAGGTCTTCGGTGTTCTGTAAAGTCTCGAACTCCTTGGAGAAAAATTGGAAACGCACCCATGATCTGTCATACTCGCATTTAGACTCCCAGATATACTTAGCCTCTCCTAATGGACCGGGCATGCCATTGAACCAATGAGAGTTGGCATGGACTCTTTCCGTGATTCCTGTAGGTGGGTCTGGCACCGGGAGTTGCTGAAGGTGTTGCATCTCCACTGGTCGTTCAGTCGGGGGCACGTCCACAGGTAGGCTATCCACATCAATTCCTGCAGTAAGTATCCCTACTTGTGAGCCCGAACCTGTCGCTTCTGCCATTTTACTGTTTGCCTTCTGATTCTGTGAGAATATAGAAGCATGTGTTAACATCGTAATGGACAGACTAAATCCGTTGCTGTCCCCGTTACAACATTAACATGAGGTATATGGTGAGTTAGTGGTTAGTAAGTGCACGAAGACAGTGAGTGTAGTTAACGTTTGTGTATTCCTAGGAGACTAATGCCGTTAGTAAGTGGGGTGAATTTACAAATCGGGGTCGGGGGTTTATCACAGATCTTAGACTGCCAAATGCAGTGGATGGGCTTTGCTTTCGGTTTCGTAGAGACTCCAGAGAGCTGTGTCGGTGTCGCTGTTTGGGAATGGGGCCTTTTAGGGACCCACTTATAAGTGATTACATGCATGCTCATGGGTCTTGGTGTGTTCCTAAGTGTTGAGCACGAGGGAATACTGGTTGTACTCGTAGATGGGTTATGCTGCATAGGTTGTGGCCTTGGCGTAACTACTTGTGCCCTCAAGCAAGCCTTAGGCACCCAAATTTGTCTAGATTGTGGGCTTGCCTTCATCGACTTCTTGGGCACCCAAATAGATTTTACTTTAGCAGAAGAATTTCTGACAGACTTCTTATTAGCGTCGTGTTGTTGGTTACTAATAAGAGGCTTTGCCCGTGTAGTTGACGGTGGTGCACCCGGTCGTTCGCCTTTCCGCACCCACACCTGGTTTATTTTCTGGGACATTCTGCTGCGCAGGTACTTTGGATCTCGGACATAGGTAGTACTCGGCTTCTTCTGCTTGTGATCCGCCTTTGGTTGCTGCCTCCTTCTGGCCTTTGGAAAAGAAGGGAGTTCCGTTGCATCCCTGACTCCTTTTTTGCAAATATCATTCCTCTGCAACACAGGGTTTTGAACAAGAACAGCATGGTCATCTTCATGTGTACCCCTGGAAGGACCAGGAGTCTGTGCCTTTCCTAGTTCCTTGAGTGCTCCATTGTCTAATTCTACTGTAACTCGACTATGATTGACCCAAACCTGGAGAAGTCCACTTCTTAGGTTTAAGTTAATTGCTTGGTCATAGATCCAATCTTGACCCAAGACTAGAGGTTCAGTGAGATCCTCATCTTGACACACCAGTACTTTAACTGTCATTGCCTCATCATGAATGTAAAGGGGAAGTTCCGCCTCGCCCATGCAAGGGGTTTCCACTCCTCCCAATCCTATAAGATATGCTTCCACAGGATTGACAGTCAATTGTAATTCTTGGCAGTAAGACAATTTAACAGCACTAGTGGCTGCACCTGAGTCAATCAAGGCTCTTACGGTCCTTGCACTCTTTCCTTGTCCTATATCTAAGGTTACGAAAGGACGTCTATCAACTATCCTATGCGAGCTTGTTCCTGCGACTTCACACATGGCCATAGGAAATCCTTGGTCTGCATAGTCATTCGCACCAGGCTGATCTCTACCTTGCCTTCGTAATTTCATCCTTCTGATGCGTTCTAAAGCTTCAGCTTGAGCTTCTTCTCGAACTCGCTTTTCTTCCTCTTTGCGTTTCTTAGCAGTGTTGAGTCGACTGAGCATTTCCTCCGTGAGGGGTTCCTGATACAACTTGACTCTGCAACCGCTAATATAATTTGGGAGAACATCACCCTCTAATGTGGCCAATTGTACTGCTCCGCTCGTGGAGATCCTATTGATGATCATAGGTCCGTAGCCTCTCTTTTCTAGCTTCCTCGCGTGTTGTTTTAGTGTATAGACTAAGACTAGATCTCCTGCTTTCAAGCCTTTATCCTTCACGTGGGCATCAAAGTATGCCTTCTGTCTCTTCTTGGCTGCATATATCCCTGCAGCGGCTCTCAGTCTTGTTTCTCCTAATCGTTCAAGGTCAAAGATCCTAGAGGAGAGCTCATGACCTGTCCATTCGTGCTCTCGTGCTACTCTCAATGTAGGGATCAAGAAGTCCAAGGGTAACACAGCGTTTTGACCGAATACCATCTGAAAGGGAGTGGCTTGGAGTACCGTTTTGTAGGCCACTCGGTATGCCCAAACAGCATGGTGTAGCTGTTTGTCCCAATCAGAGCGTTTAGTGTTCACTAATTTCGTCAGTACATTGCATAAAATCTTATTAGTGCTCTCAGCTTGTCCATTAGCTTGAGGATGATAGGGGGCAGACTTCTTGTGTATTACCAAGAATTCTTGGAGTAGATTTTCAATCACTTCGTTCAAGAAATGAGTGCCTCTATCACTTACAAGCTCTATAGGTAGCCCATATCTCGTGAATACATTCTCAAACAAGAATTTGGCAGTTGTTTGAGCATCGTTCTTGGTTGTAGCCTTTACCTCTACCCACTTGGTGAGATAATCTGTTGCCACAATGATGTATTCCGCATGAGAACCCTTAGCTGGGGGATTAATAGGACCTACGAAGTCTATTCCCCACTTAGAGAATGCACGTCCACCCATCATAGTTTTCAGTGGCATCTCATCTTTGCGTATAGGATACTGAGTCCTTTGACAGACATCACACCGTTTCACATAGGTATGTGCATCCATGTGAAGGGTAGGCCACCAGAAGCCCGCAAATAGTATCGCCTTGATTACCCGATCTGGTCCAAAGTGTCCTCCTGTTACACCTTGGTGAGCAGTTTCCAAGATCTTCAGATATTCACTTTCGTGGACACATAGTCTCAGGTAACCATCTTTACCGCGCTTATATAGATTATCACCGATGAGTGAGTAATCCTGGGCTTCTTATTCTAAACTCCTTTTCCTAGCTAGAGTCATGTCTGGAGGGAATGTGTTTGTTCTCAAGAATGATACTAGAGGTTCACTCCAATCTGGCACAATGGATACTTGATAAAGAGTGGCATGTTCCACTGGTGGTTTAGTGCAACAGATTGGGCATTCCTTGCACAACTTTTGGACATCAGCTTCCATAGTTGGCCAATGCACTCCGAATCTCTTTAGAGTCTGCAAAGTTCTTTGCTTTGAATGGTGTTGCTCTAACGCACCTACATGTGCTAATTGCAACCATTTAGCGTACTCATCCTCTTCTACGCAACAAGCCAAGATCCCTTGATCTGTGTGCTTGTACATGCTTCCTGCCATGATATGGTACTTTTGGGCTTTTACGATCTCTCTATTCCGTGTGTTCACCACTGGATGATTAGGCCCGTATGTCAATACTGGTACTATTGGCTTGGCCCACTGCGGTATAACTTCCAAATTAAACAAGTAAGCATCAGGAAGGTCATCTGACACTCCTTGTGGGGCTTCTCCCGATGTGAGCCTAGAGAGATGATCGGCTCTCAAATGAGTCCTACCTTTCCTTACCACAACCTCAAATTCGTATTCCATTAGCAAGAGAAACCATCTCACTAATCTTCCTGTATTGCATGGCTTGTTTACAAGATATAACAACGCCTGATGATCAGTAAAAAATTTAAACTTATTTGCAAGCAAATAGTGTCTAAATTTTTTAACTGCATATACCATGCCTAATCCTTCGCGCTCTGTAGTGGTGTAATTCCGTTCAGCCGCATTCAATTGTCTACTGGCATAGGCAATTGGAAGATCCATATTACCTTCACCAGTAGGTTGTGCGAGCACACATCCAATGGCATAATTGGATGCATCCACATGAACATGGAATGGCTTACTCCAATCTGGTGTGGTCAAGATTGGTGCGGAACATAATCTTCGTTTAAGCTCTTGGAAGGAATTTTCGCATTCATCCGTCCACTCAAAGTTTGTCAGAAGTCCGTACATGGGCTTTGCAATGACAACATACATGTGTATAAATCGTCGATAATAACCACAATGCCCCATGAAAGCTTGTACTTCCTTGACATTCTTTGGCCTAGGTAGCTCTGCTATGGCTCTCACTTTTTCTTCGTCAGTAGATATGCCATTCTTTGACACTATATGTCCTAGGATCTTGCCTTGCCTGACCATAAAAACACACTTTTCGGGGTTCAGGCAGACTTGATATTCTCTACATTTGTCAAAGATTTGTCTGAGTTCAGGAATATGAGTTTGTCTAACATTGGAATGAGCACAGAGATCGTCAACGTAGACTTCTAAACTCTTCCTCAGGAACTCCTTAAACACATGGCACATCAGCCTTTGGAAGGTCGCTGGTGCATTGGTAAGCCCAAATGGCATTACTCTAAAAGCAAAAATGCCCCATTCTGTGGCAAAGGCTGTCTTATGCTGATCCTCTGGAGCTATGGCTACTTGATTGTAGCCCGAAAATCCATCAAGGAAGCTGTACACTTCCTTGCCTGCCACTCTTTCTAAGAGATGTTCTGTGATGGGAAGCGGATAGTTATCTCGAATCGTGGCGGCATTAACCTTTTTCAAGTTAATGCACACACGCAGCTTGCCATTCTTCTTGGGCACCACTACGATGGGGGATACCCATTCGGTGTGCTCAATTTCATAGATAAATCCAGCTTCGACCAATCTATCTATCTCTTCTTTGATCTTAGCAGCGTAATTATCGTTATATGTATAAGGCTTTTGCTTAGAGGGTTTGGCATCTGAGGTCATGGGGATGGTGTGCGAGCATATGTCCGGGTCAACCCCTTTCAAATCCTTGTAACTCCAAGCGAATACATCTCTATATTCTCTTAGTAAGGCAATCAATTCGTGCTCTTCTTCTTCTGTCAGGTCATGGCCTATATACGTGCATCTCTCCTCTCCTTCTTCTAGGGCCACTACTATTTTCTTGGTGGTTTCTTTGTTATCATAAGCCTCCCCTGATTGTGCCTCTCGTTTAGGCATTCTTATCATGACTCTCCTGTCATCTATCTCATACTTCTTAAAATTTTCGGGGACCTCAAACAAAGATTCTTCCTCTTCTGGTGAGGCTTCTTTCTTTTTTCGTTTCTTCCCTTCTTCCTTCGGACTCACATGTGTTGCTAATCTTACGTCATTTGTAACTTCTCCATGCCTTTGGGGTTGAAATTCTACTTCATAGAAGTATTCTTCATCTGATGCAAATGGAGGGTCCATAATGATTGACTCTAGATCGGAGTCACTTGCATCCTCAAATGCATCAGGGCTAGGTTCGCATTCTTCTAGGACTGCCTCTCCCATGATTGGCTCTATGGAGAAGACTGAAATATCATAGCCATCCTCATCACAGTGAGGTGTCCATTGTTCTTCGTTGATGGCTACGTCCATTGTTGCTAAGATTTCTGCCCAACCGTGAGGTTCAAATTCTTCGTCTGGAAAAACTACAGGTGCATAGGCTGGGTCTTGGATTGATCTATGGGTTTCTTTCGCACCTACCTCTCTGGCTTTCTCTCTCTTCTCTTCTTCTACTGCTACCTTGCACATCCATAAGTGAGTGTCTTCATGCATCCATGAGGATCCTGACCCAATGGAGCGCACCGATTCTGTATCGTCTTTGGCTCTATGGATGGGATTCCACTGGATAGGAGGGACATCTCTATGAGAATAGTCCTTGAGATTGACTTTGGTTGTAACGCCCAAGTGTTGCAAATACAAGGAGTTGGTTCCCCAATCCTGTACCACTTGCAACTGTCGCATAAATGGTCTTCCTAAAATCATCTCATAAGCATGATTTTTGCTGAAGTCACATATAGCAAAGCTATGCTCAAACTCAACACCACAAGTGGTGAGAGTTATCCCTTCCAGCAATCCTAAGGGTCTCTCAATATGACCATCGGCCATCTGCAATTTCATTCTTGTTGGCCTGAGTGCTGGCTTGCCCCAACGCTTCCAAAGGGAAGTAGTGGCAATTGCAACTCCTGCACCTGAGTCTAAAATTGCCTTGGTGGTGTACTCTTGGTAGGTGATGGGAAGATAGGTGTTCCCTTCTTCGCCTTCACACATATCTCCTATCTTATCCAAGGGAATTTCCGGTACTGTCCTATGGGATCCTACCCGGGAACGAGGTTTTGCAGTTTCAGTTACTTGACTAGCTACATATTTCCGCGCGTTTGGTCTATCCTCAGATAGCTCTTCCAAAGTGAGATCGCGTTGCACCTTGGTGTTCGTTACTACCTCCGTGTTCCTCGGTATGACTGAGTCGTCGTTCCTTACCATGACTGTGGGTGCTCTCATACATGTGGACTTTGCTTCCCATGGGCCTGTGAAGTGGGGTAGCTCCTGTATGGAATTAGACTCAAAGTCTAATCTCTCGTGAGACTGAACACTCTCATGCTCCCCGTAAATGGATGGGATGTCTTGTGGGAATTGGTCGTGTGCATCGTCCACAAGTTCAAAAGGAGGGGCGACCTCGCTTTCGTTATCCCATTTGTCTTCTTGAATCTCTCGTAGGAAGTCTGGTGCAAACCGATTCATAGAAGAAGAAGTGTCTGGCTCCGTAGAATTGGGCGCATAAGCAACCTGTGAAGGAGGGCTGATTCTATTGTTGACTCTCTCCTTGTTCTCGCAAATGGCTGGAGCACAAGCTTCTTGGGGAGGATTACTTATTCTATTACTTTTCCAAACAGGCTCACACATTCCCTGAGAAGGAATGTAGGCAACCTGTGGAGGTACTTGAGCTTTCGAGGGAGGCTCATCTGCCTTTTGGGGGGGAAGATAAGCTTCTTGAGGAGGCCCACGGGCTTCCTGAAGAGGCTGGCTTACCCGTTCTCTTGCCCTTTCCTTTCTTTGAGGGGTAGGTTCCTTTTCTGGCTGTGCTATTGGCCTCTCTATTCTTTCTAAGGAGGGGAAGTTGTCCGGTTTAGGGGCATTGGCCACATACACTTCTGATTGGGAATGATTCCTGTTTTTGCTTGCTTTTTCTTGGTCTTGATTTTTTTCTTCCTTGTCAGATCTTGCAATTATCCTCTCTAACTTCTCTAGGAATCCATCCAAGTGTAATTGCGTTTTGGCTGAGCCTGAGTAATTGAAAAGGCGACTGGCTTCAAACATAGTCTGAGCCAATGCGACCATTTTTGCGCATAGTTTGGTTCTTTCTATCTCTAGGTCAGCTCTAGGATAGCACTTGTCATGATCCGTGACGTTTGGCCCTTCTTGGATCCTGGCCTGATATGCCTTAAGCATCATGTCTATGTCTTCGGGAGTGGGATCAGCTAATACTGATCCTGTTTGGGGTGGTGGGTGGGTTGCGTGGGCTGTCTTAGAGGGTGAAGGGGATGGTAGCGGTGGGAATGTGTGAGAGTGCGGTTGAGACGTGATCTCTATGATTTTAGCCTTGGTTTCTCGTAGACTTTCCTCAAGTTCACTCATCTTCTTTGCCCATTGCCTTTTCATGCGTTCGCGGCTATCTTTCCAAGCTCTTGTTCTCTTTTTATTTTGGCTCTCAGTATCGCTAGCATCTAGGCTCTTTTCCTGGCCTACCCCTTGGTTTTGCTGCAATGCCTGAGCCCTAGTGACTACCTGTACTGGTGCAGTGGAAGTGACGCTTCCTGAGGAGTCTACCACTAACCCAACAACGTTGATAGGGGTGATTTTTGGCATGCTATTGGGGTTCTTTGGGCAATCTCGTAAGAGATGCTCTTTTCCGCAATCTTGGCAGAAGCCTTGGATCGTCACCGACTGGGTTTGCGTAGGTGGAGGCAAGGGACAATCACGAATGAGGTGATCTCCTTGGCATCTGTAGCACGGTCCTCTAGGAAATGGTGGTCGTACTTGCCTAGGTTGAGGTCTAGGGTTGGGGTTTGTATACATGATGTTCGTGTAATCTGACTCCCAACTAGGTTCATTCGACTCTTCACCATAGTAGGACTCTCCATGTTCTGGGGACTGCATGTAGTAAGCCTGGGGGCTATCCACATGGGTAGAATCAAAGCTATGGTCACTTGGGTCATTTTCAGAGATCAAGGATGTTACAGGGACTATAGCTCTATTAAGGTTCTCTTCTGCAGCAGTATACTTTACCGGAATCACATTAGCTGGGGCTGGGGGTTGTTGTGCTAGCACAGGCTGAGGCCTTTGTTGGTTTTGATATTGAGGTTGGAAATTTTGTTGTGGCCTGCCATATGGTTGTGGAGGGTACTGGTTCTGGTATCTGCCTTGTTGGTAGGGCTGAGGGTAGGGTTGCCTAACCGCCTGCTTGTTGTATGGGCAATCTTGTGCGGTGTGATTAGTGTATCTCCGTTCTATGGTGCAGTACTGGCTACTAGGGTTTACTTGGGGTTGAGCCATAATGGGACAGACGTTTGCCATATGGTCACCACCGCATGTATAGCACCTTTTTATAGGAGCAAACCTTGGAATTTGTTTGCTAGTTACTCCTAATTTCTGGGCCACTTTCTCTGCGAGTTCCTCAATTGATGTGGATTGTGTGGAAGAGTGACTAGAAGCACCATCTGAATCTTTGTAGATTTTGGAAAGCTCTAGTTCTTCTCCTAGGTTATCTTCAATGTCGATGCACATTCGTACACACTCTTCTATAGTCCTAGGGTCTTTCAGATACACATAGGATCTCAATTTTGGACTCAACAATCCGTCAAGGAATAATGCTACTTGTTTAGCAGATGTGGGTAGCTCCGAAATAGGGCACCTTTCAAGATATTGTCTAAATCTTCTTCCTGCAAGTCTCACAGTCTCTTGAGGGGTTTGTTTGAAGCTGTGAATCAGTGAGGAGGTGTTGTGCCTTATGCCACTCTTGGAGAACTCAATAATAAATGCTTCTAGGAGTTGGTCTATGCTCCTGAACTGGCGCTCATCTAATGGCTGAAACCATGTAAGTGCCGTATTCCTCAGGGTTAGACCGAAGGCATTGTACTGCGTGAATAGATCCTCAACTTGTTCAGCTCTCAAGACTTGCTTGAATTCCGCCACATGATCATAGGGATCTCTTGTGCCGTCAAAGTAATTCTTCATGGACTTAACTAGCTGGGTGGGTCTCAAAGTTCTTGTGTGCTCCCTAGGTCTCGGCAGAGGGAATCCATCTACATTTCTTTGGTTCCTGTGGGCTCTATGCATCTCAGGTTCTACCCTATTCGTCTCTGTTCTCGTTCTTTCTCTGCCCACTGGGTTGGCAAAACTTACTTCTGGTCTATCTCTACTTCTGTCTCTTTGCATACCATGAGCCTGGGATGTTCCAGCCCCAGGGTGACCATAGGATACATTTGATCTTGGTTGGGGGAAAATAAATTCACCCTTCCAAGTGTAAGCATGCCTATCATTTTCTGTCACCACAAAGATCCGTTCTGAAGCATGATCTAGGTAGGTCACTCTGCCTGGGCTATCCGGATCCTTAAACTCATAGATCATGATTGTTCCTATATCAATTGGGTGATCCGGTTTATACCTCCAAAAGGCTTCGTCCGTTTCTCGATTGAGAAGCAAATCTATGCACTTGTTATCTTGGGGGACCCACTCAGGCGTGATAATCCTAGTGAGAACTGATTTACCTCGAGGGGTTCTAGGTTCCACTCCCATGTTTCCTTGTTCCAAGTCACCTAAGTCCGCTTCTGAGATTACATTTCCAAATTCATCTGTCCTATCGGGATGACTGGTGACTACGTATATGGTTCCTTCCTTGTCCAGGTATGCACCATTTTCAAACTTGACAGCTGGGTGTTCTAGTCCAATGGATTGATCAGGGTTTTTAATCTGGACCACAGATCTTCCTAGGCCGTCCTCATAGATGCTAGCACCTAATTGGTTGGTCCTCAGGTACTCCAACTGTGTTTTGTAAGGGCCTTCTACCCTGTACAAGTAAGGCACTCCTGAACTTCCCGTAGGTTTGTCCATGCCTTGAGACATCTCTGACTCACTGGTCTCAGAGCGAGGGTAGTTCGAGTGGTGGCTCAACTGCTGGGCCCAGGACCTAGCAGTGTGGTTGACACTAGCCTCTGAAGACCTAAGGCTTTGTCTCTCTCTTACTAGGTGTCGTCCTGATCTAAGGTTCATATGCCTAACTGATTAGCCCAAATTTTTGCCCAGAGTACAACCTCGTTGCCGATCAATTGGTACCAGTCACTTGATTCTTTTTAGTTATTCCTCGTGTTTAAAGTCTTGTCTGCTATTACGTCGTCAGGAATACTTGAATGTTCTTCGCACTTTCAGGTTGATCGTTCCACGTTAGGTTCTTTCCTTTATGTTGTCAACAGTACAGAGATTAAGTTTTTAGCTTGAACTTGAGTTTTTAGGTAGTCTTCAACTTGATAGTGGCCTATCGTCGCCCTGACTTACTCCTACTTCTAATCGCTCTTAGCCTAGGCTAGGAATTGACGAAGAGGAGTTGAGAGTATTCCGACCTTTCTTGCCGAACCTTGCTCTTTAGTGCTCGAGAAGTTGATTCTCAAGCATGCGCCACACCCTTGCTTGGATACTCTCAGTTGCTTCTCAATAGGCTTGCATAAATCCCAAGATTAGCTCCAAGTAGACCTTTCAATTGACAGACAATTTATTTCAGACACTTTTTCATGACCCTTGTTCCCCCTTTTGCATTGTTAGAAATTTACTCTAGAGCTCCCTTGGTGTTCCTACCCCTCAGTGTGTCAACTTCCAAATATCCTATCTGAAAATCAACGCGTTATTCTTATAAAAAACAGTTGAGGGCATGTAGTATATGTCACGAGCTTTCCGACAAGCCCTAGAGCTCAGAAAATGGATTCCGTATGAAAAAGTTATGACCGTTCAGGGTTTAGGGGGTTAACTAGACAAACAGAACCTTTCGGGGATTTTAATGCATTTTCTAAGGCCTTTGTAAGTAGATGAGTACATGAAAGTGCAAATATGCCCAAAATTTAGCCTAAATTTCCAAAAATTCACTCCTTAATTTTTTGCCGAAAATGCCTGTCTATCGCGATAGACGGTGTCTGTCGCGATAGACACAATCTATCGTGGGGGCTGTCTGTCGCGATAGACGGTGTCTGTCGCGATAGACAGTGTCTATCGTGGATTTCTGTCTGTCGCGATAGACGGTGTCTGTCGCGATAGACGGTATCTGTCACGGAATTCTGTCTGTCGCGATAGATGGTGTCTGTCGCGATAGACGGTATCTGTCGTGGATTTCTGTCTGTCGCGATAGACGGTGTCTGTCGCGATAGACGGTATCTGTCGTGAAATTCGGTCTGTCGCGATAGACGGTGTCTGTCGCGATAGACGGTATCTGTCGCGGATTTCTGTCTGTCGCGATAGACGGTGTCTGTCGCGATAGACGGTATCTGTCGTGAAATTCGGTCTGTCGCGATAGACGGTGTCTGTCGCGATAGACGGTATCTGTTGCGGATTTCTGTCTGTCGCGATAGACGGTGTCTGTCGCGATAGACGGTATCTGTCGTGAAATTCGGTCTGTCGCGATAGACGGTGTCTGTCGCGATAGACGGTATCTGTCGAGGATTTCTGTCTGTCGCGATAGACGGTATCTGTCGCGGATTTCTGTCTGTCGCGATAGACGGTATCTGTCGCGATAGACAGTGTCTGTCGCGATAGACAGTGTCTGTCGCGATAGACTGAAAAAATGCAAATTTTTGAAAAACTTCTAGTGATCTAGAGTGCCCTCAAGGTGTAGGTTACAATGATAAACATGCATTCACAAAATGTTAAGATTTTCTGTCTGTCGCGATAGACAGAGGCTGTCGTCCCGGGACCTGTGCAGAGCCTGTCGTACCTGCGCACACTGCTGGGGATGATGGTACAGCAAAAAACCTGCAAAATAGCTCAGAAAACATGCAAAAACAGCACATGCAAGTTCGCTCTCTCGCTCTCTCTCACAAGTGAAATGAGGGAAATGGGGTGGAGGTGGGGATATAGTCAAAAAACTGAAATTTTCGCGATGATGGAGATGGACGTGGGAGATGGTGATGATGATGATGGTGAAGAAAGTAAAAGAAAATCGATGAGAGTGAAGAAAATACCTACAACTCCAACGCGTCAACTCTACGTCTTACCATCACACGCTCGTCCTCAAAGCTCGATCCCCGGCAACGGCGCCAAAATTTGGTGTAGCTCAGTGATGAGTAGCACCTCCTTTAATGTCAATCCGGGAAGACGTGAGGATGGTATGAAGACCTCGAGCAAGTGGCGGCACAAGTGCGTGAGTGAGAAGCACACAAGCATGCACACACATACACACACACGCGCACACACGGCAAGACAAAGAGGAAGAATCAATGGAGTTTTTTAGATTACTTTCAATAGCTCTTACAAGTTCGTTTCAATTACAATCTACCTCAAAAATGAGCTCTCTAGCTCTTTTTATAGTTTTTGACTAGCTTTTGGCCCTGTCCAGACCTAGTGTCCGGCCTAGTTAAAAATTAGGTTCCAGGGCTTATTTGAGGGCTCAAACGAAGTCTAAAAATTATGAAATTTGGTACGATGGTACTTCTAATACTCCTCAAGCTCGAGGACTCCTCGGCTTGCACAAAATGGAGTCTAATCTACCAAAACGGGATTTACAATGTTTGTGTAGTGATTAAAATCACTTGGGTTGTACATAATCTATGGGAAAAAATGATCTGGCCTTGTTGCCGTATTGTGCATGACTCCTTTGTTGCTTTGTATGCCAACAGACTGGATCTATGACCAAGCAGTCAACTTAAACCTAAGAAGTGGACTTCTTCACGTAGGGGTCAATCATAGTCGAATTACAATAGAGTTGGATAAAGGAACACTCAAGGAACTAGGAAAGGCACAGACTCCTGGTCCCTCCAGGGGTACACATGAAGATGACCATGCTGTTCTTGTTCAAAACCCTGTGTTGCAGAGGAATGATAATTGCAAAAAAGGAGTCAGGGATGCAACGGAACTCCCTTCTTTTCCAAAGGCCAGAAGGAGGCAACAACCAAAGGTGGAGCAAAGGCAAAAGAAGCAGAGTACTACCTATGCCGGACATCAAAAGAACCTGCGCAGCAGAATGTCCCAACAAGTGAACCAAGTGTGGGTGCGAAAAGGCGAACACCCGGTTGCAACCACGCCAACCGCACCGGCAAAGCCTCTTATTAGTAACCAACAACACGTCACTAATAAGAAGTCTTTCGGAAATTCTGCTGCTAAAGTGAAATCTATTTGGGTGCCCAAAAGGTCGATGAAGGCTAGCCCACAATCAAGACAAATTTGGGTGCCTAAGGCTTGTTTGCGGGCTCAGATAGCCATACCAAGAACACACCCTACACAGCATGATCCATTCACTCGCACAGCCCACATCCACTCATTTTCAACACCAAGGCACATGAACACGAACAGAATCAGTTGTAAATGGGCCCCTAAAAGGCCTCAGGTTAAAGCTGACACACCTATAAAGCTCTCGAGAATCTCTACGGAACCACGAGTAAAACCCATCCACTGCCTTTGGCAGCCCAAGACTTGTAACAAACCCCCTGACCCTATTGTAAATCCATGACCACCTACTAACCGCTTCTCATCATTTCGCTTAAGCTCTTAGGTCTACCTAACTCCTAACTACACACACCAGCACCGAGCACTTATTAACTACTAACCACTCCAGAACTTTAAGTTAATATTGTAATGAGGGACACCATGTCATTTTTGTGTCCATTGCAATGTTAACGTTGATTCATATATTCTCACAGAATCAGCTGCGACATTTTCAACATGGCGGAGGCAGCAGGAACTAGCTCTCACACAGAAACAAACCCGCAAGTGGTGGACTTGGACAGTTTACCTGTTTTGCCTGAGACAGTTGAAAGACCAGAAGAATTGCAGGCCGTCAAAATCATACCTATTGCAGACCCTCCGCGTGGCCACACCATGCCCGTGGGAAAGACTTCACACTGGTTTACCGAGGTAGCAGGACCTTTGGGGGAAGGAACGTATCTATGGGAATCAGAGTTGGACTACAATGGAAAGCAAGGCAGATACCATTTCTTTACAAGAGAATTTGAGAAGTTACAAAATGCGGAAAGTCTACGTCCGATATGGGAAAAAGCCGGATTGAGTGCCTATTTCAGTGCCCGACTCCCAAAACCTGACTTCATGCGATGCTACTATCTCATCAACACCTTGACTCCAAATCCGAACCCAAAAGGTGCAAGCTCATTTGTGATTCCATCTCTGACAAAGGGGAATGAGCTCAAGAGGTTTAGGCTATCAAACAATTTGGTGCGAGAAGCTCTGGATATGCGCGGCATGCATATTCCTACAGAAAAGGAAACCCTAGTACCGGACTACATGAAGAATCGAAGTCTCACCAAACTCAAAGACATGGTATCCATGACGCCTAATATTGCAATACACCTTCGCATGTGCATGCAACACTTTGCTTTCCCGGCGCAGGATAGATTCACCATGCCGCACAAAAAGATTTGGTTTAGCCTGTATCTGGCAGAGACACAGAGCCTCACCATCAACCTACCCCACTGGATAATTGATCAGATACACTTAGCTCACAAACGCTGGCCGCGGAAACAGGTTTTATATGGTTGCTGTGCTCTGACAAGAATCATCTATAGGTGTTTGGCTTATGACATCCCAATCCAACGAGCCCTGATGTGGAATCGGGTAGAGCAGTTTCGAGGCAGGACATCCACTGGACCCCCTTCTAAGAAGATGAGAGGCACGGTCCAAGTCCCATGTGCTCAGCCACGTGGAGCGACCCTAACACCAGAAGTCACCCCGCCACCCCGAAGAGTCCGACCATTCACACTCCGACTTCCAAGACGCAGCACCGATGGTTCCACTTTGATATTTCCTCCCATCCCAACGGATCTCGAATTTCCTAGTGGTGCAGCTTTGGAAGAACTCACTAATGAAGACTTCGAACAACTATTACAAGATGTAGAGCTGGAGACAGAAGAGGCACAACAAGCGGAAAATGTACAAACGCAGGCCACAACCTCCCAAGCACCTGTCACACCTGTTGAAGTGGAGGAAGAAGATGACGGAGATGAGGAGCAGGAGGATGATGAGGAGGAATATGATCAAGAGCAACAAGAGGAGCAACAAGAGGTGCCAGAACTTGTAGGTGCACCTGCATATACAGCTCAACTAAGAAGGCTATACGACACTATCAAAGCAGTACAAGAAAGGCATCAGCTCTCTCTGGTATCAGGCCAAGCTTTGATGCAAGAAATGCTATCAGATGAAGGAGTGGACCAACATTTCATTGACACCCTCAAATTAGTGTCAGACTCTTTAGGAGTTCCAGAGGCTGTCCACACCGCAGTCCGCCAGTCTGTAAGGTATGACAAACACAGAGTGGACACGTTACCACGAGCAAGTAAGACTATCAGGATACCCGTCACAGAACCAGAAGTACCTATTGAGACCACAGCCACTCCCACAACCACCACTGACCTCTCCGCTGAAACCTTCGTTCAGACATCACCCATCTCACCCCAGCGTCCTCCATCACCACCTTCTCCGCCCCCGCCACCACCTCCCACCTTGGAAGAAACGACAGTCATCACCTCTACCTCCACTTATAATCCATCCTCATTCAAATCATTCTCATTTCGAGAACCCACCTCACAAGACACCCTCTTCTCCTTCGTCACCAATCCCTTGTACACTTCGTCCCATCTATCCGCTGAACCCATGACTGGCCATCCCATAATTACCAGCGTTGTTGGAAACCCAGCACCCACGGAAGGAACCCTGTGTTTCCCGACCTACCCCCCAATACGAGTACCTCCATTCCATAACCCTCACTTCCCAGCTGGCCCCTACACCTCTTTCAACCGGACCTCACCACCACAATACCCGTCCTTTGTGGAGCAGTTCTTCCGCTCTCCCATGTTTCAAAGCCACCTTCCTCCGATGTTCGCAACGACATCAATTTACACGGACACCACACTCACTTCACCTACCATACCCACCTATATGGTAGCCCCTGCACACACCACCTTGTCTGATCCAATGGACATTTCACCAACCACAGCACCTCTCCCCACGATTTCCCCACCTTCCCCTCCCTTGCCCCCCACCTCACCACTCACATCAGTGGCACACACAGCATTCACTACACCCCTACCCAATCCCACCTCCTCTGCATTTCAAACTATTTCCCTTGCATCTCATAATGTAAATAGTACGTTCGACACATTACTTCAGTGTGCACATCAGCTACAACAAGACTTCCATCAATTAGAAGAACGCAATGCTACCCTCCAGGCAGAATCTCAACGTCTCCAAGCTAGAGTCACCACTATTGAGGCTGACTACCTGACGCTCCTAGACGAGCATACCACACTACAGCAGGCTCACTCCGAATTGGAATCAAAGGCATCAACTGTAGATGACCAAGCAGTTAAGGAGCTAGAAACAGTGCTTCAAGCGCAAATGATATCTAATGCCACACTCAGACGCAACATTGGGCTATTAAGGAAGCATATGGCCGCAGCACTAGAGGAGAACAAACGACTTCAACAACAAAATCAAGACAACTTTGAAGCGGCTATGGAAGGAACCGTAGGAGCGACCATTAGCCCTACCCGATATAGAGCAGTTCCATCAGAAGACATCCGCATCCTACTTGAGGAGCATGCAAATTTCCTGGAGTCATATGAAAAACTAGAGACTAAATGTGCCGATCTAAAGAAACAGTTAGCCAGTGTACCCACTGCTCAACAGGAGCCGGTAATCTTGCAACAATCTACAGAAGAAATGGAGACCCTTCGGAAACAGGTGGCAGAACTCCAAGCACGCCTCCTACCATATGAACGACCCCCCTCGCCCATTGAAGAACCAGAACCTGAAACAATAGTGGAAATCCCCGTCGAGGACAGCTACGAAGAGCCATACGAGCCTATGCCGACGCCTGGTGGTCGAACTACAGAAGAAGGACAAGACACATTAGAAATTCAAGTTCCAGATTGGGTCAGAAGGGTCGAGAAAGTGGGTAAGACACATGATGATCGTGTGGCCGTGCAAATGCAATCTCTCACGAATCTGGAAGAAACGGTCCTTCGGTCTTCCTACTTTCAACAGTTATCCCATCAACGGTTAATCACAACGTCAGAATCGCAATACATGCCTTATTTTGTCTTACTACATGATTATAATGCAGAAGTCAAAAGACATACAGGGAAGGAGCCCACATTCGCTACTCAATTTGAGATAGGGGATTTACCGACCGATGCACGTGCTGGCTCGATTTTCCAACCTAATTGGCGTGCACGTTTACTCACCGATTACCCAGAGATGATGAGTACCTGGGCTACCATGCCACTCTATATCAAGTATAATCCATGCTATTGTCCAGTGGTACGTCGCAGATCGTGGCAAGCATTTGCAATCAAGGTACGCAACAATAAAGAGTGCTCGGCTTGGGTTAACTACCCGTATTTTGCTCCACCTCGAGGACCTCCAACCGTAGCCTACATGATATCAACTATTCGGCACTGGTCCGCACGCCTAAACAATGTACCTGATATAGCAGCAAAAATGTGTATGAAGATATTTGAACTCATGACCATTGTCTTCAAAACCTTTCGGAATGTCCAAGCTCCATACATCTCCGCTCCTGGATTCGCTCAAGGCAACAAGGATTTAGTCTACGACATGAGCCAAACCCCCTTGGTCACTGTTATCTTTGCTTGGCATGCACGAATCAAGTACTTGCCCGCATGCTTCAAGCAAACATTTGAGGAAATGTTCTCTACGGGCTTCTGGGAATACAATTCCGAAATTTTCATTCCCAGACCCACACATTTGCTACATCTATTCGCAGTAGAACAAGCGATCCATGCAGATCAGTTACGTCTGCCACATCCGGACGTTCCAGGACCAATCGATTGGGATCGTATGATGACAGATTTGGCCAGAGGACTACGCTTACAAGAACATCAGCTTGCCACTCAGGTTGTGGAATATTACATCCAACACTCCCAGCGACAAGGGTCTGTCAGGGACGACAGACGCGAGAGAGGGGGGGGTGTTGAGAGCAGTATGGGCACCCAAGGACTGACTAGACAAGGAAGCCAGGGAACCCAAGGATTGACGAGACAAGGAAGCCAACGGAGAGAGTCAGAACAAGGTGAAGGAGTAAGTAGACAAAGCAGTCGACGCAAATCTGGCAGATAGGCCCTTCAATTTTTCCAATCTACATCTTTTAACAGTGATTCTTATCACTAACAATCATTGTAAATACCATTTCATATTTTTGTAGCTCCATTTTGTGCAAGCCAAGGAGTCCTTGAGCTTGAGGAGCCTTAGAAGTACCTACATATCAATTTTCGTATTTTTTAGACTCCGTTTGAGCCCTCAAATTGGCCCTGGAACCTAATTTTTAACTAGGCCGGACACTAGGTCTGGACAGGGCCAAAAGCTAGTCAAAAACTATAAAAAGAGCTAGAGAGCTCATTTTTGGGGTTAGATTGTAATTGAAACGAACTTGTAAGAGCATTTTGAAAGTAATCTAAAAGCTCCATTGATTCTCACTCTTTGTCTTGCCGTGTGTGCGCGTGTGTGTGTATGTGTGTGCATGCTAGTGTGCTTCTCACTCACGCACTTGTGCCGTCACTTGCTCGAGGTCTTCATACCATCCTCACGTCTTCCCGGATTGACATTAAAGGAGGTGCTACTCATCATTGAGCTACACCCAGTGCAAAGGAATCTAAGAAGGGAGGAGTTGTTCGAAGGGTGTTGTATATTTGGGGGAGGGACCAAAAAAAAGGGAAGCCAAATTCCGTTACTGGCACCAGGAATAGTGATCTGTGAAGATCTCTCTACAACACATTGATCTATTCAAAGGGGAATGGCATAACATTCATTTCTTTGATGTGGAAAGCTCTTTGTCAAGGAAGATACAATTATCCAAAGAACTTGTTAAAAGGTATTCTCGCTCAGCATTCGACACTGTTTTTTTTGGGAATTAAGAAGCTGCCGATGTAAGTACATGTGCATCTTTCCTATGCTTGCTAGTGGTCTCTTGGTCTCTGCCTGATGGCAAGAAGATACATAATGGTATAGTGGTGCATGGTTATGATGGGGGGGGGGGATTTTCATTGGGAGACTTGATTGTACAGATGTATGTGCAATGCGCACAATTGAATGGTGCACATTTCTGTTTTGAATCTCTTCATGACTACAGTTTGTCATATGTCTGCATACCCTTCACATATGCTATTAACTCATCTACATTAGGACATGCAAAAAGTATCCATTGTCGTGCTATAGATGTGGGTCTCGATGTAAAACTGGTTGTTGCAACTGCACTCATTAATTTGTATGAAAGAAATCAAAAGATTTAGAGCATGCATACGATGTGCTTGATGAGTCCGGATTTAGGAGACGACACTTCATCAATCTCTACATTCTCAGTCAGTGGAACATTGCATTAGGGAACATAAAACTAATGACAGGTATGTTCAATTTGCATTGTCAAGAAGGAAGTAATTTGTTTAACGCGAGCATCCCAAAGTGTGCAAAAGATTGCAGAGGTGAAACATCAACTGAACAGTTTGTCATACTAGAATTTATGGGACGACTGACATGACTTGAATCCTGTTGGTGCTTTATTCTTCTTCTTATTCCCACTTGTTACGATGAATGTTATCACTATGTCTTTGTTTTGAGTATGTCATACATGTCTAATGATGAAAATCAACTCCTAATTATATTGGTCTTCTTCAAGGAATTTCAAAACGTGTTGACATATGTGAGTGCCTTTGAGTGTCTAAGTTTGTGTGTCACATTCTCTAAGTCTGTGAGCCTGAGTATCTCAAAATGAATGTCTCTCTGATTGAGTGAGATCTTTGAGTGCCCAAAAAATAAAATAAAATAAAATAAAATAATAAAATAATGATTGTGAGAGTGATTGTCTGAGTGAGTGTTTGAGTGAAGGGTTGCAGGGGATGGGGAAAGGGGAAGTGGGGTTGATGAGTACATGTGAAGAAGGGAGAGCATGAAACGTGTGCAAAATAGAATATATAAGTGTATGTGTGTGCATGAGAATTTTGTGGCTGAGGGTGTGAGAGTAAGTTTTGAGCGAGTTTCTAGCTGAGTGTTTTTGTGAATGAGTGAGAGTAGGGGTGTGTGAGCGAGTTTGTGTGCGCAACTCAGTGTGTTTGAGTGAGTGTGTCTAAAAGTAAGAGTGAAACGATGGGGAAGAAGGAGAGAAAATAGAGCAAGGCTGAGGTAAGAGGACGCTGATAACTAGGTGAGTATGGGTTGGTGTGTGTATGCATGCAAGCTGGGTTGATTATGTGTGTCTGAGGGAGAAAACATCATAAGTTGTGACTAGATAGGGAGTGTGTGGGTGTGTAGGGGCGAGCTAGTGTGTGAGTGATTGCATGGTCGGAGTTGTGAGTGAGTTTGTGTTCAGCTTGGTGTGTGTGTGAGTGAGAAGTGTACAAGTAAGGATGGTTGTGTGGGACCATGTGATTGTATTATCGAGAGCTAATGAGTGAGTAAGTTGGAGCATGTGGGTGAGGAGTATCCAAGCCCTAGGTGTGTTTGAAAGGAAAAGAATGTGTGAAAGTGTGTAGGTGTGCAGGTGCGTACATCTGTGAACCAGTGTGAGTTAGCGTGCAAGTGCGAGAGTGCATGTGTAAGCGCTAGCCTATTAAAAAGGGGTCAATTGTGAACGTCAATGCTTGGCTATTATGTGAGTGCGAGCGGAAGAGTAGAGTGAAGAAGAGAAAGAGTGCACCGTATAGGGAGAGACAAAAGGAAAGAGAGAGAGAGTGTCTTAATTAGAGGAAGAGGAAGGGAATGTACTAGAGTGTGTATGGCTTGGTGAGATTGGGTGAGCTTGTGAGGAGGTGAGCATGAGATTATAAGGGGAAGTACACAAGGGGGTTAGGGTTGAGAGGGAAGAAGAAAAGGGATGGGGCGTGATAAAATAAGGCTCAAGACTAGGACTTTCATGTATCAAAGCGGGCAGTAGGACCAAGATCAAGGATTGTCAAAGGACCGGAGAATAATCGAACAAGATTAGAACTGTGCGCCACAATGGACACCGTTCTGGCTTAAGGGTAAAATAAATTTGGCCAATTACGAGAAATTAGAGTAGAAATAGCTAGATATAGGCGCAACTACTTGCACGTTCTCCGGGCTTAAGACCTTATCCAAAACCTTCGAGGAAGCCTTTTTCACCGGGTTTTTTGAAATTGATTCAGAAATTTTCTTAAAGATGTCATCCAACTTGAATGCCAGATTGGTGGCATATGAATTAAGCTTCTTCACTGATCACAGGCAACCACCACATGATGGTGTGAAAGTAGAACAGTGGAAGCAACTTATGATACGTGAAGCTAATTTGCTTAATGATAAAGAGCAAAAAGTTTACAGAACATACTCCCGCCGACTTCCAAAGCCTATCGGGGACGACAGAGTTCAGGAGGGGGGTAGTGTTGAGGGAGAATCCAGCAAAAAGAAGAAAAGAAGAAGACAAAGAAAGAATCTTCATTAACAAGATTATATTTGAAGATGTGTCTTTGCAAGAAGCCCCGCAGGGGCACACAACACCCGTCTCTGCACAGAGCCCCACAGGGGCACGCATCAGGCAACAATGCCAAACACCTAGGTTCTGAGTGATGGAATTAAAGAACAATCAGAACCAGTACATTTCATGGGAAGGACGGACCAGGGCTAGGAAGTATCCATGAAGAAGTGCAAGAAGATATCCGGCAGGTCCTGATCCTTAAGGAGGTCCTTCAACACCTGGGTCTTCGGAAGGTCTAGATTGAAGGCTGAAGGACCACACCTTCATACCTTCCACTGGTGGCATGCGTGGCGGCCCGACTTAACACAGCAACCCAGAATTAAAGAGGTTATTGGAAAACTAGACTACAAATCTCAGGTAGTCAATCTCCACAGGTTGCGAGTGATGAAAAGAAAAGAATAGGCAAAACGAATGCATCAGGCCCAGAGGATGTAAAAGAAGAATCAAGAACATGGCCATTAAAACATAATGCCAGTCTGACAAGTAGGCAAAACTGACCAAGAGATGCATGCGGAAAACAAGCGACAGACAAGAAGTAAAGCCTGTCAAGGGACGACAGAGACAAAGAGGGGGAGAGTGTTGCAGAGCTAAGAAGAGTAAAAGGCAGAGAAAAAGAAGGGCCCCAAAACTTTTCTGATTTGGACACTCTATTTTTGTATCATAACCATTTTGTAACATATTTTCGGTTGTAAATGCACTAGAGGAGTCCTCTAGATGCATACCCATGGAGATTAGTAGCTTACCCATGTAAATTAGTAGGAAATTAACCTTTTAGTGAATAAAGTGCCGGTCTCTTGTGTGAAAGGACCATTTTTAGGGCACATGTATATAAGTCAATTTGTGACTCTTTGTAAGGACTTTTGGCCATTGTTTGGCCATTGTGAGAATCAAGAGCACAGAATTTCGAATTTGTGTCTTCTCCTCTCTGTATCTTCTTCTTGGTGAGCTTGTATGCATGTGTGTTGCTTGAAAAGAGTATTTGGAAGTGTTGTCTATCCATGAAAGTGCTTGTTTGTTGTTGTTAGGGTGTGTGTGAAGTGTAGGAAGTGCTGCGGCTCAGTATTTTGCTCATAACTTAAAGAAGAAGTGTCACTTCCGCGGCTCAGTATTTTGCTCATAACTTAAAGAAGAAGTGTCAAAATTGAGTGAAAATAGATCATTGGATGCGTCTTCTCGAGAGCTTTGAAAGGAATATGGTATTCGCTATATTCAGAGTTCGGAGCTGAGAGAAATGCTTGATTAACTGTTGGCTGCTGCTCCAAGTATCGCAGCATCTCCACAGATTCTTGACACTTGTTTGGAATACTGTTAGCCTTGTTTGCAGTCTTTGGGAAGCTCATTTGCATTGATCATCATTTGAATGCATGTCCTCATACACTCCGCTAGGCTTTGATACTCCTCGGATTCATAAATAAAGCGTGAATCCCCACTATATGCACTTGAGGGGGATCGAGGTATAGTCTCTTTCTCCACAAGTCCCTAGGTTGGATCTTAGGTACACAGGTGACCTCCCAAAAAGTATCGAGAACCTCTCTCTTCCTTGATTGTTGAGGTCTTCCCTCGCGCACAGCCAATGGCACCAATGGTGACTTCAGTGACTCAGATGACAATGTATGCCAAGGTCTATCTAATACCAATGAAGTATTTTGTTGTTAATGCATCACAACACGCTCTCCTTCTCGAGAACTCCACAACAATATCCTCAAAGTAGAAAACCAAGCCCCAAGCATCCTACACGGTACTCCGCACAAATGCTACAAAATATGCAAAAAAACACAGTACACAAGGAGCATGAACATAAACTTCTTAGGTGTTACAAATGTGGTCAAAATTATAGTATACATTTTATTAAAGAACATTTACAAAAGTGTCTGGTGTCCATTTGGCCTTTCACATGGACACTAATAGTAACACCAGTTTTAGACAACTCTTTATGACATGATCATTTTGTGTACATTATTTGCAAAACAATTTCTACTTTTTTGTAATCGTCTTGTCTTTTACATCCTTCTTTGATTGTGAAAAATTAGTAGATTTTTGCTTACTAGTAGATGAGCTCCATTTACCTTGCCCTTTTGACTAGCCATGAAAGCTTGATATGCAACACACATAATGGACCTATTCTACCTAGACTCATCTTCTTGCAATAGAACGAAGACTAACTCCTCAAATGTTAAGGCATTTGGATTTCCTTTCATCATCAATTGAAGAGTAGAAGCAAGTCTCTGATATGAATCTGGAAGATGATTCGAAATAGTCTACACAAGTGAATAGTCTAGCAAGACTTCGTCAATAGAAATCAACTACTCCTTAAAATCTTTGATCTTTGTCAAAAAATTGTCCATGGAATCTCCTTCACTCATGTGCTCACTCTCCAATTGTTTTTAGAGGTAAGCAACACCAGCCTCATTCCTTGCCTAGTATTAAGTGGTAAGTGTATCCAAAGCATCCTTTGTTATTTTGTAGGAGCAAATGTGAGGAATAATGGCATGTTTGATAGATAGGGCTATCAATCCATGTGCCTCAGCATTTGTGCCATCCCAATGAAGTTTCCCTATAGTGGTGCAGTAGGAACAACAGCATGAATATGAATATGAAGAATATCATCATCTTCAATGTCATCTACATCACCTTCAGTGTTGTATTTGTAGGTGTAGTAGGACATTTTTCAAAACCCTGCATATGATGCATTATATATACCCATAATGGGTAATTGGTACCATCCAACTTATCCTCAACAACCAACATATGGAATACATCACTAGTTTCAACCATGGACACTGACTAAAATACCCTAATGCACAAAAATGAGTATCTCAAAAAGTTGAATAGAACTACCATGTCGAGTTCTGCTAAATTTTTAGCAAACTTTGAGGTATGTATGTAAGGGAATCAAAACTTGTATATATGTTTGGCACAAAAAGATGAAATTGCTAGCGCATGCACTGTGATAGTGCATTCAAAGGCTAAAATGAGTTTAGATCATGATGTCGACACACAGAGCAAAGCGGTTTTGAACTCCTGATTGCCTTGAGTATGCGCACCAATTTTACTGCAGTTTTGAGACTATGACCAAAGGGGTGTTCACGACGCCCTAGATGAAGCGGAGACTTGCCCTTATACCAATTGTTGGTGTTTGAGGTCTACGAAAGCATACAAACAACACAAGGAAGGAGAAGAAGCTTGGAGCACAACACATAATATTGAATGTATTACCAAGTGAAATGTGCAAAGATAAGTAACCCATTAGGGTTATAGGCATATATACAAGTTGGGGGTTAAAAAACTCCTAAAGGGGGGAAAAAGTGCCCTGATGCTCCTAGTGGGTTCAAACACATCATTGCCAAAGTATATCAACATCCTTCAACACACTAAAAAGCTGTTGTGCACAACATGCATCTTGATATCACCAAACAAATTTTGCCACTTCATTTGTTTTTGGATGCTTCCCTTATGGTTGTGGGATTAGTCACTTTACAAGAACATGGGAAACATTTATTCAAATCTATTTATTATGCAAGCAAGGTGATCAATACTAGAACAAGCTTAGAGTCTAATTATAATGGAGTGCTTTTGAATGAATTTTGGGTTGTAGAAAGGCACTATTTATTGAGAAAAAAAGTTACCATCCATGTAGTCTAGTAAGCACTCATATATTTGGTCAAAATGTCCTAGGTTTCAAAAAGATTGGCAAGATGGATCTTACTTATGCAAGAATTGGACTACACCAGTAGATAAACTAGAACAAGAACATGCCATTGTAGATTATCTGAATAGACTAAACAATGGAAAAGCTCCCATCTATCCTCTTGATGATCTACTTCACTATTTAGTGTAAGGACCTCAACACATGATTATAATCGCTATACATCCATGCTTCAATTTTTGGTCATAAAAACCTCACTTGTACACATGAAAGTTTTAAACAAAAGAAATCGTCCTTACAAAGAAGGTCATTCTTAGTAATAAATAATTCTTTAAAAAAATGTGAATTAAAAATTCATCAAGAGATGTGTACTTGATGATCAACAAATTCTAACTTTAGATGATGCACATGCAAGAAATTTAGGAGGACATTTCTCAAGGGATATCACTACAAAAAATACATTTTAGGTAGGCCTATGGTCACCATCAACCATATAAGATTCCTATACATATGTTGCATCATGCTTCATTGGTCAAAGAGATGATATACCCCTTTCAAAATGTTCTATGGATTAGTAGTGGATCCCATGGAAATCATCTTATTGTCTCTCATATTTGCAATACAACACAATCTATCCATTGAAGAGGTAGTACAAGATAGATTGTTGAAACTTCTAGACCTAGAAGAAGAAAAAATACAAGAACAGTGCACCACATATGTCATCCAAAGAAAGAGGTAAACATGAGTCAATACAAACATCACCCTCAAATTGTTTCAAGAAGGATATTGGGTGCTATTATAGGATCTAAAATTAGGTAGGAGACCTTGAAGACTAAAATTGGGGTATTAAGAATCTTTTCAAATTGTTCAGAAATCGATACCTTCCACATTCTTCTTGGCAAACAATGAAGTTAATATTTTTCGTAGGCCCTTCAATGGATTTAGACTAAAAAAGGTTCAAATCCTACGTCACATACAAACTTTTGAGGAATATCTCTTCTTGACATCAGCACTTGCAAACCTAACCAAAATATTCACAAGCACTCCCCTCATATATTAACCCACCTACACATTGTAGACAAACACTTCTCTCCAACACTCATCCATATGCATAATTGCTTTACTCTACTACCAATGTCCAAAAGCATCTCTAAATCCACACACCATTCTACAAAACCAAGAGGAACTAAGAATGGAAATACCCTGTAGATGCAACCTTAAGCCATTATCCCACCACCATCATGATTGAAAATGTCTTCTTAAAGATAGAACGCTATTGAAACTTCCCACCCACACCCCCAATGAAACATCATTATTATCAGGTATGTATGTAGAACCATTTGATTACACACTATCCCTAGCAACTTAGTGGTTATGTGGAAATTTTGCATTCCCCCACATAGTCCCAAAAATGCATTTTCAAAGCCACTTGCATGCCCCATTGCTTTCAGCGTACTCCCTCTTCTTCCAAGAAAATGTGTTGAGCCCTCAATTTCCTTATGGCACTAAAGCTCCCACCTCATCAAATAGAGCTACCCTTGGATGGTTCATCACTATAAATACAACATAAGATATCTCTAGACTTCCTATCCTATGCTCCACTTGCAAGCCCATGACTCATCCAAAAAGGATTATGTCACAACCAAACCCTGAATCCAAAGATGAGCAGTTTGGGTCACCTGTCACCGATCATAAAGCTACTTATGCCTTTTTTTGAATTTTAACATGAGTTAGATTTACAAAAAACCAACCACCTCTTATGGCTAGAACATATCAACCTCTTAGAGTTCGTGCATTTACCATGGGCGTCGTGGAATCACATATCATACTTGAAATCATAGTGAAGTCTGTTTCAATCAAGTAATGAATATATTTAAATCAAGTTTTGTCTTATTCAATAGCTCATTTCACAAGTGTTTTGCTTACAAAACAAGGGGAACATTCAGATCAGCAAAGCATTTGAGTTGCTTATGGGGAGAGAATTGGAAAACCTTTTCACCAATGGGGGTTTTTATGTAATTTTGAGATGCAATCACACAATTTGCTAGTAGAGGGTTTTCTTCTTCCTTAACATATAGGCATCTTAATAAAGCTCGAATACACTAATAAAGAAAACTATTCAATGATACAGGTAGCAGAACATAGAAAAGCCATTGACTATAGTATATTCATCTACAACCACATAAAATTTAAACATTTTATGGAGTCAAAACAAAAGAAGAGAGAAAACAAACTTACAATATACATCTTTGCACTATATAAACACAACCAACACAATACTACAACAAAGTTCTAATCTTGATGTCGACACACCCATTGAAAAGCATCGACATGATGTTGGAAAAATGTTGCTGGAGAAACCTCATTGGATGAACATCTTTGGCACCAATTCAAGCTCTGAAAAACTGGACCAAGCCAAAGACACCTTATTACCATAACAATATTGCGGAACCATTAGTCCTAGAGCTTTTTCTGATTCATTTTAATAAAGCATCAAGGCTACTTTCATGGGATAGTTTAATGACACCACCAATATCTTTTAACATAAAGACATAAAATCAACACTAAAACTCAAATAAAAACTATCAAAAACACCATCCTCTTCACTTGATCAGTAACCCTCGAAGGATACTCATGTATAGGATGTTAAAAATATCATCTTGAATTCTTTCCAAGAATTAAGCACACCATGGAAGCAAACAATACTCAACTCAAAGATTATCTAAATTAATTAAAGTCATCCAAAACATTCTCCCAATAACAATAATAAATTTTAAAAGACATGAAAGTATAGTACAAGGACCTACAAAATACTTCAACTATAGTTTGCACAAAGAATCTAGAGTTAAAGTAATAGATGATGGATTGTCAAAGATTGATAGAAGCAATATAGCATTCAAATAATGCATGGGAAAAATAAAACAAGAAATAAGGTAGATAAGATAATCAAAGATTATTCTCTAGTGAGAATAGAGCTGTTGATTACAAAACAATAGAATGTGGGTTTTTGAGAACTTGAGGAGAAGTGAAATGTGGCTTTTGAGGACCTTGATCTTGAAGGTTATTAGCATCAGACATAGAATGTTGAGACCTTGCATTTTGAATTATGCCTCACAAATCAGGTAACTTGGGATGCCGTAAAAATTAAAATCTACGTTTTGATTATAGAGGTGGTGTAGTTCTTAAAGAAAAACAACTTTGCAAGGAAGCATTATCTACCTAGTAGAAACTCAATCAATAATGCACCCAATAGGAAATTGATGAGATTTTGGTGTAGGAATCGGAAGCACTGGTTTGCCAAGTATGCCAAGAAGTAGCCACACATCACACTAAGATAATCATTGTTGAACTAGTAGCTACCAACAAAATCCACTCCTCTATATATGAGAGACAACCTACGATGAAGTGGTAACATCTGTTGGTGCAATTATTCCAAGCATAAATGCTTGATCATTCATCCAAAATATCATATGTACATTCATGTATTAACACATGAATGACCTCTTGTAAAATATTGAATCTTTACTTCTTGTAAAAGCTCATAGAAGGAATCACTTCAATCATGAGCTATTAAGAGAATCTTTTCACGATTCATTGGTGAGGTAGATGGAGAATGAGATCCTAAAATCTAGAGACACCTTTTGGTACAAGTTTGAATTTCAAATTCAAAAAGGAGCTCCAAACTTTAGCTATAAAAGGGGATTTCAAAAGTTGCATTGTAGCAGCCGAATTTGGAGAGATATTGAGAGCGATTTTATGTTGATATTGATCTCATACCATTGCTCTATCATGCCCGTCACATTGTGGAATGTGAATGACCTTTGTGCTTACTCAGTACTTAGACCACAACATTCCCTAAGCTGGAACACATCTTTGAAAAGTGTAGGGAATATCAAGTTTGTTTAAACCCAGAGAAGCGTGTCTTTATGGTCAAACAAGGAAATATACTCGGCCATATAGTCTCAAAAAATGGAATCTCCACGGATGAAGATAAGGCACGAGTAATCAATGAATTACCTACGCCAAAGAACATCAAAGAAGTGCAGGCATTTATGGGCCATTACGGTTATTACCGATGATTCATAAATATGTATGCAATCATTGCTAAACCACTCTACAACGTGCTAGCCAATTTTGAGTGGACAGAAGAATGCGAGAGTTCCTTTAGCAAGCTTAAACAACGATTGTGTTCTGCACGTATTCTAGCAGTGCTTGATTGGAACAAACCTTTTCATGTACACATAGATGCCTCTAATCACGCCATAGGATGTGTGTTGGCATAACCCACGAAGGAGGGAAACATAGATTTACCCATTGCATACACCAGCAGGAAGTTGAGCGTTACAGAGAGAAATTACACCACCACTGAGAGAGAAGGAGTAGGAATGGTTTATGCAATGAAGAAGTTTCGCCATTATTATTGGCAAATAAGTTTAAATTCTTTATTGATCACCAGGCTCTTGTGTGCTCAACAAAACATGCAACACCAGTAGATCAATACATTGGTTTTTACTCTTGATGGAATATGATTTTGAAGTCGTAGTCAAAAAGGGAAGAACACACTTAAGAGCATACCACCTATCTAGGATAACTTCAAAAGAAGCATCCATAGGGGTAGTAGATGAGATTTGAGATGCATATCTTCTCAATGTTGAGATTGTCCCTGAATGGGCCAAGCCACTAGTTCCAGTACTGACATACGGACCTAAGAACCCTCGAGTGAAAACCCAAGAGAAAGAGGTAGTCAGCGCACACATATATCAACTTCTTGCAGGAAGTATCTATAGACAAGATCAGCACAATATTCTTGTCTGTTGTGTAGAAGAACAGGAGTATGAAGATTGGTTGCAATTAGCACATGTAGGTGCACTAGAGCAACACTATTCTAGACAAGCGATGCTATCAAACTTAAAAAGGTTATGCGTGTATTGACCATCAATGGAAAAGGATGTTCGAGGACAGTGTGAAGAATTTCCTAAGTGCAATAACAGACCCCCAATAAAACATGCCACTTTATACCAGGTCACCCTAATGCTAGACTGGAGTGAATCTTTAGTAACTTACCTAAGGACACAAACCTTTCCAGAGGACATGACTGTAGCCCGCAGACGCAGCCTGAAACAAGAGGCCTTAGAATACAAACTCATTGATGATAGCTTGTATAAGCGAGGAAGGGATGGTTATCTAAGGATATGTGTGCATGAAAGTGAATACCTTAACCTATTGGAAGCTACACACCAGGGGGCAGTAGAAGGTCATTTTGGACCCGATCGCGTTATCAAAGCCATATTATTTTCAGGATTATGGTGGCCCACTTTGCATATGGATGCCCACACCTACATAAAAAGATGTGATGTATGTCAAAGGACTCACCATCCCATACTCAGGGATGAGATGCCCCTATGGCCCGTGATGGGAGGGCGTGCATTCTCAAAATGGGGAATAGATTTCGTTGGACATATTAATACCCTTGCAAGGAATTCCCATGCGGAGTACATCATAGTTTCCATTGATTATCTTACTAAGTGGGTATAAGCCAATACCACCAGGAAAAACGATGCACGCACCACTGTTAAGTTCTTGTTCGTGAATGTCTTCACAAGATATGGACTTCCTATCAAGCTTGTCAGCGATAGGGCTACTCACTTCTTAAACGAGGTTATTGAATATCTATTACAAGACTTTATGGTTGTACACAAGAAATTGGCACCATATCATCCACAAGCTAATGGACATGTTGAGAGTACTAATAAGATTTTGTGCAACATTCTCACCAAAATTGTGAACAATCAACGTTCGGATTGGGATCAACAACTACACCACGCTTTGTGGGCTTCCCCCATAGCCTACAAAACTATGCTTAATGCTACACCATTTTTTGATACCTACACTAAAGATTTCTCAGGAGTAGGAATGGACAAGACATGAGCTTTCCTCAAGAATACTTGACTCAGAGCGTTTGGGAGAGACAAGGCTACGAGCAGCAACAGGAATTTATGCTGCTAAGAAGAGACAGACAACTTACTTTGATGCTCATATTAAAGATAAGGGATCACGGGTAGGAGATTTGGTGCTAGTTTACACCTTGAAACAACATGCTCGCAAATTAGGGAAACGAGGTTACGGACCCATGATCATCAATAGGATATCGACCAATGGTGTGGTTCAGTTAGCAACTCTTGAAGGAGAAGTATTGCCTAATTATATTGGTGGATGCCGCATTAAGCTATATCAGGAACCGTTAAATGTAGACATGCTTAAATGACTAACTCTTGCCAAGAAGCGAAAGGAAGAAGAGGAACAAATCAAAGCTGAGGCTCAAGTGAAAGTGTTGGAATGCATTAGGAGAATGAGACTACAAAGGAGAGGACTAGAGAGAGAACCTCAATTGGTGGTTGCCCCACGATATCCCATAGCTGTGTCAACTTGGAGGAAGTGATGTCCTCAGTATCATCGATAGGATACTGTTCATTAATATTACTCTAGGCCAGAAACCCATGTGCATGCAGTATAACGCTTTAATTGACTCAAGTGTAGCCACGAATGCAATTCAACTCTCTCTTTGTAGGAAATATGAAATTAAGCCTCTTGAAGCCTATCTCATCGGACTAGGTGGATTAGAAACCCCTTGCATAGGCGAGGTCAAGCTACCCATCTCCATGGAGAACGTAACCCTGATAGTAAAACTCTTGGTTTGTCATGATGATGCTTTGATGGAACCTATGATCCTAAGCGAGGAATGGTTATACCATTACTCGATGAGTTTATATCTTCGCAGAAGTGTGCTTCAGTTGGAACTTGTAGGATAGTATCATGAACTGCCCCTCCAAAGTCGACACAGAGAGGTGTTGGATGTAATAGAAATTCCCCCAACCTTGTGCACATCAGCACACCCTACCAGACCCACATAGAAATTACCACCCATCTAGGAGCAAAAATTGGATAGACAGACAGGAATCCAACAAGTATGGAGGTATAAGACTCAATCTTCAAATGCATGTCAACTCTCACCAGTTGCAGGCAAGAGTGTTGTGGATCTCCTTTCTTTTCCAAAATAGCATCTGGATACGATACCTCACCCTCGACAAGCCACCAGGTCATATCATCCACGTACTCATTGGCGTAGCAAATCAGAGTGGTTTGTTAAATAGTCCACTCTGGCATACCCTCAACCAAGGTGGATACGCAAGGCGACTATACCTAGTAAGTCAAACACTCAAGATCTTCAATAGCCCTCTAAATTTTGATCAAGGCAACACATTCGGCAAATTCGGGTGCCCAAGTCCGTGGTGACATCTCAGTTCACATCTTGCCAACTCTCGGTACCTAAAAGGTGTTTAGTGCATACTTCAACCTTAGCCAGCTTTAAGAAGACCTTTTCTGAGACTACTAGGAAACCCTACACACCTTCCTTTGTAAATTACACCCCATCTCTTCTAACCCCTGTGTGACACAGAAATGGATCAATAAGCCTCCTGTAATCACAATGACTCTCGACCGAGCTCATCCTAACCATCAACTTAGTAAAACTAACACTCTTATTAACCACTAGACGCAGACCCAATTTGATAACTTCATATAACCATTGCCCTTATAACCCACACTAACTCTCTAGTACTCATTCGAAAATGAATTGTAAATAACACGCACCTCACACACTCCCACTCACAATCAAGCACGCACTTCTCACAATTCATTTCTTCGTTAAAATCACTCACTACATGGGAAGCATGTTGGTGGTGGAAAGGAATGGAGGTCTCATCTTCTTGGGATCTTAATTATTTTCCATGACGAATATGTTTTCCTCTTCACTTCAGCTTAGGTCCGCAACACGAGTCTTTCATCATGCAAGCGGAAGGTTGCACTAGCACAATGCTCCGACGATCAGTTGTGGATTTCTCGGCCCTTTCATTTGAGAGTTTGCCTAAAGCTATCCCGGAGGAGTTCTAGGGCTTTACCGGACCGATGCCCATTGAAGACCCTCCTCGAGGACTGTTGCAGAGCAGAGAGGCACAAAAGGAGAGCCCCAAAATTTTCAAATTAATGGGCATATTTTTCTTCTTCAAAGTCTTAGGAAATTCCCTCAAGCCATGTAAATACACTAGAGGAGTCCTCTAGATGCATAGCCCCAAATCATTGTAATATATTTCTTGTAAAATAGTAGGAGAATAGAGATTAGCCAATAAAGTGAAGTCACTTGTGTGAAAGGACCACTTTTTAGGGCACATGTATATAAGTCGATTGGTGACTCTTTGTAAGCACTTTTTGCCATTGTGAAGAAGGAGAGCTCCTGATTTTCGAATTTGCTTTTTTCTTGCAGATTTTCATCTTCTCTTTAACCTTCTATGTGTGTGTAATGGTTGGAATGTGTGTGTAAGACTGTTGTCTACCTCTCCCCACTGTTTTTGAGCTACTATAGTGTGTGTGTGAGCTAGTATGAGTTGTGGAGTGAGTGTGTGTGTTTCTTGCCATTCACTATTTTGGTCATAACTTGAAGAGCGGTTGTCAGAATCGAGTGAAACTACCACCAATAGATGCGTCTCGTCGAGAGCTTTGAAAGGAACCTGCTATTCCCCATATTTAGAGTTTGGAGTTAGGAGATATCCTCGATTTAGTGAAAACTGCTGTAAGTGGTATCACAACAGACATTTTCAGTAGTTAAGTGAGTTTGAGAGATAGATTAGTCTTTTCTCAGGCATGAGAGTTGAATCACTTCATTTACCATCACATGTGCACATGTCCTCATACGTTTGGTTAGGTCGGTAGTTCGTCGGATTGACAATTAAAGTGTGTATCAATTCCCCACTATATGCACTTGTGTGGCAAACGAGATTTAGTCTCTTTAGCACAAGTCCCTAAGGCTTTTGAGACTTAGGTACACACATTTTTGGCATCGTTTCCAGAGAACACACTTGACCAAGGTGCCTTCATGACGGTTATAGTTGGAGAGTGATGAAATCGTACTTGTAGGAGTGAATTCGTTCAGTGGCAAGTAGTCAAACACTTCAGCACTCGTTACTTCACATCCTAGAGGTGTGCGTAATGAGTTTTTAGGTGTAGGGTTAGAAGAGAGGGAGAGAAGGAAGAGTTAGGTTTAGGTTAGTGTAGCTCAAGCGTAAGCACCACCTCCTTTACTTGTCAATCCGCAGAGACGTGAGGACCGGTATGAAGACCACGAGCAAGTGAAGGCACAAGTGCGTGAGTGAAAGCACACAAGCATGCACACACATACACACACACACGTGCACAAGGTAAGATCAAAGAGAGGAACAATGGAAAGCTTTGATTGCAAAAGAGTTCTCTTACAAAAGCTCTATTCTCTCACAAGCCACCCCAAAAATGAGCTCTCTAGCTCTTTTTATAGTTTTTTGACTAGTTTTGGCCCTATCCAGACCTAGTGTCCGGCCTAGTTAAAAATTAGGTTCCAGGGCTTATTTGAGGGCTCAAACAAAGTCTAAAAATTATGAAAATTGGTACGATGGTACTTCTAATACTCCTCAAGCTCGAGGACTCCTCCGCTTGCACAAAATGGATCTACAAAAATAGAAAATGGTATTTACAAAGGTTTTAGTGATGGAAATCACTATTTTTGTAGGGGATTCTTCTGAAAAGTTGACATGTACTTCATGGAGCTCCCTACTTGATCCCTTTCCTTGTGTGTCCACCTTTTGATGTGCTTCCATGCTTTGTCCTTGACTTTGAGCTTCAACACTCCCCCCCCTCTCGAGTCTGTCATCCCTGACAGACCCTGGTTGTAGTGGTTGTTCCAAGTAGTGCCTTGAGACGGAGTGTCCCTTCTGTATGAACAAAAGTCGTCTGACTTCCAGATGTGTCTGGTTCTTCATCTATCACTGTGAGTCTTTGCAAGTTGTAGTCTCTTGGTATATGATTCTTCCTTGGATTCCAGCATGACTGTGTCGTTGTGAGTCTCCATTGATGTTTTCGAGATCTTCCACAGTTGATGTTCATAGTAGTCATGCCAAGTACTCATAACCCATATTGAGTGATGGGTAAGTGTGTTCGTGCATGGGTTGAGGAAAATAGGTGCCTTGTGCACGGCCTTGTAATGTAGCCCTATGAATGCTTACTTGGGAAATGCATTGGAAGAAGTATGGTGCAAAAATTGGGGTCTTGAGCTAAGTGCTCAAGGGTATGCCGACGAAGAGGTTTCCTAAGCTATCATGGTTATGGTGTTTCCAGAGTAAAGATACTTACCATGGAGAAGGTTGATCGATGTTCATCTCTTCGTGTTGTACACTCGGCCTTTGGGATGGAACATTGTTGATGAATGTCCATGTTGATGGTCCACTGATGAGATCTTTTGAGTGATTGATCCTCTCTCCTCTTTTCAAAGCAACATTTGCCAAATACTGAGAATTGAATTTCTTTATATTCCTTGGCAAACAACATTGGGTAACTACACCAAGCTGAGTTTCACATATTCTCTTTAGCTCACCATACGCAGGAGTCTTCTCCTCCAGAACTACCCTTTGCAGATATCTCCTTGGATGCTCTCGTACATGAAGTAGTTAAGCATCACTCAAGTTGCGGACCTTCAAGCTCTTCATTCCTACCATGGTAAGAGAAAATCATAGTTGTAGATGCCATGTTCATGCCAAATGCTTGTCATCTACCAGATAAGGCAGCAATAATATCATCTGCTGGCCGAGACATACTTCTATCCAAATTGATAAATGCCTAGTAATCAACAATTCCACCTTCAACTAAGCATGACTCATTCATGTTTCATAAGCCAAACCTGGGAACAAGCTCTCTCTCCCTTTTCTTTCTCTTTTTTTGTTTTTTTTTTGAGGAAAAAGATATCACAAAACAAGAACACAAAAGTTAGTATCAATAGAACTATTTGACATATATCACTGTGCTCTTGTGCTTGGGATTCTCAAGTGTGTCTATGCACGGCCGTGTAATGTGGCCCTATATTAATGCATACTTTGGAAATGCATGACCTGAATGGTGCAAAAGACAGGGTTGTGCAAGGAGCACATGGTTGTCGCTCTTTCGAGGCTTTCGATGTTATTTGCGGAGGTTGATGCCAACCTTGGTGGAGGTATCCATTGAGTCTCAAACTGATGTAATCCTCCTTATTGGAGTCCATTTTAGAACATCATTTGGCACTGTAGAGGTCACTTCAAGCGTCTTCCTCTTTGGATGCTTTCTAAACTGTGGTATCCAGTGTGGTTGGCGCTTTGGTTCGGTGGAGGCTACTTGTACTTTTGGCTTCCAAACCCATATCCTTTTTGCATGTCTTCCTACTAATGTTGAAGAGCTGATTTGATCTTCCTTTGGTCTCTGTACGTGGTTCTTACCCTTTTCTCTTTTTGGCTTCTTTGTTGAAACCTTTCGCATGTGGGAGAACAAAGGTTGTTGTGGATGTAGGAACTTCTTAGGTACCCACATCTGTAATTGCCCTTGTTGAGCTGCAGCTAACTTCTTAGGCACCCAAACTTGTTGGATACCTTGTGATTGAGCTTGTCCGAGCTGCTTCCTTCGTCTTCTAGCCTGGTTGGCTTGCCTGGATGGGATTAGTGGGGGCAAGGCTGGTGGTTGCTCTCCTTTGCGTACCCATATCTGCTTCATGCTCAGAACTGCTTTTTTATCGAATGGTGTCTTTCTATTTGATGTAGCAGTTGTCGTGAACGGTTGTGTTTGCTTGTGTGGTGGACTCACTACTGTGGCTACTTGATTCTTTGGAGAAGACGAAAGATCCACCCGCCTTCGAACCTGGTCTTCCACGATTGACTCCTTCTGCATCATAGAGCTTTTGACACATACAACATCTTCTTTCATATGATTAGTCTTGGAAGAACTAAGAGAGTGTGTGGTGCCATGATCTAGGAGCATGCAGTTCTCTAATCTAATGTAATGCATTGTTCATGTACCCAAACTTGAAGAATTTGACTTCTTAGGTTTAAGTTAACTGCATGGTCATAGATCCAATCTTGACCCAAGACAAGTGGTTCTGTAAGGTTCTCATCTTGACATACTAGCGCTTTGACTTTCATTGGAACATCTTGAAGGTAGATGGGAAGTTCCACCTCGCCCAAACAAGGGGTTTCCACACCTCCCAATCCTATGAGATAAGCTTCTATGGGATTGATGTTCAACTGCAAGTCTTGGCAGTAGGAAAGTCTAATTGCACTACTTGCTGCACCTGAGTCCATCAATGCTTTCACCATCCTTGCACCCTTCCCTTGTCCTATCTCTATGGTCACAAAGGGTCTTCGGTCAATGACTTGAGAAGTCGCTATGCCTGACTTTTGGCACATATCCATGTGATATTTTGGGGCTTTTGAGTTGACATCTAGGCCTAATCACCTTAACTTATTTTGCCTAATACGCTCTCTGGCCTCTGCCTGTGCTTCTTCTCTCACTCTTAACTCTTCTTCTTTTCGTTTCTTAGCAGTGTTGAGTCTCATTAGCATGTCCTCTGTAAGAGGTTCTTGATATAACTTGACTCTACAACCACTAATATAGTTTGGCAAGATATCACCTTCTAAAGTAGCCAATTGAACCGCGCCGCTAGTGGAAATTCTATTAATGATCATGGGTCCATATCCTCGTTTTTCCAACTTACAGGCATGTTGTTTTAGTGTGTAAACCAACACTAGATCTCCCTCTTTCAGTCCCTTATCCTTAATGTGTGCATCGAAGTATGCCTTTTGCCTTTTCTTTGCAGCGTAGATGCCTGTAGCCGCTCGTAGCCTTGTCTCACCTAAGCGTTCTAGATCAAAGATCCTAGATGACAATTCATGTCCATTCCACTCATGCTCTTGTGCTACTTTTAAAGCAGGGATTAAGAAATCCAGTGGTAGCACCGCATTCTGTCCAAAGACCATATGAAATGGGGTGGCATTGAGTACCATTTTGTAGGCAACTCGGTAAGCCCAAATAGCATGATGAAGTTGTTTGTCCCAATCAGAGCGTTTATTATTTACCAATTTTGTCAATACGTTACAAAGGATCTTATTGGTACTCTCGGCTTGTCCGTTAGCTTGTGGGTGATAGGGGGCAGACTTCTTATGTATCACCAAGAATTCTTGGAGAAGATTTTCAATGACTTCATTCAAGAAGTGTGTGCCTCTATCGCTCACCAACTCTATTGGTAGACCATATCTCGTGAACACATTCTCAAATAAGAACTTAGCCATAGTCTGAGCATCATTCTTTGTTGTGGCTTTCACTTCTACCCACTTTGTAAGGTAATCTGTGGCTACAATAATATATTCTGCATGGGAGTTTCTAGCTGGAGGGTTAATAGGACCTATGAAGTCTATGCCCCACTTTGAAAATGCACGCCCTCCCATCATTGGCCTCAAAGGCATCTCGTCTTTTCTAACTGGATATTGTGCACGTTGGCATGTGTCACATTTCTTCGCATAGGTATGTGCATCCATATGGAGAGTTGGCCACCAAAGTCCTGAGAATAGAATGGTCTTGATCACTCCGTCAAGACCAAAATGTCCACCTGCAACACCACTGTGTGCAGTCTCTAAGACCTTTAAATAGTCTGATTCATGAACGCACAGTCTTAAGTAACCATCTTTGCCTCTTCGGTATAGGTTCTCTCCTACTAAGGCATAGCCTTGAGCCTCTTGCTCCTGTTGGTGCATGACAATCATCAATTGAAGGATTATGAAAGAATGAAGTCAAGGAGTCAAGAGGAGAATAAATTCAGAAGGTTGAAGCAAGGATATTTTTCAGGATTCCAAAGATGTGTACACATATGTACATTAGCTGACTTATACTTTTGTCTAGTCATACACTTGTATATATTCATCTATAAATATGTTGGAAAATGTCGGGGCAAAGAGAGCAGAAGAAGAATAGAGAATAGGAAGAGAGAAATGGTTGTAGAGAGAGTCAAGAGGAGAATAAATTCAGAAGGTTGAAGGAAGGATATTTTTCAGGATTCCAAAGATATGTACACATATGTATATTAGCTGACTTATACTTTTGTCTAGTCATACACTTGTATATATTCATCTATAAATATGTTGGAAAATGTCGGGGCAAAGAGAGCAGAAGAAGAATAGAGAATAGGTAGAGAGGAATGAGTTGCAAGATGTGTCATTAGACACATGGAAAGTGAGTGAATAGTCTATCCTCACTTAGATGTAATTTTTCTGAAGAAATCGAGAAAACTTGCGCCCGATGTTTAGCTGTCTGCTCCTTCTGTGTTTAATCTTTTGAGAAATCCTTCTGCACATATCTAAGTCCATAGCTAATCTATCTATGGCTAGAATTTGAGAGGTTAATTGCAATCAGGCTGAGAGAATTTTGTTTAGGAACATTCATATGTGAAAATGTTCTAAGAGTCGTCAGAACTGGCGCACATTTCATCTTCAAAGAAATGGTCATTGCTCAGTCCACAGTGTAAAGTTTTACACAAGTGAGGGCTCAAAATCTAAGTTGGAAGGTAAGCCATCTATGGCTAAAAGATCTTGATCAAACGGGTTCGACATTGTGAGAACCAGTGCTAAGAAGCTGCAGGTGTCAAAGTCGCCATTGCAGAGAAGCTGTTTCAGACATAGGTAAAGTGTTTCACACATTTCTCAGTGTGTACTCAATCATTTTGAGAAATTTAACTTGGTAAAGTTGCGCAATCTCAAGGCGAAGTGTTGTGCAAAGTTTTGTCAAAAACTTTACAGAATTGATTAGTCAATGAGTGATTAATCTGCAGCAGACTTTTCTGAAGAAGTTGAATTTTTCAGAATAATCAATTTTCTGATAAATTGGTGAATGATCTCTAAATTTGGTGGAGTTTAAGGTTAATCTTGATATAGAGGTGATCTAAATTCAAGGTTAACTTGTTCTTTTGGAGATTAACACTCTCCATCAGTGGTATCAGAGCAGGTTGTGCCAAAATTGAAGTGAAGAAGACTCCGACTACTGCAGAAATACAAATCTTTACATCTTGAAGGTGAAAAAGGATAAAGGTTGAAGAAAACTTGAAGGTAGACACATTGAAGTCATCAGAAGGATCAGAAGAAGCAAGACTCGAAGTAAAGGTACATTTATTCCTTGTAAAGTCTAAAGTTTTGAGACTACAGGTGAGGCAAGGATGGGAGATAGTCTCCAAATTGAAAAGTTGGATAGAGAGAACTATCCTGCATGGTCTATGAGGATGGAAGCTCATCTTATGAGCAAAGATTTGATAGCCTACATTACAGGTGAAGAAGAGAAGCCTAAATTCAGAGATCCTAGTGTTCCAACTAGGGAAGAATTGTCAGATCTAAAGAATTGGATGAAGAAGGATGCTCAAGCAAGGAGCATAATCTACATGGCAGTCAATGACTATTTGCTTCCTCACATTAGAGGACTTGGGAGTGCATGTGACATTTGGAATGCTTTGGAGGAGCATTTCCAAAACACAACCAAATCAAGGAAGGCTTCACTATGGGTAGAATTTACTACTTTCAAGAAGAAGGCCTCACAATCAATCTCTGATTATGTGACAAAGATGAAGGACATTGCAGATTCTCTAGGTGCAGTGGATGAAGACATTGAAGAAGACAAATTGGTAAGACAAATACTCACAGGGCTAAGAGGAGATGAGAAGTGGAAGCCTTTCATTTTATCTACAGAACTTTCATTAGATCACTTTACTCCTGATTTGAATCAATTGTTAGGTCATATGCTAACTTTTGAGAATGATATCAAAGGAGATGTTGATAAGAGTGCAGGTCATGCAATGTACTCTAAAGACAAGAAGAAAGCTAACAAAGGGAAGCAACAATCAGGTGAAGAAGAAGGTACTTCAAACCAAGCAAATTTCATAAGAGGAAAAAGAAATGGCAGAAGTAGAGGAAGAGGCAGAAACAACAAAGATAATGCAAGAGCTTGTTGGATATGTGGTAAGACCAATCATCTATCTCATGATTGTTGGCACAATAATCAGAATAATAGTAATTATCAGAACTTTAATCAAAGAGCAAGAGGTGGTAGATTTCAGAGAGGAAATTTCAGAGGTAGAGGTGGTAGGAATTCTTTTGGAAGAGGTGGAGGAAGAAACTTCCAAAACCAAGCCTATAATAACACCTACTACAACTATACATCAGATCAGAAGGAGGATTCGACTCTCATTATGAATACATGTGAAACCTCACATGAGGACATGAGAGTGTTCTACATTGATTCAGGATGTAGTAATCATTTAAGTGGAAATATTGCTTTGATGACTGACCTAGATCATAATGCAATTAATCATACAGTACAGACAGGTGATAATACAAAGCATAAGGTAAAGTCAATTGGTTCAGTCAAAGCTAAGGATGGGAGCACTCTTCTGAGTAAGGTTCTTTATGTTCCCACAATCCCAAAGAATTTGATCAGTGTAGGTCAAATTGTGGAAAAAGGATATGAGGTAAGGTTCACAAATGATGGAGTTTATGTTGAAGACCCTAGTCAAGGGTATAAACAGGTTGTTACAGGAAAGAAAGAAGGAAGGCTTTTCACATTGAAGGTACAAGGAAATGTTGGACATGCTATGTTCACATATGGAGAGCAGAAGGTGTCAGAATTGGATCTTTGGCACAAAAGACTTGGACACTTTAATGAAAGAGGTATTAAAGAAATGATTAACAATGATTCAGTGCTTGGATTGCCTAACATTGCAGGTCAACACATGACATACAGATGTGAGGCATGTCAATTAGGTAAAGCTCATAAGCAATCCTATTCCAAGCATGGGTTTATGTATTCAGAAAGACTTGAATTGGTGCATACAGATGTGTGGGGTCCTTCAAAGGACTTTAGTATAAATGGTTCAAGATATTATGTCATATATGTTGATGATGCTACTAGATGGATCACAATTTATGTGATTAAAGAAAAATCAAAAGTGTTTAATACATTTAAACACTATCATGCATATGCAGAAAGGATTACAGGTCAAAAATTAAAGAGACTAAGGTCAGATGGAGGGGGAGAGTATTTTTCAAATGAATTCAATGATTATTTGTGGAATGCAGGTATAAAGAGAGAAGTTACTTGCAGGTATTCTCCTCAACAAAATGGGGTAGCAGAAAGAAGAAATAGGACTCTTGTTGAGTTTGCAAGGTCCATGATGAAAGAGAAGAATTGTCCAAATTATTTGTGGGCAGAGGCTGTAAACACAACTACTTATTTGGTCAATAGATTGCCTTGCAAAGCTTTGCAAGGTATGACACCATATGAAGCTTGGTGGGGTAAGAAACCTACCTTGGATCATTGCAGAATATTTGGATGCTTGGCATATGCATATGTGCCATCTCAATTGAGGCATAAGTTGGAGCCTAAGGCAGAAAAGTATGTATTCATTGGTTATGATGATAAGCAAATGGGATACAGGTTGTGGAGTCCATCCACAAAGCAATTCCTTGTATCCAAGGATGTTACATTTGATGAGCAAGGTACTTGGTATGCAGGTAAATATAATGTACATGCAGATGATGAAGAAGTAGTGGAACAAAGAAAAGGTAAAGCAAAGATTCAATTACTTGATGAAGGTGAGAACAATGAAGTACAGGTTGAAGTTGAAGAGAGGCCAAGGTTTGATCCAGAATGTGATGAACCAGAGACTTCAAGAAGTGCAGAAGTTAGGAGGTCATCTAGGCACAAATGGCAACCTACAAGGTATAGCTATGACACTTCATTCTTGACTACTAAAGATTATGCTTATTTGGTAAAAGCAGATGAAGATCCATCTACATATGATGAAGCCAAAGGCCAAAGAAATTGGCAAGAAGCCATGCAAGAGGAATATGATGCATTGATAGAAAATCAGACTTGGGATCTGGTTCCTAAACCTAATAGCCAGAAAATTATTGGATGTAAGTGGGTTTACAAAACAAAGAGATTTGCAAATGGAAGTGTGTCTAGATACAAAGCTAGACTTGTTGTGAAAGGGTATGCACAGACATATGGAGTGGACTATGATGAGACTTATAGTCCTGTGGCAAAAATGACAACCATCAGAACCCTCATTGCAATTGCTGCTTGCAAAGGTTGGAAGTTGTCTCAATTAGATGTTAAAAATGCTTTTTTGAATGGTTATATTTCAGATGAAGTTTACATGGAGCAACCAGATGGGTTCAAAGATCAAGTGAATCCAAATTATGTGTGTAAGCTCAAGAGAGCTTTGTATGGATTAAAGCAAGCCCCAAGGGCATGGAATTATAGGCTTGTAAAATTCTTGAATGATCTTGGATTTCAAGCATCAAAGGCAGATAGTAGCTTGCTAGTCAAAGCAAGTGAAGATGGGTTCATTTATGTTTGTATTTATGTTGATGACATAATACTTACAGGAACAGATGATAAAGGAATACAAATGATCAAGAAGCAGATGGAGAAAGAGTTCAAAATCAGTGATTTGGGGAACCTATCATTCTTCTTGGGAATGGAGATTTCCTATACTCAACATGGAGTATATGTGACCCAAGAAAGGTATCTTAAAAATTTGCTAATCAAATTTAAGATGGAAGATTGCAGGGTTGCACCTACACCTTTGGAAGTGAATCATAAATTGTCTAGGTTTGGAGGAGAAGAGTTCAGAGATATGAAACTCTATCAAAGTTTGGTTGGTAGCTTGATTTATGCTACATTAACAAGGCCTGATTTGTCATATGCAGTTGGTGTGCTTTCACAATTTATGCATTGTCCTAGAAAGGAACATTGGATTGCAGGACAAAGAGTACTTAGGTACATCAAGGGTACACTCAGAGAAGGGTTGTACTATGGATTTACTTCTGATACAAGAGTGAAGATATATAGTGATGCAGATTGGGCAGGTAATGTGGATGATAGAAGATCAACACATGGATACTTGTGCTATGTAGGAGACAAATTGATTTCA
This sequence comes from Ceratopteris richardii, assembly GCA_020310875.1. Lineage (NCBI taxonomy): Eukaryota > Viridiplantae > Streptophyta > Polypodiopsida > Polypodiales > Pteridaceae > Ceratopteris > Ceratopteris richardii. The sequence goes on from CM035426.1 coordinate 58,897,371, forward strand.
TGGTGTTCTAAGAAGCAACATACAGTTGCTTTGTCATCTACAGAGGCAGAATAAAAAGGTATGGTGGAAGCTGCAAAGGAGGTAATATGGCTAAAGGCACTTATGAAAGTTTTTGATGTGATTCAAAGTACTCCTATTGTTTGTGGAGACAACATGAGTTCTCTATACTTGGAAGCTAATCTTGTGTTTCATGCTAGAACTAAGCATATTGAAATACAGTATCATTTCCTAAGAGAGAAGGTCATTGAGAAGGAGATTGAAGTCATACACACTCCCACAAAAGATCAACTTGCAGATATGATGACAAAAAGTCTAGATGGACCAAAACTACAAAGATTCAAGGATATGGCAGGAATCAAGAAGATAGAGAAGAACCTCAATTAATGATTGAGGGGGAGCTGTTGGTGCATGACAATCATCAATTGAAGGATTATGAAGGAATGAAGTCAAGGAGTCAAGAGGAGAATAAATTCAGAAGGTTGAAGGAAGGATATTTTTCAGGATTCCAAAGATATGTACACATATGTATATTAGCTGACTTATACTTTTGTCTAGTCATACACTTGTATATATTCATCTATAAATATGTTGGAAAATGTCGGGGCAAAGAGAGCAGAAGAAGAATAGAGAATAGGTAGAGAGGAATGAGTTGCAAGATGTGTCATTAGACACATGGAAAGTGAGTGAATAGTCTATCCTCACTTAGATGTAATTTTTCTGAAGAAATCGAGAAAACTTGCGCCCGATGTTTAGCTATCTGCTCCTTCTGTGTTTAATCTTTTGAGAAATCCTTCTGCACATATCTAAGTCCATACCTAATCTATCTATGGCTAGAATTTGAGAGGTTAATTGCAATCAGGCTGAGAGAATTTTGTTTAGGAACATTCATATGTGAAAATGTTCTAAGAGTCGTCAGAACTGGCGCACATTTCATCTTCAAAGAAATGGTCATTGCTCAGTCCACAGTGTAAAGTTTTACACAAGTGAGGGCTCAAAATCTAAGTTGGAAGGTAAGCCATCTATGGCTAAAAGATCTTGATCAAACGGGTTCGACATTGTGAGAACCAGTGCTAAGAAGTTGCAGGTGTCAAAGTCGCCATTGCAGAGAAGCTGTTTCAGACATAGGTAAAGTGTTTCACACATTTCTCAGTGTGTACTCAATCATTTTGAGAAATTTAACTTGGTAAAGTTGCGCAATCTCAAGGAAAAGTGTTGTGCAAAGTTTTGTCAAAAACTTTACAGAATTGATTAGTCAATGAGTGATTAATCTGCAACAGACTTTTCTGAAGAAGTTGAATTTTTCAGAATAATCAATTTTCTGATAAATTGGTGAATGATCTCTAAATTTGGTGGAGTCTAAGGTTAATCTTGATATAGCGGTGATCTAAATTCAAGGTTAACTTGTTCTTTTGGAGATTAACACTCTCCATCAGCTCCATGCTTCGTCTTCTTGCTAGACTGGCCTCTCTGGGTAATCTTCCCAACCTCATAAACTCTACCAATGGAGCACTCCAATCTGGAATTAATGACACTTGATAAAGGGTAGCATGCTCCACTGGTGGTCTCTCTCTACACATTGGACAATTCTTAATCCACTCATGTATTTCTTTGTCCATGCTAGGCCAATACACTCCTAAACGTTTCAGATTTTGTAATGTGCGCTGGTTAGAATAATGATTTCCTAGCAATCCTTCATGAGCTTGTTGCAACCAACTACTATGTTCATCGTCCTCAACACAACAAGCTAATACACCCTCAGTGTCTTGTTTGTACATGCTTCCTGCCAATATGTGATATTTTTGTGATTTTACAATTTCTTCTTGCGATGTTTTCACATTCTTATTTGCAGGGCCGAAAGTTAGGACTGGTACCAACTTATTTGCCCATTTAGGAACAACTTCTAAATTGAACAGATAAGCATCGGGTAATTCATCAGACACTCCTTGTGGTGACTCTCCTGAAGTGATGCGAGAAAGGTGGTCTGCCCGAAGGTGGGTTTTACCTTTCCTGACAACAACTTCAAAGTCATACTCCATTAGTAAGAGGAACCATCTTACTAAGCGTCCAGTATTGCAAGGTTTATTGACCAAGTATAACAAAGCTTGATGATCAATGAAAAACTTGAACTTGTTGGCCAATAAATAGTGTCTAAACTTCTTCACAGCATATACCATGCCTAACCCTTCTCGCTCGGTTGTGGTATAATTTCTTTTGGCTGGGTTTAGTTGCCTACTAGCATATGCTATGGGCAAATCTAAATTCCCTTCACCTGTGGGTTGTGCTAGCACACATCCTATGGCATGATTGGATGCATCCACATGGACATGGAATGGCTTATTCCAATCAGGAGTGGTCAGTATTGGTGCTCTACACAAACGTTTCTTCAGTTCATTGAAAGAATTCTCGCATTCCTCGTTCCACTCAAAATTAGACAACAAGGCATAAAGGGGTCTAGCTATGATCGTGTACATGTGGATAAACCTACGGTAATATCCACAATGGCCCATAAAAGCTTGAACCTCTTTAACATTCCTCGGCCTTGGCAGCTCCGCTATGGCTCGTACCTTATCTTCATCTATTGAGATTCCATTCTTAGAAACAATATGACCTAAGATTTTACCTTGATGCACCATGAACACACACTTTTCTGGGTTCAGACACACTCGATATTCTCTACACTTGTTGAAGATCTGTCTAAGCTCAGGAATGTGGTATCTTCTTTCTTGGGAATGAGCACATAAATCATCCACATATACTTCTAAGCTCTTTCACAAGAACTCTTTGAAGACATGACACATGAACCGTTGGAATGTTGCAGGTGCATTTGTGAGCCCGAATGGCATAACACGAAATGCAAAGATTCCCCACTCTGTGGCAAAAGCTGTTTTGTGTTGATCTTCTGGGGCAATGGCTACTTGATTGTAACCTAAAAATCCATCAAGGAAGCTATAAACTTCCTTGCCTGCAACACGCTCCAATAGGTGTTCTGTGATTGGAAGTGGATAACTATCTCTGATCGTAGCGGCATTAACTTTTTTAAGGTTAATACACACGCAACTTCCCGTTCTTCTTGGGTACCACTACAATGGGGGACACCCATTCAGTATGCTCAATCTCATAGATGAATCCAGCTTCAATCAGCCTATCAATTTCTTCTTTTATTTTGGCTGCATATGTATCATTATATGTGTAGGGCTTCTGTTTGGTGGGCTTGGCATCAATAGTCATGGGGATAGTATGAGAACAAATTCTTGGATCTACCCCTTTCAATTCTCTATAGTGCCATGCAAACACATCCCTATATTCCCTTAATAGAGCTACGAGCTCCATTTCTTCTCTTGCACTTAGGTCATCTCCTATGTACGTGCATCTCTCTTCGTTCTCTTCAATGGTCACTACAATTTTCTTGGTCTTTTCTTTATTATCATATGATTCTCCTATGATGGCCTCTCTCTTAGGCATTCGTACCAAAATTTTGCGGTCGTCAACTTCATATTTCTTGAAGTTTTCTGGTACTTCAAACAATGATTCCTCCTCTTCTTGTTTCACTGCTTTTCTTTTCTTTTTCTTTTGACTGCTCTCACTTCCATCCTTTGAATTTACCGTTTTAATACTTGTGAGAGGTTCTTCTTCTTTCTGGGTGAACACTCCTATATCTTCTAGATAGTGCTGCTCTGAGTTAAAGCAACTATCCATCACAATGGACTCTATATCATCGTCCTTCTCTTCTTCTTCTATGACATCACTAGGGTCACATTCTTCTAGCAAGGGTTGACACATGAACACTGAGATATCATAACCCTCCTCATCACAATGAGGTGTCCATTGTTCTTCATTGACAGCAATGTCCATGGTGGCTAAGATTTTTGGCCAGCCATGAGGCTCAAATTCCTCATCTGGAAAGATCATCGGTGTATAGGCTGGGTCTTTAATTGGTCTATCTCCTGGCGAAGTTCCTTCTTCTCTTGCCTTTAAATGTCTTTCCTCTTCCTCTGCGACCTTGCACATCCACAAATGAGTATCTTCATGCAGCCATGATGGATCAGGTGAACTTTCAGAATGCACAGAGATGGAGTCTTCTTTCGCCTTGTGGATAGAATTCCACTGTAGGGGTGGTACATCTCTGAAGGTGTAATCCTTCAAATTGACCTTGGTGGTGACCCCTAAGTGTTGTAAGTACAAGGAGTTGGTTCCCCAATCCTGTACTATTTGCAATTGTCGTAGGAAGGGTCTTCCTAGGATCATCTCATAGACGTTATTTTTCTCAAAGTCACATATAGCAAATGTATGTTCAAAATCCACACCACAAGTGGTTAGAGTTATCCCTTCGAGCAATCCTAGAGGTCTTTCAAAATGACCGTCGGCCATTTGAAGCTTCATTCTAGTTGGTCTTAATGTGGGTTTGCCCCATTGCTTCCACAAGGAGGTGGTCGCAATGGCAACACCAGCACCTGAATCTATGATTGCTTTGGTTGTGTAACCTTGGTAGGTGATTGGAAGATAAGTGTTACCTTCTTCACCCTCACACACATCCCCTATTTTGTCTAGAGGTATCTCTGGTACCTTTTGCTTAGAGCCTGCTTTTGGCATGTTGGACTCAAGTTCTGGAACCTGATCCTTCACATGATTCCATAGCTCAGGTTTTGCTTTGAGCAACTCTTCTACAGTGAGATGACACTGAACCTTAGTGTTCTTCACGACATCAGTGTTCCTTGGAACCACTGAGTCTTCATTTCTTACCAGTATTGTGGGAGCTCTGATCTGAAGAGATTCAGATTCCCATGGGCCTGGAAATTGAGGCAGTTCTTCTAAGGTATTAGATTCAAAATCTAATCCTTTGTCTTCTTGTTGTTCTGCTTCATCTCCGTAAATAGATGGAATGTCTTGGGGAAATTGATCATGAAGATCATCAATCTCAGGAATAGGAGGGGAATTACCCTTCTCCTTGGCCCATTTCTCCTCTTGTATTTCCCGCAAGAACTCTTGAGAGTACTGTTGAATTGAAGGAGGTATTCCAGCATCCGTGGAATTAGGAACATAAGCTCCCATTGGTGGTGAGCGTCCTCTTTCAATAACTGGTTGAGCCTGTGGAGGTAAAGAAACTTGTGGTTTGTTTACCAACTGCTCTAATCTTTCTAGTAAGCCTTGGAAATGCAAATCCGGTTTGACAGAGTTTGTCTGATTGAACTTTTGACTAGTCTCGAGTATAGCTTGAGCTTGTTCTACCATTTTCCTGCACATTCTCATCCGTTCAATCTCTAAATCCGCTCTAGGGTAACTCTTGTCTAGGTTTGCAGCTGTAGGCCCTTCTTGAAGTCGGGCCTGGTAGGCCTTGAACATCATGTCCAAGCCTTCTGGGGTTGGATCTGCAAGAACAGACCCTGGTTGTGGTCTGTTTACAATGGGTGGTGGGATGGGATGAGGTGGAGTGGATGGAGTTTCGGCATGCGAGGGATTTTGAGATGCAATGTCTTCTATTTTTGTTTTTGCTTCTTTCAAGCTTTCTTCTAGTTTCGATAAGTTTTTATTCCACTTACGATTGGCCTTTTCTCTGGTATCCTTCCATGTTCTTGTTTTCCTCTTACTAGGCTCTCCTGATTCACTCGACTCTGATTGTTCTGCTGGTTTATCCTGTTTTAAGGCCTGTGCTCTAGTGACAGCTTGTATAGGAGCCACATTGCTACTACTTGAACTTGAATCTTCCACTAAGCCTACCACATTAATGGGTGTAATCTTGGGCGCACTAGAGGGGTTTCTTGGACAATCTCTGGGGATATGGTCTTTGCTGTGAAGAGATGGATAGGTATGTGCTTGAAGATGAAGAGGTGTTGCAAAATCCTTGATCTACACCAGCCAAATGAACTCCAGGAGTATATGGTGGGCCCTTTTAGCTTGCCAATGGATGTATTAGACACCCTATGTACCTTGGAAGATCACTCTCAAAAAGATAGATCAAAACAGATAAGTTGGAGTTAGCTCAGAGGTGAAAACTTGCTATTCTTGGTTCATACACCTGTCCAGTGTTTTACATAATTCTCTGAGCACAGCAGCAATTAGCTCAATTCCTCTTGGGGAAGTCTAAGCAACTTAAAGAGCTAACTTTCAAGAGTAATCTCATAAAAAATAATGAACCACACACTGAGAATGAGTTTTAACAAGTGATGACATCATCTCGATTTTCACGGGCTGCTACAGAAATAGACCAATGAGCAGAAACATCAACATAACTCAAAATGTAGAAATTCAATGATTATGAAAATTTGTATTGTTATACTAGACAGGAAGCTGAATCCAACAAGCTTTAAATCACTGAATTTGGATAAGTAACCACTGAGAAATGGCTCTGACAAGATGAGTGAAAAAGTCGGGTACCTGACAGAGTGAAGATGAACAGACCCTGTTGACTTCAAATGAACATAACTGAAGATTGCAACATCCAAATGACATGAAAATTTGTGAGCATATAGTAGACTTATAGAGCTAACTTTACCAAGTTAAATCACTGAAAATGATGCACAAATCTCAGAGAAAACATCTCTGCAAGCTGACTGAGAAAACTGAGAGTAATGGCAGTGAGTAGTACACTTCACAAGAACATGGAAAGATGAACTCAAATAATCATGAAAATGAAAGTATATTGCTTGTACAATACAATGAGTTACTGATACATATGTGTGACTTGTAATCACACCTTGACATGGCATAAAGCTCAGCTCTTGGAGGTCTTCACATAGGTCTCTCTAACCACAACTAAAACTACCATCTATTTATAGTTGAGGTTGGGACGCTAACTTCCCTCAATCACTCTCCAATCAATCAATGATTGATTTGATTCTCTACCTACCACAAATCAAGAATTCGTGGCTCCTCTTTCCATTCTTGATCAAGTGGACTCAACCACTTAAGATTCTCTTACTTTTACATTAAGTAAACTCTTCAAAAGTTACAAGAGGTAGTTCACAAGTGAACTTTACATAGTCTTTTTTTTAAAGCTTCTTCTAAGACTTTGTGAGACTCAAGCCAATACTTAGGCTTGTCATAGACTTGCTCCAACAGCTCCCCCTCAAGCCAAGTATGCTTGAGGTCTTCAATCTTCCAAGATTACCTGCAAACCAATCATAGCCTTGAATTTGCAAAGCTTTGTACCATCCAATGCTTTGGTTAGAATATCTGCACATTGTTGATGAGTGGACACATATGATATTTGAATCTCTTTGCTTAGAACCTTCTCTCGTACATAGTGATAATGAACTTCAATATGTTTAGTCCTTGCATGAAAAATAGGATTAGCAGCCAAGTGAATAGAACTCATATTGTCACCAAAAATAGTTGGAGTTCCAAACTCCAATCCAAGATCTTTGAATAATGTCTTCATCCACATAGCTTCTTGTGTATCTATGGCAAGACCCCTATATTCAGCTTCAGTAGAAGAGAGAGCAACTGTGGGTTGCTTCTTGGATGACCATGAAATAAGCTTTGAACCTGCAAAGGTAAGATAACCTGAAGTGCTCCTTCTATCTTCCTTGGAGCCAGCCCAATCTGCATCAGAAAATAGCTTCAAACCTAAATTAGATACATAAGGATAATAAAGTCCTTCATTTATGGTTCCTTTGAGATACTTGAGAATCCTTTTGGCAGCATCCATATGTGGTTTCCTTGGTGTGTGCATAAATTGACTTAGCACACTCACACTGTAACATATATCTACTCTTGTCAATGTGGCATAGTTGAGACTACCCACTAGACTTTGATATGATGTGATGTCCTCTATAAGTTCACCTTCATGTGAGCTCAATTTGTGATTGACCTCCATTGGAGTACCTGCAATCTTACAATCTTGCATCTTGAATTTTGCCAACATGTCCTTAATGTACTTTCTTTGAGTGAGAAACAAACCATGATCTTTGTAGACAACTTCCAAACCTAGGAAGTAGGTAAGTGAACCCAAATCACTTATCTTGAACTCTTCTCTCATGTGATCTTTGATCTTCTTCATACCATCTGCATCATTTCCTGTCAATATAATATCATCTACATATACACATAGGTAGATGACCTCAGAATTACTCTTTTTAATAAAGAGTGAAGGATCTGCCTTGCTTGGTTGAAAGCCTTTGTCCTGCAAGAATGAAACAAGCCTGAAATTCCAAGCTCTTGGAGCTTGCTTGAGACCATACAATGCTTTGTTAAGTTTACACACATAATCAGGATAAACTTGATTCTCAAAACCAGGTGGTTGTGCCATATATACCTCTTCTGTTATCCAACCATTCAAGAATGCATTCTTTACATCTAGTTGAAGTATCTTCCAATTCTTGGAAGAGGCAATACTAAGCAAAACCCTAATAGTAGGCATCTTTGCCACAGGAGAGAAGGTCTCCTCATAATCAATTCCCTGAGTTTGTGCAAAGCCTTTTGCTACAAGCCTTGCCTTATACCTGTTAATGGAACCATCAGAATTCTTCTTGAGTTTATAGACCCATCTTGAGCCTATTACCTTCATGGATGAAGTCTTGGGCACCAAATCCCAAGTGTTGTTTTCCTCAAGTGCTTCAATCTCTTCCTTCATTGCATGCTTCCATTCTGTTTTCGCTTTGGCCTCTTCAAATGATGATGGCTCCTCTTGGTTTATGTCCTGTGCTATGTAGATAGAATGTTTAGTTACTAATGAGGTGTCAAACCTGATGGAGAGTGTTAATCTCCAAAAGAATAACCTACTCTTGTGATTAGAGCACCTCTATACCAAGAGTAAGTCAAAAACTTCACAACACAAAAATTCTGCTGCACAATTTCTTCAAATTAATCTATCAAACACGTAAAGGTTTTTTATGAAACTTTGTATGAAGTGTCGCCTAGAGATTGCGCACCTCCTTCAAGTGAAATTACTCTAAAAGCTTTAGTATAACTTGAGAAATCAACTTCACAAGTTACCTATGTCTGAAACTGTCATTCTGAACAGTTTATTTTACACCTGCAACTTCTAAGACTTGGTTCTCCTTGATTAGAACCCGTTTAAGCAAATGCTTCTGGTTACGAATAGCTTATCTTCTAACTTAAAGATTAAGCTCTCACTCATGCAAAACTTTAAAGTATGCACTGAGAAATGATCAAACATTGATCACTGGAAATGCGCCTGTTTCAGTAAACTTTGAACACTCAACACATATGAATGTTCCTACTGACAATTCTCGGTTTCTGTTTACAATTACACTCTGAAACTTAAGCTATAGATTGATTAACTATAGACTTAGATATCCTCAAAAGGATTTCACAAATCATCTATCACAGATGAAGAACACACAGAAATTTCGGCGCAGTGTTTCTTCGATTACTCAGAAAGTTACAGTTGAATGATGAGAGGAAAATTCAACTAACTTTTCATATGTCTCATGACATCTAACTTCTCATTCTCTCTCATTGTCTCTCATTCTATCATCTATGCCTCCTATACTCTCGTATATGCCTCTCATATCTGCCCTGACACTTTTTCAGGTATTTATAGATAAATTTGTACAAGCTTACAACTTTGACTATACTACTGTACATATGTGTACATCCTTTTTCCGGTTTTCTTCCGTGCTCCAAAACTTGTTCTTTTCTTCCTCCTTTTATCTTCCAACTCTTCATAAACTGAAAACTGTAAAATTGATCAATTCCGGTAACATTCCGGTGACTTTACTGTGAGTTTCCGGTACTGTTCCGGTGACCTTCCGGTGACCTTTTTAAAGAAATTTTTGATGACGTCTCTACGGACTTAAAGACCTTCAATTGTTGATTGTCTTGCACCAACAGCTCCCCCTCAATCATCAATTGAGGTTTTCTCTCTCTTCTTTATTCCTGCCATATCTTTAAACCTTTGTAACTTAGGTCCATCCAAACTTTTGTAAGCATATCAGCTATCTGATCTTTTGTTGAAGTATGGATTACTTCAATCTCTTTATCCATCACCTTCTCTCTTAGAAAGTGATACTGAATCTCAATGTGTTTAGTTCTGGCATGAAAAACAGGATTAGCAGCTAAATATAATGAACTCATATTATCTCCAAATATAATTGGTGTCCTCTGTATAGTGTCAAAATTCTTCATTAAAGTCTTTAGCCAAATCACTTCCTTTGCGGCTTCAACCATGCCTTTGTACTCAGCTTCGGTAGAAGACAAAGCAACTGTATGTTGCTTCTTGGAACACCATGAGATTAGCTTATCTCCCACATAACACATGTATCCATAGGTTGACCTTCTGTCATCTGGATTACCTGCCCAATCTGCATCACTGTATATTTTGATATTTGTATCTGATGTAAACCCATAATACAAACCTTCATTGAGTGTACCCTTAATGTACCTCAACACCCTTTGTCCTGCAATCCAATGTTCTTTCCTTGGACAGTGCATGAATTGAGAC